>OX940725.1:23135000-24335000 GCA_954870855.1 Scutellaria minor
AATCAGAAAGAGAATTGGATAAGATGAGAAACCAATTGCTTTAAAAAGATAGGAGAAAAAGGGAATTTGAAAGAAGTAAAACTTAAAACAACATGGTGTCTAATCTTATCATTGATGGACAATTATTAGTTTTTCAACCGTTGATTAAACATATTTGCATAAAGAGTACCTTTCATTTGAAGCCAGACTGAGAATTCTAGTCTTTGGTAAATGGTTGGAATGGGTCCCAAATAACTTCCTTCCACAAGTTAGATCTCTTCTACTGGTCGGATTTGGTCCGAGTTGTATGGACAACTATTGAGAACTGAACTATTGTTATCAATTAACTACTATCAATCATAAATCATATAGGTTCTTACGAGTTACAACACATTTATTAGTGGTAACAATCACTCTTCAACTCTGTTTCTTTATATCATTCCTTTCAAGTATAGTTCACTTTATGTATTACTTAATTAGTTCCCCACTCCCCCTAAATCGATTTTGAGTAGGTTAATATATATTACATTAAACTAATCTGCTTAGGATGTAATTTGTGTAGGAGAAAATTGATTTCGAGCTAATTGGAAGTGGGTCAATTGTTAACTTTTGTATGAAGTCTTCACCACATATGCTGGATCATTAATTTGAGGATTTTAAGTCGGACAAATGAAAATTTAAAGGGTAAAAGTTGAACCTATGTTTCGAGTAGATGATCGTAGTGTATTAATGTTTTCAAAAACGATTTTCATTGAGTAAAAAAATTATCAAGAAGTTGACCGTTCCTAACTTGAGTTGGTGTCCAATGCTGTCCATTCACATGGCTGGATGTCCATTCATTGACGATGTCCATTCACATGGCTGGATGTGTCTATAAACAAGACAACGTTTTGAACAATCATTTGCACATTTTTTAGAGTTCAAAAATCTGCATTGCAAGATTGCTTTTCTTATAGCATTATCTACAAATTAAAATTGCATTTTGAGCATATAAAAATGCAATCTATTCTTTCCATCATTTTAGTTCATTGGAGTTTCTAGTTTTATGTTGCTATTAGTTAGAAGACGTAAGTTATTTTACCTTTATAAATGTCATCACATTGTGAGCACTAGCTCTAAATGTCATCATATTGTGAGCACTAGCTGGGTCATTTTCATTTTTAGGGCGGGAAAATGTCTCGTTGACTCAACTCTCCATTATTCATTTGTTGTATTTGCTACTACTGCTTCCAAGGGTTCTTCTATGTAGCCAAAACTTGTTCTATATTGTTGCTACTGCTTCTTGGGTTTTTGTACACAACCAAAACTTGAAGATCCTTTTAGAAATTGAAGTTTGAAGGTGATTCATTTATCTACCAACAAAGTGTTGTCCAAACTATTGCCAACATTTCCGGCAACATCGGTATTCTGTAACAGTTTATTTTATGCAATTTCTTGTAATTAATGACATTGTTTTAATATACTACAAACAAATAATTAGTGAATACTTTCATAGATCAGATGGAAGACCCAGTTCGTCGCCCAAGTCCTTGTGGTGGAAGTTAAGTAGGAAGCTTTGATCGAGGTGGTTTGCATTTGGGACTCAGATCATAAGATCTGCTATGACGTTTGTGTTAAGAAAACCCTCGAAAATTACATCTGATTAAATCAAAAATCTCGTCATAGGATCGATTATAAAATATATTCTATATTCTATATGACAATTAATGTTGTATAAGAAGGTTAACGAAATACCTTTCGGAGAATTCTACGTAAATTCCGTCAAGCCTTCTCTGGTGTTCTCTCCAGAAATCTTCAGCGGTATTTCTTGTATGTGGGCACCGTATAATATTGTGGACTATTTAATAGTATAGAAACCTAGGAGTTTTAGAACTCATTTTCTTGCTCTCTAAATCTCATATTCCATATAGGAAAAGATTTAGATAAAATCATATCAAATATATTTATCTCATAAATATCTCTTAATTGATATATTTATCCGAATAGTCCAACAAATTTAATTATACCGCAGTATATATTATATTCTTTATAATATACTAAGTTCAATTTAGAGCCACCGGACCCAATTAAATTAAGCTCCAATAAATTAATTCGGACTTAATCAACTCTTGATTAATCAAAATAACTTATTAATCTCGTTCAACTCCACTATAAGTACGAGATTGCACTCTTAATTAAATTGGATTTATTGAAACATAAATCAATAAATTATATCCTCTGATTGATCGATCCAACAAATTACCCCATTCGATCAATTAAAAAATTGGAATAGGCTATCATGACCAATATGCCTTATTTCCGGTATTCATCAATCTCAAACCTCAACTTCTATTTAACAGTCCCCGTGTGATCATATCACATAATTTGATTCAACAAAGTTGAATACTAAGCTCAGTTTTACCGTCAATAAAAAAACCCGTGAGATCATGATCATGCCTATTAGATAGGTGAAGGTGTCTAATATTGCAAATATATGTTCTCCATTATTTCACTCTAATTCCCAAGGCACCGAGATATTGATCAACAAAAATGATCTCATCCTTTGACATCTCAAAGAACTTCGAGTTAGTAACAAAGTTACACTACATGCTCAAGATTAAGGTAATATATATGTCAACCAATGATTTTAAATTATATGGTCAAATCACAATTTCATATCATATGATCCAGTCCAATCCACCATATGTTTATCCTCAACTCCATTACCAAGTTAAAGACAAACTTCAATGAAATTAAGATGATCTTATCAAAATAAATTGCCTAATTTATTAACTGATTACGGACAAGAATTTTACGGATCAAATAATAAATCGAATCTTTCTGTGCTTAACAACTTAAACACTCGATTTAAAATATATCTACAATCCATGGACACATGCAAAACTCAAACAAACAATCAAAATGACAATTTATATAAATTCAAAATATGTCTGAAAAAACAAAAGGTTACTCAAGGGCATATAAGCATAAATGCTAATACATTCTCTCCCACTTGCCCTAGAGTAAATGGGACATGTCTAGTACACCCATGTTCCTAATATGACCCTAAAAAATACCATTGGATAAACTCTTTGTAAAAGGATCATCAAGATTATCTGCAGATGCAATCTTGCACACCGATACCTCTCCCCGTTGAACAATATCCCTTACAAGGTGATATTTCCGCTCAATGTGTTTTCCACGCTTATGGTTTCTTGGCTCTTTTGCATTTGCCACTGCTCCACTATTGTCACAAAATAATGTAATGGAATGTGACGCAGAAGGAACCACCTCTAGGTTTAGCAAAAATTTCCTTAGCCATGCTGTCTCTTTGGCTGCTTCGCAAGCAACAACATATTCAGCCTCCATTGTGGAATCAGCAATACAAGATTATTTTATGCTTCTCTAAACTGCTCCTCCACCAAAAGTGAATAGTGATCCTGATGTAGATTTTCGAGAATCTCTATCAGCTTGAAAATCAGAATCAATATATCCCACTGACACTAAATCTGATGCTGAATAAACCATCATATAATCTCTTGTTCTGCGAAGATACTTGAGAATATGTTTGACATCAATCTAGTGTTCAGGCCCTGGATTCGACTGATATCTACTGATTATCCTAACAACATAATAAATATCTGGTCTGGTACATACCATTGCATACATGAGACTTCCTACAGCAGAAGCATAAGGAACCCGTTTCATGTATTCAACTTCATTAGGAGTTTTTGGAGATTGCTCCCATGACAAGTGGATTCCATGTCTAAAAGGTGTCAAACCTTTCTTGGAATTCTGCACGGCAAAACTCACCAGTATTCCGTCGATGTATGAAGCTTGGGATAAAACAATCATCTTGTTTTTCCTATCTCATAAGATTTGGATTCCTAAAACATAATTTGCTTCTCCCAAGTCCTTCATATCAAACTGCTGTGCCAACTAGTGTTTTGTTGATATTAACATTCCTACGTCATTTTCAATCAGTAGAATGTCATCCACATACAACACGAGAAAAACTACATTCTTTTTCTCTATCTTTTTATAGACACAAGGTTCTTCAAGATTCTGATCAAAACCACAAGTTTTAATTGTTTGATCAAATCTAATATTCCAGATCCTAGACGCCTGCTTAAGTCCATAAATGGACCTTTTTAGTTTGTATACTTTATGCTCTTGACCATTTTGGATAAAACCATTTGGTTGCATCATATAAATATTCTCGTCAAGATTTCCATTGAGGAAAGCTGTTTTGACATCCATTTGTCACACCTCATAATCGAAATGAGCTGCTATGGATAAGAGAATTCGAATAGACTTCAGCATAGCTACTGGTGAGAAGGTTTCTTCATAATCGATCCCTTCCCTTTGGGTATAACCCTTGGCAACCAAATTAACTTTAAAGGTCTCTACCTTTCCATCTATTCCTCACTCTCTCTTGTAGATCCATTTGCACCCAATGGGTTTTGCCCCCTCAAGCTTATCTACAAGATCCCAGACAGAGTTAGTGTACATGGAGTTCATTTCTGAGTCCATGACACTCCTCCAATGATCAGCGTCTACATCTTCTATAGCCTCTCTAAACGAAGTGGGATCTTCCTCTTGCTCAGTAGAGACTGCCTTAAAAGACTCTCCATTAAATAATAATCTAGAAGGTCGTTTAATGATCCTCTTATTTCGTCTAGTCGCTATAGGTTCCTGGATGACTGGAGGTTGTTCTTGTTCTCCATGTCCTTACACATCCATTTCTACACTCGGAGGTGAATAAACAATAGGATCATGTTCTTCTACTATTTCATTAATCAGAGAACCAGTTGACACAATAGGTGGAACCTCAATGTGTCTCCCACTGGATCCAACAGTTGGTGGTAGATTTATGAACTCAGGATGAATAGGTTCAATGCGGATCTCTGGATTAGATGAACCAGAAATATTTTCCCCCACCTTTTCCAAAAGAACCTTATTCCTGGATTTATTCTCTTCTATGTACTTATCCTCTAAGAAGGTCGCATTTGTACTTACAAATACCTTCTTGTCTTGATGACTGTAGAAGTAGTAACCTCTTGTCCCTTTAGGATATCCTACAAACATGCATAATTCTGATCTTGATTCTATCTTAACCTCTTATCTTTAAGCACATATGCAGGACATCCCCATACACAAATATGTCTTAGATTGGGTTTACGCCCATTCTACAATTCGAGGGGTATTTTAGGTACAAACTTAGACGGAACCATATTCAAAACATACATAGCAGTTTGTAATGTATATCCCAAAAAAGAAGCACTAAGAGTATAAAAGCTCAGCATGGATCTGACCATATCTAACAAGGTCTTGTTTCTCCTCTCCGAGACACCATTTTATTGTGGAGTACTTGGTGCGCTCAACTGAGATAAAATCACATTCTCTGTCAAGTATGCTCTAAAGTCACTAGATAGATATTCTCCACCTCGATTAAATCGAAGTATTTTTATGTTCTTACCTAATTATTTTTCCACTTCCAGTTTGAATTCCTTGAATTTTTCAAGTGCCCCAAACTTGCGGGTCATTAGGTAAACATAACCATATCTTGAGTAGTCATCAGTGAACGTGATGAAATACTCGTATCCTGTAACACCCTATACCCCTATAACGTATATTTCACAATAAAATATTTATCCTGTAGATAGATCATACTAACATTTCATTGATCCATATAAATATAACAACGTTATTCAAGGACTAATATCGTATAAAATTAAAACACACAACCTATATCTTAGCATAAGTCATTGACATATTAAATACAAATCATGATACACATGTTCCAAAATACAAAATGAGGAGGAGGAGAAGGTTGCACGAGACATCAGCCGGCCGACCTGGTATAGCGTGGCGTCTATATATATAACCCACGTCAAAAGAGTTATTGACCTAAAAAAAATAATATATATATGCAATTTTTATAAGTCGCAACTCAGTGAATATAGACCATTAACTTAATTAAATAATAAGCATATAACAATCATTAACATTAATCAAAAATATAATCAAACATATACAAATGCCACTATGTCCGGTTTATTATTTTGTGAATTGCTCACGCTTGGATCTGTCCCGGGATTTCCAATATGCCATTGTATATATAGACCCGTAGGTCTCCAATATGATTATGACCCGAACGTCTCCACTGTGTATATAGACCCGTAGGTCTCCAATATGAATTTGACCCGAAGGTCTCCACTTTGTATACAGATCCATAACAAGACAGTCATAGGCCTTTTAATTTCGTGCAATTATAATGCAACACAACAATCATCTGAACATATAATCACGTATACATTTACCAATATATCATTTGATCCAATGATAATTTCATATAAATACACATTTCTTATATAACACATATAACAAACGTCGCATATAAATCAGATCACATTGCGTATAAATCACATATACGGTTTATACTCACCTGGCTATGATAAGTAATCCGTTCGTCGCTCTGGTTCCTCATCCCGTTCTACAGCCCGTGCTCCTATATGATTCAATGCAATTTAGCCTAATTGTCCCCTTAATATATATTTCTATTATGCAATGAAATGCGATGCATGTATGCTTTATTTTATTTACTTCATATATAATGCTAAATTCTAGCAACCTTTATTCTTTTGACATTATCTCACTCAATACTTAATCGAGTCATCCACGGTTTTCTTCTGAGTTTAGCTAAGAGATAGGGCTATAAATTTCATGTTTTAAGTTTTTCCCAATTCAGTGTTTAAAGTTACCCAAACATCCAACAAATTACGATAACTTGAGATATATCTAATTCACTAATTTCTTTGTACCTTTTAGGAATAATCTTTGAGAATTCACTCCGATCAAATCGAAGAGCATGTCACGATGAGGTCCCCTTCAAAATCTGAAGCAAAAAGGTGAAGAAACGAACTCAAAATTCACAAATCCTTCTCTTTTTTTCTTTTCTTTCCTTTCTTCTTTTCCCTAACTCCCCGTCTCTCCTGTTTTCTTCTCTCTGTTCAGCCCCTTTCTCCCTTTTCATTTTATCATTCTGATTATTATTATTACTAGGTTTTAACCTGTGCATTGCACGGGTGCCTAACTCGTGTAATTTACATTTGTTGTGTATTTTTGTTTTAGTTATTTGCTATATATTCGATGCATATATATTGACATGTTCAACTATAAATACTCTCAGTATTCAATGGAGACGCATACGCATGACATTACAAATGATAAATTAGTTATGTATTCTCAATTAAATTGGCTTTGTTTTTGTTCTCTTGTTCTTTTCTCCTTGTCTAATTTTGTCCTTTTGAACGATTAAAACAAATTGAAAATAAAAGTCTAAGTGATTAGAAATCATTAAACTTTGTGTATTGTGAAATCCAAAATCAAAAATATTGCGAGTCAAATTAAACTTAACGTATTATGTCATGTATTGAAGTAAATTAAAAATTTATGTTAAGATTTATTAATATGTTTCAAATTATAATTAGATATGTGATACCATATTGTTTGAGTTGATTTATAACCTTTGAAGTATTGAATTTCTAAAATAGGATGGTAAGTTCACTTAAATACTTACAAAATTTATTTCTGAAATGTTTGTTTTTATTAGATAACCTTTTAAAATTTGCTTATTTTTTTACTATAAGTCAATCAATATCATAATTTATTTAGGGCCGAAATATTTTTAAGAATGCCATATTTTTATTCTTTCCTCTAATGACTTGATATGAATTTTATCCACTTCATTTGTATTATATTCTCCTGAACATTCAATATCACTTTAATTTGTTTGAGTTTATTCATTGCGTATGCAAAAGTAATCTTATGTATAACTATTTTAATTTTAAAATTTCAACTCAATTGTATTATAGTCATACGTATCAAAGTATGTTTGCACAAAGCTAGTTTTAATTAGTCTGGGAGCTCTAATATAAATAAGGGTCATAAAGCTAGTTTTAATTAGTTTGGGTGTTGTAATATAAATAAGGGTCCTAAAGCTAGTTTTAATTAGTTTGGGAGCTCTGATATAAATAGGTGTCCTTGCGCTTATTTTTAATGAAGTACGAATCTGAGAGTAATTGTTAGTAATGAAATCACCAAATTTTTTTTGGGAAATGTATAAAACATATCTCGCCGGCCAGAGTGTCAATTTCTGGCTTAGAAAAATTAAGAAATTGTTAGCTATGGTAGCTCCTGCTAAAATTCTAGTCGATTTCTTCCATTTACCGGCAGTGAATTATCTTGCTTCAATAGGGAAAATTTGTGTTGTACGAGATTTATATAACATATTATATGTGTAAATTTTCTAGAGAAGTCGAGTTTAATATTTGATTTTGTATTTCACTCATTATTGTCCAGGGTAATCAAAATGAAAATGCATGAATATACAGACAATTGAGGTATGTATTTTGATTGATATAACTCAAATTTTCATATGGATGAATCCATCCCAATCATAAACTCCTAACAATTGATATTGGGAAGGAACAACAACTTCATCATAGATCAGAGAAGAAAAAAACAAGAGGAAAAAGAGAACTAAAATTTATAACGACGAAAATTTAGAAGACAACCTTACATATGTGAAAGTGTTTTTGTTGAAAAAAATATCAAAACATTGCACAACGTTAAATTTTAAAATATAAAAGTCAAAAAGCACATGTCGTGATCTAATTCAAAACTAAGCTCAGTTTTTATCTGAGATTAAGGAACATAGTGAGTACGGTCTCCCTAGCATTTCCAGAATCACATCAAAGCTTTCTGTTCTCACAAACTCGTCGTGGCTAAAAAGTAAACTTGCAAGTGTTATTTTGTTTTGTGTGTACTTGTTCCTGCAAAATCTTCAACAATTGTTGTTAAATATTTCAAACGGTTGGGTCTTTGTTAGGGTCTTTCTTATCATAGAGGGTCATAGACAATCAGGAATGAAAAAAACGTCTCTACTTCCTGAAGTTCTTGTGCCATATGAAAATACAAAATACATCAACTATTTGACAATATCATCTATATAAATTTACCTAGAAGTTTCAATGTCAAGTGTCAAAGTTTACGAATAGTCAAATAAACGTACTTGTTTCCATTAACATAACTGTTTACATGAATAGCAAATTGTAATCACATAGAAGTTAAAATGATCATTATAAAAAAACTAATCATCACCACACACCATAATCATGCATGCCATCTCTGCAAACTTTTCAACATGTTAACGAAAGATGTCATACCTGGGAAGAGTATACCCCTTTGGGTTCCATTCAATTTGTGATAGCCACTATCAGGTCTTCCATTAAGAAATCACTTCAATTGTTAATCAATGAGAGTAAAACTCAGGCTTGTAAAGTAGATAGGACTCATCATTCACCTAATTCATATCAAGCATATTACAATTCATTAGAGACGAAGTTAGATTCTTGAAGACATCATTTTTTGAAATTCCCTTTTCTCCATCTATAGCAACACTCTTTTCTACAGAACTTGATTTTGGTGATGAATTCAGAGTCTTATTTGCCTTCAGGACTTCAACTATACAGAAAAAACAGAAAGAATTGAGAGACAAAGTTGAAATGAGAGTAGACAATCATTTAAATGAATAAACAAATCTAACCTTCTTTTGAGTACAAGACGTGAATAAAGACAGTTTGTATTATCATAAATTGATTTGCAACAAAAAACACAACATATACACTTACATAACTAATAGAATGCCAAACAACTGTCCTAAAAAAGTCACAAGAATTTAATCAAATAGTAATATATATTGTTGTAAAACCGTAAAAATCATATCCAGAATATGAAACGACAGTAAAATAGGACATAAACAATGTTTAAAGAAATTCATGATACTTTACCTCCAATTTCAGGTTTGCTAAAGTCACTTTGTGGTGTACTATCAAGGCACCGTGCCCAAACACTGATTTCTTTGAAGCACACAACCTTGCTAAAGGACTTTGAATTTAAGTTCCTTATAGAAAACCTAATATTCCACTTGGCGGACGTGTAGTTGTCGTTGCTGTGTTGTAATGAAACCAAAATCGATTCGACCTTGAAACCTGGATCAATGGGGATCGTCACGATGCTCAGTGTCAGAATAGCTACAACAGTGGCTATGATTACAAAAAGGGCTACGATTAAAACCGTTGCGGTGGCAAAATCCCAGTTTCCAGCACGCCAAACAGCTTTATACTACAGACATTAGAGAAAGAAAAAAAGGGAAGTCAACAATTTCAAATAATTCATACAGAGAGAGTGAGAGAGCAATTTAATGAAAAAATATATATATCAACCTGCAGCTTTGAAAATTCCAAATCGTGTTGAAATCGACCTCTCTAAGAGGTCAATCCTTGACAATACACATCCATCACATGACTGCAACCAATTTTCGACACAGATTATATCAATACATTGTAAGGCTTCTTGCATCATACCTTGTTGTGTTGTAAAGGAGGACAAATGCTCTGCCTGTTGAGAACTTTCCACAAAAGAATAAGGTGAACCACTTATTCACAATGTTAGCTCAGAATGGACTTGCAAATCATAGTATTCAAGTGTTTTACTCCGATTACCTCATGTTCAAAAGTGCTAATCTGAGAGGCCAGCTTAGAATCAAGAGAGGAGAAAATGCTTCCTCAATGTCAGGATAAATTTTTGGCACATTTCTGAATGAATATAAAGCACATGTGAATTTAGTGGATATGAGCTTTGCTAGCAAGCCATTATCTAACTTAGAAATTGTACTGGAAAATTTAAAAGGAAATGTCATAACTGCATAGACTACTCAAATGAGAAAATTCAAAAGAATATCAAACTAAAACTTCCAAATCTTATATGTCAGAGAAACTCTAAATATGGTAAAAACTCATAAATAAAATTAATTCAAAAATGTAAACGCAGTAATTGCCCCTGGATTGTCTAACTTTCTTATAATACACTTCTGATATAGAATAATAAAATTCGAAATACATGAATATATCATAGAATTCCTATCTGATTTCATCGTCACGATTATTGAGTTGATTAAGAAAATTAGAGTCATGTGCATTGAGGTAGAAAACCAACATCTACATTTTATGTTGATTCTATTGCAAAAAAGAGTGCACCTGTTCCATGACCGTCTCACTATTTTCTTCACCAAAATTCTCCATCCAATTCTTGTTTCTCATTATTCGTGGTATTTGAACACATTAAGCATCATTTTTGAATATAGAATATAACAGTCCAAAAATAACTTTGGGCAAATTAGCTCATATGATTGCCAAAATTTTCCCATTTGCTTCATTTTTTCGTTATATTTCACAGAAAAGAGATACATTGCCTTCAGATATTACTTGGAACTAATTGGAACTAACATTGTATTTTACCATTATCATAAAGATTACTCAGGTTCCAACCAACTAACAGTAATTGAACAAACACATCAGATTTGAACAACAAATTAACATGAGAAAGGTTTGTCTATTTCATCGGTATACCTTCAGCAGCAGCTCTGTGCATTCATATGAGAGAGATTATTGTATATATTAGAGAGTAGCAACCAATAAGTTATTCAACAAAACTAAAATTATGCTATGCTATATGCCATGCCCAAATTCAGATGAAATAAGAAGCAAATAATGATACTAAAGGTTGTGTTTGAATCTTGATACCATGAATTAGCAGAAACTTCACAGTTTTGAAGCTTCCAAATGAAGCGGCACATTGTAGAGGTGTTCCACCCACAAAATTAACTTCTATATAACACCTTTTATCAGAAATAATTTCATAAGCTCCTTGTTCTCTAATACACATCCAATCAACACAAATATTAACGAAAAAAAAATCTCCGAATAACAAATCAGTGCATAACCAACCTTTTTGTGCAGCATAATGCAATCGGTTAAATCCCGTAGAATCACTCATAGAAATTGTAGCACCTCATTTAATGTGATACTTTGCAGTGTTGATATGTCCTTCTTTGACAACTTTTAGCAGAGGAGTATTCCCTCAAATTAGAGAAGTATTCCAAATCTTAACAAATTGATGAACATTTTAGAGAGAGAGACTTAAGAGCTCTAACATCAACTTCGACTCCGACTTGTTCAACTATAAAAATTTGTAGATCTTAATAAAGCCCATTCTAGTAGCATAATGCAAAACACTCTGGCCCTTAAGGCTTAATGTAATATCAAAGCAAAAACATAAAAAAGCTAAAAAAATTAAGAATGATGTTTGTCAACTAACCAACTTCTGAAGGAGAATCAGTTTCGTGTTTCTCCTCTACTGATTCTTGCAAATATGCTTTGCTTGCTTCCAAATTGGAAAGTGTTGACATCGGAATGCTTTCTATTTTGATTGTTTGAGAAGGTGGGCAAAGAAATACTGGAGTGGGGAGAGGGAGAAGAAAAGAATTTAAACTTTTATTTCTTTTCCGTTTCTATCAGAAGAAACGCTGGAGTGGTAATAAAGGAGGAGAAAAGACTCTGGGAGAGATGAGAGGAATTATTTTTGAAGTCTTGGAAAAAGCTGATGTGACATGTTTTTAGAATTCCACTTGTCAACGTTTGAGAGCTCTACTTGTCAACATTTGAGAGATCCAACCTCTCTTTTATATATATAGATATTATACTATTAAAAACAATGGTGACAAGTTTCTGCAGCCACACGTATTACCTACCTATATACTAACCTTATTATTATTACATGTAATTATATATATAGAAGCTCCTAATTACTCATATATATAATATTGCTTTCTATGTATGCACGCAAATATATATACATATGCTACTTATATATATTATAATAATAGTTAACTTCTTTCTTTTATAAAAAAACACATATACACACGACACTTCCATGTATAAATCTTATAATATTTATTCAACTTTTTCTTCCTTTTTTTTATATAAACATGCCTAAACTTGTGCGCACACACATATTTAATATATATCATCTTATTGCTTATGTGTGTACATATATACATATATGATCCAATTTACATTTATTTATTTTTCCATAATTTATACTATTATTAATCAAATAATTTACATTGTACCCTTCAGCGTTATTAGAGTCTCAACCAATTATGATAGAGTTTTCTCAACACCAATTTGTAAGAGCATATAAATAATAATAAAATATGCATATGATGCATGAAATGAATGCCCAATGACATGTATGTTTTGGTCGAGGATGTTACAATTCTCCCACTCTATAAGAATTTTGTCCTCAAAATTTGTTATTCCTCTATGCAAGGTATCAATAAGAAGATCAATTACCAGTGAATAAATGCGGATATAACCTTTTCATCTTTTCTTCTGTCTCCCAGGTTGCTTCCTCTATACCATGGTTTCTCCAGATAACTTTAACCATTGGAATTTCTTTGTTCCGTAATTGTTTGATTCTGAAATCTGCTATCGAGACTAGTTCTTCTATGTAACTTAAGTTTTCTGCAATCTGTACCTTTGAATCCCGCAATACATGTGAAGGATCAGATCGATATTGTCGCAACATGCTAACATGAAAAACATTATGGATCTGAGTCAATTCTGGAGGTAATGCTAACTCATATGCCAATGGTCCAACTTTTCCGATGATATCGTATGGCCCGATATATCGAGGGCTTAACTTTCCTTTATTACCGAATCTCATAACACCTTTCCAAGAAGAAACCCGTAAAAATACTTTATTACCAACCTGATATTCCATCTCTTTTCTATGTTGATCAAAGTAGCTCTTTTGTCGGTCTTGTGCAACCTTCAATTTGCTTTTAATGATATCGACATTGTCAATTGTGTTTTGAACAATTTCTGGCCTTTCTAAAATTTCTACACTCTCTTTATCCCAATATAGTGGACTTTTGCACTTTCTTCCATATAACGCCTCATACGGTGTCATTCCAATGCTACTGTGAAATTGGTTATTATAAGCAAATTCCATCAATGGAATATATCTATTCCACAAACCTTGAAACTCAATAACGCAAGCGCATAACATCTCTTCTAACATCTGTATAGTCCTTTCTGATTGGCCATCTGTTTGAGGGTGAAAAACTGTACTTAGGTGTAATTTCATCCCCATAGCTGTTTGAAAACTCTCCCAAAATCGAGAAGTAAATCTCGAATCTCTATCTGAAACAATGGACACTGGTATACCATGAAGTCGTACAATCTCTCTGACGTACTTCTCTGCCAATTGATCTAATGGACAACCTCAACGTAAAGGTAAGAAATGTGCTGATTTAGTCAATCTATCCACGATTATCCAAATAACATTATTCCCTTATTGCATTCTCGGTAATCCCAAAACAAAATCCATCTTAATCCGCTCTCATTTCCAAATCAGAATAGATAGGGGTTTTAACGTACCTGCGGGTGCTTGATGTTCTGCTTTAACTTGCTGACAAGTAAGACATCTGGAAATAAATTTAACAACATCTTTCTTCATTTTTGGCCACCAGTAATGCTGCCTCAATGTGTGGTACATCTTTGTTATACTTGGATGCATAACATATGGTGCATTGTGTGCCTTGTCTAAAATCTCTCGTCATAAATCATCAACGTCAGGTACACACAACCTGGTGCCAAATGTTAATGTACCATCTTGTAAATCAAATGGTGTGTCTTTGCCGTGTCGCACCTGTTCAATAATTTCTGTCAAATTTTCATCTCTGTTTTGTGCATCTTGTATTCGTTATCTCAATATTAGACGAATCTCCAAGGGAGCAATTAGTACTCCATCTGCATCTAACCGTAGTCTCGTGTTCAAACCTCGTAGAGCAATCAAATCTGAAAATGGAGTCATATGCATACGTGCTACTGTACCATCGGACTTCCGACTTAACGCATCAACTACAACATTGGCCTTTCCTGGATGGTACTCTATCGTGCAATCATAGTCTTTCAATAGTTCCATCCAACGTCTCTGTCGCATGTTCAGTTCTCTCTAACTCATCAAATACTTCAAACTTTTATGATCAGTAAATATCTGAAATACTTCTCCATATAGATAATGTCGCCAAACTTTTAAAGCAAATACCACTGCCGCCAACTCTAAATCATGAACAAGATAGGAAACTTCGTGTGGTCATAATTATCGTGACACATAAGCAATTACTTTCCCATTCTGCATTAGAACACAACTAAGTCCTTGATGTGAAGCATCACTGTAAACGACAAACCCCCCCGTGCATGTAGGAATTGTGAGTATCGGTGTTGTAGTCAAACGGTGCTTTAACTCATCAAAGCTCTGTTGGCATCTGTCATTCCAATGAAACGGAACATTCTTTCGTAGCAGTTTTGTGAGTGGCGCTGCTCTAATGGAAAATCCTTCGACAAACCGTCTGTAGTATCCAGCCATACCAAGAAAGCTTCGAACCTTCGAAACTGTTGTTGGCACCTCCCAGTTTACCACTGCCTCAATCTTTCTTGAATCGACCTCTATGCCTCGTCCAGATACTGTGTCCCAAAAATACCACATGATCCAACCAAAATTCACATTTACTCAACTTTGCGTATAGTTGTTTTTCTCGCAAGATTTGTAATACTATCTGTAAATGATCCGCGTGCTCCTCTGTACTTCGTGAATATACCAGTATATCATCAATGAAGACAATGACAAATCTATCAAAGAAAGGTTGGAACACTTTATTCATTAAAACCATAAATACTGCTGGTGCATTAGTCAAACCGAATGACATCACCAAAAATTCATAATGCCCATATCGAGTTCTAAATGTTGTCTTCAGAATATCATCTTTGACTATCTTTAACTGATGGTACCCAGATCGAAGATTTATCTTGGAAAATACTTGCGCATCCTGTAGCTGATCAAATAAATCATCTATCCGTGGTAATGGGTATTGGTTATTCACTGTCACTTGATTCAGCTTTCGATAATCTATGCACAGTCATAATGTACCATCTTTTTTTTTCACGAAAAGTACTGGCGCACCCCAAGGTGATACACTAGCCCTTATATACCCTTTGTCCAACAGTTCCTGTAATTGTTTCTTTAATTTCTGTAACTCCAATGGGGCCATCCAATATGGAGGAATAGAGATTGGTGCGGTACCCGGTATCAATTCTATGGTGAACTCTGTTTCTCTATCTGGTGGTAGTCCTGGTAAATCCTCTGGAAAAACATCAGAAAAATCTTTAACAATTGAAATATCTCTGATCTCATCATATGTAGCTGTACGATCTATAACATGTGCCAGATATGCCTCGCATCCGTCTCTCATCATACGGAAAACTGTTGTTGAAATCAAACATGTTGGTATAATCCGTCAATCACCATAGAAAACCACTTTAGTCTGTCCAGGAGAATCTATCACTACTTCTTTAGTATAACAATCCACTTTAGCATGATGTCTCGATAACCAGTCCATATCCAATATAACATCAAACTCACGCAGAAATAATAGGATCAAATCAGCTGGTAACGCTACTGTATCAACCCATATTATACAATTTCGATATACCGTATGCACCATTACAACCTCACCCAATGGAGTATGTACTTCTAAGTTGTAATCTAGTGATTCGGGTTCTTTATGCAAATAAGATGTTATGACAGATGATAAGAATGAATGAGTGGATCCTGGATCTATCAATACATGTATTTCAAAATTATTCAAATAGAGTTTACCAGTAATGACCTCAAGTGTTGTAGCTGTCTCCCACTGTGACATAGTAAAAACTCGTGCCTGACCCTGTAATCGTGTTCCCGGTGTCTCTGATCTTCTTCTACTAGCAGTAGAACTTAAAGTCTGACCTCTACCACGACCTCTACCAACACTCACCACTGGTGTTGCTGGCCGAATATTTTGCACTGTTGATTCTGATGCCGCTCTGCCAGTGTTTGATCTATCAGGTCTAGTTGAACATTCTCTATAAAAATGTCCTTGCTCTCCACAGTAATAACAACCTCCAGTAAGCAGTCGACACTCTCTTGCATGATATCGACCACAGTACTGACATATAGGTTGTGTCTATATTGTCGGGCTAGGTCCTCGACCACCTCCACGACCAAAACATTATACACGTCTACCTCTCTGATCGAATGAACCACCTCTGCTAAATGTCTGTGCTGGAGAGGAAAAACTCTGACGTTTAATTGGCTTCCCACTGATTCACTATCACGAGTCGTTGACTCTTTTTTTTGCTTTTGAAAATATGTTTGTCGTTCTTTTAACAAAGTCTCGGCCCTAACTGCTGCAGTACGTAAATCTGTGTAAGTACGGAGATCCCAAGGTGTAATCTTGCTTCGAATATTATATGAAAGTCCCTCCTCAAAACGTCTGCATCTATCTCGCTCAGTAGCAACCATCGCAGTCGTATAAGGTGATAATTGAGTAAATTTAACTTCATACTCGGCAAATGACATATTTTCCTATTTAAGAGATAGAAATTCCCCTTGTTTGTTATCCCGGTATACCTCTGGCATATATTTATCTCTGAACACGGTGATAAAATCATCCCAAGTAAGGATTGACGGTTATACTGTAGCATGTGGAACTGTCTCCCACTAATCATATGCACCCCCTTGTAAAAGTGACACTGCAAAGTCAAACCGTTCCTCTACAGTGCATCTCATCATGGCAAAACCTCTTTCTATTCTTTTGAACCATGACTCAGCCTCAACAGGATCAGTAGTCCCATAAAAGTCAACTGCTCCTAATTTACGGAGCTCCTTGAAATTTTAACTTCTGGAACTTATACTTGGCCCCTGTACCTCTTGTCTGCCCCGTCTGGGTGAATATTGTGCAGGCTCATGTGATGCATGTAATGTATGAGATGCCTCTATCGATTGACGTGGCACGGCTGAACCTTCTCTCCTCAATGATTCATGCTCAGGAATGTCTTTGTTTCCTATTTATTTAAATGCAATATCAATGACAATTACATATGATGTGTAATGCTTATGAATGCATAATGACCTTAAGGAATCATATCCCCACTTTGATACCAAAACTAAACTGTAACACCCTATATCCCTATGACGTATATTTCACAATAAAATATTTATCCGGTAGATAGATCGTACTAACATTTCATTGATCCATATAAGTATAACAACGTTATTCAAGGACTAATATCGTATAAAATTAAAACACACAACCCATATCTCAGCATAAGTCATTGTCATATTAAATACAAATCATGATACACACGTTCTAAAATACAAAATGGGGAGGAGGAGAAGGTTGCATGAGACATCAGTCGGCCGACCTGGTATAGCGTGGCGTCTATATATAATGCACGTCAAAAGAGCTATTGACCTAAAATATATATATATATATATATGTGTGTGATTTTTATGAGTTGCAACTCAGTGAATATATACCATTAACTTAATTAAATAATAAGTAGATAACAATCATTAACATTAATAAAAAATATAGTCAAACATATGCAAATGCCACTATGTCCGGTTTATTATTCTGTGAACTGCTCATGCTTGGATCTGTCCCGGGATTTCCAATATGCCACTGTGTATATAGACCCGTAGGTCTCCAATATGATTATGACCCAAAGGTCTCCACTGTGTATATAGACCCGTAGGTCTCCAATATGAATTTGACTCGAAGGTCTCCACTTTGTATACAGATCCATAGCAAGACAGTCACAGACCTTTTAATTTCGTGCAATTATAATGCAACACAACAATCATCTGAACATATGATCACGTATACATTTATCAATATATCATTTGATCCAATGATAATTTCATATAAATACACATTTCTTATATAACACATATAACAAACGTCGCATATAAATCACATCATATTGCGTATAAATCACATATACGGTTTATACTCACCTGGCTATGATAAGTAATCCGTTCATCGCTCTGGTTCCTCCTCCCGTTCTACAGCCCGTGCTCCTATATGATTCAATGCAATTTAGTCTAATTGTCCTCTTAATATATATTTCTATTATGCAATAAAATGTAATGCATGTATGCTTTATTTTATTTATTTCATATATAATACTAAATTCTAGTAACCTTTATTCTTTTGATATTATCTCACTCAATACTTAACCGAGTCATCCACGGTTTCTTCTGAGTTTAGCTAAGAGATAGGGCTATAAGTTTCATGTTTTAAGTTTTTCCCAATTCAGCCTCTAAAGTTACCAAAACATCCAACAAATTACGATAACTTGAGATATATCTAATTTACTAATTTCTTTGTACCTTTTTGGAATAATCTTTGAGAATTCACTCCGATCAAATCGAAGAGCACGACACCACGAGCTCCCCCTCAAAATTTGATACAAAAAGGTGAATAAACGAACCCAAAATTCACAAACCCTTTTTTTTTTCTTTTCTTTCCTTTCTTCTTTTTCCTAACTCCCCATCTCTCCTGTTTTCTTCTCTCTTTTCAGCCCCTTTCTCCCTTTTCATTTTATCATCCTGGTTATTATTATTATTATATTATACTATTAAAAACAATGGTGGCAAGTTTCTGCAGCCACACGTATCACCTACCTATATACTTACCTTATTATTATTACATGCAATTATATATATATATATAATATTGCTTTCTATGTATGCACGTAAATATATATACATATACTATTTATATATATATATTATAATAATAATAATAGTTAACTTGTTTCTTTTATAAAAAAAACACATATACACACGACACTTCCATATATAAATCTTATAATATTTATTCAACTTTTTCTTCCTTTTTTTTTTTTATATAAACATGCCTAAACTTGTGCGCACACACATATTTAATATATATCATCTGATTGCTTATGTGTGTACATATATACATATATGATCCAATTTACATTTATTTATTTTTCCATAATTTATACTAATATTAATCAAATAATTTACATTGTACCCTTCAACGTTATTAGAGTCTCAACCAATTTAGATAGGGTTTTCTCAACACCAATTTGTAAGAGCATATAAATAATAATAAAATATGCATATGATGCATGAAATGAATGTCCAATGACATGTATGTTTTGGTCGAGGATGTTACATATCCACCTCTAGCTTGGAATTTAAATGGACCACATACATCAAAGTGTACTAATTCCAAAACTTTTTTGGCTCTAAGTCCTTTGGACTGAAAAGACCTCTTAGTCATTTTACCTCCAAACAGGATTCATATATAGACAAATGTTCCACCTTTAAATAAATCAAAGGGCCATCCTTCACTAGCCTTTGAATCATATTAAGGTTAATATGAGCAAGTCTTAGGTGTCATAAGTAAGTCTCATTAGTTGGAGATTACTTTATACGTTTTGTGGTGTGGTATAAGAAGTTGTCGGTTGGTTTTAAGATATACAAATCGTTATCCAAATGTTCCTTACACACTATAGCTTTATTAAAAGAAATATCAACCGTCATAGAAGAAAAATGAACATGATATCCTTGTTTGAATAACAAGGCAACAAACATTTACTAATAATGTTTGAGACATAAAAATAATTACTTAAAACCAAATGATTCTTATTTGAAAAATAAAGATAAACATCTCTGACATCTTTTGCAAACACCACAGCTCCTGTGCCAACCCTTAAGCTATGATCCCCTTCATTAAGCTCCTTAGTTACTTGGAACCTCTGCAAAGTATTGCAAACATGGTTAGTGGCTCCAGAATCTGTATCCAAGTATCTATAGAATCAACCACTAAATATGACTCAATAAAAGATAACTCACCCTTTCCTTGTTTCTTAGCTAGGAAAACCAGACAATTTCTCTTCCAATGACCCTTTTCCCCGCATTCAAAACATTTCCCTTTTGGTTTCCCTTCAGATTTCTCTTGAGTCTTAACTTTCTTTGCTTGTTGCTGTGGACCCTTCTTGTTGGACTTCTTTCTTTTTCCATCCTTACCTTTCGGTTTGGATAAGGATAGTCCAGTAGAAGAAATAGTGTAAGCATCACCACTTTGGACCTTAAGAACACTCTCAAGGTTTTGGAGCTCTTTCATCAGTTCGATCAAGGACATGTTAGGCTTATTCATGTTATAGCTAACTTTGAATTGTGAGAGCATCTCAGGGAGAGTCTCTAAAGCCATGTCAACTTGAGTCTCCGCACTGATCTCAGCCCCTAAAACCTTAGCCACGTTGAATTGACCAATCAGCGTAAGCATATGGTCTCTCACAAGCGTCCCAGGTTTCATACGCTGGTTCATAATGTTCCTAATGGCAGCCTGATGTGCTTGACGTCCTTGATGCGCAAACATATCTTGAAAACTTTCCATGATTTCAGTGGATGTCTTCATAAACTGATGTTTTTCTTGCAACACATTTGAGATTGAACCCAAAATATAGCAACGAACCATATCATCAGCATGAATCTGTTTATCATAAGCCTGTTTTTGTGCATCAGTGAACTCATCAGTGGGAATAGTAGGGGCATGAATCCATTTATCATAAGCCTGCTTTTGTGCATCAGTGGATTCATCAGTGGGAATAGCAGGGCAGGGTTCATCTAGCACATATTTGAACCTCTCTGCTGTGAGAACAATCAAAAAGTTGCGTTTCCAGTCTATATAGTTTTCCCTCACTAATTGATTCTTATTCCAAATCAATGACAAGACATTTGTAGACATTTTCTGAAATATAAAAAAATGAAATTGATGAGCATGCATGATACAGATGTAAGTAAAGGAAAAACAAGTAGACCAAAAACTACTTTATGTTATGGGCCACCTAAAACCCCAAAATCATGACATACCTCTCTATAGGAGAAGTAAATGTTGATTTATGGCTAGGTTGGGACTCTCCTACTAAATCAAACATCTCGCATCTCATGGTATATTGACTTATAATCACATAATTTTGGCCATCTACTACATTGATTGGATATTCTATAGGAAGTCCTCGCAATGTTTCGATTTAAGTGCATAACCCTCATTTTAATGAATTTTTAAAACTTTTAATCAAGTGTGAAATCTATGGGATAAACACACTTAATCAAATTAAAATTCATTTACCATTACATTTACCATTAATTGGGCCCAATAAAGTAACCGAAACAATGCAACACTCCTTTAGGGAGACCAAATAAATTGACACAAGGTATACATATATTCTTACTCATGGGCTAATAAGGGAGGGCCTTGGACTTATAAATTAAGCCCTTACACATTTAATATTTTGTTAAAATTGGGTTTTAATAGATTAATATAAGTACAACTCTTTTAACTTTTAAAATAGTTAAAATATCAATTATAAAATGCATGACAATTTAGAATCCTAAAGCAGTGTTCATGCGATTTTTGAATGACATTTAATTAAATTAAAGTATCTCATGCAATAAAATATTAAAATAAAAACAAAATATATGTCATCCTAGAAACAAAATTACAAACAATTGAAATCCAATTGGGCCACAATCCGGCCCAATTCTTCAAAGCCCATTTGCAAAACTTCTGGTCCAGTTCCCATCCACAGCTCACGTCCTTGAGCATGAATGGCATGCCATTAATAAATGGACAATGCATCATCATCATATCAACAACTATTTGAAAATTGGCCCATTTAAAAGTGGGCCCAAACAATATGCACCAACAGAACATCACCAGCAGTAGCGTTGAAACTGCAAATTTTTTTTTTTTTTTTTTTATAATTATGCAGCAAGCCATCACTCTGCTTCCTTCATTGATTCTGCTTTCTTCATTGATAGTGGTGACCGTCGATTCGCCAAGATAAAAAATACAAATAAACTTATCTCGTATCCTATTTCGTATTTAACAAGGAGAAATTATGGAGACGTAATTCACCCCCTTGTTTACAGACTCGAAAAAAGCGAAATACAATTTGTATCAAAACTAGGCCATAAATTGTTTAAATAAAACATTCATCTCATAACAATCATGTCACATACACTAACACCGCTCATACTAAATCATGCATCAACAAAATTAATTGATCAAAAGAATATACAAAATAATATCAAAACCTATGGCTCTGATACCACTTGTTAAGAAAACCCTCGAGAATTACATATGATTAAATTAGAAATTATATAATATTGTGTGTGGACATCGTATAATATTGTGAACTATTTAATAACACAGAAACCTAGGAGTTCTAGAACTCCTTTTCTTACTCTCTAAGTCTCATATTCCATATATGAAAAGATCTAGATAAAATCATATCAAATATATTTATCTGATAAATATCTTTTAATTGATATATTTATCTGGATAGTCCAACAAACTTAATTATACCGCAATATATATTATATTCTTTATAATATATTAAGTTCAATTTAGAGCCACCGAAGGGACCTAATCGGACTCAATTAAATTAAACTCCAATAAATTAATTCTGACTTAAATCAACTCACTATAAGTACGAGATTAATCAAAATAACTTATTAATCTCGTTCAACTTCACTATAAGTACGAGATTGCACTCTTAATTAAATTGGATTTATTGAAACATAAAATCAATAAATTATATCATCTGATTGATCGATCCAACAGTTTGTAAACTCAAAACAAATACCAATATCCAACAAAGTGAAAGACAAACTAATCATTTGCATCACTTAGACCTCCTACAATAACTATCCTATCTCACAATCGATCCAAAAAGGGAATTAAGTTGAAACTGACTCCCTCGAAAATTACCCTTACAAACAAAAAATATGTAGATATTGTAGAAAGAGTGAGAGAGATGTAAATCAATGTGGCTGCATACAATGCTATTAGCTGATATATATATATATATATATATATATATATATATATATATATATATATATATATATATATATATTTTGGAGTAACCAATGACAGAAGCCGGCGGGTTTCCTCGTGGAACCCAAATTATGTTGTTATAAATACCACTCCACGCAATCAACATTATAACCACTATAAACCAATTATATTATTATTCACTTCCCCACTAAACAAATTTAATATAAATAATTATTTTTTAGTTCGATCAAATGGCAAACAACAAGGCCACCATTTTTCTCAGTGTCGCACTTTTGCTGCTCTCTCTTTTTTTAATACACGTTGCTGAAAGTCGAGTGCTTCCCAAATGTAAGTTTTTCGTTTTCTTTAATGTCATTTTTTTTTTATATATGTTAACATCCAAATTACAGACAAAAATGACAGTAAATTAAATAATATGAATTTGCAGCAGCACATGGTAAGGTTGGTGTAGCCAAGGAAGGAGTTTTAGTGTGTGCTCAAACATATGGAGCAGAAAGTGGTGATAGTTGCTTCACCATTTCTAAGGCCTTTAATATCACCACACAGTTCTTCACTGCCATTAATCCCAATCTTGATTGCAAAAGTATCTTCATTGGTGAATGGCTTTGCGTTGATGGCTTCACTGTTTAAGCTGATCACAATTGCTGATAATTATGGAAAATCAAGAAAGTGATGATTTGCAAGAATAAGTGCTACTATTAGCTAGCTTAAGTTGCAGCTTTTCAAGCATTGTTAGCTGTTTTGTTTTTTCCTTTGTTTGTTTCGTAACTTCGTTTTCAGTTAAGTTGGTGTAATTTAAGTACATGCAAGTTGGAAGAATATTCTATGTTTCTGTTTACTTGGATTTGACATTTATGTATTGTTAAGCCGCAAATATTATTATTTAAAGAGAAAAACTTTGATTTTCTAAGTATTGTGTTAATTTAATCCTTCTAGTTACAATGTTTGTTTCTAATTTTTTCATGGATCAAAATCCTGATTTGTTTTTACATTCAAATACAAAAAATTAATCCATCAAAATTATATGCATATGCCAATCATTACCAACAAAATATTTTTCACAATAAAATTGTATACCTATCATTGTCAACATCTTTGAGAAAAAAAACACAGATGATAAAACATTAACATTTTCTAGGTATGATTAGATATATATCCTCAAATAAACATATTTTTTCATTATCCATTTTTATCACACAATTCAGAAATTCAAAGTTAGATTTCTCCCGACACATTTCAACTTGAAATAAACACCCCTAGTAGGATGGGGGAAATTCAAACTTTGGAATTTGGCTATGTTTAAACGATTTCAATATTATAGTAGGAATTTTGGATTTTAATGAGATTCAAGATACTAGGAATTTAGTTCTATAATTGAAATTTTTTGTTCAATTTCAGTCATTTTTTCGCCGAAATTTGCAATTTTTGGTGAGTGACACACTCTCTCTCAATTTCATGATTTCAATCAACTTACGTTTATATGACTGTCTATTTTGCATGTGAAATTTCTTTTTGCATTTTTTTACTACCTAAATTGCCAAATCACTGTCACATCATTTATTTATATTAAAATAAGCCAAACCGATACAGAAAAATAAAAGAAAAAACAGGAAGAAGAATTAAAAGAAAATTATTAATCAAAAAACACACTTAAAAAAAAACTGGATTAAACCTTACATTCAAACAAGAACCCTAAATCCCAAATTCCACCCAACAATTTAAATCAACCCAAGATTCTCAATCAATCACATAACATTCATTTATTTGCTACACACAAAATTCCTATTCCCATCCATTCTTCTTCTACATGCTCTCTCACCCCCTCTGCCATGAAAATCATGCTTTGACCCCTCCTCTATGTGCTCTTTCTCTCTCTCCTCACACTCCACGTTTCAGGTGTTGTTAACGTTACACAATTAATGTGCATAATATAAAGGAAGATCCCTCAAAATTCTCTTAGCAAATCTTGTGGATATGGTTTATTTTGTACAAAATATTTGTTGTAATATTTTTTGATACACTCCTTGTACACTTGTACTTATAGGGCTTTAGTCTCACAATAGTGAATTGGAAAACTCCCATATCCTACATTCTATATGGTATCAGCCACCGATCCAACACCTACGCTTCTTTCTGCTTCGACAACCCCTAATTCATAGCTGAAGAAAATTCATCTTCCTCTCAGCAGATCACCAGTGATCAGTCAATCTTCCAGCCCCCAGTGATTGTCATCACAACCCCCTTCCCTAACTCTCATAAACTTAGCCGCCAGAACTTTCCTCAATCGAGATCTCTTGTCACGGCCATCTTGAATGACCACGATCTCCTAGGCTACGTGGATGACTCTATTCCCCGACCATCGACTGCTGGTGCGGATTACAAAATCTGGTTCCGACAGGATCAGCTTGTGTTCACTTTTCTCCAAGGTTCATTGACCGATGAGGTTTCTCCGTTCGTTACCTCCTATACTACATCCCACGATGCGTGAAACAGTCTTCATGCGATTTTCGCCAGTAAATCACGATCCCGTGTGATGCAATTAAAGGCCGACCTCCAACATTCCAAGATGGGCAACACATTTGTTGCTAAATATATGCATCAACTAAAGACTAAGGCTGATGAACTAGCACTAATCGATGCTCCGGTCTCTAACGATAACTTAACACTTTATGTATTGGGTGGCCTCAACCCTAAATTCTGAGATATTTCGGCCTCAATTCGTGCGCAGACCTCTACTGTTTCTTTCCCTCAGCTACTTGATCTCCTGGTTGCCCAGGAATGCTACTTGGAAGGTCTTGAGGACCCTTCATCTGATCTTGTTGTTTCGGTGAATAATAATCAGGCTCGTTCATCAAAACCTCAAAATGGAGGATCATCAAATAGGGACCGTGGCAACTACAATGGTCGTGGACGATCCAATCATCCCCAATCTCAGTCTCCTATGCCATTGGGTAACAACCAGCAGTCTCAACCCAGAATTGTGTGTCAGTGGTGCTCGGTACCCGGTCACTCCACCCATAATTGCTGGCGTCTCCCAACAATCGCCTCAGTTAATTTGGTACGGTCTCCGACTAATAATTCTAGTTCTAATGTTTGGTTGATGGATTCAGGTGCCTCGCATAATATTACCAATGACCTTGGCAATTTGTCTCTTCATTCGGAATATGACGACACTGATGAAGTGCACCTTACTGATGGATCTTCTATGCCTATCTCACATACTGGTATATCTCATATTCGCTATCCATCACACACATTCACTTTATCTAATGTCTTATATGTTTCAAGTACACAACAGAACTTATTATCTGTCCATCAGTTTACTAAAGCTAATAATGTCTCGGTTGAATTTTTTCCCAATTGGTTTGTTGTGAAGGATCGTCTCACGGGGGCGCACATAACTCAAGGTCAGTGTGAGCAAGACCTCTATCAACTCATGCCACCTAGTTCTGTTTCTGTTTTTTCTAGTAGTCTTGGTCTGCGAACCACTATTGATGTTTGGCATTCCCGATTGGGTCATCCCTCTCGGTGTATAAATAATTTTATCATCTCTCAGAATAATTTACTTGTTTCAAAGTCCGGTGTGTCGGATTCATGCACTTCTTGTTTGAGCTGTAAAACTCACAAATTGCCATTTTTTTATAATTCTTTGGTTGCTAACTATGCACTTCAATACTTGTATGCGTATGTTTGGGGACCAATAACTATCTCTTTAGATGGTTATAAATATTATTTGCTTTTGGTTGATGGTTTTACACGTTATTGTTGCTTGTTCCCTTTTCACATGAAATCACAGGTTCGTGGGGTAATTAAACAGTTGATTCCACTTCTTGAAAAACAATTCGGTGTGATGGTTAAAAACTTTTATAGTGATAATGGTGGGGAATTCTTAGCGCTCCGATAATATTTCTCGAATCATGGCATTCAATGGCTCACAACAGCTCATCACACCCCGAACAAAATGACATTGTTGAACGCCGACACCGGCATATCGTTGAGACTGGCAAAATGTTGTTGCATCATTCGAAACTTCCACCAGTTTTCTGATCTTTTGCGTTCCAAACAGCTGTTTATTTGATCAATTGGATGCCAACTTCGATTCTTGGTGATGTCAGCCCCTTTGTTATCCCTGGCTCCGACTGTATACTTCGGGGAAACTTGAACCAACATCTCGCCCATGCTTCTTTATAGGCTATTCCTTTACACAAAGTGCCTATAAATGTTTGGACACGGTCTCCGGGTGTATATACATCTCGAGGCATGTGCGTTCTGCAGAAGACCAAGTTGTCGAGTTTACAGTCTCTACACCGCCACCTGCACTGAACAATGATGACTCCAATTTACAGCTCTCAATCCTTGGTAAACCTCCTGGAGCCTCTCACCTAAACACGTCATCGCCACCTGCAACTCCTAATCATGCACCGACTGCTCCTATTGGTGCATGATAAGTGTTATTTTTCACATATTTTTGTGTATGTTTATGTATTCATTTGGATATGTTTAGATACATTTTTATGGTGATTTCTATTATTATATTGTATAAGTTGCATTTGACGTGTTTGTGCTTAGTTTCATGATTTTAATGAGAAAAGTGCAAAGTTTTGAGTGTAATTGATGATCAAGGAAGGAATTACGGAAAAACAACGATGAATAGAAATGAAATACGAGATTCGTAAAGGAATTGGTGGCGCACGGTCTGGTCGTGCCATGCAGCATGACCGTGTTCCAGCCTACAGTGAGTGTGTAAGTGTGGAGCACGATCGTGCCCCACAGCACGATCAAAGTCGTGCAAGAACCAGTTGTCTATGGTCAGGGCACGGTCGACCGTGCTGGACAGCACGACCGTGCCCGGGTGCGCAGGAGCTCGATAAGATCTTGTTTTCTTGGATAATCTTCATCTTTTACTTCACTTGGAAGACTCCCACAACAACGGATATACTCAGCAACAAAGAGAGACATAGGGGATAGCGAAAAAAAGACAGAAGGATTCATACAGAGAAAAACACGAGAGTCGAAGAAGCAACGACAAAAATTGAAGAAGGATTCAAGAGATCGAGGAATCACGAGATCATCGTCATTAGAGTTTTTAATCTTTCCTCTCTTGTTAGATTTTAGTTGATATGATATTTCCAATATTGTCTATGAGTTTGTTTATCATCATGTCTAGCTAATTTTCTAGGGTTTCTAGGGCTTGTTAGTAATTTAATTCGAATCTTAATGGATCTTTAATTTCAATTCAAAGTTCATGATCGTTTCTCCTATTTGTGTGTTTATGATTTGATTGTTTGTTTGGTTATTCGGCCGGTAATTGAGCATGTTTTAGTAATTAGATCGAAATTTGGGAGATGAGATTTAATTATGGAAGAATAAACACGTGATACATAAAAAGACTTAGATCAGGAGATTAAGGAATTTATGTAATGAGAAATCAATCCTAGGTGCTTTTGGGAGTTGTTATGTTTCAATCAGATTGAGTAGGGATACCTCTGGTGGCATGATAATCAACCGGTTAACTGACTCGGGAGAGCTGTTAATTCGATATATGTGATTGCTCTTATAGGATGATTGATTAATGAACTTGAGTTGGTTAAAGTGATGTTTTGATGAGAATTAGATGAAAGCATGTCCTAGAACCTGTCTTAGATATTTGTTATTCTTGAGTGAATTTATCTGCATAGTTAGTTTTTTATTGAATTAATCTACGATTAGTGTGATTTTTTTTCCCTAGATAAAACTGAGAACTGAATTTGAGTAATTAGTTAGTGCCTAGATAATTAGTCTCTGTGGGATCGACCTTGCTCACCACTTCTACACCCTACACCGTACACTTGCGGAAGTAGCTAAAAGAAATTAGTGAACAAGTTTTTGGCGTCGTTGTCGGGGACTAAAGTTTAGGATAATTAATATTCAAATTTTGTTTTTATTTTTAGTCTAGGTTTTATTTGTTTTATTTGTTTTATTCTTCTGATTTTTAGAGAGTATCTGATACTTGCTTTTTAGGTGTTTTCAGATTGTGCATGAACACTCGTTCTAAAAAGGTGAATTTAATTGTACTAGATTCGGAGATTGAAGCAACTTGCAGACGTAGTAGAACACGAAGACAACTGTTTGCTCAAAATCAGATGGCTGAAGATAATCCAAACGAACGAGTACTCAACAATCAAGATATTGATGGAGGAGTGAACCAAATACCACCAGTTGGTGCTCAACGAGCCATCAGAGACTACTTTCAACCAAAATAAAATGGAAGGGGGGTTGTGCGACCACCTATTCAAGTGAATAATTTTGAGTTGAAGCCGGCTCTGATCAATATGGTTCAGCAGAATCAATTTGGAGACAACCCTTTAGATGATCCCAATGCGAATCTGGCGCAGTTTCTTAAAGTCTGTGATACGATCAAGTTGAATGATGTTTCTGATGATGCCATAAGATTTCGATTGTTCTCTCTTTAAGAGACAAAACGAAGCTGTGGTTCGACTCCCTCCCTCCAAGCTCAATTACTATGTGGGATGGATTAAGTAATAAGTTCCTATTTAAGTATTTTCCACCAAGTAAGACGTTGAAGTTGAAGAGTGAGATTACACAGTTCAAGCAATGTGATGGAGAGTCTTTGGGCGAAGCTTGGGAAAGATTCAGAGATATGTTGAGGAGATGTCCTCAGCATGGATTCCCCGAAGATCAACATGTCTGTTTCTTTTATAACGGACTATTTGGATCAACGAGAGCTATGATAGATGCAGCGGCAAGAGGAGTTTTGTTAGCAAAGAGTCCGGATGATGCGATATATATTTTGGAGGAGATGACAACAAACAGCTACCAATGGTCGTTTGAAAGAAACACATACAAGAAAGTGGCGGAGATCCAAAGTCAAGATCAATTATCTATTATATCCTCACAAATAGCTGCTCTCACAAATCAAGTATCTGCGCTGGCAACGGTTCAAACCCAAAACATATGAAGTATAGGGAGTCGAGGAAGTGATTTCACCCAACAAGAAGAAGTAGAAGACGTCAACTATATAAATGGGCAAAATTACAACAACCAAAACTTCCGAAATAGGGGAATGTATCAGTATAAGTACGGAGGGACAAATCATGAAAAGTTCTCTTATGCAAATAACAAGAATGTTCTGCAACCCCCACCGGGCTTTTCTGTTACGAATGAAGTTATCAATGAACCAAAGAAACCAGCACTAGAAGATTTGGTAGGAGCATTTATGAATAAATCACGAGGTAGATTCACAAGGATTGAGGAAAGTTTTGATGCACGGATGAAAGCCTTGGAGTTACAAGTGGGGCAGATAGCTGAAAACATAGGAAATCAACACAAAAAGGGACAATATCCAAGCACCACTGAAATAAACCCAAGGGAGCAGTGAAAGGCAATTCAATTGCGAAGTGGAATGGAATACGAAGGGCCAAGCATGCCGGTGGCAAAAGGAGGTGAAAACGAGAGGACGGAGGAAGAAGAAGTAGTGGAGAAAAAGGAAGACGATGTCGAACAAAAAGGGGCTGAGAAGCCAAAATCGAATTCTAAACCTTCACTTCCATTTACAATTTCTTCTCTCCCTTTTCCTCAACGGTTTCAAAATAAAAAGCTAGATGCTCAATTCGCTAAATTTTTGGAAATTTTTAAGAAAATTCACATTAACATTCCTTTTGCAGATGCGTTGGAACAGATGCCGAACTATGCAAAATTTTTGAAGGATGTAATGTCAAAGAAAAGGAAAATAGCGGATTATGAAACAGTGAATCTCACGGAGGAGTGTAGTGCAATCCTACAACAAAAGCTGCCACAAAAGCTTAAGGACCCAGGAAGCTTCACAATCCCGTGCGTAATTGGAAAATCAAGTTTTGATAAGGCTTTGTGTGATCTTGGGGCAAGTATAAACTTGATGCCGCTATCCATCTTCAAGAAGCTTGGTCTTGGTGATGTAAAGCCTTCTACATTCACATTGCAATTGGCTGATAGATCAATAACATACCCCAAGGGAATCATCGAGGATGTGCTAGTCAAGGTTGATCGATTCATATTCCCAGTGGACTTCGTAGTTCTCGACATGGAGGAAGATCATGTTGTGCCTCTTATTTTAGGACGACCGTTCCTAGCCACAGGACGAGCGTTGATTGACGTTCAAAAAGGAGAGCTGACCTTGAGAGTGAATGACAAACACATTCTGTTCAACATCTACAAGGCCATGAGATTCCATGATGAAGAGGAGAACTGTAGCTTTATTGGGGTTGAGAATGTTTGTGTGGAGGATCAAATGGAACGCATCTTGACAAAGGATTTGTTGGAATTTTGTTTGATGAAATCTTTGCAAACTCAAGTGAAAAATCTTGATTTTGAAAATGAAGATGTTATTGACTATGTGTATTGTTTGGATGCTTTACAGGAAATACCAAGGAAGAAGAGCTACGGAAAGGAAAAGAAAAGAGGAAACGAGAGACAATTCAAGAAGGAGAAAATCGGGCATGACCGTGCTGTGGAGCACGGTCAGATCATGCCCGGTGAAAAGATAGTACTGGACAATGGGGCACGACCGTGCTTCATGGCACGGTCGACCGTGCCCGAACATTTGGCGTGTACACAGGTCGAGCATGACCGTGCTCGACCACAAAGATGGTGTTTCGGATGCGGAAAAGAACACACTCATTCCAGAGTTGAAGCACCTTCCGGATCATCTCCAATATGCCTTTTTAGGTAGCAATAAAGCTAATCCGGTAATCGTTTTCTCGTCTCTAAACTCAGTTCAATTAGAGAAACTTTTACGGGTATTGAGAGAAAACAAGCGAGCTCTTGGTTGGTCAATTTCGGATTTGAAGGGAATAAGTCCGTCCATTGTTAGGCACAAAATAAGAATAGAGGATACTTATAAACCTTCAATCCAAAACCAACAGAGACTTAACCCAATCATGCAGGAGGTGGTAAAGAAAGAAGTCTTAAAATGGCTGGATGCTGGAATCGTCTATCCCATCTCCGACAGTAATTGGGTAAGCCCGGTACAAGTGGTACCAAAGAAAGGAGGAATGACGGTGGTCAAGAATGATGACAAGGAGCTTATAGCCACTCGAACGGTAACAGAGTGGCGGGTGTGCATTGATTATAAAAAATTGAATACCGCCACCCAAAAAGATCATTTCTCTCTCCTTTTATTGATCAAATATTGGATCGGTTGGCTGGATATGATTATTATTGTTTTCTCGATGGGTATTCTGGATACAATCAAATTGTGATTGCACCGGAAGACCAAGAGAAAACAACTTTTACATGTCTATATGGTACCTTCGCATTCTGGAGGATGCCATTTGGATTATGTAATGCCCACAACCACTTTCCAACGATGCATGATGACAATTTTTCATGATTTGATAAAAAATATGATGGAAGTGTTTATGGACGACTTTTCAGTTTTTGGAACGTCATTTGATGTGTGTTTAGCTAACCTATCTCGAGTTTTGCAACGATGTAGGGAGACCAATTTGGTTCTCAATTGGGAAAAATGTCATTTCATGGTAAAAGATGGAATCGTATTAGGTCACCGTGTTTTGTCTGCAGGATTTGAAGTAGATAGAGCAAAAATCGTGGCGATTAAAAGATTGCCACTACCAAAAATAGAAAAAGCAGTCCGAAGTTTCCTAGGGCATGCAGGTTTCTATCGGAAGTTCATCAAAGACTTTTCAAAGATCACCAAGCCATTGAGCCGACTGCTGGAGAAAGATGTCGAATTCAAGTTCGATGAGGAGTGTCACTTAGCATTCGAAACATTGAAGAAAGCATTGACAAGTGCACCAATTTTGGTAACTTCGGATTGGTCACAACCATTCGAATTAATGTGTGATGCGAGTGATTACGCCATGGGAGCTATGCTTGGACAAAAAAGAGACAAATCGCTAAAGCCGATATATTATGCCAGTCGAACGTTGGATGAGGCACAACAAAACTATACCACTACGGAAAAAGAGATGTTGGCAGTCGTCTTCGCATTCGACAAATTTCGTCCTTACTTGATCGGCACTAAAACAATTGTTTATACTGATCATGCCGTAATCCGTTATCTTTTCGATAAAAAAGATGCTAAACCACGTCTAATACGTTGGGTTTTACTTTTGCAGGAATTTGATTTGGAAATTAAAGATCGCAAGGGATGCGAGAATGTGGTAACTGACCATTTGTCAAGACTAGAGAACGAAGAGGTTGATCAAATCGTAGAGATCAAAGAAAAATTTCCAGATGAATGCATATTAGCGATAAATGATGCTCCAGTACCATGGTACGTAGATATCGTGAACTACTTGGCAGAGGGGGTCCTCCCACCAGACATAAATGGGTATCAAAGAAAGAAATTTCTTCATGATGTAAATTTTTATATGTGGGATGACCCGTACCTGTTTAGGAGATGTGCAGATTCGATGATTCGGAGATGTGTCCCGCTCAAAGAGTGGGATGACATAATGGGGATGTGTCACTCGTCACCCATAGGAGGACATCACAGTGGAAAGAAGACGGCCATCAAAGTGCTACAATCAGGTTTTTATTGACCAACTTTATTTAAGGATTGTTATAACTTTGTGGCAGGTTGTGATCGATGTCAAAGGATGGGGACAATATCAAGGAGGCATGAGATGTCTTTAACCAACATATTGGAAGTGGAAATTTTTGATGTATGGGGCATCGATTTTATGGGGCCTTTTCCCCCATCTAATGGCTACAATTACATCTTACTAACTGTTGATTATGTTTCTAAGTGGATAGAGGCTATTCCCACCAAAATCAATGATGCTAAGGTTATTCTTCAATTCTTGAAGAAAAATATCTTCAATAGATTTGGGACACCCAAGACAATCATTAGTGATGGGGGAAAGCATTTCCACAACAAAATTTTTGCTAGGTTGTTGGAGAAATACGGAGTGAAGCACAAAATGACATTGGCATATCATCCTCAAGCAAATGGACTAGTCGAGGTGTCAAATCGGGAGATAAAGACGATCTTGGAGAAAACGGTGAGCGTAAATCGAAAAGATTGGTCGTTTCGCCCAGATGACTCCCTATGGGCATATTGGACGACATTCAAAACACCAATCGGTATGTCCCCTTACCAACTCCTCTTCGGTAAGTCGTGTCATCTCCTGGTGGAATTGGAACACAAAACATTTTGGGCTATAAGAGCACTAAATTTTGATTACGTACGGGCAAGTTCGGATATAGTACATAATCTATTGGAGTTGGATGAGTTCCGCAATGATGCCTATGAAAACGCTCGAATCTATAAAAAACGGACCAAACACTTTCACGACAAAATGATTCAAATGAGGACATTCAAGCCAGGAGATCCGGTATTGCTATTCAATTCGAGACTTCGATTGTTCCCTGGAAAATTGAAGTCAAGATGGTCGGGTCCCTTTTGGGTTAAAAAGGTGTTTGATTTGGGCTACGTAGAGCTATTGGCTAAGGATGGTTACACATTCCCCATCAATGCACAACGAATTAAGTTGTACTATGGAAATGGAACAAAGGAGACGACAAGGTGCGTCTATTTCTTAAATGATCCATGACAGATACGTTTTCATCTCGTCCAGCTGATGACGTTAAACTTAGCGATGTTTGGGAGACAACCCAATTAGTTTAGTAGTTGTAGAAAAAAAAATCCGGGAGCATGGTCGTGCGCCACCAGGCACAGTCGTGCCCCATCATGCAGCGAATTGGGATGACCGGGCACGGTTGACAGTGCTAAGTAGCACGGTCATGCCCCATCATCTAGAGAATTAGGCTGGTCGGGCATGGTTGACCATGCTATGCAACACGGTCGTGCCCTATCATACAGTGCGTTGAACTGACCGAGCACGGTCGACTGTGCCATGCAGCACGGTCGTGCACGGCCAGATCGCATTCAAAAGGGGGAAAAGAGAAAAAAAAACTTATTTTTCCCAATTCCTCCCTAATTCGAGACCTAACATCAATCCACCAAATTATGTGATTTCTCACCGATTAATCACTCTCAAACATAAATTCATCACTTTTCCTCTCCATAATAACGCTAATCATCAAAAGATTTGGAAGAAATTTGACCCCATTGAAGTGTGAGACTCCAAAGTTGAATTGTCGAGTTTTCATCAAAAAGGTATGTTTCTTTCCAATATTTGTCGTTCTTTTTGTCATAGATGTGTTGTTTGTGACTTGGGTAAGGTTTTAATCGGAGTAGAATTTTATTTTGAAGTTTTATGTCATTGGGAATTTTGTCGAACACCTTGAATGCATGCTTTTTCTTGATCTTTTCTTGAGTTTTTTAGCATGATTGACTATGGTTTTTGACTATGATTGTCTATGATGGACTATGATTGACTATGATTGGTGTTTTTTGTGTTAAATTCATGTTACATGTATTATTTGGGGTTCCACTTACATGATTTGGTGACGTGAGTACACAAAGTATATGTTGTGCATGTGTTTAAGTTTGGGGGAGATATGGGTAAGGAACGTGTAATGCATGATGGGATGTGTTTTTGCTAAGTTATGATGGGATGCTAGGTTCCGTGTTTATGCTAAGAGTGTGTTTATGACGGTCTATTGGACTAGTAGAGCATACACATATTCTAGGATATAAGCGAATACATTGGCTACGTTATGACGTCGCTTAAAACTAACCATAGGATCTTTACAGGTTGCAATGGTCGGAGGTAAGAAATGAAAGACTACGCAGGGTGCATCGATGAGTGCTTCGATTCCCCTTCCTACTTCTCCCACACACTATGAAGTCCGGTTGACAGATCCTGAGCATCAGGCTCGGTGGGAGGATTTGGTTGGCGAACGATCGAGGCCACCCGGTACGCAGATGACGCGGCCCTACAAATCCTTGGGTTGTATGATGATTTCTGGAGGATGGTCGAGAATGTTGGGTGAACATTCTTGTTCCGAGGTCGATGACGAACCTACCCCAAGGTTATACTAGAAGTACTTAGCACACTGAAGGTTAAGGAGAGGACACGAGCTCCGATGACCCCGACAAGCATCAGTTTTCGATTGCAGAACCATCAGCACGAGATTACTATCGAGCAGTTCCGATAGATATATCATCTCCCGGAGGAGGCTACAATGGTGAAGCATCACCGAAATTTTAGGCCAGCGGAGTTTTGGGGATTTCTGACTGACTGCAGCATGCGCGATCCGGTACCATGGGACGCAAGGAGGGCGAAAGCGACTTGGCTACGCAACCCGGTCTTCCGCTACATTCAGCGTGTCATCGCCAAGACTATATTCGCTCGACATGACAGTAGGGGCTTTAGAGTGGACGAGCTATATATTCTGTACTGCATGGTTTATAGCCGCCCAGTGGATGCTGCGACTTTTCTGATCAGACAGATGAGCATGATAGCCAAGTAGACAAGCGGTCTCATTGTCATCGGAGGCATGATCACTCCGTTAGCCCTACATTTCGGTATGGCCTTGGACAACGTGTCCCATGTGTCGGGCTCGACCGCGATTGACATGCAGGTATTGGTTAACCAACACTTCATTAGCTCGGACCCGACAGGACATGGCTACTTCTTCCAGCAGAATGGCACCGCAGGATTCCCTTTGCCGAATATTCATCTCACGACTGTTGGGGAAGTTAGTGATTATGACGGAGTGACGGACCGGCGAAACTGGTCCTTGGACACGCCAGAGCATATAGCCCTCTCAAATGGTGCGCCGTATGTACCAACGCCATCGGATGTGCGAGATGAGTATCGGGAGGCGGTCAAGGAGGAAGAAGCATATGAGTAGGGAGCGGACCAGGATTATACCGCACCACAGCAGACCAATGACTATCCCCCACCACCATCGCCCAACGAGGGGCCAGCATAACAGCACTGGTATGCTTCTCAGTACGACGCTCGGTTGGAGACATTGGAGACTGGTCTGACCGAGCTGCGTGGAGAGTTTCGGGACTACCGAACGATGATGGTGGAGTTTATGACGCGCATGGATCATTGGAGGATTTCTATGGGGCACGTCTATCCGCCACCGCCATCGCCGACAGAGGATTAGGTTTTTTTTCTTTTCTTTTCTTTCTTTTTTTCTTTGTTTCAATTTTTTTCTTTTACTTCTTCGTTGTCTTTCCATATTTTTTTGTCGTCTTTGGAATTGTCGACTGTAAGTTTGGGGGGATTAACTCGAAGAACAAAGTTAAAAATCGATGGTAATTTTCTGATCTTGTGACTTGTGCTCGAATTTTTTGTTGTTGTTTGGTTTCAATCACGTGAATAGTTGTGTTATACGTTTTTTTTATTTTTAGTTTGTTTTTAGGATGATAGATGATCTTGTGATTATGAATATGAAGTGAATCCTTGAAGTTATATGAAACATGAATTGAGTAAAATGAACGTATGGATATATTGCTTGATTGAAGTTGAAAGTTTCTTTTGAATTTTTTGGTGAATATTTTTTAGCATGCAATGATTGTGTAGTTTTGAGGAGTAAGAAAATAAGCTTGTGAGATTTGAGTCTTGACTTGATATTACACTAAGTCTTATTTTCTTGATTGTGTGATTAATGATTGTCTTGTATATACCTCTAGAACTTGCTTTGGTATCTCCTTCGAGACTACAAGTACGTGTGAATTTTTGAAAATGATATAAGGCCATCTCTGCTTTGATAAGTCACTTAGCCAAATAATTTCTCACCAAATTCGATATATTTCCTTAGCCCTGTTGAGCCTTTAAGCCTTGTTCGTTGGTTAGCCAAATAAGTGGGTAAATTACCACACCTTTTATTTTGAGCCTACCTATCTATGATTTTGAAGCTCAGTTAAAAGTGATGGGTGAATAAATATAATGAGAAGTATATGTGGAGTTGGAGAAAACATTTGGTGGAGAATATCAAGAAAAAATTGATGAGGAAAAAAAAAAGACCAAGTGTGGAAAAAATAATATATACTTGGATTATAGAGGTGATTGTTGGAAGGAAAAATTTTGCATGAGTTGTGCCTATTTTGATATGTTTTGAGTTGTGCCTTTTCTGGAACTCAATTAAATAATTAATTTTTGACATATCTCTGGAACTCATGTTTTGGGAAAAGTGGTCATTTGTAGAGACCTCATGAAGAATGATTAGAATTGCAATTTGTGGAGGAGCTTCAAATATCTATTTGATTAGTCACTCTTATCCCAAATTTTTCCTACCCTGTCCAAAGAGCCTCATTGCGTCCAAATAAAGTCCTTTTTGATTCTTAATATTCACATGTACAAACGTGGTGGAGAAGTGAGACGATTTGCAAGTTTATGGTAGGTTTTACTTGATTTATCGTTTTGAGCGTATACACGTCCTATTTTTACACTTTTGAGCGTGAGCGATACACTTTACCTTGTGAGGTTCATTACTTCTTGAAAGTACATGGTTATGAATTGTTTGAAGTATTTATTAGAAGTTTGGATGAATTTTTGATATCAATTAGGTGTATATGTTCTATAGTTTGTGATACTTAAATTTATGGTTCGCGTTTCTTCTAGTCGCTTGCTTAATTCTCTTTAGGAGTGTCTTTTGAGTTGTTGATGTTGCTTGAGGACGAGCAACAGTTCAAGTTTGAGGGATTTGATAAGTGTCGTTTTTCACATATTTTTGCATATGTTTATGTATTCATTTGGATATGTTTAGATACGTTTTTATGGTGATTTCTGTTATTATATTGTATAAGTTGCATTTGACGTGTTTGTGCTTAGTTTCATGATTTTAATGAGAAAAGTGCCAAGTTACGAGTGCAATTGATGATCAAGGAAGGAATCATGGAAAAACGAGGATGAATAGAAGTGAAATACGAGATTCGTGAAGGAATTGGTGGTGCACGGTCTGGTCGTGCCATGCAGCACGATCGTGCGCCAATCTACAGTGAGTGTGCAAGTGTGGAGCACAATCGTGCCCCACAGCACGGTCAAAGCCATGCAAGAACCAGTGGCCTATGGTCAGGACACGGTCGATCGTGCTGGACAGCACGACCGTGCCCGGATACACAGGAGCTCGATAAGATCTTATTTTCTTGGATAATCTTCATCTTTTACTTCACTTGGAAGACTCCCACAACAACGGATATACTCAGCAACAAAGAGAGACATAAGGGATAGCGAAAAAAAGACAGAGGGATTCATACAGAGAAAAACACGAGAGTCGAAGAAGCAACAACAGAAATTGAAGAAGGATTCAAGAGATCGAGGAATCACGAGATCATCGTCATTAGAGTTTTTAATCTTTCCTCTCTTGTTAGATTTTAGTTGATATGATATTTCCAATATTGTCTATGAGTTTGTTTATCATCATGTCTAGCTAATTTTCTAGGGTTTCTAGGGCTTGTTAGTAATTTAATTCGAATCTTAATGGATCTTTAATTTCAATTCAAAGTTCATGATCGTTTCTCTTATTTGTGCGTTTATGATTTGATTGTTTGTTTGGTTATTCGGCCGGTAATTGAGCATGTTTTAGTAATTAGATCGAAATTCGGGAGATGAGATTTAATTATGGAAGAATAAACACGTGATACATAAAAAGACTTAGATCAGGAGATTAAGGAATTTATGTAATGAGAAATCAATCCTAGGTGCTTTTGGGAGTTGTTATGTTTCAATCAGATTGAGTAGGGATACCTCTGGTGGCATGATAATCAACCGGTTAACTGACTCGGGAGAGCTGTTAATTCGATATATGTGATTGCTCTTATAGGATGATTGATTAATGAACTTGAGTTGGTTAAAGTGATGTTTTGATGAGAATTAGATGAAAGCATGTCCTAGAACCTGTCTTAGATATCTGTTATTCTTGAGTGAATTTATCTGCATAGTTAGTTTTTTATTGAATTAATCTACGATTAGTGTGATTTGTTTTCCCTAGATAAAACTGAGAACTGAATTTGAGTAATTAGTTAGTGCCTAGATAATTAGTCTCTGTGGGATCGACCTTGCTCACCACTTCTACACCCTACACCGTACACTTGCGGAAGTAGCTAAAAGAAATTAGTGAACAGTGCACCGACTACTCAGTTTGGATTTCAACAGTCCCAAGCTGATCACAGTTTGTTTATTCTACGAAGACCATCTATCCAGTTGTTTGCCCTTGTGTATGTGGACGATATCATCCTAACTGGTTCTGATTCTCAATTACTTCGGTCTATTGTTCAGCATCTCCAGCGATCCTTTGTTGTGAAGGATTTGGGACATTTATCTTACTTCTTTGGGGTGGAGGTATCTCGCTGCCGTGAAGGTTTATTTTTATCACAACATAAATATACTACGGAACTCTTGCATCATCTTGATATGGTCGGAGCCAAGCCGGTTGGAACACCAATGGCCATGTCCAAAGCCCTTGTTGTGTCCGGCACTGTGGATCAAACGTTGTACCGAAGTGCAATCGGAAGATTACAATACTTAATTCTTACGCGACCTGATATATCTTTTTCTGTGAACAAGCTTGCACAAACGATGACAAATCCAACTTTTGATGATTGGTATGGCGTTAAAAGAATATTTCGTTACTTGAAGGGAACTCTTCACCATGGCTTACTATTGCGTACACCATCGGTTTTATCCCTAACAGCTTATTCTGATTCAGATTTTGGGGGGAATATGGTTGACGACAAGTCTACGTCTACTTACATTGTCTTTCTGAACTCTACACCGATTTCTTGAAGGTCGTGTAAACAAATTGGGGTGGCACGCTCCTCCACTGAAGCTGAGTACGGAGCTCTAGCTTCAACCGCTTTAGAAGTCTACTGGATTTACCACTTATTTCAAGAGATAGGTCTGTCGTTGAAGACCTCGCCAAAATTGCTATGCGCTAAATTAGGGGCCACTAAGCTTGCTCTAAATCCTGTCATGCACTCCCACATGAAACACATCGCTTTGGACCTTCACTTTATGAGAGACATTGCTTCAAAGGGTATTTTTCATGTGGCTTACGTCAACACTACTGACAAGTTAGCTGATGCATTGACAAAACCACTATCTCGCTCACGCTTCTTGGATTTTCACTCCAAAAGTTCTGTGGCCGACGGCACCTCAATTTTACGGGGCGTATAAAGGAAGATCCCTCAAAATCCTCTTAGCAAATCTTGTGGATATGATTTATTTTGTACAGAATATTTATTGTAATATATTTTGATACACTCCTTGTACACTTGTACTTATAGGGCTTTAGTCCCACAATAGTGAATTGGAAAACTCCCATATCCTACATTCTATACATAATTCGTTTGCATACTGATTATAGTTTCAGGGATGACAGCTAATTAAGAATCTGGGCTTGAGGTTTTGTAACCCGCCACTATAAGAAAAATGAGTATTTGCAAAGATTTTTTGCGATAACATAAGTAGTCGTGAAAAGTCTAGTTATTGTGACAACAAATTATCATAGAAAATGTTAATAAAAATTGACAATACGTTGTCTCAAAAAACAATGAAAAAAGGTTTTTTTACGACAATATTGTTGTTGCAAAAAAAAACTATTTACGAGAAGGCTTTTGCGATAATAATTTTGCGATAACATATTTCGTAACATATTTTTGCGACAATTATCAATGCTTTTGCAATAACATTTTATTGTCGCAAATACTCATTGTTCTTAGATTCTTTGATTGATGATGTATATCGAAAGGTAGTGATAACAGAGGCTATATCATATGATGAACTATGTATGTAATCTAATTTGTAGATGCAGTTAGAAGACACTTAACTTTTTGGTTGGAAGCGTTCTTGTATGAATCGTAAGGTTTAATCCCCTTTTTTAAAGTGTGTTTTTATGTTTTTTGATTCATACTTTTTTTTAAAAATTCTTCTTCCCATTTTATTTTTTCATTTTGGCTTATTTTAATATAAATAAATGATGTGACAGTGATTTGCAATTTAGGTAGTAAAAATACAAAAAGATATTCCACATGTGTAAACAACCATGTAAGCGTAAGTTAACTGAAATCATGGAATTGGGGGTGAGTGTGTCATTCGCCGGATATTGGGCGGAATATTCAAATTGTGAAAAAAAAGAGACTAAAATTGGACTAAAATTGGACAAAAATTTCAATTACAACACTAAAATTGATAATTGAAAATTAATAAAACCAAAATCCGATACCGTTTCTAGGTCAGGATCAAAAATGAATTTTTCTTATCATTTCAATGATGCAAAATTTGGTACGTATGTATGATAATATTATAAAAGGTTTGAATTGTGTTGAAAATTGTTAATAATGTTTTGTTGATCGTAGGGACGTGAGAGGTAAGTTGGATTATAGTAGGATTTTAAATATGTCTTTGTGAGTCTCAAAAACAGATAAAGATGTTGCCATGTACTTCAATTGTATAATAATTTTGTATATTTGATTATTTAGTAAGTTATATTTCTTTGATAAATTTCCCAGCATCCTTACTTGGTGATAAATCTATTTAGTCTAGTTGTAAATATCTCATTTAAATTTTCAAGTTCAAATTCATTTCCCTCAATTATAAATTAATAATATTAATAATAATAATAATAATAATAATTAATTAAAATCATCACAATCTAGAGGTGATCAATCGGTTCCGAACCGACGGTCAACGGTTCGACAAACCGTTGACCCGGTTTCGGTTTGAACCACTGTGAACCGTGGTTCAATGGTTCGGTTTCGATTCGGCGTAATATCGAACCGGCGGTTCCAACCATCGGTTTGCCTGTCACGCCCCGTTTTCTTTTCTTAAAATATCAGAGTTTTCACACAGGCGTGAAGAAAGAATTAACAAGGGACACACATCTCAAACAGAAAGAATTAGCAGGAGACGACAAAAGAAAGAGGTAAGGGACAATATGAATCATTCACATATCAGTAATCGGTCTCAGTACCGACACTTACAACATACGCAGCGGAACAATTCATCAGGATCTCACATCCCCACATGTATCCAAATATCACAAACGTAAATTATTTAAAACATTGTTTGGAAAAGTTTGTGTTACATCATCCTGAAATTCACAAATCCACAAGACAGCACCACCTCTCTCCAACTAGGGTTCATCAGTCTCATCATCTCCTGTAGTGTGAGTACAGATTAAGGGATGAGTGCGTGAAATACACTCGTGGGGATAAAATCCGCCTTTTATAACATGCGATAAAAAATACAAAAGCTGGAGAAATAACCTACAGTCACGTTGTTACAACACATAAAATGCATAGCAGATATTAGAAATAATAAGAGATGAATAGGTGCGGGAGCAGCCCGTCTTACCTTATAAAACGGTCTCAATACCGCTGGTGCACTTCAAGAGGCTCACCAAACGTCAATAGATTAGTAGAAGATAGTAAGGGACGACAGAGTAGTAAAAGATAGTAAGGGACGAATGCATGATCAGAGTAGACCTCGGTCCTTTCACAGTTATATTATGACACGATAAATATAATCACAACACTTAGTATTCCTCAATCATGCATTTATTAGGGAAAACGGTAAACCGATAAAGAGATAGAAATTACCCCCACCTTGTTGAGTTGTTGAGTAACAAGTATTAAATATCACAACTACGATCCAACTGATAACCTACAAGTTACAGTGTTTCTCAGATTCTTAATAAATATAATTAAAGCTATAAATGATTTCGGAGAAAGAACGCTTGTTTGAGGCTCGACGAATCGAGGGATCTCAAAATTGAGGTTGAATAAACAAGGGTGAAAGTTCAGTTCATAAGGCTGAGATGAAAGAGGATGAAATAAGGGTTGCAACGCAAAAAGAATGAGCTCAATCGGAGTTGAAACGAGCTCGAACGGAGCATTTTAAGATTGAGGGGTATTTTGGTAATTTTGGTCAAAGAGTTGACTTTGACCGGGTCCACCACCCTCGGTCAATGACATCTCATCGGCGATGACTCGATGTTGACGTACGGTGGAAAAAATGAGGTTCGGATCGAAAACACGGCGTCGTGGCACGCGCGCACCCGACATCGAGTGAAAAACCCAGCGGCCTCGGCGCATCACCCGGCAGCTGCTGAGTTTTCTCGGCAACGGGTCACCCGTCGCTCGGCGGCTGCCGAGTTTTCTCAGCAGCCTTGGCCCCCGGCGCTCCCGTCTCCCGCGCCCGCGCCCGGCACACGCCCGTCTCCCGTCACCCACGCCCAGCGCGCGCGCTACCCGGCGCTATGTCCCAGCGCGCGCCCGCACGCGCACACACGCCCGTCCTGGCGTGCATCCGCGCTCCCACACACGTCCCCGGCGCACACCTACGTGCGCACACCCGCACCCCGACGCACACCCACCAGCACAGCTGCCGGCCGGCGGCGACGGTGAAAAAAAAAAAAAAAAACTTACTTGTTTGCGTCGCTTTCATTTTTCATCCGAAGAATGAAAATTTTGAATTGAATGAGCCCCTATTTATAGATTTTAAAAGTTACTATTTACCAAGTAAATTTAAATCACCATTCATTAAAATATTATTTTTCCTTTTTACCGTTCATCAGGATTTTACCCCCTTGTTTTACTTAACCTTCGTATTTGGCTCTTTTCTTCGCCATTTGAGCTACGGGTCTCCGATTGACCCCTAATTCATTTCTATCTTCTCGTTTTTTCGTTACGCATCTCATGGTATAAAAATATTCTATGTTCCACGTCTAAAATTTTATCCACTAAAACATACATTAAACATATTTCTGAAATGCACGTAATTAATTAAACAATCAAGAATCAACGCGCAAAAAATATTTCAATTATGGGTTTAATTATTTAATTAACCAATTATGCTTCGTTTTTGGTCCGGGGTGCTACATTGCCTATTTAATTTTTTTTAATTACATAATGTCACGTGTACGAACGAGATGATAGAGCTGTTGATGATCAACAACTCTGATTTAGTAGCCGTTGGGGAAACCAGCGGTTTGAACCGCCAGTTTGAAATTTGAATTGAATCAACGGTCGTGATTAAACGACCGTTGATGAGATCGTCGAACCATCAGTTTAACCGAATCGGATTCGACAGTTCAAACCAGCCCGATTATTATTATTATTATTATTATTTTTTGAATTTTCATTGAAATCTATAAATACTCTCATTCCATTTGTGATTTGCACACCAATTTCATCATTCTTGATTCAATCTCTCCCTCTCAATTCAACTCTCTCAAACTCACACTTTCCTTTGATCAACTTTTAATTCATACTTTTTTTTTTTGTTACACAATTTTATTTTATTTCTATTAAAAAAAATATCTAGAAGAAGTTCTTCTTCCGCCAGTTCATCTCGTGGAAAAGGAAAGAGTGTGATGTCAATGCCGCCACCACAATGTTTGCATGATGATGATGATGATGATTATATTGAGTCTTTTTCTCAATATAATCAAGATGATTTGGAGTCCATGTTAGGCCCTAATACCGTCGCGGCCTTTGTTGAAGTAGAAGAGGAGGTGTCTAGGAGAGAAACATTAGAAAGTGACAATACAACACGCAACACTAATCCAAGAGCACCTTCTACGCTTCTAATATTTTCTCCTTTCATTTTAAGAAGGAGAAAATATCGAATAGCAACGTTGATTACATAGTCACGTGCAACCATTGTGCAAAAATGTATAAATTCAAGCATGGAGGGGGCTATGAGACATTCAACACAATGTGTTGAAAAAACATCCCGACAAGATGGGCATTGATCGATCTCAAACACAACTTCGGGGTTATACCGCTTCTTCTCAAGGTGGAGGTATGAATTATCTTACTTTTAAATTTAGTCAATTGAACCATAGAAAATGCGTAGTTGAATTAATTGCCGAAAAAAATCTTCCATTTCAATTTCCTTGTGATTGTAGTTTTGAAAAATATACTAGCACTTACTTTCAACCTAGTAGTAGAAAAATATCTAGAAAGACAGTTACACGAGATATAGAAAAAATAGTGGGAGAGTATAAATTTAAATTAATTGAAGAATTTAAAATTTTAAAACAAAAACTTCTATATGTAGTTATATTTGAAAGGATCCTTATAAGATGCATGATTATATAGGTATTACTTGTCATTGGATAGATGATGCTTGGAACATACAAAAATGTTTAATTGCATATATTGATTTTGATGAAAAACATTCGGCTATACACATTGCACAAAAAATTAGACATGTTTTAAATGATTATGGTATACTACGAAAAATATTTTCCATTGAATTTGATAATGCTAGTGGTAATACAACTAGTTTACCTTGATTTATTGAGTTTTGTCGACCTCCGATTGGAGGTAAAAAATTTCATATTCGTTGTATGTGTTATTGTTTAAACTTATGTGTTCAAGATGACTTAGAATCATTACACGAAAATATTGAACCTATTAAAGAGGCAATTTATGAAATTGCTAGATCTACGGCATATCATAAAAAATTGGCTAAGTTTTGTAAGAAAAACGAAATGGAAGTTAAAAAATTTATAGTCGATGTGCAACATCGTTGGAATTCTACATATTACATGCTTCAAGAATCTTATGATTATAGACACATGCTTTGTGAATTTTATCAAGAAAATCCACATGATAACATTTTTTATTTGAAAATTCATGGGATGCATGTCTTAATTTAATTCAACTTTTAAATTTTTTTGAAGAGGTAACTAGAGAATTATCCGGTTGTTATTATCCTACTTCTCAATTAGCTTTAGATCATTGTGTAAAAATTGCTCTTATTTTAGGTAACACAATTATAGTCATGAAAGCAAAATGGTTAAAATATTTTCATGAGATACCCGATTTATTTTTATATGCTAAATTATTAGATTTTAGAATTAGAGAAGATGGCTTAGAAGAATTATTAAAAATGTATTATAATGCATTGTTCCCACATATGCTATTGGGAGAATATGATGAAGTTGATTATGTTTCTAATCCTATTGAAGTTGTTGGTAGAGCTAAACATAACTTATACGAATTGTTTAAAGAATATAAAGTAATGTTTGGTCATTCTAGTGATGATGTAGGAGGTAGTAGTCATTCGACATCTTCATCTAGTTTTGTTGCGGCTCCGACTTTTAGTCAATTTTACAATTTTTATGATATTAGAACAAAAAAAACGAGCTAGAGGTTCGAACCCTTGTCAAGAATTAGATTCATATTTAGGTGCTACTTTTGAACAAATTTTATTTGAAAATCCTATGGATATATTGAAGTGGTGTTCAAGAAGGCTCTTCTAACAATTATTGCAAAAGAGATATTTGCAAGTCCCGCCTCAACCGTTGATGTAGAACATGCATTTAGCAAAGGAGGTCATATGTTGAATCCAAGAAGATCCAAAATTGGCGAAAGAGAATGTACAAAACATAACTCTTCTTGAAGATTAGGTGAGAGCAAATAACTGTCAACAACATCTTGATTTCTCCTATTTAGAAGACGATGGAGATGACACGTATGGATACGATTCAAATACATCCTCCTCCGTCGGAACCAACGTTGACGAATGAAGGTAAGTTTAGGTAAGAGAACTACATGAGCTTTGATTCCTTTCATTTTGACAAGGATACGTAGGCAATTTCATTATAAATTTGGAAGTTACACTTCCAATCTTAGAATGAAACTCAAGCTCTTTCAATTTTTTTTTTTCAAGTTTCAATTTATTTTATACAAAGATGAAAAAGTTATAATTTTTTAACTTCAAGTCTTCAATATTGTAGTATGATTCATCATTCATGATTGTAATATATTGAGTTGTAATATTTTTTTAATTCATAATTGTAATTTTCACTCATTTGAATCTTGTAGACTCAAGTTGTATTATGTTTTATTGTAATTTTTGAAAATTTTAAGTTGTAATGTTGTACTTGTACTTCTAATGATTGTATTTTTTTCCATACATAAATTATATTTTATTAATTTAAAAATTATTTTACTTAGTTTAGACTTAAGAATTTATTAGAAATCTAAAATTATTGCACAAAAATTTAAAAATGCAAAAAAAAATAAAATAATAATAATAATCGGCCCGGCCGCCCGGCCCGTGTCCCCAGCGCCCGGCCGGGTCACCTAGAAGGCTGAAATAGAAGGTTCAGCCCGAGCCGTGTCCCCAGCGCTCGGGCCGTGCAACAAAATTGAAAAAGAAAAAAACCGGTTGAACCGCCGGTTCTGGTTGAACAGGTGGTTTTCAAATCGGAACCGGAACCGACAGCCTGCCGGTTCGATTCCGGTTACAACTCAACTGGTTCCCCAAATCGTCGGTTCAGAATCGAAACCGGCGGTCCGAACCGGTTGAACACCTCCATCACAATCTGCACCTTTATAAAAGTGGGATACCACTTAAACTATAAGACTCGTGGTACAATTATGCAGTACTGTTGAATATTAAAGATTTTGTCTGGTGTAGATCCTCTTCAAGTGTTTGAAGGATGCAAATACACCATCATTGATTTAGGTTAAAATTGTACTTTACAATTTACGGTATGATTTTATTTTCACTTTGCAATCAAAAATTAGAATTTCACATATAAATGGGCTTTTGAGAAAAGTTACATTCCGAAAGATAAATTAGAAATTGTCACATTTCCTCACATCATGTGTATAATTGACTTTTAATTTTAAAATGCATACTGAAACTACAAAATTAATGTAAGTTGTCTTCATCAATAAATTAAGGGCATAATTAGTCCTACTAATTAATGAGCCCTATATGTTTCTGGCAATTCAATTTCAACTCGTACTAAAGGTTCAAAATTATATAGCTTGTCCCTACTGTTTGTAACCAATGGTTACCAACAAATGACATACGACAAAATATTTCTTGTGATTGCGTTTTTAGTGTATCGTTGAAATCTTAAAAAATAATAAAAAAATACTCCATATACAAAATATTTCTTGTTATGTGTTTTTCTCACAATAATCCTATAAATTGTTCTCATCGATCGTTCAATGCTTCTTCAATGCTGGAGGCACACATCGTAATCCACGGAGCACAAGATAACACACTAAAACTTAATAAAGATATTAGACTTAATTGCAAAAAACAAAAAAAATCACCATATTTTCAAACATTACAATTTTATCCTAACATTTGAATTAATAATACAAAAAAAATTATGACATTTGTTGCTGCGAAAGACAATTTTATTTTCCAGTGATCGACATATCCGACAAATGTCACATTAGATGTCATCCAGATGTCATCTGACAAATCTATGCAAAAGAGGTAGGTTGTTCTAGATTTTCATTTAGGGATTGGTCTAATAATTCGAGACCAATCATAGGATGTTAGCTTGTTGTGTGATGTTTTGTGTTTAGGTATATCTTATACCATTTATGTGGTTTTAATAAAAAATTCACTTTGACCGATAAAAAAAAAAATCTAATGACGAAAAATTAAAGAAAACAAACTGAAAAAAAAAAAAAAAAAAAAACCTTTTGCAAAAGTTACAATTTAATTTTGACCTTTCAAAAAAAAAAATACAGTTTTCATTTAATGCAGTTCAAATCAGAATTTTATTTTTTTGGCGAAAGTCAATGTGTCTGGTTAATAATCAAGTACGACATCACACAAGCCACATTATTTTTAAAGTAAATTTTTTAATCTAGCTACATCAAAACAATAATGTTTCAGGTAAATCATATATAAACCTTTTTGTTGTGTTTGAAGATAAATAAATTATAATTATGTTGCTTATAATGTGAGGTCTTACGAGATTATATATAAGTCGGACAATGGACTTAGACGACCGAAAAATAGAGTTTTAATTGAATTGCAGTAGTGAATAAAAATTGTGATTTTTTTCATTAAAAAGATTGGGATTAAGTTGCAAATTATGAAAATGTGTTTTTTTATTATTTTTTTGGAATTTGACTTTCAATATATTTTTTTTTTCAAAATTATATGACATTTGACGTGGTATATGACATAACACTTTTTCAGATATGTGGACTTCAGTTAGCGAAAAATAGATGTTGGGTGTGAATTACAATAGTTGATAAATATCTTGATCTTTTTGCTAATTTGAAAATGTTAAAATAAAATTGCAATTTTGCAAAAGAAATTTTTTTCAATTACAATTATAATGTCTTGAAAAGGGGGGCCATTTTAATATATGACTAATGTATATGTAATTTTGGTTCATGTTTGGAGGTAAATTGCATCTTCAAGTTTTTCGATAGATGTTTAATATCAAAAAATGTATCAAAATTTGAGTTTAGGTAATAATTTTGGAAAAAATTTCATAAAGTATTGGTAGCAATCAGAACTTTTTATTTTTATTTTTTTGGTTTAGACACAAAATTGAAAAATACGTTCAAGTATATGTTGTATTTTGATATTAGTCCTTAATTTTATATTTCAAAATTGTTCAATTTGAATCCAATTTGCATTGAAAATTGCAGAATTAATTAGTTGTCGAGTGAGTCTTGTGTGACCACGGATCTCATTTCGTGAGACGGTCAATCTGATCCAATCAATAATCAAAGTCAAATTCAAAAATCAAAGGTCTACACTCGGTCAATGCCGGTTAACGGTTGGTCAACAGTCGGTCAGCGTTGGTAAACGGCCGGTCAACATCGTTGATTAAAAACTATTACAAGATACTAATAAAAATATTACATGATATATATAAAAGTATTACATGGTGTTTTTATTCTTATAACATAATATAAACTTTTAATGTATCATGTGATACTTTTAAAAGTATTACATAATATATATATATATATATATACATATATAGACACATATAAGTATTATTATGATAATAAAAGTATTACCTATTAAATTACAATTTCTCAAATTAATAATTGATTTGAAATTATAGAACCAAAGTAATACTCGTTACATATAACAATATTATGTTATACATAAAAGTATAACATTATAATAATAAAAATATTATTTATCAAATTACAATTTAATAAATAAGTTTAAATATATTTAGGAGTAACCAATGAGATTCCTCGTGGAACCCAAACTATGTTGTTATAAATACCACTCCATGCAATCAACATTATAACCACTATAAACCAATAATATTATTATTCACTTCCCCAATATACAAATTTAATATAAATAATTATTTTTTAGTTCGATCAAATGGCAAACAACAAGGCTACCATTTTTCTCAGTGTTGCACTGCTGATGTTCTCTGCTCTTTTAATTCACGTTGCTGAAAGTCGAGTGCTTCCCAATTGTAAGTTTTTCGTTTTCTTAAATTTCACATATTTTTATATATTAACATCCAAATTACTGACCATAATGACAATAAATGTAAAATTAATATCCCTCCATTTTATTTTAGAATATATTACAAAAATCATACCAAACTATAATCACTTTTAAATTAAAGTATTTAAACTTTATTATATAACTGTAACCTTTGCGAATGATACCAAATGATCGCTATAGAAAATTATCAATAACGGAATATTCCCAAAATTTATCTTGATAATTCTAGCACAAGAAGAAATATTACCTGTAGCAGTCATTTGATACCATTCGCCAACTGTAAAGTTTCAAAGTTTCTTTGGTGGAAAGTAATTGAAAAATAGAGAAATTAAATATTAATATTAATTGGGTTTGAGTGGTGCAGCAGCACAGGGTAACAAGATTGGTGTTTTAGTGTGTGCGCAAACATATGGAGCAGTAAAAGGTGATAGTTGCTTCACCATTGCTAAGGCCTTCAACCTCACCACAAAGTTCTTCACTGCCATTAATCCCAATCTTGATTGCAAAAAAATCTTCATTGGTGAATGGCTTTGCGTTGATGGCTTCATCATTTAAGCTGACCAGAGCTGCTGATTATATATGGAAAATAAAGAAAGTGATGATTTTCAAGAATAAGTGCTACTATTAGCTAGCTTATGAAGCATATTTACATGTTTTGTTTTTTTTCTTTGTTTGTTTCGTAACTTTGTTTTCAGTTAAGTTGGTGTAATTTAAGTACATGCAAGTTGGAAGAATATCCTATGTTTCTGTTTACTTGGATTTAACGTGTATGTTAAAAGTTCCGAATATTAATTAAAGAAAAAAAACTACGATCTTCTAATTATTGTTAATTGAATCCCTCAAGTTACAATGTTGGTTTCTCATTTTTTCATGGATGGATTTTCAATGTCAAAATATTGATTTGTTTTTACATTTTAATTCAAAATTATCCTCCAAAATCCTATCTAATAAATTATGTCTACGTATAACGTAGGAACAACATATTTTTATAGGGATACTTGGGCGAAATACCTTTATGTTTTGGAAAATCGGCCTGAAACCTCTCTGTACTTTAAAAAATACACGAAATCGTTTTGTGGTTTTGTAAATGTAGCTCGAAATCCCCAACTCCGTTAAGGTTAATGGAAGTGTTATGCATGCGCTCTTCATGCATTTTTTTGTGTTTTTTTTCACTTTTTGATATAAAATGACATATTTACTCATTTTTTACTATATTAAAAGACTAATTCTCTTGTAGAGGTTTCTTACAATTGCAAACACTTTCTTCAAGCTTGTTTTCTACATTAACACCTATGTATTATTTGTTTTTTTATTCAATTAATTTTTTTACAATGTTAATTTTTTATTTAGTTATTTATTTTATTTTTATTAATGCTAATAGTTGGTATGTATGTTTTTTTTTTACTTTTGTTTTCTTCCATTCATTTTTTTTCAACGTTAATTTTTATTTAGTTATTTATTTTATTGTTATTAATGACGCAGTTGCAACGTATGTTTCTTTATTTGCTTTTGGTTTTTTCAGTTCATTTTTTACAATGTTCATTTTTTATTTTATTGGTATTAATGTCGACTATTGATGAGGAGGATGTGGAAATATTTGATAATATATTATTTTCACATCAAATTAACCCTAAAGTGTAATTAACGAGACTCTAAATATAATTAGTTTACTATCTTGCTTCAAAAAATATTCGATGTCCATACAAAAAAAATTAAAAATCCATTGAATTTCTTGGAGAAATATAGATGATTAACGGCGTGAACAATGAGAAATTTTGCTATTGAGGTACATTTTGTTTTAGAATGAGAACCTGAAACTAGTACAAGGTATGTTCCAAATTTTTCGATATAATCTTTTTTATCTTTTGTTTGTAGTTACAAATTGGTATGTTCCAAGTTTTCTTGCATAATTTTTTTTTTATTATTATTTTGTTTATGATAAATTGGTATGTTAATTGTTTCGTGGTATGGTTAATTTTGTTTGTTATACCTAACAATTATTAAATAATGAGTCTTTTATTTATTTATTTTATATTTTCCTTAATATTGAGTCTTATTTATTTAATATAATCTTCATAAATAGTTGAGTTAATAACAATAAAAAAATAACTCTATAAAAAAATTAATATTTTGAAAAAATGAACAAAAAAAAAAGTAAAGAAAGAAATATACGTATCAATTGTTGCAAAACAATAAAATTAATTGAAAAAAAGAAAAGAAAAGAAAGAAAAATCATTAATAACAATAATATAAATAAGTAAACAAAAATCAATATTAAAAAAAATAATTGAAATAAACAAAAATAAAAAAGAAACATACGTACCAACTGTTAGTGTTAAAAAATAAAATAAATAACTATATATAAAATTAACATTATAAAAAAATTAATTGAAAAAAAAAACAAATAATACATAGTTGTTAATGTAAAAAATCAGATTGAAGGAAGTGTTTTCAATTGCAAGAAACCCCACAAGAGAATTAATCTTTTAATATAGTCAAAAAAGGTATATATATCATTTTATAGCAAAAAAGTCAAAAAAAAAAAAAAACACCAAAAAATGCATGAAGAGCGCGTGCATAGCACTTCCGTTAACCTTAACGGAGTTGGGGATTTCGGACTAAATTTAGAAAACCATAAGAGGGTTTTGCTCATTTTTAAAAGTATAGGGGGTTTCACGCTGATTTTCCAAATCACAAGGGGATTTCACGCAATTATCCCTATTTTTATAATAAATTATGTATACAATCCATTATATATTACACCTTAAAACAAAAAATAGAAAAAAAAAACAATCTTTTCTAGACATGATTTGATATTTACCTAGACGTGTGCAATCGGTTTAAAAAACCGGAACCAGATCGGTTTGGAACCGCCAGTCAACGGTTCCGGGAATCGTTGATCTGGTTCTGGTTCGAACCGGAATCGGGAACCGGGGTTCCCCGTTCGGTTCCACTTTCACATATTCCAAACGGCCAAACCGGCGGTTCCAACCGTCGGTTTTTCTATATATATATATTTTTTTTAATTTAATGGTGATGCCACGTGGGCGGCTAGGATGAACTAGCCGTTGATGAGATTAACTAGCCGTTGATCACCTTATAGCCGTTGGAGCCGAACCGACGGTTCAGTATGATTTTGAAATCAACGGTCGTGATCACATGATCGTTGATGATCAACGGTGGAGATGGTCCGAACCTCCGGTTCAACCGAATCGGAATCGACGGTTCGAACCGGCTGATCCTTTTTTTTTTCTTTTTTTTTTTTGAATTTTCAATGTGATCTATAAATACTCCCATTCCATTTGTATTTTTCACACCAATTTTGATTCAATCTCTCTCTCAATTCTACTCTCTCAAGTTCACAAACATCATTTTTGATCAATTTCTACCTCATTTGATTTTTTTGTTGTTCTTCAATTTATTTTTCAATCTCTCTCTAAAAAAAAAAAATCTCGAAGAGCTTATTCATCCGCCGATTCATCTCGTGGGAAGGAAAAGAGTCCGATGCCGCCACCACAATCTTTCCACGACGATGAAGATATTGATTATATTGATTCGTATCAATGTAATCAAGAAGATATGGAGGCGATGTTGGGCCCTAACATCGCCGCCGCCTTTGCTAAAGAAGAAGAAGAGGTGCCGAGGAGAGAAACGCAAGAGACTGGCAACACAACACAAACCACTACTCCTCGACAACCTTCTACCCTTCGGAGTGACATTTTCTTCTTCCATTTTAAGAAGGAGAAAGTGCCGAATAGCGTCACCGACTACAATGTGACGTGCAACCATTGTTCGAAGGTTTACAAGTTCAAGCATGAAGGAGACTACAGGACTTTCTCCAACCATGTGATCAAAAAGCATCCCGACAATGTGGAGCTCAATCGAGGGCAAACGCAACTCTGAAAATTTACCAGATCTTCTCAAGGTGGAGGTATGGATGAAGTAACTTTTAAATTTAGTCAATTAAATACTAGGAGAAGCGTAGTTGAATTCATAGCCGAAAAATATCTTCCATTTAATTTTCCAACCGATGATGCTTATGAAAAATCCACTAGTAAATATTTTAATCCGGCTAGTAGAAAAATCTCTAGAAACACCGTTACTAGAGATATAGAAAAAACCGTATTAGAATATAAATATAAATTAATTGAAGACTTAAAAAATTTAAAACAAAAAGTTTCTATATGTATTGATTGTTGGAAGGATCCTTATAAAACACATAACTATATGGGTATTACTTGTCATTGGATAGATGATGCATGAAATGTTAAAAAAATGTTTAATTGCATAAATAGATTTTGATGAAAGACATTCGGCACAACACATTGCACATAAAATTCGACATGTTTTAAATGATTTTGGAATTTTAAGAAAAGTATTTTCGATAGGATTGATAATGCTAGTAATAATACGACGACTTTACTTTACTTGATTGAATTTTGTCAACCTCCGATTGAGGGCAATTTTTTTCATATTCGTTGTATGTGTCATTGCTTAAATTTATGTGCTCAAGATGGATTAGAATCATTAGATAAATATATTAAACCTATTAAAGAAGCAATTTATGAAATTGCTAACTCTACGGTATTGCATAAAAAATTGGCAAGATTTTGTAAGAGAAATGATGTTGAAGTTAAAAAATTTATAATGGATGTTAAACACCGTTGGAATTCTACTTTTTATATGCTTCAAGATTCGTATGAATATAGATCAATGCTATGTGAATTTTATTTAGAAAATCCAAATGATGATGTTATTTTATTTGAAACTTCATGGGATGCATGTTTTAATCTAATTCAACTTTTAAAAATATTTGAAGAGGCCATTAGAGAATTAAGTAGTTGTTATTATCCTACTTCTCCTATAGCTATAGATAATTGTGTTAAAATTGCTCTAATTTTAAATTCATATTCAACATGTCCAATTTTAGGTGAAACCGTCTTAGTAATGAAAATAAAATGGTTAAAATATTTTCATGAAATACCCGATATTTTTTTATGTGCTAAGTTATTAAATCCTAGGATTAGAGAAGATGGATTAGAAGAATCGCTAAATTTATATTATAATGCATTGTTTCCAAATATGGTATTAAATGATTATAATTTATGTGATTATATTCATATTCCTAGTGAAGTTGTAAGTAGAACTAAGAAAAATTTATACAATTTGTTTAAAGAATATAAACAATTGTTAGGTGATTATAGTAATGATATAAGTGATCAAAATGTAGGAGGTAGTAGTCAATATTCGACATAATCATCTAGTTTTCAACCGGCTCAAGCACTTAGTAAATTTTACAATTTTTATAATGTTAGAACACAAAAATGACCTAGAGGTAGTAACCCTTGTAGAGAATTAGATACTTATTTAGGTGCCACATTGAACAAACCGTATTTGAAAATCCTATGGATTTATTGAAGTGGTGGTCAAGAAGGACCACCACTTATCCTATACTAACCACTATTGTTAAAGAAGTTTTTGCAAGTCTCGCCTCAACCGTTGCGGTCGAACATGCTTTCTCCAAAGGAGGACACATGTTGAATCCAAGAAGATCGAAGTTGACGAAAGAGAATGTACAAAACATTACTCTCCTTGAAGATTGGGTGAGAGCAAGCAACCGTCAACAAGATCTCGATCTCTTGAACTTAGACTCCGATGGAGATGACCTCTACGGATACGATTCAAACACGTCCTCCTCCACTGGAACCAATGAATGAAGGTAAGTTTCGGTGAGTTAGAGAACTATGTGAGCTTTGATTCCTTCATTTTGACAAGGATACGTAGACAATTTCATTCTAAGTTTGGAAGTTACACTTTCCAAACTTAGAATGAAACTCAAGCTCTTTCAAATTTTTTTTTCTCTTCTTCAATTTATTTTATACAAAGATGAAAAATTGTAATATTTAAATTGAAGTCTTCAATATTGTAGTATGATTCAATGAATCATGATTGTAATATATTGAGTTGTAATATATTGTACTTGTATTTCTAAATTTCTAATGTTTTATTGTAACTTTTTAATTGATTGTATTTTATTAATTTTCACTCATTTTTCTTTGTTAAAAGTCTTCGAAACTTTATATAAAAATTTAAAGACTAAAATTGTGAAATATTACACATTTCATGGCAAAAAAAAACAAGAAAAAAAAAACCTGAAAACCGAACTGTCGGTTCCGATTTAACCTGCGGTTCGAAATCGGAACCGAAATCGAACACCCCACGGTTCGGTTCCGGTTTGAGGTCCGGCGGTTAGCCGAACCGCCGGTTCGAAACCGGAAACCTGCGGTTCGCGAACCGTGAGCACGTCTATATTCGGTCTCAAATAATTTTATTTTTCATTATTCACGTTTATTATACAATCTAGGATTTTAAAGACAGATTTCTCAAAACTCAAATATACCTAAATAGGATAAGGAAAATTAAAACTTTGGAATTAGGCTATGTTTTGATGCGACTTCAATAGTTAGGATTTTCGAATCTCATCAAATTAAACTCGGAAATCCTACTTGGAAATTTTGAAACCTATATAATGATAATAATTATTATTATTATCTACACATAATAACACATATTTAATGACCTATTTACAAAATACAAATATACAATTATATATATCATCCAATCATTATCACCCTTACATTTTCACAATAAAAAATACATACCATTTTCCACCATTAATTTGTCATATACAATACAATTATTCTCTATAAAATCTCAAATCAAACATACATTTATATATATGATGCACTTTAATTACAATACTTTAGATTTAAAAGTTTGGATTTTCTCAAACCTACATAAAATTGAGATTTGAAAATCCTGAACAATGAACGAAACTTTATATTTGTTATAAGATTAAGTAGGTTAATATTTCACTCATGTAGATGTCATTTTAATGATGCAAAACTTGGTATTATTGTACTGTAAGATTATAAAAGGTTTGAATTGTGTTGAAAATTGTTAATATTGATTTATTGATCGTTGGGTTAGGGATAGTAGTCGGTTGGATTATAGCAGGATTTTAATTCTATGCTTCTGAGTCTAAAAAACAGATGAGAATGTTGGAATCTGAAACGCAGTAGGGACGGATCTAAAATTTTATTTTAAGACAAAAAAAATTTACATCAAAACATAATGCAGATCTGGGATTAAAAATATTTTAGTAAATTTTTTTTTATAATGTATGGGACGAACTCTTGTAAATTAATCGTATAAATAAAAAATATCAGAAAAAATTACATATAAAAAAAATATTTCTAAAAGTCCAAGGGGCGATCACACCCCACACTCCTCTTAAATTCGTCCTCGAATTGCAGACGCGGGTGAATGTGGCTAGAGAAACTTCTATTCATTGCATAATTTTATGGTTTATTTGATTATAATAAGTTATATTTCTTTGCTAAAGTTGATAAAAATTCTTAGCACCCTTACTTGGTTATTAAATCTACTTAACCTGATTGTAAGCAGTGACGGATCCAAAATTTCGGCTCAGGGGTCCAAGTCAATTAATAAAAATATACAATAATATTAGAGAAAGAACATATATATATATATATATATATATATATATATATTGCAATCTCGATAAAATCAATATATAAATCATTGTTGTTACTGCATTTGACTACATCACCGCCTAATCTTGTTTTTTTCATTCGTCACTACCACTTATCTTTCACTTTTAGCATATTTAATCCTCTTTCTTTAATTTTTTGAGCATATTGCATGATTTTTCTTTTCTTTTGTTTTTATTTTTTTGGGGAATTTTTCAAAAGAATCAAATCCATTTCTTCAAACTATTTCTATTGATGCTTTTTTCATCTTAATTTGACTATTGAGATATAAAATAATAAAAACAAAATAAATCATTCTAAACCAAGAACATCATGTTGTTGTCGATTATAACCTCGTTTTCATTTATGGAGCATCTCGGTTTAGCATAAGATAATTTAAGGCATAATAAATCAACAATAATAATGAAAAAAAGATAAAGCAAACAAATAATATAAATAGAACATTTTACCTTGAAATTTTATGAAGAAGCAATTGAGAAAAATGAAATTAGGATTTTTGTGTGTGAGAGAAAGAGGGGAAATTTAGGGGTGAAAGATGGAGGAGAAAATAAAATTCTGGAAGACTGCTGAGTGCTTAGGTCCGCTGCCTGCTGCATAATAATTTCTTTTTTTTTTAATAAAAATTGTAAAATGACAAAAATACTCTTAGTAATTTTAAAAAATCTCAGGGGGTCCAGTGCCCCCGGCTCCTGTGTGCATCCGTCAATGATTATAAGTATAAGTTTTCTAAGTTCAAATTCCTTTTCCTCAATTATAAATAAAAATAAAAATATTAAAATTTTGAACACAATAATGCAATGTTGATTACAGATTTTGTCTGGTGTAGATCCTCGTCAAGTGTTTGAGGGAGGCACAAATACAACATCATTAATTTATGTTAAAGTTGTACTATGATTACGATTCAGGGTATGATTTTATTTTCACTTTGCAATCAAAAAATTAGATTAATTTTATTCACAAATAATATCTTATAATGGTTTTGCAAATACATATAGATAGGCTTTTGAGAAAAGTAACATTCCGAAAAGTAACTTCTAATTTTAAAATGCATATTGGAATCTCAAAATTAACGTATGTTGTCTTCATCAATAAATTAAGGGCATAATTAGTCCTACTAATAAAAAATTATATAGCTTGTCCCTACTGTTTGTAACAAATGGTTACCAACAAACAGAATTCGACAACAGAAATTCTTGTAACTGCGTTTTTAGTGTATAGTTCAGACCTTCAAACAAAAAAAAGATACAAATGTTATTGGTTTTAGAAGCAAATTACTCCATATACAAGAGCCAAATTTATATGTTTTTCTCACAATAATCCTATAAAATATTTTCATCGTTCAATGCTTCTTCAATGCTGGGGACACACATTGTGATCCACGGGATGACGGATCACAAGATTAATGGCTTAATTGCAAAAAAAAAAAAAAAAACACCACATTTTTTAATATTAAAATTATATCCTATTTTTTAAATGTTAAATTTAGTAAACAAATAAAAACAAAGAAAAAAATTATCATAACATTTATCAATTATTTCAACTTAAAATAAAATTCTATTTTCTCATGATCGGAGTCTATATGTCTGCAAAAATGTCATACTAGATGTCATTTAATTATGAAAAAAAATTCAACACCTTTTCAAAAATTGCAATTTAATCTTGACATTTTTTTTCATCCAAATTAGTAACAAAAATAAATTATAATTTTTATTTAATGTTGTTGTTCAAATCATATTTTTATTTTTCGACAATCTAAGTCAATATATTTGGTTAAATTATCAAATAAGACTTCACATAAGCCACACATTTTTATAAAAAATTAAAATATAACCTTTTTGTTGTGTTTGAGATAAATAAATTCTAATTACGTGACTTATGTGAGGTCTGACGTGACAATTAAAATAGAATTTTAATTGAACTCAATTGTGAATAAAAATTGTGATTTTCTTTTTTCTAATTTCAAAAAGAACGAATGATAGATAGAGGGGAACCCGCCTACGACTTGTGAACAAACTATCTCTTATTCGTACTCCCACAGAGTGACTTTACTGGTCTATAAATAAACCTTAAAAAACATTAATTGGAGTTGCGTCTTGGGCAGCAGGGAAAGAGAGGGATACAGGCTCAAAACCTTTAATTGGAACATTGCCAGTCAGGGAAGAAAGATCATCGTAAGGCTGATCCATGTATGGATTTGGGCGGAGGTGGATTTTGTAAGTTTGGATTTGGGATTTGAGTGGATTTTGTAAAAAGATTGATTTTGAAAATCTTGTGTTTGTTGAATTGTAGAAAAAATAATTTTTTTTTTTTTTTTTTGGAATCTTAGAAAAAATAGATATTTTTATTGAGAGTTGTAAAAAAGTAGGGTATAGATAAGGATTTGCAAACCTTCCAACATCCCAAAACAAACAAAGATTGAGATTTAATCCATCTCAAATCCGGATTGGCACATCCTAATCCAAACATACTATAGCGTATGAAATATGAACCATATTATTCTCTATCGTAATGTTAGAATTAAATTATAATTTATGAAAATATGAAGAATTTTTTTTTTTTTTTTTTTGGAATTTGACCTTCAAAATAAAGTTTTTCAAAATTACATAACATTTGATATGACATTTAATGTGACACTTTTTCCAGACATGCGAACTTTAATCCACGAAAAATCAAGATTTGATCTGATTAATTACAACAGTTAATAAATATCATGATTTTTTTTTTCCTAAATTAAAAGGTTAGAATAAGATTGCAATTTTTCAAAAGATGATTTTATTTTACATTTTTAAATTAAGCCAAGATAATTATGCATACATAATATACAAATGATCCTCCCAATTGGCATCAGAGTCGAGGTGTCTAGCAACAAGCATTCGATCTTGATGCAATATTTGTTCCACAAATATATTAAAGATGAAATGAAAACATCTTATACCAATGGAATCATTGCAATTATATAAATATTAAATACTGATACACAAGATCTTCTATTATACATGAAATAACGATCATTTCGTTTATTTAAAAATGAAAAAAAGGTAGTGGACATTCTAGGAAATGTTGGGTGAGAATTTGGTGATAAGCGTGTATGTGTTGATTAAGTTTCCTCCCAAAGAGGAACATATTCTTTATTACCGCTCTCTATGAATTCCTTTGTACCATCGAAATTCGTTCATAGTTTAATCCAAATCACCGATCACGAACTTAACTCACACTTTTTTCATTGTTTCTGTCCAGGCTACTATAAGCTCCCAACTCCTGCATCAACATTGAATTGAAAATTGACTTCATAAAAAAAATCAGATATTAAATTATTGGGTATCGGTCCACAAACATCGAGCTAACCAAACTATCACATCCGATATAGCTAGAATACATGTTTTCTAGAACAGATCCAAAGCAAACAAAGCAATAAAAGAGAAGATAAGAAAGAACCAGGAAGATCCAACACATGGATCGAAAGGAGTTGAGATCCAACTCGGTTCCGTCTCCTTTCTTCAAATCCAATGCACAAGACAACACAAGCTAGCGGTAGATCCAAGGAACCCGCGAGAAAACCCAGATCTCAGCCCAAAACCCTAGATCGCTTCACAGTATTTCGAAGGAAGCCGACTCGGTTTTCAACTCATGTATAACTTATAGAATTTGAGATGTGTGAATTGTGTTTTATTCCCAAGGGACTCTAGCCCTATTTGTACACTGTAAAGAATAAAAAAAAACATATGATTACAACAAATCTGTATCTAAAAAAAGCTAACTAAATCCCACAAAATCAGTTAGGAAGATTTAGACAAATCTTCCTTAATACGCCCCCGCAAAATTGACGTGTCGTCGGCCACAAAACTTTTGGAACGGAAATGAGTAAATCGCGAACGAGCAAGTGGTTTGGTCAATAAATCGGCAAGTTGATCAGCGATATTGACATAGGCAACCGAGAAAATGCCCTTGGAAGCAAGGTCCCGAACAAAGTGGAGATCAAGAGCAATGTGTTTCATCCGCGAATGCATCACTGGATTCAGTGCAAGGCGCGTAGCTCCAAGATTGTCACACAAGAGCTTTGGTGAGCAAGATAAGGAGAACTTAAGTTCCCTGAAAAGATGATAAATCTAGCATAGCTCGGACGCGGTTGAGGCGAGAGCACGGTACTCCGCCTCGGTCGAAGATCGGGCGACCCCCATTTGGCGTCGTGAACGCCAAGATATTGGCGAACCATCTAGAAAAATAATATAGGCTGATGTGGACTTGCCGTCAGTCAAATGACCCCCAAAATCAGAGTCGGAGTAAGCTGAGAGGGTTAGTGACGTTGGTTTGCGAAGTAGCAACCCATGATGAAGTGTGCCCTTCAAATAACAAAGAATTCTCTTAACACCAAGCCAATCTGAAGCTGTCGGCGTCGACATATGCTGGGCAAGTTTATTTACAGCAAATGAGACATTAGGGCGCGTTAGTGTTAAATATTGGAGACCTCCAATGGCACTTATGTATAGAGTGGGATCGACCTCACCAGATACCACCAATGTGTTTGAAGTGGGCATAGGCGTACTGACAGCCTTAGCACCGCTCATTTCCAACTGTTGGGGTAGATCGGTCGTATATTTGTGTTGGGAAAGAAGTAAACCATCACGGCAACGAGAAACTTCAATTCCCAGGAAATATGAGAGGGGTCCGAGATCCTTGAGCTTGAAACTTGACTGTAGATGAGCGACCAGTTTTTGGATGAGAGAATTATCAGAGCCTGTAATGATGATGTCGTCAACATAGACGAGTGCAAAAAGTCGAACATGTGGTTTTTGATAAATGAAGAGACTATGATCGACATGTGATTGAGAAAAACCAAACTAAACAAGAGAAGCACTCAATGTATGATACCATGCCCGGGGTGTCTGCCGAAGCCTATATAAGGACTTGCAAAGGCGGCATACGTGATGTGGCTGATCTTTATCGATAAATCTCGGGGGCTGGTGCATATAAACCGGTTTTGTCAACGCTCCATGTAAGAAAGCATTGCTTATGTCGAGTTGCCGAAGATTCCAATTGTGAAATAGAGCCAAGGTGAGAACTATGCGGATGGTAACCAATTTTACCACCGGACTAAAAGTCTCATTGTAGTCAACACCGGAGCGTTGATGAAACCCCTTGACAACGAGTCGTGCTTTGTAGCGATCAACCGTGCCATCCGGTTTACGCTTCACTACGAAGACCCATTTGCACTCGATGATATTACAATCGGGAGGAGGTTGGACTAGATCTCAAGTGCCGTGAGCAGAGAGAGCTGTCATTTCTTCTGTCATAGCCTCGCGCCAATGTGAGTGCTGCAGAGCTTGTGCGACAGTGGTTGGAGGGGAATCCAACGGCAATGGGTGTTTAGTGGAGGCGTTAGCTGTTGGTTGAGGTTGCAAGGACGACGAAAGGGCTGTAGAGTATCCATCAAGACGTGTGGATAGTTGTCGAGACCTCATGCTTCGGCGTTGAGGAACTGAAGGTTCGAGTTGCTGGTTTTGTGTAGAGGATCCTGACGGCAATGATAATTCAATTTCAGTAGGAGTCCTCGGAAGATTTGGTGGTGGATCGAGGATAGACACAGGAACAGTGGACGATTCATCCAATTCTGTAGAAGGACGGACAACGGCAAAGTCAGCCACTTGAGTCTCTACAAAACGAACGTGGAGGGAAATATATATGCGACCAGATACAATGTCGAGACACTTGTATGCACTCTGGTTGGGGGAATAGCCCACAAATATACATGGTTGCGAGGAGGGTTCGAGTTTGTGAGAAGAATAGGGTCGTTGCCAAGGATAACATACACAACCAAAGGTGCGAAGTTTTAGATAGTTTGGTCGGCGAAGAAATAGAGCCTCGAATGGGCTTTTGTGACCAAGAATAGGAGTTGGCATTCTGTTAATCAAGTAGACCGCCGTCTGAAACGCATATGACCAAAAACTGTGCGGTAGTTAGGAATAGTGCAAAAGAGTCTTGCCCGTTTCAACAATGTGACGGTGACGGTATTCCACAAGACCATTTTGTTTAGGAGTGTGAGGAGTTGTGGTCAACCACTGTACACCATGATCCGAGAAATAAGATCAAAGAGCAAGGAACTCCCCACCATTATCACTGTAAAAATTCTGAATCGAGGGACCAAATTGTCACTCAAGTAAAGAAATAAGCTTCTCAATGATGTCACGCACCTGTGACTTAGCAAGCATAGAAAATATCCAACAATATCGTGTACATGCATCAACCAATAACAAGTAAAAACGGCAACCATCAACAGAAGTAAGTGCAGGCCACCACACGTCTGCATATAAATAATGAAGAGGATGGTTTGCAACCAATAAACTATCATTAAATGGTAATTTGTGTGTCTTGCAACTTAAACAAGAGAAACAAGAGTCCAACATAGTGGAACTACTAACAGGAAGCTTATTCTGAGAAATAATTAAAGAACTAGTACATCGAGAGGATGCCCCAAGTGGTACGCAGACCAATACTAGCAACATTAATAGAAATATGATCTTGAACTTGAAGATGGTAGAGACCTTGATCACACCGACCTTGAGCCAGAGGCGCCCCCGTGAGACGGTCATTCACAATAAAGTAAGATGGAAAAAATTCCACAGATACATCATTATTTTTAGTGAATTGATGGACCGATAACAAATTGTGTTGAGTACGCGGCACGCATAACACATTAGATAGAGTAAAAGTACGTGAGGGAAAGTGTAGGCGAGAAATATCGGTGTGAGTAATGGGTACCGAGATGCCGTTAGTAAGATGCACCTCTTCAGTCCCGTCATACTCGGAGTGGAGTGATAGGTTACCAAGGTCGTTGGTAATATTGTGTGTGGCGCCAGAGTCCATGAGCCAGGCATGAGCCGAGACAGTGGTTGGGAACTATCGTTGTTGTTGGATGGTGATCTGACTAGATTAGCCAAGGCAGTGGTTGGGAACTTCCAACAGGTGCGAGCACTATGGCCCGGAACTTGGCAAAGCTGGCAGACAATACGAGGTTGCTGGCTCTGAGATGGAGCATAAAAGGTTTGAGAAGATTGACGAGATGTTCCTCGTCCCTGACCAGCAGTGGACCTGTCCCGATTAGCCGAGCCCCCACGCTAACCACGAGATGGACAAGTCTGAATATTATTGGCAGAGATGGTGAGATCGGAATGGGGCTCATCAAGCCTATATTGTTCTTGTGCAACAAGAAGATCCAAAAGTTGTGGAAACGTGACAGCCGATGTCTGCGCACGAATGGAGACCGAGAGGTCACGGAATTTAGGATTTAAGTCGCCCAAGACATAGAGTGTGAAATCATCGTCGGAGACCGGAGAATCAATAAAGGACAACTCGTCTGCTTTGGCCTTGAGGTTATGCATAAATTCAGCTATTGTTTTGCTACCCATTTTCGCGTGTTGGAGGTCAGCCTTGAGTTGCATCACCCTAGATCGTGACTTACTTGCAAAGATTACGTGGAGACCGTTCCACGCCATGTGAGACGACGTGTAGGAGGTAACGAAAGGAGACACCTCGTCAGTGAGTCTTGCAAGAAGGCGTAGACTAGCTGGTCTTGCCGGAACCAAATCTTGTAATCCGGAGAAGAGAGGGCAGGGGCTGGAAGAGAGCCATCAACGAACCCTAACAGATCATGGTCGTTGAGTATGACGGTAACGAGGGAACGCCATTGAGGAAAGTTGATGTTGTTCAGTTTGTGAGAGATGGGGAATGGTGTTGTGATAATGACCATTGGAGGAGGAGAGACGACGGCATCAGTGGTGGTTGATGAAGTACCAGATTCAGTGTTGGCCATGATAAGGGTTTGTGGGAAATACAGAAACGGAAGGGTGGAGAGAGGATTAGGAACGAACGACTAATACCATATAGAATTTGAGATGTGTGAATTGTGTTTTATTCCCAAGGGACTCTAGCCCTATTTGTACATTGTAAAGAATAAAAAAAAACATATGATTACAACAAATCTGTATCTAAAAAAAGATAACTAAATACCACAAAATCAGTTAGGAAGATTTAGACAAATCTTTCTTAATATAACTGACTCGGAGGGTTCAAATCACACTCTTCTCACCAAGGTTCACCTTCTCAGAACACACTAAAAGGGATGAGTGAAACACAACAAGCTTCTCACACTACCCCAGCCCTCTCTCACACACCAAATATATATAGAGCACACAAGCCAACAAAAGGAGACGGTAAGGTACAAGCCGCGGCCAATGATGGCCTGAGAAACGGCAAGGACAGAGCCTGAGGCGTCGCTCGGCCATGACAGAGGCAGAGAGACAAAGTGTACTAAGAGAGTATAAATGAGAGAGAGAGAGAGAGCGGGAGAGAAGGTGAGGGTATAAAGGAACAAAGAGTCCAGATCATAAACCTAGAATGGAGGGTTGAGATCAAAGCTAGCATAAGTAAAGGGAGCTGGGCCTGGGTTTCTCTTTGGGCTTCAACTTGGGCTGCCAAGAATGATAAGCCTAGGCCCAATAACATATATTTATATGGCCCAACATACTTACATTCTCCACCTTAGGCCAGATAATGATGTCTTGTAGTCTTTCTTTCTTAAGGACAATGGGTCATTATCACCAATTTATGACAGATAGATCACCTGCAAACACACAGATCACAAAACACCAAGTTATGACAGATAGAGAAGCACACAGCTCACAGAACAATCACAGAGAGAGAGCAAGAAAGAACAGAGAGTTACAAAGACTTAAGCACACAGCAAGATTAGCATCTTGAAACAATGTTCAAGATTTTCAAACATGACATAAATTTTTCACAAGGCAAGCACTTAGTGCCCATATCAGAAGGGTTGAACTCAAAGGGTATTTTTTCAAGATCAATTATGTCTTTTTCAACAACATCTCTTATAAAATGAAACTTAACATCAATATGTTTAGTTCTATCATGAAACATAGGGTTTTTGCATAATTGAATGTCAGATTGACTATCAGAAAAAACTATCACTTTCTTCTTTAGAAAACCAATTTCAGACAGAATGTCTTTCAACCAAATAGCTTTTTTTATAGCTTCAGTAGTAGCAACATATTCAGATTCAGTGGTGGATAAGACAACAATATGCTGAAGTTGGGATTTCCAGCTCACACAAGAACCATTCAAGGTAAACACATAAGAAGTTGAAGATTTTCTATTATCCCTATCATTGGCAAAATTAGAATCAATATAACCACATAGTTCAACACCTTTAGAGCACTTAGCAAACAACAAACCAGTATCGGTTATACCTTTGAGGTATCTAAACAACTATTTTAGTGCTTCCCAATGGGGAGCACCCGGGTTTGACATATACCTGCTCAAACAACTCATAAAATATGCAATATCTGGTCTAGTGCTAACCATCAAATACATAACAGATTCTCTAGCATTTGCATATGGAACATTTTTCATCATAGAAATTTCAGAATCAGTCTTGGGGGACTGATCCTTACTTAGCACAAAGTGACCAGCAAGAGGCACATAAACAGGTTTGACAAATATCATAGAGAACTTCTCAAGGATTTTTTCAATATAGGCAGCCTGATTCAGAAACAAGGTACACTTAGACCTGTTCTTAACAATGTTCATACCCAGAATTTTCTTAGCATCACCAAGCAACTTCATGTCAAATTCATCACTTAGATACTTGATAACATTATTGACAGTTTGGATGCAAGAACTAGTAAGAAGCATATCATCAACATACAAAAGCAGGAACACAGGAATTTGGGCAGATTCTTTGAAATACAAGCATGGATCATAAGAACTTCTCTTAAAATTCAAAGACAACATGCATGCATCAAATTTTTTATTTCATTGCCTAGGAGACTACTTCAAACCATAAAGGGATTTCTTTAACAAGCAAACATGGTTAGGGTGTTTCTTATCAATAAAGGCTTCAAGTTGCTTTATATAAATATGCTCATTCAAATCACCATGCAGAAAAGCAGTTTTCACATCCATTTGTTTTAATTCCCAATCATAATGTGCAACCAATGCAAGCATCAATCTAACAGTTGTGAATTTAACATGAGCAAAAATTTCTATATAATCAATTCCTTCTTTTTGTGTAAACCCTTTTGCAACAAGCCTAGCTTTATATCTAACAGAATCACATTCATTTTTAACCTTAAACAGCCACTTACAATCAACAATAGAGCATGCAGCAGGTTTAGGAACAAGGGTCCAGGTTTGGTTATCATGCAAGGATTTAATTTCATCATCATAGCATTTAACCAAGCAGAAGATTCTTTAGATTTTAAGACCTCATTCACAAACTTAGGTTCATTGCCATCCAAGGGTTCAAACACATTGTACACAAGAAGCAAGTTGATAATCATCAAAATGTTGTGGTCTTTTAATCTGTCTTCTAGTCCTATCTCTAGCCAATTGATAATCACTCAAATCATCAAATATAGGTTCAACAGATTCATCAACACTTTGATCAGAAACAGACATATCAAGACATTCATTAGAATCAGACTAGAGGTGGATTGCTCCACCTCATTTGGAGCAGCAAAAGGAGTAACAGGAACAGAAACAGATAAACATGGAAAATCAGATTCATTGAATATGATATCTCTGCTAATTATGGTTTTGAAACCATACTCACCTTTCAGCCAGCACCTGTAATCTTTTACACCCTCAGGTTAGCCAAGAAAAACACATTTTGTGGATCTAGGTTCTAACTTATCAGTTTTCTGATGTACATAGACAGAACAGCCAAAAATTCTTAAGTTAGACAGATTCACAGGTTTTCCACACGGCAAAACAGAAGCACATAACATAGATCTTACCCTTTTTAGGAGAGTCCTGTTCATTCTCTCAGCAATACCATTTTATTGTGGTGTATAGGTTACAGTTCTATGTCTTTTAATACCATATTCAACACACAAAACATTGAATTCATGATTACAAAATTTAGTTCCATTATCTGTTCTTAAAGTCTTTATCCTCTTACCAGTTTGGTTTTCAATCAAAATTTTCCATGCTTTGATCTTATCAATTACATCAGATTTTTTTTAAGTAGGAACACAAACACTTTTCTGGAATAATCATCAATGACAGATAGTAAATATCTGTTTCCAGTAGGAGTAGCAACAGATGCAGGTCCCCACACATCAGAATGAATGTATTCTAAAATTTCAGAACACTTAGATGAATTGGGGAAGGGGAAAACAGGGAATTTAGATCTAGTTTGCTTACCTAAAATGCATGTTTCACACACAAGCAATTCAGACACATAATCACCACATAGATAGTTGTTTTATGCAAAATTCCTAGTCCCTTACTACTTATATGACACAATCTTTTATGCGAAAGGTCAGTTAGATCATGTTGGACAGAATTAGCATAGGAAACAGATTCAGTACAAACAACATACATATTCTGCATTCTGGTAGCAGTGAAAACAACAATATTTTTTTTGATCATATTCATTTTTCCTTTTCCCCATTCTCCTATGAAACCAGAATCCTCAAGCATAGCACATGACATCAGATTATTACTCAGATTTGAGACATGTCTTACATTTTTTAAGTTAAGCACATTTCCATTCTCAAACTTCAAGCAAACAGAACCAACACCCAAAACATTACTTTTACTATTATCAACCATAGAAACAGACCCTTTCTTTAATTCCACATAGAAAGAAAACATGTTTAGGTGAATTGATCAGGCACGCACCTGAAGAATGCGCACCGTGCGCACTTCTTTAAAATTTCTTTTTTTTTTTTTTAATTTTTAATATCTCATATTATTTCTTTTCTGAGGCTACCACTCCACATACGAAATTTTCATCTCACACATGGACCTCCTCTTTAAGATTTCTTTTTTTTTTTTAATTTTTAATATCTCATATTATTTCTTTTCTGACGCTACCACTCCACATACGAAATTTTCATCTCACACATGGACCTATCCCATTATCAACATATACAATTTGCATCCCACATATCAATATATATTTTTTTCCCAATTCTCATCACACATATGCTACACCATAAAAATTGGTTATCATCAAAAATCATTTGTTAAAAATTATAAAATATGAATTGATTAACAAATATGATATATCCTAAATCAATCCTCAAGATCATATTATTCATTTTGAGGATTTCTTTAAGAAATATGAATTAAGTAACAAAGAGAATAAATTCTCAACAAAATCCTCAAAACCAACAAATCATATCCTCCAACTCAATCATCAATTTTCAAGAAGTCTTCAATCAATCCTCAAAATCCCCAAGTCTCTTTAATTACTTGTATTTTGTGTCTTCAAATATAATGGATCTACACATGTGAATTTTTTTAAAACAAATCAGTACCATAATTTTTTAAATGTTAAAACTTTTAGAAAAGATAAGAAAATATTATAATATTCCAAGGATGTGGTACAATTTCTCCTGTCATGTCCATTAATGCCACAACCACGACAAACTCTTGCTTTTGAAATTATTTTTTCCTTTGATGATTTATATAAAAAAGTATGTGAAGATATTGGAATTTCGTATGTGAAGTGGTAGGTTGAGAAAAAATTATGTATATAATATTATAAAATATTAAAAATTACATTGATTATGATTTAGAAAATTATGTGTATAATAATATAAAATATTAAATAGTATATTGATTATGAGAATTGGGAAGAACATCTATGTTGATTGTGAGATGCAAATTGTATATGTTGAAGATGAGTTAGGTCTATGTGTGAGATCAGAATTTCGTATGTGAAGTGGTAGCGTGAGAAAAGAAATAATATGAGATATTAAAAAAAAAAACATGAGAGATATTAAAAATTAAAAAAAAAAATCTTAAAGAAGTGCGCACGGTGCGCATTCTTCAGGTGCGTGTCTGATCAATTCTCATATATATATATATATATATATATATATATATATATATATATATGTATGTATGTATGTATAGTTATAAGAGAGATGAATCAAATGAAAGAAGGAAACGAGGAATTGTGAATAATTTAAGTTTGGTTGACAACTTACGAATACACACTCAAATAATTTTTAAAGTGGTGGTAATTTTTTTATTTGTATTTATGAATTACAAGCTTTAATTACATGCTAATATGAGGTGATATTGTTCTGATTAAATATCAATTTCTTAACAAAGAATGTGACGACTTATGGATAGTTTTACGAATGCAAAGTGACACACGATCTTTACGTGAATATTTATTTAAGTGCAATGTGAATATTTATATATGTGAATGATTATTTGCTATGAAAAGTCGGATTAATACCCACAACCAAAAGACCACATTGGGAATCTAAGCTAAAAGGCCATATAGGGGGCCTAACCTATGAAAAGTCGGGTTAATACCCATAGCTGAGAGATCACATCGGGAGTCTAATCTATGTTACGGTGGTTAAGATCCGCAACCAAGAGACAATATTGGGGGTCTAAGTCAAGAGGCCGCTTTGGGGGTCTAATCTATGATAAGTTGAGTTAATTCTCGCAGCCAAGACACTGCATTGGAGTCTAAATCTTTGTGAGGTAGCCGATTTTGTAAAGATTGCAGAAGAATTTATTTAAAGTGTTTTATTTCATGAATTTTTAAAGCATAATTACTGTTGATTTTAATTATCTTTATTATTTTTTAAAAATTGAATTTTAAACGTAGTACCCCTTAGTCATAAATTACCTTTAAGAAAGAAAGGGAGATTACATTTTGAAGGAGGCAAATACAACAACATTGATTTGGGTTAAAATTGTACTTTAAAATTCAAGGTACGAATTTATTTTCACTTCGCAATAAAAATTATAGAATTTTGTTTACAATTAATATATTTTAATGTTTTTGCAAATACATATAGATGGGCTTTTGAGAAAAGTTACATTCCGAAAAGCTCATTGTAGATAAATTAGAATTTGTCACATTTCCTCACATCATGTGTATAGTTGACTTTTAATTTTAAAATGCATATTTAAACTCCAAAAATATTAACGAACGTTGTCTTCAATAATAAATTAAGGGCACAATGTCCTACTAATTAATGAGCCCTGTGTTTCTGGCAATTTAATTTCGATTTGTACTAACGGTTCAAAATTATATCTATAGCTTGTCCGTACTGTTTGTTACAAATGGCTTTCCACAAAAAATTGAAAACGTTATTGGTTTAAGAAGCAAATTTCCATATGCAAAAGCCAAATTTATATGTTTTTCTCAAAATAATCCTGTAAATTGTTCTCATCGTTCAATGTTTCTTCAATGGTGGCGACACAGATGCATCGTGATCCACGGATCACAAGATAACACACTAAATATATACATTAGCTATGCTAATTCTTTAATATTACAAGTTTATCCTAATTCTTTAAATTTAGCAAGAAAATAAAAATACAAAAATATATAACATTTATCAATTGTTGCAATTCAAACTACAATTTTGTTTTTCTGTTATCGGAGTTTACATGTAGGGCCGGCCCTGAGGTAGGGTGAGAAGGTCGACAGTCCAGGGCCCCATTTTTCAAGGGGCTGCAAATTTTCATCCAATATATATAAATAAAGTTGTAACAAATTTATTTTAATTGATCATAAATTTTCTAAAAACATAATAACAAATAATTTGATGCTATCATGAAGAAAATTCAGTTTGCTGAGATATCTTTTAGGATCAATTATTTCATCTTTGATATTTGAACAATTTGAAGTCTTCGAAATTATTTTTGATTTTTTTGTTTAATCATAAAAAGTGACTTTTATTAGATGATAAAAGATTGAATAAGTGTTATATTAATTATCAAGTTGTTCTCATACTGATGTTGATATTTTATTTTCGAAATTGCAATTGCTACAAATATGTTTATCAGTAAAAACAAAACCAACTATTTATATTCTTGAGTTTGTAAAGACTTTGGATTGTTTTTCTAATATTTTTATTCCTTATAGAGTTTTGCCAACTATACCAGTTATTGTAGCATCAATAGAAAGAATTTTTTCAAAACTAAAATTGATAAAATCTTATTTATGTTCAACTATAACTCAAGAAAGACTAAATGAATCAACAATTTTATGTTGCATGAGGTGTTGGAAAAACTTGATCTTGAAGACTTTATTGATGATTTTTCTTCTCAAAATGCTAGAAGATCTAGATATTTTCAACGATAATTTGAAACTTATTTTCGTTTTTATGTTTGTAGGTATTGCATTTTTTTCAAAAATTTAGATGGACAAATGAGTATATTGAAACTTGATCTATTTGCACAATTTTTTGAGTGAAATATTTTATTTTCTTCTTTGTTTCAGGTTTTTAAATTATATATATAGTTTAAGTAAAAAATATTATTTTTTCTCCATAGAGCCCATTTTTTCTATTTCGCTATGGACCCCCAAATTATCAAGCCCGATCCTGTCTACATATCCATAAAAGTGTCACATTAGATGTCATTTAATTCCAATATATATATATATATATATATATATTTTAAGTCAAAATGGAAAAAAAAAATCTAACATCTTCAAAAAAAAAAGGCAATTTAATTTTCACTTATTTTTTTACAACTAAATTAGGGATCTAAGTCAATGTGTTTGGTTAAATAGTCAAGTATGACATACATAAGCCACATATTTTTTAAAAGAATTTTTTAATTTACATGAAAACAATATTGTTTTAGATAAATTAAAGGATTAATTGTCGGAAAAATCACGAACTTTACTTAATTTGTAATTTTAACCAACTTTTTGAATATTAGCAAATATAACATGAACTTTCATTTTTTTTTTGCAATTTTAACCAACAGGCAGATTTCAGGTATGTTTATTTTGACAATAACTTCCACCATTTCAAATTATTATCATTTTGTATGTTAAGATATTGTTCTATTTTAAAACGATGAGAGTTATTTCCAAAATAAACATATTTAAAAACTACCCGTCGGTTAAAATTACAAAAAATATGAAAGTTTATGTTATATTTGCTAATATTCAAAAATTTGATTAAATTTACAAATTAAATAAAGTTCGTGATTTTTTCGGTAATTAATCGGTCCTAAATAAAAATAAATCATAATTATGTGGCTCATGTGGGGTCTATCATGGTTATTTAGTTAGACATGATAAAAAAAAAAAAAAAAGATTTTAATTAAACTACAACAATGAATAAAACTTGTGATTTTTTTGTCTAATTTCAAAAAAGTTAAGACTAAATTGTAATTTTTCAAAATGTAATGATTTTTTATCTTTTCAATTTGGATTTTGACCTTCAAAATATTTTTTTGTTTAATTACATGAAATTTGATGTGGCGTCTGACATGCTACTTTTTCCAAACACGTAGACTTCAGTTAGCGACAAGTAGAGGTTCGATTTGAATTGTGATAGTTGATAAATGTAGTGATCTTTTTTTACCATATTGAAAAACTTAGAAAAAATATGAATTTTTTTTTTCCAAATTAAGCCAAGATATTATGCATACATTCTTATATACAAATGATTCTCACAATTGACATCAGAGTTGAGGTGTCTAGCGACAAACATTTGATCTTGATGCAATATTTTTGATGCAATATTTGTTCCACATATATTGAAAAAAGAATGAAAACGTCTTAGACCAATGAACCATCAATGCAAATATATAAATAATAAATATTGAAATATAGATTACACATTGAAATATCGTTCACTTCGTTTATTCAAACATGATAAAAAGCAATGGACATTCTAGGATATGTTGGATGAAAATTTGGTGAAGAAATCGTGTATGTGTTCACTAAGTTCCTCAGGTTTTTCCTGGTTAAGAAAATGTCCAACGCCTTCCAACACCACAACTTGTTCCAAAAGAGGAACATATTCTTTATTACCACTCTCTATGAATTCCTTTGCACCATCAAACATTGTGGTCAAGTCCAAATCACCTATCACGAACTTTACTGGCACTTTTATCTTTGTTCCTGTCCAGGCCGCTGTAAGCTCCCAACTTCTACAATAACATTGTATTGAAAATTAAGTTCATAAGAAACCAAATATAGAAGTTTAAGAATATGAGTTGTGGATTGAATGAGACATACAAATCCATAGCTCGATAGTAGTTGAGTCCTCCAGTGAAGCCAGTTTTGTCGAATTTATGGGCGTAATAGTTGATATCATCTTCAGTGAGCCAAGAAGGCAATGGTGTAGGAATCTTGAAGAGAATGTCCAAACCAATCCCTTGGGGGATGCAAGGAGGTCTTGGATCTCTGCTCGACATGAATGTTCTCATTACATTTGTTGTTTCTGTCGATGCAAATGCTTCCTCTGCTTTTCCAGCTTCCTATAATATTTCCAAAGGAAAAAAAAATGTTTTCCATGATCAATTGAACGAGTTTGAATCAAACAAAGATCATGAAATTGACTTAGGATTATAATATTGCTTCCAAGGACTGTTTTTGGCCTAAAATGTATCAAAAGTTGATTTTAGGTAGTAATTGGAAAAAAAAAAATTGTATAAAGTATTGGTAAAAATAAAAAAATTAAGACACAAAGTGATATACTATGTTAGACTATAGGTCGCATTTTGATATTAGTCGTTAATTTTATACATTTCAAAATTATTCAGTTTTAATTCAATTTTCGTTGAAAATTGTAGAGAATTAAGTTGTCAAAATTAGTCATATCACTATCCAATCTGAGGATTTTGACCACGTATTAATTATTATTATTATTATTATTATTATTATTATTATTATTATTATTATTATTATTATTATTATTTGACTTCTAAAAAATTACTTCCTTGTTCCTAAAATAAATGTTATAATTTTAATCAAGTTTTTTTTCCTCCAAATTAAGTGTTATTGTACGATTAGTAGAAATATTCATTCATATTTTACCAAAATTATCCTCATTTACATTTCTCAAATTAAACGAGTTGTATAGTGATTTATTGAAAATTTACCTATAATGATTGTATTTAAATAAGGATAAATCAATTTATGTATCAACTTTCTTACCTTGTATGTAAAATTTTAAAACCACATTTACTTAAGAGGAATGAAGTATTCAATTATCACATAAGTTGATGCCAAACTATAAGTTTCACCACACCACTCTAACTCTATGAGTAATGCTGAGTGATCTAATAATAATAAATAAATAAAGGAATCGTAATCACTAAATTCAATGATGACGTGACTAACTAAGACGATTTTTATAAATTTTAGATTTTTCTAAAACTCAGATTAGACATTATGTATATTAAATTAGATGGTCGACTAAACTTTTTAGTATGGTCGACTAATCTAGATGTTGACAAATTTTGGCACATCCTACACGTCTATTAATTTTAATATGTATTGTTTGGTTAAATAGAGGTGGCAATAGCCAAATAGGAAAATTACATGTTTACTTCTAAATTAGTAATCCTATTCTATCTTTGTGGTTTTATTTACTTCTATATTAAACATATACATCTTGATTAACTAAAAAAACGAAACATATATATCTTACCATGTTTGTTTTGTAATTATTGGCAAATAATTGAATTTGACTGGACATTTGAGCTAATACCCCTTTGAGGACCAAATAATGGTTTCTGCTAAAATTTTATAATTATATCACCTAAACCTCCAAAAATAAATAAACAAATAAATACCTATTTATTCATGTAAGATCTTCAATTTCAATTATATTTCTTTTAGTGAACTAGATAGAGTGGAGGAAAGGGAGAAATAAAGATTAAAAAATTTGGGTGATCCAAACTTCGCCCAAGACGAACACTGGTCATCTCAATTTGTAATTTTATAAAAATGAAATATCACTTGAGCTAAAGGTTCGCATAATTTCAATTGTATCCTTAAGATTTAGGTTTTCATTTGGATGGATGGATTTTAGGAAGGATCTAAAATCTATCGCCATAAATCCGCTATTGTTTGGATGGACGTGAGTTTGAAATTTTCTTCATTTTATTTTGTACTATTTTTTTAGCAAAATTGTATCCTTAGATTTAAGTTTCCATTTGGATGGATGAATTTTAGGAAGGATCTAAAATCTATCGCCATAAATCCATCAATATTGTTTGGATTTCGAATTTGAAATGTTCTTGCTTTTATTTTGAACTATTTTTTGAGCAAAATTGATCCTTAAGATTTAAGTTTCCATTTGGATTGATGAATTTTAGGAAGGATCTAAAATCTATCGCCATAAATCCATCAATATTGTTTGGATGGATGCAAATTTGAAATTTTCTTGTTTTTATTTAAAATTATTTTTTGAGCAAAACTGGTGTATTTCAAATAAACGAGTAAATTTGAAAATTGAGTGATTTGAAATTTCGGATTTAAAATAAATGAATTTCAAATCCACATTCATCCAAACACAATTAATGTATTTACCGCAAAGAATTTCAATTCTTTTCTCAAATTCATCAATCCAAACAGTGGAACCCATGAAAATTACATCCAGCAAATAAATTAATAAACATCTTTAATATAAAAAATAAAAATAAAAAAAGAAGAAATTACCTGGAATCTGCACATGTAGAAGTCATCCCCAAAACAGTCTCTGTAACCCTGTATCGTTTTAACAAACGGATTTCTGGGTTGAAAATGCACACTCGTATTCACCAGAGCTTTGATTCTATCCGGTCTCAGCAAACAGAAGTTCCAGGCGATAATTGCCCCCCAGTCGTGCCCAACCAGCAGCACCTGCTCCACCGCCAGGGCGTCGAGCAGCGCCACCAGATCTCCGACGATATGGAGCACCGTGTAGCTGGAGGGCGACGGCGGAGCGTCGGTGTCGCCGTAGCCGCGGAGGTCAGGGGCGATTGTACGGTAGCCTTTGGCGGAGAGGTGGACCATCTGGTGCCGCCACGAGTACCACAGCTCCGGGAACCCGTGGAGGAAGAGGATGGCCGCCGGACCTTCGCCCAGCTCCGCCACGTGCATATTGATGCCGTTCACCTTCAAGTTTTTGTGCACTATTTTATCCATTTTCGTTTTTTTTTTTTTTTTTTCAGCAATTGGCCAACTGCCTATGGGTATTTATACTGAGTTTGGACTTTGGAGAGACAAAATTAGAATAATAATTAAAATATTTCACACATTGAGAATAAATTGCAATTGCCAGCCCGTATAATGTGGGGGCTTATGTATTCTATAACATGTATCCACCGTGGACATGTTAAGATGTGTCAACGGTCTATATGTTAAAATTCAGTACATTTATTCATTTCAATTTTTATATAATGAGGGGATAGAATCATTACACATCATCGATCGACATATTAAGAGTTGTGCATTTTATTATTTACATTCCTCCTGTTTATTGTTCTAAATTATTAGGTCAAAAACATAATCAAGTATTTTTGGTAGCTGAGCAAGTTAGCTAGGATTAGAGTTAGTGTCATTAATTAATCCAGCTAATTAGTTAGCTGACTACATATTAAAACTTAGCAAAAATCAACTTTGAAGTATGAGTATTTTTAAATTTACAATCTAAACTGTCTTTTTACTTTATTGGAACTCTATGTTTAGGAGTTTTTCAAAATGTAATCATAACTTTTTTTTTGGATAAATTTTATAAATACACAACGTGATCATGCACGCGACTTTCATAAGGGGTTAAAATCAAAAACCAACTTCAAGTATGATCGTTTTTCAATTTGTAACCTAATTTTTTTTAAATAACATGTTTACACTAATGAAAGACAAGTGTATTTCATTGGAAAAATTGCCTGAAAAAAGTTTAAGTTGCACTTTAAAAACTTCTAAAAGGGTTGCAATTAAATACAAAAAAAATATTAAGATTGCAAATTGAAAATAGATCCTATTTTATATTAATTTCTACATTTAACCAAGATAATTACAATGTTTGTAATGCGATGATCAACTAACTAAATGGCGAGCTTCAACATCATATAGTTGTAGCAACAAAATTATTTATGTGCCTTTAATTTTACACTTACTAAATTATAGAAGGGAAAGCAAAAGCAAAAACAAATAAAATAAACATCAGAATTTAAATATAACATTGGATACAATTTAATAGTATTAGATATTATCACTTGGTAATATTAATTCGAATATCATAGAAACTCATAATAAATCATCTCACATATATAATTTTCTACATTTTCTACAAAACAAAATTCACTATGTACAATCAAACTCATTTTTCACAAGTTAATTTATATTTTTTGAGGTATGAATTGACTTGTCTCGTGAAAATAGATCACTGAGACGAACTCATACGAGTCAGATAGTCTCATTAGAGACCTGCCTTGCTGGCGATAATCCATAACTTTAGTAACTTGCCAAAAAATATTTATATTAATACTAATAATGCTAACATTGTAAGCAAATAACTATTTGAACGGCATAAACTACAAATTTAATCCTGCCTGTAATTCAATGCAAAAACTCTGTTGCATGGGATTGGTCTTTCCAATGTGTTTTGTTCATATAAATACTCATCAAATAGAAAGAAAATTCAGCACTGAAATCATAAACATAAAGAAGATAACAAAGCAAGATATTATTAATAAGTCATAATGGCTCAGGCTTACAACACCAGCTTCTTCTTCAAATCGATTCTTGTCCTCACTCTTCTTCTCACGATATCTATGGCAGCTGAGAGCATCAATCTGAGTAAGTATTTTTTATTGTCTCCATATATGACATCCCATTTGAGTTAATATCCAAAAAAAAAAAAAAAAAAAAACAACAACTTGAAACATATGTTCCCTTTTTAATTTTAATTTGAAACATAAATTTTTCTCTTCTTCCGATTCCACGTCAAAGTTCACGATTTTTCCAAATTGCAACCTAATATAGACCTTTTTTCAGTCAAAATCGAAATTTTCGTTCGATTTTGCTCAAATTGAGCTCCAATCAAATGAAATCAAAAAAATTATTTGGGGTTTTCTTTTGGTTTGAAATGTGGAGTGTTTTGGCATAGATTTCATTTATTTTGGTTAAAGAAATCGGGAAATCAATTTCAATTTTTACCGGAAAAATGGCCTAAATATTAGATGAAGTTGCAATCTGAAAAATCGTGAACTTTGAGATGCGCACAATCGGAAAAAATTAGAAAAATAAATTGTATTACAACTCGAAAAACGATCATACTTTAGGTTGGTGTTCTGAAATTAATCCTACCTCATTTTTCCTAGTTTCAATCATATGTTTCATTTTATCAATGCATATGCTAAATGCAGTTGGATTTGGACAAAAAGATGCAAGTAGTCTTTCTTGCATCTCAGTGCATGGAGCAGAAAGTGGTGAAACATGTACAACTGCAGCAAAAGCATTCGATCTATCTCTCACAGAATTCCTCAGCATCAATCCAAATATTAATTGCAATGCAATTTTCGTTGGACAATGGCTTTGTGTTGATGCTTCTACCTAAGTGCCTGAATTGATGGATATCAAACTGACAAATATCTTAATCAATAAAAGACATTATTTTAATTAGTCCTCATGTTAAATGTGGCTTAAGTTTCTGCTCTATTTTCTATTTCTTCTTAGAGTTCCAAATTATGTAGCTGTCTGAGACTGATGGTTACCAGCAAATGAAATTTTACGAAATTTCTTGCAATCGTGTTTTTAAATTCCAAAGTCAACCCTATTTATTATGTTTTATATTTGTTGTAAAATTATTTTAATCATATTATCAATGTTTGGAATATCACATTCTATTTTTCATTCTATTTTTCATTTATGTTATGTTAATCATATCTTTTAGCAGTGTTAGTTATACCTTTACTATTGTTAATTATATCTTAATATTTTTTTTAAACAGACATTAACCTTGCATACCTTTTAGTTATGTTAGTCATATATTTTAGTTATGTTAAATATACATTTTAGTTATATTAGTTGTACCTTTATATATTATATAAAGATATGACTATGTTGATATAAAGGTACGACTATATTGATATAGATGTATAAGTAATATCATATAAAGGTAAACATGTACAAATCGTGGTGAAATTAGGCTTTTTTTTAGAGTTAAAAGTATTTAATAAATGTATGATATTTGAACATATAGGTATGACTAATATAACATAAAAATAAGACTAATATATAGCATAAAAGTCAGTATAAAAAATAAAAATAAAAAGTATCCAAATCTGATCCACCCTAACCCGACCCATGTGTATTTGTGCATTAGATTGCAACTCTTACATCTAAAATCTGAAGCAAAATAAACATAGCATAGCATTATACTTATATATTTTATAATTTCATTTGTAACGAGGAGAGCCAAAATATGAACATCCCAAAGTTCTAAATCTTAAATAACCACCCAACACAAGTTATGACTTCCAATCCCTTTTTATAATCATTACCATCAAAATTTCATGCATGAAACAATTAAAAAAAGACAATAAAATGCAATTTAATATGAATACACTTATTATTTGGCATTAGTGGGTTAAAATTTAAATGCTTAAGAGTAGTGATATATACGCGTGTGTATATTGTACTACTGTTGTATCTATTGAATAATTATAATTCAAAGTTTAAGATATCGAACAAATTATTTAATATACCAAAAAAAACATATATATATAGTTGAAAATCTATATTGCTATCTAATTAATGAAATATTAGATATTCAGATCATGTTCATAAAAACAAAAAATATTGATATAATATAAAAATAAAAATAATTCCTGATCATCAGAACAGTTAACCAATGGACAAGTCCATTTCAGGTTCAACAAAATGCAACCTTAACCCCTATTTTTTTCAAATCAGATTCTCTATATCCATAATTCTTATCCCACCATGTACCACATCTCAAACTCATTTTATATTGTTGTAAACACAAGTGGGACATGAATTTTGGTAAAATGATGAGAACTGTATTCTTTTATATCTATACGTAAGGGGCAATAACCTGCATTTTTATTATTGATGGAATGTATTTATTCTTGTAAATAATCTCCAATTATGAACATTTTAATAACTTCAAATTTCAATATATTTTTTTCTTGAATTACAAAGAAAGAACAATATATATGTATATAAACTTATAAAACAGGCCGACTTTCTCGAATTAACAAGTCATGTCGATCCAAATTAGCGTATCCCACTAAGACAAAAATCGTTTACAAAACAAAAAAACATTCTTTTAAACCGTTTTACGAATTTTGATCAATGAGATAGAGCGTCATTTAGAAGATTTGGATATAGATGTCCAATTTAACTTCATTGTGAGACTAAATGAATTACGTGATTTTCGTTTCACAAAATGTACTGATCGGTGAGAGAATCTCACCCAAGTTTTTGCCTAAATACAAAAATAATTATGAGATGCCAATATATCGTTATCAAAGTACACTATTAGAACGGCACAAACTTACAAATCTGCGTTTTTAATATTGCATGCAAAATCTTGTGCATGGAGATGATAATTCCAATGTTACGCTTGAGCTTATATATACTCATACAGAGCAACCTTTGTTATTCATTACCAATCCACTTCACAAATATCAGAGATATATAATTAAAGAGGATTAGTAATCATTATGGCTCAGGCTTATAACACCTTCTGCAAATTGGCTCTTGTGCTCAGCCTCCTTTTCTTTATCACCATGTCTGAGAGCAGAAACCTCAGTAAGTATATATTTGGATAGCTTATATAATTCATAGTAATTTTATATTTTTAAAAACATGATTTACACTCGTATATAATAAAACATCTTTTTTATCCACTTTTTTTTTACTTTGGCCCGCCACCTATTCAGATCTCGAAGCTTATGAGCATCGAGACCAATTAGATCTCGATGCTTGAGTTAGTTGTGTCACATCACACTGTGGCTTAGAGATATGACTATTTTGATGAAAACTTCAATTTTAGAAAATTAGATTTTAAAACATGGTGTCTTCAACGATGATCACCTTCTTAATTTGATCTATATATAGTTAAGATACTGATAATACTGATGATGTCATTTAATACACATATATATATAGATTCCTACTACAAGATGTAGTAACTTTTCTTGATTCCTTTTTCTCGTCTTTTTTAATGTGTTGAATGCAGGTGAAAAGAAAGACTCAAGTGTAGTTTGCAACGCAGTGCATGGACAAGAGAGTGGTGAAACTTGTACGACTGTGGCACAGGACTTCAATCTCTCTCTCGAAGAATTTCTTGATATCAATCCGAATATCAACTGCAACGATGTTTACGTTGGCCAATGGCTCTGTGTTGATGGTTCTTCCTAAGTACTAAAATCCATTGACATCCAACCAAGAAACATCTTCTTCATCAATAAAGGACAATATTAGTCCTATTAAATGTAGCCTAAAGTTTCTGCTTTATTTTCTTGTTCTTCTTGCAGTTTATGTAGCTGTTTCTGCTGTCCTTATGCTCTGTAACCTTAATGTTATAACCAGCAATGGAATTTCATGAAACTTATTTAGAAATCGCGTTGTTTTGGTGCTGTTCTGATGAAAGCCTCGAACAAAAGGAAATTAAATAGACAGAAAAAGAAGCACTAATTGATTCGTTTAAGAAGCAAATTAACATAGATATATTTTATGATTGTTCTAACCACACAATAATTAAGTGTAATGCAGGAGCAGAGATTTAGCATAAAATATGTTTGATTTTGTGTTGATTACCCAGTCTAACTCCTTATAAAAAGTAAATCAAAAATGGAGAAGAGGCATAGTGGAAGAAAACGTTAAAACAGGACTGAAAATGGCAAACGTATAGTACTAGTATCATCTTGCTCTCTTCATTCTTCTTACAATCTCAATACCAGAAAGTTGAAGGCTTCTTGTCTGTAAGTCTTAGCTCTAAATCTGATCAAATATTAAACCCAACCCTCAAACATTTATGTTTTGAATGTATAAATGTGTAAATATATTTTGAGTATCAAAGTCTTATTGAACGTAGAAAAGTCGCATCTTCAATCAATGGATTCTAGAAAAGTAATAATTTGTAATTCTTATGAAGGATCTAGTGGATTTTCTCCTATTTCTCATATAACAATTTACTTTTCTATACAACAAATGGTAAGAAATTTATCTTTTTACCACATTTAAAAAAAAAAAAAAAAGAATAAATTTGCTTCTAACTATAATTTTGATATTGTATAAAAACAATTCAGATTTTTTTCATGAATGAGACAATGTATATTTTCATATTGTAAAATCCGTTATAAATCTTATTGTGTAATTCATAAGGGGTTACACCATTTAAATATAAATATGGTGGTTTACAAGATATCAAAAATAAATGTTCATTTGTGAAATTAAGCTGACAAAAAATCTAACTCTTTTTTACACTATATCAAATTGTATTTAGGGACAAATTTGTCAATTTTTTGAAATGCGGTAATTAATTAAATTTTTATCATTTGCAGTAGAAAATTAAGTTTTTTATATTGTTGTGGTATACGCATAATCATCAGGTGTAAAGTGTAAAAATAACATCACTAATTTACATAACATGAATTAATAATAATGAAATAGAAGATGAAACATTAAATTAGATTAAATTAGACCGCATGATCCCATTTATTTATAAAAAATAAAAAAAATGAATTACATCACTAAAAAAAGCTTGTTTTGTATTAAAAAGAAAGAACATAACATTTCAACTTTTCAATAAATTAGGCAACCAACTAATTTATTTCTCTCACACTAGGACCTTTGCTTTAGCGCCCTTCCCTTCATCGTTTCCTTCTCTTTCTCTCGCCCACCGACGCTGCCGCCACCGTGTCGGCGCCGGAGCACACATGCATAGACGACGACAGAACTGAATGAGACCATGAGAAGGCCAGCTTTCCCGTTCCCTTTCCTGCGTCAGACCTAATAATCGCCGTTCCGGCGAACCATATTCTTCTTCGTAGAGTCACGAATGCTAATTAACAGCATGAGTTGCAGGCAGTGATGAAGAAGCATATGATGCCTCCTGATGCGGGAACGCCGCCATTTTCGAGCTTTTATCCTTTCCGATATCTCAACGAACCAGTGTTGTAGGTTGAATTAATGGCTCCATTTCTAATATACAGTTCTGTTAAATACATCCCAATTAGAGTATCTAGGGTTTTTTCATTGCCTGTTCTGAGTAATTCAATTCTCAATCGAGCATCGCTATCGACACAAAGCTCTGTTGAAGAAACCACTGATGAAATCCTGAATCAAATACTTGCTACTGGGGAGGATCCTTCTTTCTCTAGAGAAGAACATTGTATTGATCATATTCGTAAGCTCTGTGCTGCTGGAAATTTTCAAGTCGCAATTTTGCTACCCCAAACTTTACGAGGTAAGCACATTTTCCTTGGCCCTCGTGCATATAATTACATTCTGGAAGCTGCAGAGAGAAAGAATGAAGTCGTAATAATCTCCCAAGTTTTCAAGGATCTTCTGGTTTCTTGTGGATCTGTAGGATTGAATCAGTATCTTATTCTTGCTAGAGCTTTTGGAAAGCATAATAATCCTGCTATGTTGTTGAATTTTATCAGAGAAGTTTGTGAAATGGAGGTACCAAGAATTGATGTGGTTTTGAACAGGTTTATTTATGCCTTAGCTAAATGTGGGCATGCTGATGATGCCTTGTTGGTGTTTGAAAATATGAAGAGTTTAGGATGTAAACCAGACTTGGTTACGTATAATACAGTTTTGGTGATTTTGGGTCGTCTTGGGCGGGTTGATGATATGCTCTGTGTGTTTGCTCATATGAGAACGGTTGATCTTATTCCAGATATTGTCACATACAATACGGTATTAAACAGTTTGCGGAGGATGGGTAGATTGGATTTGTGCTTGGTACATTTCAAGGAGATGATCGAGAGAGGAATTCAACCAGATGTTATGACTTTCAAAGCTTTGATTGAGAGCTTAGGCAGATCAGGGAATATTGAACTTGCCTTGAAAATATTTGATGAGATGAAACGTATGGGAATCCAACCTTCAATTTATATCTACCGTGCACTTGTTTTTAGTTTAAAGAAGATGGGAAAGATGGATTTGGCTATGAAATTTTCTGCAGAGATGCATACTCTCTTTCCAGGCTTTGTTCTTCCATTTGAAACCCGGTATAAGAACAAATAATGGCTATTTCTCAGTTGAGGACTCTTTGTGTCAAGTAGATGAATCTGCCAACTTGGCCATACTACTGAAGCCTCTTCATTCCATTGCAAGAGCTTATGATGCCTCAGGTCGATTTTGTTCTGCAAATCATGAAAGGTTGTTCTGTTGTTTGCTTATAGAATTTACATTTTAACTTGAAAAGATCCAACTTTCATAGGTCATGAATCTTAATGATTGATGATCTAAATTTTAATGTATGGTTTTAGTTTGCTCTCCATTTTATATTTTATTCATGTATCTTGGTATCCAACAACAAAGGAATCTTGAAGAACACATTACCAATACATTTATGCTTGATTGGGCAGGTTGCCTTACTAAAGAGGCTTGTGTGCTGAGTTCGAGTATAGACTTTGAAGTAATCTGCAGCCAAGGGGAACTTTAATATAGAGTAATACTCAGGAAGAAGTATGATTGGTCTTTGCTGGTCTGGCATTTTATGTTCTGCAATATGAGGTCGTATGCAAAAACTCTCAGGATTCGTTGATGTTATTTAACGCATCCTTTTTCAGAAATGTTACAGTGGTTGAAATTTCTCAGGACCACTCATTACTACGAGATGATCCAAAATTTCCATACTAGTTCTTGCAATGTATCTCATATGGCTTAACTTAGGCTTAAAATATGAAATTTATACAATCTCAGCATGTGTTTTCTCTTGTAACTGAGGTTTTAAAATTCTCATCTCAAAATTACATTTCAAAATCACAGTTGAAGTTGGAGAAGGTAAGAGTACATGAATGACGTGATCTTTTAGCTTAAAGATTGATACTCTGCAAAAGAAGATGAATTTTCCAGTCTGTTGTTTATGGTTTTCTTCAAACTTTTTCTGTTGAGCCACTTGTAGAGGAACCTAGATTAACTCAGTACAGGAGAATGAAGAAGAAAAACTTTGCAGCCTTATGGTGTAAACATTGAATTTTCCTTTTGAAGTTTCCTTTGTCTTTGTTATTGTTACCGTTGGTGTTGGAAGAATAACATGGTTGTGTTGTCAGATGAACAATCAGGTAACTGCTGCTACTTTGTCCATTATAAGTAGATATGCAATCATGCTAGTAGAAGTGAAAATTATTTTACCTTTATTTCCATGAATTGGTAAAATAATTGTAGGCATTGCGCAGAAGAAACTGGACGGATGCTTTCCTATACCTAATAGTTTTCTAGCAAAACATAACAATGTTTATTTGATATATGAAATCTCTAAATTTAGAAAAATAGGTGCAGCAAAAAATTCTCTCTTTATAGTAGAATGTTGGAAGTTGATTATAATCCTTTTCCTTGTATTGTGATCTATGGATCAGCTCGTCTCAGATCCTACTTGAATCTCTTCCAAATATGAAACGCCTTCCCCAGTCTGAGATCACCAAAGCTCTTGTGCGCCAGCTGACTAGCTTACTGCATATATGTAAGGAGAAACATATTAGACCAGAATCTAAGATGAGTTGCCAAGAAAACATAAGTGTATCTTCGTGCCTTGTCTTTGTACTTTGTGCAGATAGTTACCTGGCGTAGACAGAGTACCAGAGCCACTGGGAGCTGTAACCTATTGAAACAAAGTCTCCTGGAAGCTGAGCTGCAGTCTGTTCTCCACCCAATGGAGCAAATTGCCCCAAGTGTTTGTACCTTCCAATTGCAACAGGCACCACAAGATAAGTAAGTTAAACTTTTATAAAATTGAATTATGAAGTAGGATACTAAGATGATAGAGATAAACTATCCTGGTAATGCTATGGTAATTCAGTACATGTCTCTACCTAAATGGGCGGAAACGATGCCTTCCTGTTCCTCGGAACCTTAATGGACCTTCAGGATTCTTCTCACATTCTTCCATCTTATTGAAACATTGGGCCAAATACTTACCTTGTTGAGCAGCTACCTAAAATAAGAAGGAAATTAAAAAAAAAAAAAAACCATCAATTAACTTCAACTTCAGAGGAAGGATATTTAATGTGTCTATCCCTTTTAACCTGTGCAGTTGCAGGAAGGTTTTTCATCTGTGTGTCCACTTCAGACAGTGCTAGCTTGAATTTTTCGATATCCAATTCATCATCCCCATTGGAATTCGCGAGTAGTTGAATGAAGTTCTTAAGCTGCTTCTTCTTTAGATGAATTTCCACTTGGGGATACCTCTCGATTATGTCATCGATGACTTCCTTAAAGTCGCCAGCCTTGAGTCGACCAGAGTTTTTCTTGTCTGCCTTGCTAAAAATGGCTGAAATATCTTCCTGGTAATACATACAACATTTTTTTTATTCCTTGAGATCAATAGACACTTGAAGAGATGCTGAATCACTGGAAAATCAACAACGTACCATGACTCTACGTTGATTGATAGTGGCGCAATCACCTAGAGCATAGATGCTATCACATCCGTCCACCCGCAGCCACTCATCAGTTGCTAATACTCGCCTGTTCGTCTTTGTTTCAAGAGCCGGAAGGCGATACTTAGTAAAAAGGCTGTAAGAATTTCTAGTAAGCAGATCCAGAGAGATTACTTAGAACAACAAACCTGTCCGATTTGCTTCATGAAATCCATCACAACTGGACGAGTTCCAATACCAGTAGACCAGACCACCATCCCATACGGTATAGACACATTTTGGCCCGTAGCTCTCTCTTTAGTACATATCTCTGATTCAGTTACCTTTGTGACCATAGAACCAATCTTTAAGTCAATACCATCCCTCTGGAATTTCTCTTCAGCAAACTGTGTAATCCTTTTGTCAAACCTACAAAGATGCAATAGAAAGAAACAAGTACCCATGATGAACAAGTTACCATACAAGAATACAAAGAGGAGAGCGAGAGACATCAATGGTCTCAACTTACATGTTCAGAATGTGATCACCAGCCTCTAGAAGAGTAATTGTGACATGCTCTTTGAGAGCAGGGTAAAGTCTTGCTAAATCCTCGTTGACAAAGTCGTGAAGCTCAGCTGCAAACTCGACTCCAGTTGGACCTCCTCCCACCACTACAAAGTGCAGAATCTTCTTCCTTTGCTCGTCACTCACGCTCGGTAAGCTTGCTCTCTCAAAACAGTCTATCACTGTTCTCCTAATCCTCTGTGCATCCTCTATTTCCTACAGTAATTCACATCTTTTATGCTTTTAGTCCTGTTAACACATCACATTGTACCTGTGAATGAGCATGATATAACGTTACCTTTAGAAAGTGCGCATGCTCAACGACACCTGGGGTGTTAAACGTGTTGGAACGAGCACCCATGGCTATCACCAGATAATCATAATCTACTGTGAATTCTTCGGTCCCTCCTAGATTGGTCTGCTGGGTAGATCGGCAGTGTACCTTCTTTTTCTCTGTATCGATTTTGTAGCACTCAGCTTCCCTGAACTGACAATCATAATTTTTCTGCCATCATGAAACAGGAGAACTCTTTCATTGAGCATCATATTCAAAATAGGTGATATATCATATATGCTACATTAAGGATATACATACCTTTCTGACGATGCTACGGATTGGCTCGACAACGCTACGTGCTTCAACGGTGCCATTGGTGACGCTGGGAAGCAATGGAGTGAAGGCAAAGTAGTTACGAGGAGAGACGACCTGAACTTCATAACGAGGATCGTCCAAGCTTTTGAGGAAGCTGGTGCCAGCCCAACCAGTTCCCAGAACCACCACTTTCTTCCTCTCTATATCAGCATCAGCAAATGCTGTTTTTCTCTCTGTCAATGCAAGTAGCCCTCCACCACTGCACAATACACTCACAAAATCACTAAAGCTGATCAAATATAATTTTACAATCTGATCCGATTTCACATGCAAATGATTTAAACCTTTGTCAAACACAATGTGGCCCAAAATAAAAATGAAGAAAAGAAATCTGAGAAGAAAAAGGTGGTTTGCTGCCATATATTTTTGTACAAGGTTTTGTAATTCCAAGTCTAAGTGTTCTAAAAAATTCAATCCTTAGATTATGTCTAGACCCGAACCAACGCCCAACTGGACCTGGTGCGCGAGGCTCAGTTGGGTGGGTCTAATGCCTTTTAGAACATACAAATGTCATTTTCCTCCAAATTTCTATAACTTGAATTCACATTTGTTTTGAAGGGATAAATCAACATTTAGTTCAGACATAGACACCAATCATATATTATCTTGCCAATGATCGAATAGATTTTAACCAACATATTACATTGTATTTACAATGGAGTACTATGAATCTTTGTATCTATCGCCCTATCGGATTTCATTTGCCTGTGCCAGAATTTGTAAGCACAGATTTTAACTCCAAACAAATTATCCCAACCCAAAAACAAAAAACAAAAAGGATCAGAGTACAAAAATAAAGAAAACAAATAGAATCTTACGTAGATAAATTAACAAACGTATAATGAACGAATTCTACTCCCAACACAATCTGTTCATGAATGTATAGCTCTTCTCTATGCCACACTTAATTCGTAAACTATACCAAAATCCATAATAGACTATGTTTCACTAGGTATAGCATCTTCAGAGTCATATATGGATCATAACAACGTACAACTATCATACATTACTAAAACCGTAGAAGAACTTCAACAGCCAACGAATATACGAGCGAACAAAAAAAAAAAAAACAGAAGTTATCATAGTAAAACCTGACAGTGGTAACAATAAGCAGGTTATAGAGACAAGAATTTGTGTAATAAGCCTTTGAAGCTTTCTGGTAGAATCTGTAGCCACTCATTGTTCTCTAATATTTTTCTAACTTTCTTGCAGAACAAGAACAAACCCTAATGCTTGTTTTAATTTTCCTTTTTACTTTATACACTCTTATATATACTTGTACATAGATATAAATGCCGAATATAAATGTGGTTTTACATAGAAAGTGAAAATATATAGTAACTTGTTGAGTGCTGTATTTAAATTTTGGAAGTGTGATGAAAATGGAAGGAAATGAGAGGTGTGATATATGTGGATTAGAGGTCACGTAAACGAGAGTTGACCAGTCAAAGACACGTGTCTCGTTCCTAGGGAGTAGTTTCCTTTTGGCGTGGAGAAAAGAAGGGATCGAGTTATTTGATAGCCGTGCGATTCGGGTCTTTATTTGGAGAGAATTAATCTGACGGTTGTGGGAGGTTATTTAGGCTAGTTTTGTGAATAGTTCAAGAAAATAAAATTTAATTGTGCTACATATACAAAAGGATGTATTAAATATGGAGTCACATTTTCTATTTATTTTGTAGAATATAATTTTTTTATTTATTTTTTTATTTTTTTTATAAATGTGACTCAAATCTTTGGAATTGTAAGATTTGATTTAGATATACTTCTATTAGTTTGATAGATATTTTACTTGCACAAAAAGTTAGAGATTTTAAATTGTGTTAGAACCAGATTTCCAGATTCCTGAGACAAATTTGCAAGAATTGTACTCAAAATTGATCCCGACGTTTACAAATATAATTAGGGTTATTCAAGGCTTCATGGTACCTCAAGGAAGCCAAATTTTGAATCATTAATAAAATGATAAATTTCGTATCATGTTATAGATTTTTTTCCTTTTTGTAATCTCATATATATACTCAACTCTTAATATGGAATAATATATATTTGTTTAGCTTATTTATTAATGCATTCATTTTTAATATTGTGGATATTATTAATAAGTAGGAGTTTTTTTTTTTTTTTTTAACCAAGTAGGTCCATATTATATTAGATTGTATATTGCTCACTAAATATGGGTATATAATTATTTTACTGTTTTAATGTTGAGAAATTTTATTTAACCTAAAAACATGGGGCAGTGAAGTATTTTATTGGTTTTAGTTTTTTTCTTTCACGCCAATTCCATAGGTGGGAATAGACGCTGATTTCCAAAGTTCGGACCTTTTTGTAGTAAAAGGGGAAGAAATTAAGACTATTAATTGCTAACAATTCAAAAAATGCTTTTTTTTTTTTTTCTTTTTTGAACCATAATTCAAAAAATGCTGATATTAATCATAAGACAAATTGTAATGAAATATTATTATACTCCCAACATTTCAAAATAATCATCACTTTAGAATCCAACTAGCGACCTGGGTAAAACACGGCATTAGAAAAAAATAAATTTTTTTTATTTAATAGTTTTAATATTATTATTAAAATTGTCATACATTTTAAAATAAACCTAGACTTTTAGATTAGTTTGAGAAATTAAAAATTAAAATAATTAAATAATAATTTTGAGCTGGAAAATAGATTCACCTCAACAACATTTGTTCTTAGATGGTTTTAGTATATAAGAAAGATATGTTTCAGTTTATATTCATTTTATACTATAGAGAAGAGTTAATACTTATATTTATTACAATTTATTCATATCTAGTTGTTTACTTAACTTTTAGTTTAATATTATATACTAGTTATTATTCCTATCAAACGTTGGACAACATAATCATTTTATATATACAATTGTATCTACTAAATGTTTTGGTATATTTGTGAAATAACTTCTAAACCATAAAGGTATTTTGAAACAGGAGAGTAGTATATTCAGTGTAAAGAACAAAACAATACAAACCTGTAAAATCTTACATGCAGAAAAATAAAGAAAAAGAGGCACTAATAGTGTCTGAAAATGAAATCACAAGAAGTCGTATATAGAGCATTCATAACCATTTTTTTGCCCTTTCCACAGCAGTTAATACCCCTATTTCAGTTTTAGATACGACTAGAATCTCTTCCAAACACGAATCTCCTCGTCCAGTCTCCCATTACTAAAAATCTTGTACGCCACCCAACTTGCTTACTGCACGTGAAATAAACGAGCTCCTCAAATGCATATACATGAAAGATTGTATGCTCAGTGGAAAACGACGTTTTATTTCTTTATTCAAGAAAGTTTAAAGACCAACCTTGTATATACGGAATACCAAAGCCATTGGGCGCTGTGTCCCATTGAAATCCAGTCGCCAGGCAGCTCAGCTGCTGCTTGCTCCCCTCCGAGAGGTGCAAATTGCCCTAGATGCCGATACCTGGTGTTTATGATCAACATGTGTAAAGGGTATAGAGTTTATATGATTGTATGCAGAAACAACTAATAACAAACTACGTGGAGTTAACTATATGCTGATTTACGGATGCATTGATCTCTGACCAGGGTCGAGGATTTTCATGATCAAGCTCGATATATGGTTAATTTAAAGGCTTTCTAATAGAGTAAATACAAACTTTAAAACAACTAACTAGCTATAGCATCCACATCACCAATAGTTGATGCTTTATATAGCATTAGGTCAGTACAGATATAACTTAGGGTCCATTTGGATAGGTGGATTTGAGGAAGGATTTAAAATCCATGGTAGCATATCCACTGGTGGTGTTTGAATAGATGTGAATTTGAAATCCATCACTCTCATTCTGAACTAATTTTGGAGTCATTTTGATGGATTTTAAATCACTCTATTCAAACACAACCTTGAAGAAAATTCAACGGTTATACAGACTAGGGAGGTGAAAGAACAACAATGAGAGGATTTGGAACAACAACTTCTTATTTATGCCGTTTTCTTCATGGCTTGTAATGTCATTTGATTCTAAGGTAACTTTAAATATAACTGTCTATCCCTTTGTCTAGGGGTGTAAATGAGATGACACAACTCGTGAGCTACTCGAGATCGACTCGAAAAAAAAAAATCAATTTCGACTCGAAAGTAATCGAATCGAGTTCGAGTCTAGCTTGAGCTTCGAGTTTTAAAATCAAGCTCAAGCCTAGCAGTACTTGGCCCGACTCGACTCGTTAACACCACTACCCTTGCACTTCCAATTTTTCGTCTTTTTCCTCGTGTGGTTCAATTTCTATAAAGAGAATGTATACCTGAAGGGACGAAATTCATGACGACCACCACTTTTGAACTTTTGAGGACCCTCGGGATCAAATTTACATTTGTCCCACGTGTTGAAGCACTTAGCAAGGTATGCCCCTTGTTGAGCTGCAACCTAACATGCATCACATTGAACCAAGATTAAACTCATTGCTTTAGAATCAAAGAACGGCAGAGACATTGAAATCCGAGCAGGCTTACTTGAGCGGTGGCAGGAAGGCTCTTCATCTGTTTATCTACGTCTGATAGTGCTAACTTAAACCGTTCAACATCCACACCTTCTTTGTTATTTCCATTTACATCTTTTACCAAGTCTGATACATTTAGATGCTGCTTCTGCAAATATAGCTCCACTTGAGGGTATCGGACTATGATGTCGTCAATCACGTCGTTAAATTCTTCAACAGTTAGGGTGCCGGAATTGTCCTTGTCTGCAGCTTTGAATATGGCTGAAATATCGTCCTGTAAAATGAACTAACGATTTTAATCTCAATGTAAGAAATGTCATCCCCGAAAGGAGTATATAAATAAATTATCTGAAATTACCATAATCTTTTTTTGATCGACAGTGGCACAATCGCCAAGAGCATACACGTTGTCACATCCCTTCACTCGCAACCATTCATCAATAGCCAGAATTTTCCTGTTCCCCTGAAAAAACAGCCAAGTACAATAATTTGTATAAAAAAAATAAAAATAAAAAAGTGAGACATGTTTGACATAAAGCAAGAAGAACCTGGCCAATTTGTTCCATGAAGTCCTTCACAACTGGCCGAGTGCCGACTCCAGTAGACCATACTACCATTCCATGAGGTAGTGAGACATTCTGACCCGTAGACTTTATTTTCATGTTGATCATTCTGTCTGAAACACTCAATACGCGGTGTCCTGTTAGAACTTCAATGCCATCTCGTGTAAATTTCTTTTCAGCAAATGTGCTAATCCTTTCATCATATCTACAGAAACACGAGATATAATGGATTTGCGATGTCATATTGAACTTCTAAAAACATGAATCATGGGGAAACATGCTTAGAAACCAGCTAAACGAACTACATTGACATATGTAGTTTTTAACTAGTTTTTTCATTGCCTCCCTCTTCAAATGAATAGGAAAACTTACCTCGAACATGCTTTGTTTTTATAATGCACTACAGAGTCATTAATGATGACAGATGAGCATGGAATTCAGAGAGTAATTAACAGAATAATTTTTTCCCTAGGGATGTGGTGGCAACAATTTCGAGTCATACGAAAGGAACTTTCTGAGATATCAAGCCATGAATCAAATCCATGTGATAGGATAATGAGAGCTCAAGAAAGGTTAAGCAGGAACTAGTCAAGTATCCAAACCTAGTTAACAAAAAATAACAACAAATACACACTATAAAATCCATGTAAACCACTAAGAAATAAAAGATGACTCCAAACACTCAATTTGCAAGCACATAATTTAGTAGATAATGAAGTTAAACTGATTCTGAGAGTGATTCTACTATTCTGAAATATCTTGCACGCAGAAAAGAAATTATGCATAGTTAATGCTTACGTGTTCAAGATATGATCACCAGACTGTATCACTGATATGCTCACTAAATCTTTAACAGACGGGTATAGACTGACCAAATCTTCATGAACAAAATCATGAAGCTCTGCAGCAAATTCAATACCAGTGGGACCCCCTCCTACTACTACAAAGTGGAGGTTAGTCTTTCTCTCTTCCTCACTCAGCTCTGGAAGAACAGCTTTTTCAAAGCAGTCTATTACGGTCCTACGGATCCTTTGAGCGTCTTCTACTTCCTGTATGAAATACTATTGATTATAAGTAAAGGGCATGCAAATACGTTTATTCATCATTAATTTGCAAATGACGACATTACCTTCAGAAAACAGCAATGCTCGAAGACACCAGGAGTATTAAACGTGTTTACTTGAGCTCCAGTGGCTACAACTAAATAATCGTACTCCAAAGAGAATTCATTGCTCCCGGCCAAACTTTCATTAATATTGGATCGGCAGAAAACCTTTTTGTTTTTAGGATCGACTTTGAGGCATTCTGCTTCCAAGAACTTGATTTCTCCATTCCTCTGTTGGGATTATTTGTCAAAGCGAAACTTTTTTATACGGAAACAAAAAATATGATTAATTCATAAGTGGTTTACCTTCTTTATAATGTTGCGGACCGGCTCTACGATGCTTCGTGCCTCAACTGTTCCACATGTGACGCTAGGTAACAAAGGGGTGAATGCAAAGTAATTTCTAGGTGAAACTACCTTAACATCATAAGATGAGATGTCAAGATCTTTCAAGAAGCTAGTACCAGCCCATCCTGTTCCAAGAACTACGACCCTTTTCTTTGGTGTTTCATGTTGACTCTCAACGGGACTTGATTGTTCCTTATCTGAAGCGATATCTGCATGTGCAATGAGGCCTCCGCTACTGTACACAACCAGCAAGCAAGGAAATTTCTGTTACAATTCCACAATCAGGAGAAATATTAAAGGAACATCGAAGAAAAAGAGCCTCTCATGTATAATAAAGGACTATTTGTAATCAAAGGAAGCTGTCAGTGGATTAGCACTCTCTCAACAATGAATTCTAAAAGTGTCATTATGTTTCATCTACAATGCTCCAAGAAATTTGAAGCAGCAATTACTTTAATCTTTATTTTTTTACCGAGAAAATGCTTTCGAAAATTGGCACAAATATAAACCACAAAGGACACTGCTGCTACTTCTCACTAAGTCATATTGATCACAAATAAACATAACCCACAAGAAATGACAATGTATATTAGTGCCATGGGGAAGATAATATCAAACAAAAGATAAGCCATTTGCTCATCACCAAATAATTGGTATTTTTCCTTTTATGCTGATTAAGCAGCACATCATAAACCAAACTCAGAACAGCTGACAACATGAATACCAAAACCTAGCAGATACGAACAACAAATATATATAAATCACAGACCTCTCACAAATTAAACGAATCATACACTTGCTAAAGCAGTAAAATCATGAGGGTAAAATAAGGAAAAACTGTCATTGAAGAAAAAATGAACTTCAAATTAAATCATGAATTATGCCAAGATCACAAAATTAAACTCAATGGAAGCTATAAATGCTATAAATGCTACAAATGGTTTTGATAAAGTGGAACCTGAGGGTGCAAAGAACCAAAAGCTTTGATGAAGGAGGAGTGCTATGCAGAATCCTGTTGAAATATGAGAAAAAACTCATCTTTTTGCTCTCTCTTTAGCTTTTAGAACAATAGCTGATAGCGGACTAAGATTCTTGAAAAGTTGAAATTATAGGATAAAACCCACAACTTTTCACTTCAGTTTCCACTCTCATAGTCTACAAAGAGAGCTCTCTTTTCCCCTTTCATTTTGGTAGTTGAGATCAGTGAATGTTTGTTCAAGATAATACCTATATTTCTTCTTTCTTAATGGTGGGATTTCTGTATTTCATTATTCAAACTCACTATGATAATTGATAAATTATGCAACCGAGTACATATCCATGTCTATACCTTGTTTGGATATAGAGACAAAAAGTTGAGATTAGTTGGCTTATTTTCAATAATTGATTTATTTATTAGGGAATGCAATTTGCAAATGACATGGGGCGTTTCTTGGTGAGTGTGAATCCGTGTGAATGGATCACATTTGATCTGTATTTATTAAAGAGGGTAAACTAGTAAACTATAGAAAGTAACAGCAGATTAAAATAATGATAATGACGGGCTACAACGTGATAAGAGTTAACACTACAGTTTATCACAAAAATTTATGTGAGACGGTCTCACAGATAGTTATCGTAAGACGGAGTCTCATCACCTTTAAATAATATATGAATTATAGGGTTTGGATTGTGGGTTGACCCGTCTCACATAATGTAATAAAAATCCGTGAGATGGTCTCACAAGAGATTTACTCACTGTTTATTTATTTAATGACCACGCATTATTGGCCTATGTCAATAAAATACTTAATTTCAAATTAAGATAACAATCACAGCAAACAAATGTGTGGCACACGTTAATATAAATTAATGTGGGAAAATAAGCATGTTCTTAAGAAGAAATAAGGCAAAATCCAACTCCACTCAAAAGAAAAAAAAGTAAAAATTAAACCTAGCGAAAAAGGTTTGGAAAATTATATAAACCTAGTATAGACCCGTGTGAATTGTGATACATGGGATATATGAAAAAATTGAAATAAATTTTATAAATGAATTTAGTAAACAACAACAACAATATGAACACTATCTACAACATTGCAATCCACAATAAAGGCCTTGGAACTAGAGATGTACAAAAATTAAAAATATTTTTGATTTGATTCGATGTTTAAATTCCAATATGAAGATTCAAATTTTTGATTTGATTTGAGACTGTCTCACGGATCATGTTACGTGATACGGGTCAATCCACACTACACAATTCACATATAAATTAATGAAAATGGATTAGAGTTGTGGATAAAAATGATTCGTCTCATGGAAACTATCATGAGATCATCTCACACAAGTTTTTGTGAAAAAAAATTACATAAAAATCGAAGTAAAGAATTTTTTTTAAGATTCAAATACTATTAGAATGCATATATGGATATGATCATATCCGATTCAAGTATTAGTCAATATTTGAATAATATATACTTATATATGTATATATAATAAAGTATTAATATGTATTTATTTTGAAAATAGTATAAACATATAGTATAACTTATTTAGTTTTTCTCACTTCTCTTCTCTCAATATATACAAATTTTTATCTTTATACATATATGTGTGTTTTTGTTTATTTGTGTCATATGAAAAGTCTACAATATTTGTCATATTAATTTTTTTTATAAATAAAATGTAAAATGTATATTATGATTAATTGATGACTTTAAATTAAAGATTGATAAATATTACTAAATAATATATGAATTTTGAATAAATTTTGTCATATATGCTAAATTTCGAATATAGAAATTATTTATATAGGTTTGAGTAAAGAAAGAGTAGGATTGAGTAAAAAAGACTTTTTCAAACCTATTCATTGATTGATGAAATTGTATATTTTTCGTGAATATGTGTATTAAATTATACAGTGAAGCTTATTTAGGAAATTTCGACTTTTATGTTTTTAATCATATTATTGAAAAGAAATTTGACTATCATTTTAAATGTTGGTAATAAAATCAAGCTAAAAAGTTGTCGGGAGGGATGAATAATGTAATAGGTATAGTAACATATAATTTTGAAAAATAATAAATAATTTTTCTTATAAATACAATATATGTTTCAACAATTAAATAATATAATAATCAAACTATATTATATTTATTGTTAAATTAGATGATATACAATTTACAAATATATATATATAGTAATAATATAAAAAATTCTACTTTTACTATTTTTATAGGTTTTGTATACACACGGATCCTTTACTAGTATAATATATATGATAGTATGTTGACTTTTAATATTCATATATATAGAAATAGAAATCTGAATATTTGATCGTAAAAAACTTACGTGAGATCGTCACATAGACTAACCTAAAACCTTACGTGAGACAGAGATTTTTATAGTTTTATGTGAGACCGAAATAATCACATTGAATGGGTTGACCCGTCTTATTGATCCGTATAAATTTCGTCTTATATAAGGTCTCACATAAGACAATTTCACGTAAGACCTACCCATGTTTGATTGTCTTAATAAAACTTATTGTGTGACAAAAAAAAAAAAGATTTGAGTGAAAAATTCAAATAAAATTTCATAAAAACTCACGTGAGACCGTCTCTTGTAAGACTTTACGTGAGACAGAGTTTTTCATAGTCTTATGTGATTGAAATTGAACATATTGAATGAATTGACTCGCCTTGTCGATCAGTATGAATTCACATAAGGTCTCACGTGAGACCATTCTCACATGAGACATACTCATAAAATTTAGTTATAATTTTTCTAACCCAATACAGCAAATATATTTTTGAATATCAGTTTTTTTTTTTTTGTTTATGAATTTCAATGAAGGATATATCAGTGAGCTTCTTTTTTTCTTTTTTATTATGAATATCTTATATGTATTGAAAGGATATCTAATCTATCAACATTGAGATTTTTCTCTCTATATCTATATTTTCTTCGAACAAATAATTACTTTATATAAATTTAATTAAATTATGTGAAATAAATTAACACATTAGAATTAGGTTCCTCTCATAATTTAATTAAGTTTTGTTCACTTTTTTGAAATTTAATAAAAGGATCATGATGTAAATAATAGTAGTTTATCTCTATATATGATGTAAATATATCATTTTATTTAAAATTTTAAGTAAAATATATGTTTTAATGTTATTTTAAGTTCAATACTCTATATACTACTAGATATATTTTCCATTTTTTTACAGAATTTTCATATTTTTTTCAAAAAATAACTCATATTCCCAATAAAACCGATATATCCACCAATATTTCCATAAAAATGGTACCGATATATCCACCAAAACCGATATTTTCATCCTTGTCCACAACTATACTTGGAAGCATGGAAAAAGCCAAAGGAGGGGCAAGGGGCAAGTGGGCACCACTCAAATTTTTAAAAGTTATACTATATATATTATATTAATTGTGAAATTAGTTATTAAATAAATAAATATATATATATATATATATATATGTATATATAAAAATTTTAATGCTAACATGTAATTGAATTGTAATTTTGTTTTATATGAAGTCAATATATTATTTTCTTTCATTATACATAAGTCAGCATATCTTCACACTAGGATTAAGTTGTTATTCAACCTTTAATTTATTTTTTTAATCATTTCAGGTACCATATTCATTATAATAGAATGTGATAAGTTTTTTAGATAATTGAAATGAAAAATTTTTATTTATTGCCACCTATATTTGTATTATTCAAATATCAAAAATTTGAGATATATCATTTTATTACCTTATTAATAAATATTTTTTAAAAAAATATTAAAAATCTAAAATTTAAGATATGTTCATTTTGAAATGAAAATGTACCTTGTACAATTTATACTCATTTAAAAAATTTATACACTATAAGTTGGACACTCAATTAAATTTCTAGCTTCAGTACTGCTTGGAAACTACCATTTTCGAAAAGGACTGAAAACAGTTGTCCAGTTTTTAATATGAAAATTTAATTTAGCAGTTTGTTTTCTATTTTGATAGTTTTATTTTTTGAAAATTTGAGCTGCTTTATTTAGTCTAATTAAAGAGTTCGATAAAACACAGAAGTTCCAGTTTGGAACAATTTTGCTTTTTAGTATGGATAATGCATATTACACTTAAATGCAACACCTTCGTGTTTTATCAAAAAGACAACCATGTAGTTCGATATATTTGCACAATTGTTGTTTCAAAGAAACTAGATCCTTGTTTCATCTCATTATTTCATAAATTTAACAGTACAAACATTTTTAAATCATAAAATAAAATATGCTTTAAAATCAAATATGATTTGTCATTTGAGTAGCAATTACAATTTCTATTAGAATGCGAAAATAAAACTTCCTACACAATCTTATCGAGGCAGATTGTGAACTACAAATTAATCTATCACCAAACATTGAAATTGCAGTTTTGTACAAATTTTAAAAAAATCTATAGATAACCAGCAATTAAAATGTAATGTTGTTCAATAACTCCACATTCGTGTAATTTCAAGAGAAGAAGCTGATATACAACACTTATCAATTTACGAGTTTTTTAAAACTCTAACCCAACACACGGGAAAGAGTATAGCAAAAAATTTAAACTCAATCGAGCATCAAATAAAGCATATATAATTAACAAACAAAAAATAATTCAAATAATTCCAGATCCAAGGGGTCAAATTTCAAGAAAATCAAATTTATTTTGTTTGCCTCAGATAATGGATTATGATCATTTGTAATATGAATCCACCAAGAGGTTCACCCTGCAAGCAGGGACTTGGCTTCAACACAACTCATTTACTATCCAACAAATCATCATTAGCAGCAAGGAATATTAAATAATGTTAATTAAAAATAAGGAAAAAGGTAGTTTAAATTTATCAAGATATTGCAGGGGCTCAGAGATATTAAACAGCTTTATCAATCAAGAATTTTCTGAAGCAGAACTGGCGTTAAGCTGTACAAAAAATCATCAATGCCATATGAGTTCAAATACATTTTACAAATAAATGAAATTAAAAAAGTAAAAGATTGTAATCAATTGGCTCATATTAAGAAATTCAACCATTGTTTTCATTTCTGCTTCATAGACTGTAAACAATCTCAGAAGCGCGGATAAACTATAATCATAGCCAAATTAAAATCTTCAAAATAGAAAAAAAAAAAAAAGGTAAAAAAAATTAAGGCGAGAAAATTAAATAAAATACCCAAATAAAGTTAAAAAAAGAAACAAGCGAAATGTGAATTTGGGGAAAAAATGTAGCCGTTTATTTGACACAGATTGGGCGTGGAAGTAAAGGTACAGAGCGACCAATCTGCAACACTAAACGGCGATGTTATAGCACGAGCTTTGGGGCTTCATTCGTCACCTGTGATTTGTCAGAGGAGCCCGGGGTAGCGACGTGCAATTCACACACATAAAATTGGAGGAAAACAGGGGGCTTTTACCAGAAGGGTATGGATCGATCCAGAATTGGAGAGAAGGGCCTGGTTCATGATAGAGTAGAAGGCCAATGGGGGATTAAGGGTTTTATAGAGAATAATGGAGGTGAGTGCTCAGACAGCCAAGGGGTAGTCGTCAACTTCAAGATCGGAAACTCTAGTCCACATAATTTGTATCATCACCGCACAAAAATGAAGATTAAAAGGAATAAACGAAAATAAGAAAAACACAAAAGCTATGCAGAGATGAGAGAGCCGCTGCGAAGGATGCTGTCTAGTGTGTGAAGTGGATATATTTATACTGAAGTTTTAAGCTGCTAAGCTAGGGTTTTGGGGTTGCTAGGGTTTTTCGCTAAATTGATTTGATTTGTTGCATGGGCTGCTATTGGACTTATTTTGTGAACCTTGCTGGGCTTTCAGCCCAAGTTTCTTTACTGTGTGAGGATGAGGGTTGTTGATGGGCTTTGATCCATTATCACATCAGCATTAAGAGCCCAAGTTGCTAATGTGTGTATATATTATACGCAAATTTTGCGTGAGACAGTTTCCGTGAGACGGTTCATTTTTATCCACAAATCAATCTATTTATATAAATTTGTATGTAAATTATGAAGTGTGGATTGTGGGTTGACCCGTAACATGATCTGTGAGACGGTTTCACATCAGACTCATTTTATATTATATAAATATCTATATCTTTATCTTTATGTCTTTATATATCCTTTATATGTATAAAAACAAGATTACAAGAGCATTGCCAAAAATAAAAAGGTAAGAATTTTCCCATTTAAAAACCATATTCTATTTCTAGAAAAAAAATGATATGTATTATATTTAATATAAATGAAATTCTTAAAATACATGATCTACATATATTTATACATATAGGGTTGGTTTGCTTGTCCTTATTATGCTTGAAAATATAACATATCAACAAGTTTAACTTGCTTGCTTGAAAAATATGAGTCTATGATATAAAAATGGCTGGTTAACCCTGTGATATGGCTACACATGAGGATATGTGGATAATTTATCTCATGTATTCAAACTAACCCAATAAATCCCATGAATATAATGAAATTCAATCAATAATTGAAGTAAACATGCCCAGAGCAAGAGTTAATGTTAATCACTAAGAAATCTTGGATATATATTAAAAGGATTCAATTAATTGGCCTACATCATGGAATTTTTTTTTTTGGAAAGAAGCTATTCTTTATTGATCGATTAAAATAACAAAAGAAAAGGAACAATTATTGTGGATTAATTGATTCAATTCAATTCCTACAATAAGGAAAGTCAAATTTGTGTCATTGAGAAATGATGAATGAATTTGACGTGATACAATAATTCTGCAATGTATATGGATAATTGAAGCACTTACCAAAAATATATTTGGAAAAAATACATATTCATCAATATAATATAAAAATGATATGATATATATTGCCAATGCATATTACCTTTTTTGTATTGTGTCACCATATTTTCTCTCATTGTGTTTTCTCTCACCATTATGGCTCATGTATTTAACATGAGTGATGTTAATTTTTTTAATAATATTGTAGGGTTCAACAATTTATGAATCTATCCACCGCTTGTATATTGAGAAGTTCATGGGGATGCTGAATGAGGGAAACCTTTATATTGTTTCTGATTTCATAGTAGCATATAATAGTTTTAAATACAAGACATCGATGCATAAATATAAACTTCATTTCTATCGTAAAACTAAAGTGCATGAAATTTCAATTGACACATTTCCTTCTACTCACTATGATTTCAGTTGACAAATGTCAGCATTCAATTAGTGAGTTAGTTAGGTGGTTGGATAGCTTGATGATCAAGACATGAAGTCTACGTGTGTGCGCGCGCGCTCTTCTTGTTATCAAGTAAAGGAAACCACAATTCATATCTCTTGTCTATAGTTTCAATAGATACTAAAGTGTAACATATCGGTTCCGTTCTACAATTCTAATTTTTCTTTTCAAATTAAATAAATATTCATTCAAACAATATGCAATATATATAAATATATGTTACAACATTATTTAATTTAAATCAAAATAAGTTATAAATTAATAAAATACGCTTAACAAGTTACTATAAAGTAGAGGTAATCAATCAATCAGTTCGGTAAAACAAAAAAAAACTTTATTTTAGTAAATCGAACTGAATTGACATACCACAAAAGTGAGTCAAATCTAAATAAATCGTTTCTAACATTTAAATATATTGATTTTTGTAATACATCATAAAATTGATGTTGTAAATCATTTACTCATGTCATTTTTCATATAATACCAACAGAAATGAATGTCCTAAAATGGAGAATGGTAACATTTTCGTGCTTTTCTTATAATTTTGCCAGAAAAGTATTATCACTATCTGAAATTGCTATTTTGAAATTTCCCCATCATCACAAAATCTACATATTTTGAGGGGAAATCTTCCAACGTATTTAGTTTAACATCGTAGTTTGTATGGACACAGATATAGAGTATTCGACAAAACATAAAAAATGTCATGATGCATAAATCATCATACCATTTCATCATGCTTGTCAATTAAGTGTAGAAAAAAAATGTTCAAAAAGTATCCATGAATTCCTTATTTAATACTCCTACACTCAGGTTTCAAATCACCAAATTCAAGTAAGATCCAATCAAGCTCAGCCCTCATAAAAAGAGAAAAATGGAACCAAATAATCAAAAATAAATACTATCAAATGATTTTCTTTTAGATTCAAGAATTTTCCCTTTATCATTTTCCTCTCCAACAGGAACTACAAGCAGAAACAAATAAAGGGTAGAATACAAATCTATTACGCCATAAAAAAGATCTGCTAATGAGCTAAACGATCATCCATGTCAAATGCCGATAGCCAGCCCATTTAGCAGCAAAACGGACGCCTATTGCCAGCGCAGCACATAACAGAGGAAACGGAACCTTTCTTATTGCTCTGCCATCTTCATCTTCTCTCGGTTCTACACCATTCATTGAACGGTGAAGAACAGCCAAGCCCACATAGGAAGCCATCACAATTATTCTGACCCAAGGCTCTCCGACAGCAGCTAAAACAGCAGCAAGGGGCAATGCAGAAGACACATAGTCTCTCTTCTTTACAAACCTAGAATAAATGAACATACCTACGAGTAATGTCCAAAAGAAGAGTTCAGTAATGTAGTTTCGAACAGCTGCAAAGCCAATTAGGCCAGCCAGTGTGAGAAGGTAAGGCTGGCTGTTCACAGAATCTGGAACGGAGGCCTCAGCCACAGCAAGTACAGCAGATGTTAGCACGATGATGAGGGTCAGATCCGGGATTGGAGCATATGCAACCACACCAGAGTAGAAAGCCCGAATAGAGTAGAATGTCGTCTCAGCTAGGCGTATGATAGATGTGACTGGATTTCCAATGAAATACAGAATGCAGGCCAATAAAAGTTTTGAGATGTATCCCAGGAATAACCCAATGGCCCCAACAGCCTTTCTCCAGTTAGAAAGTTCCCACAAGACTGTTCTCCAGGCATAGAGCATGAATGCCAGCACTGTAATAAGGCATAGGGGCATAGTCAGTGGCAATAAACATGTCACGCTAAGGACATTGATGCACTCTAACAGACAGGGAAATGAGGAAATCAAGGAGAGCATCTAAACTATTTGCTGACGTGGTATAGTAATAAGACAAATTGTTTTCGCTTCTTTGAATGCAGTTTCAGATTCAGCACAAGAAAATAGAATAGCAGGATATGCATCAGACATGATGTAGATAGTACAAATCCTAGTAGAAGGTCCAAAATGTGAGTTGCCCCAGTGAAGTAATAAGAGAAATATGAAAGCAAGCATGGTCTCTGCTCTATAATTTCTTCTAAGAGAACAAACACAATGCCTTAATATTAGTCCTGCCTAAGTAGAGAAATATGTTTGGACATGAGAGCATTGTTATTTGTTGCAAGTAATGAAAAGCTAATTGCATGCCAAAAAGTCAGATGAGCACACAAGAAGAAACCAAAATACATTTTCTGAGAAGTTACTAAACTTGGCAAGATTTTCAATACAAATGACTTAAATGTCTCCAATTATGCATTTTACATCAACTTTCAAGATACTTATCATAAAGGATGATATTAATGAAATAATAAACTAAACTTCCACCAACTTATATTAGTGAGTATCCTACTGATATAAGAGGAAGAAAATCACAAACATCTGAATTCAAGGAAACTTAGGATATTCAGACAACAAAACCGAGGCAGTAGAAATAGTAGTTGATACAACATTTGCTCCCTTGGGCACACTTTAGATTTCAAGACATTAATCTTTTTCCATATGCATGCACACACAAAAAAAAAAAAAAAAAAAATACAACAGTCATTAATCAATTTTAGAAAATATTTAAAGACAAAGAAACTGCTAGATTATTAAAAAATTGTAAATTTCACAACATATAAAGAAACTAAATGTGCAGAGCTTTTTTGTCTCCACTGCCAAATCAAACAGAGAAAGAAAAAGGACACGTGAAATCAGCCCCCAATACACACTTGTTTCTGCTTTAAATGGTCATGGCGTAATCATCAATCCCTAAAACCACTTCAAAAGATAACAAAAATCCATGGACATTGATACATTTTCCTTTGCTCTTCAAATCATTCAGAAATTTCAGGACTGAGCCTTCGAATTAGTAAATTCTACAGTATCCCAGAAGTACAGCCAGTTTTGATTCAATCAAGAGAGGATAAAAGAGGCTACCCTTATTCAGTTTTACTCACCCAATTGTTGGCTATGCTATTCTTTGCTTACATTTGTGATGGAAATTGAGAAAATTAACTCTGTTTGGCTTAACATTGTTATCACTGATGCAGAAAATGATATATGGTTACCTGAGTTATCTATTTCTCCAAGGTCAAGCACAAATATATAGCTTGAAGTTTTGATTTATGCTAAAATTGCTCTACTGGTATGTTGTAAACACTTAACATGTTTTGGGGCTTTCGACGTGAGATGTCTTGGAAAAAGAAATTTTAAAAAATTGATGTGTGTAAGAAACTGCAATGTAAAACACGAACGTGTTTCGTTGTGTTATGAAAGAAGGAATTGAAATGGTTACCTTCTGGGAGAAGACTACCAAACATTGGCAAGATCCTGATTACAGCTCACTGTAACAAATCCATCTCCAATACCTATCTTATTGCTGGCTATTTTCAAAGTAGTTGGTCGATTTTCTATTCAGTAAAACCATATTCCTGCAGCTGACCATCTTAATATATTCAAAGAGGGTTACAAGCCAGGCAATCATATATCAATTCCATTTGGCTGAGAGTACACACATAGTAGAGGGCTGAACAAGATTCCCAATCCCGTTCCAAATCACTTCCAATTCATCACAAGCTATCCTAAATACAACACGTAAAGGAATACTTCACGATGGAAACGGAAAAGGACATGACCAATTTTGGCTACTTGATGAAGCTAAAAGCTACATATGAATATTTGCTTGTTCAAATATATTGTGTTAGTACAACCTGAGTATTTTCAAAATTCACCATATAGTGTGCACCCACACACATAAAATCCACGACATTATCAGCATAACTCATTCATCGAACTATTGAATGAAAAGACTCATTCAGTTTCTCAATCTCTCCATGAAATAACATCAGAAGTATAAGACTAATGATCGATCACCCAAATCGCAGGTTCTGCCAAAGATACAAATGATTTCAGTGTGACGAGATGAAAATTCTAATGGCACTGAAGCATCCATAGTTTCTCAAATAAGTTATAGTATCCATATGTTCTCTGCTAATTCATACTTAATAAATTCCAGAAAAATTAGGTCTTAAACCGTCAATAATACAATCTTTTCGCCATAATCTCTATTTAATCCACAAACAAAAATTGAACTTTAGACACACCAACAAAATGCTACAAACTCTTCGCTCCAGACTCAACAATATAACAGGAATCATAACAATAACTCTAAAATCAACATGCCAATCAACAATGCATATAAATTACTACGAAAAAGAAGGGAGAAACAGAGAAAGAATTCAGCATACCAATGAGCAACGGCCACCTAACAGGCTTATCAGGAACTTCTTTCGTCAAATACCTGAATCTCTCAGGCATACTGCTTTCGCCACGAACCTCCATTTCTTCTTCATCTGTGCTACCAACGAAACCGCTCTCACTCTGTGCTTTTAGCATAAACCCACCAAATTTAACTGGAAACCCATTGAAAGATTTCTTCAATGGACCGCGAATACTTTGGATTCCGTTCAAAGGCTTTGTTTTTGCGATTAATGGACAAGAGCTGGATGGGAATGAATGGCTTGTGTGATGGAATCGAGGGGTATTTTTGGGTGAGAAGAATTGAACGGGGGTTTTGGCGTGAAGCGAGAGTGCCAACGACATGATTGAAGGGCTTTGGAGCTCAGAGAATGCGGAATTTAGCCATTGATGTTTTGAAATGGCGATGAAGGAAGGATAGGGGTTTAGGGAAGATTCTGAGTAGTGAAAGCTTATAAGTTCGTACAGTCTCGATTAATAATAGAGTACAGTAACTTATTAAATATTTAAGGGTCCGGCTATCCGCACCCGATTATTCTAAACACACCTCATTTTTCTAAACACACTCACAATTAAATCAATTTCATTTAAAATTTTCTAAACATACCCCAACACATTACCAAAATACCCTTGATACATAAATTATACACACATACTAAACACACCCCAAAATACCCTAACACACCCCACAATTCATTCACCCAAATCAAAACCCTAATCCAAGAAATCCAAGAACTCTACCTTCTCAATCCATATTTGTTTGAAAAAATCTTTCGGCCTAAGTTCGAACAAGCTTTTGTAAGTTCACATTCAACAAAACATCTCCGTACAATGGATCCTTTTCAACAAGATGAAGAGCCAAATAATTTTACAAATTTCTCTACAAATTTTTTGATTTATTTGGGTAAATTTGTTGTTTTGTTGTTTGAAATTGAGGATAATTGTGTAGAAATCATGTTTAGGATGTATTATTGTTGAAAACATGTGTAGTTGTGGTAGATTTTGGACGGGAAAACGAAATCGCGAACGCCATTTTTTTTTTCTGGACGCGTTCAGTTCGACCCTGGTCGACCGAACGGTATGCATGATGCTCGACTATAGTTCGAACACACTATGATGTGTTCGACTACTGTTCGAACACTCTGTGATATGTTCGACTATTGGTCGAACATACTTCATTATGTTCAGCCTTTACAGGTCGAACACTCTTCGATTTGTTCGGCCTGTAATGGCCGATTGGGAAATTCGCAGTTTTTTTTAGCTCAAAATACAGAAAAACAATCGGTAGAAAACTTGTAAACGACTTACATTGTCCATCTTATGTGTTCTTTCTTCAGACATGATGTCTTTTGAGTGCAAATAAGATATGAGGTGAGAGTTTGCAAGATTAGGGTTGTGTTTTGAGGTTTTGAAAGAAGAAAGATGTGAGGAAGAAGAAGATTGGGTGTGTTCATAATTGGGGTGTGTATAGTAAAACTTTAATTTAAATATAATTGTTTATAAAATTATCTAGTGTTTAGAATAATTGGGGTGCGGATAGCCGGGCCCAATATTTAATTAAAATGAGAGCTATGTAAAATAATATTTCTGAGTCAGAAAATTGAAATCCTATAAAAAAAAAGTTTAATATTTTTAATATATATTTTTGATAATTAATTATCAGTTAAACAATTAATTTGCATAGTAGATTTAGTTTTGGGATATGCGGCCCATCATTATAATTTTTAAGTGTCAAATAATAGTTCGAAATAATATTTTAAAATTCTTGTATGTCGTTTATTTATTGATTGGATGTGAATGAATTGAGTTTAACATGAGCTATAAGAAGTTTAATTCAACAAAAATCGATTCGATAAGATTTTTTAAAATAAATTACAAACCAAGCTCATTTGATAATATTTGACTCATCAGTGCGTGACTAGACTTGTGAATTTACTAGTGGAACTTACACTCTAAAATCAATCATGGTACATATTAAAACCAATTTTACTTATAATTAAAATAAAATTAAAATTGATTTTCATTTATTTGAAACGTTACATAATCACCACATGCTTGTTTTTGGGAATGAGGTTCTTTCAAAGTAAATGCACAATCCACAAATCAGATCCCCTATATCAAATATTCATATATCACGCGTGTACCACATCCCAAAACACGTTATATTGATTTTCAAATTAAAAACAGTTACAAATTATATGTTTTTTCCAATATCAAAATTACTAGTTTTGATGTGGCACACAAATGAGACAGAGATTTTGGTTCAAATTATCCTTTCTCGCACAAACCATTAAAAAGAAAACATTCTGGTGATACTAATAAATAAAAATATAAACAAAATAGAAAAAAAAAATTATTGTACAGTGAATATTTTATTCACTCAAATGTATTCAAATTCTTTCTTAGATCACAAATGAAGTTAAACATATTACCGTCGAAGATACATGAATTGATTCAAAAGTACATACACATAATTGTTTCATAACATCATGTTTTTATTGATGCATTCGATAGGCAAACACAAAACACACTGAAAACAAATCTAGAAGAATAAATCATGATTTTGTTGATCTTAAAATACTCGAAATAGAGAAACAAGTGAAGAGTAAAAGCAAATGCATATCATCTCCATCATTTATTGCATAGGTATCTTCATCATCTTGATGTCTTGAACGAGACGATCCAACTCAGCAAAGGTTTTCCTGCTGATCAATAAAATAAGCCCAACAAATCATAGGTTTTCCTTCAATTATACTCTCCAAAGTCGAGTTCCATCCACTGTGCGTAAAAAACGCACCAATTCACAACACACCCTCTCTCTTTTGTCCCTATGCTCAGCTCCAAAGGAATCTGATCGTGCTCCAAATCAAGCCCGATGACCGAACCGGGCCTTTGAACCCACAAAAATCTTGATCCACTGTTCACCAACCCATGCCAAATTTCAAAGAACTGATCCTTTGTGAGCATAGCAAGGCTTCCAATGCTGACATAAATGACAGAGTTGGAGGGTTGTTTGTCAAGCCAAGAAATACAGCTCTTATCCTCTTTCCAGATGCTGTTGGAGTTGATGGGCTGAATTCCTGGGCCTGCTTCGGCTGCGAGCCGGGCCTTGAGGTGGGCCTGGAGAGGCCCAATAGCATAGATGTTTGGGCAGATTGTGAGTAACTGAGATAATATGGGGCCATCAAGATGGTGAAAAGTGTTGAAAATAAGGCCTTGAGATTGAGAAATGTTGTTAATTTCCTTGAAAAAAAGTTGTGCATCAGGATTGTTCATAAAGTCGGGGGCCCGACAAAAGCTGGGCAGATCGTGTCGCCTTAATATGCCTTCCAATCCCGCTGCATTTCTTATCATTTCCTCCAAGTTGTCATCTATTTCAATCCAAAAAAACAAAAAACAAAAAAAGAGAGTAAGAAAAAGCTAATAGTTCAAGCATAAAATCTTCCTAAACTAATCAACTATATTTTGTGTAACCATTAGGCTATGATAAAAGAAAACTAGTATTGTCCCTTTTAAAACCACATATGAATTCTGAAATTGTTTAATTTTATTACTGATTAAAATTTAAAGCCCTAATTTAATAAGAAAATTTGATGATATAAGGTTGTCATGACACCAAACGGCATGTGGATATGACATGAATGCATCAGACGCATCACAATCAATTATCTATTGTGTAACGATTAGCGTATGATGAAAATGGTCTTGTCAATTTTTGAAACCACGTCTAAACCCCCAAATTATTTAATCTATGCTGAATTGGTCCCAAAATCATAAATTTTGATGATCTTAGGTTGACATTGTATCGAAGATGATGAGGACATGACATTAGATGTGTAAGCCCTAACAGTTAATTTTTTTTTCAATGCTAAAATGTACAGAATAGTTGTTTTCACTTTTCATATATTAGGTGGTGAACATATTATTGCAATTGGTCAAATAAGAGAAGGTATCCAAAAATTTCGGGCAAATTTGGAATTCTTGGACTTGCAAATTTAGCAATAGATTTATCACAACCTAATAGTGTCAAAATCAATTTTATATATTTTTTCCAGTAAGAATAGAAGATTAAACCATTAATCAAAATCAATGCCTAGGTGTTAGGGGCTTCTAACCGCATCGATTTGTGCATGTTCGATCACCTTAGATGCTAGACAGGTTAGACGGAACAATTCGACTCTAGGCAGTCCTAGACACCAAATAACCTTTTTTTTCTTTTTACTTTTTTTTTTTCACTTTTTTGCAAAATCATGGTATTCTTATGTATTATAGGCATCTATCAAATCATTATTATTTAATTGATATAGATTGAAAATTCACAAATTGAGAAATATAAATAAAAAATAATTTTATAATCATTGAATATAAATATGATTCAAATGAAATATTAAGTTTTTACCTGTCCTCCAACAAAAAATCGAAAACAAAAATATTATAAGAGTTGCAAAAATATTTTTCAAAGATAAAAAAATAAAAAATAAAAAGCTAAAATAATAAAAATTCTATTTAATTTAGATACATCGTCTAGGTGCCGCCTATCTAAACCCCGACTAGGCATCTCAGGCGCTAGGCCACCAGACAAACGCGGGACCAGCGCCTAGCGAATTTTAGAATATTGATAAGAATAAGTAGAAAGGTGATGTGGTATGAGGTAATTAATATACACACCTTTAAAAGGAAGCTCCCCAGCTTGAATAAGTTTAGGCAAACACAAGTGAGTCCAGATGGCACATGGACTAAGTGTGTCAAAACACAAGAATGGAATCCCAATCTTCTTAGCTACTATTAGAGATAGTTGAAAAGATTTTTAGTATATTCTGTATATATCTTTTTGTTATTCTGTTTCTTTATTTGTTGGGACCTTTTGTATCTATATTATTCAGAATAATGCAAATCACTCATTGATTGAGGAAATATTATTCTCTCACATGGTATCAGCCTAACTGACTGAAACATTAGTCGTGCCGCCTTCTCCACCGTGCCCTATTCCATCGTTCTCTTCTCTCTTTTCCGATGGCTTCGGGTTCGACGGACACGCCTATTCTTCCTCTATCCACCATGATTCATATGGTGAATATCAAATTGACATCCTCCAATTACTTGTTGTGGCACGCACAAATTGAACCTCTTCTCCAATCGCAGCAGTTCATGCCTCTGCTCGACGGTTCTTCATCTGCGCCTTCTGCCACCATTATCAACTCATCCGGATCTCGCGTCACCAATCCCGAATACGCGACATGGACATCTCGTGATCAACTTCTGCGGTTATTTTTGGTTTCCACCCTAACTGAAGAATCGATGTCTGTTGTTATTGGCTGCAAGACATCACGAGATGTTTGGTCCGCTCTTTCTGCCGCTTACAGCCACTGCTCCAAAGCCCATGAACTCAGCATCAAAGACGACCTCCTCTCGGCCAAGAGGGGTACCCAATCCGTCGCCGAATATGGTCGTCACTTCAAATCCCTTTGCGATATTGGCCATTCCGTTGACGAATCCGACAAGTCCCATTGGTTCTTACGTGGCTTGGGTTCGTCGTTTTCCAGTTTCACAGCGGCTCAACTCGCCCAAGACCCTCTGCCCGATTTCAACACCCTGCTTGCTCGTGCGTAGAGCCACGAGCTTTGGATGATGCCCCTACTGCTCCCGCTGCTTTTGCTGCTTTCACTCAGAACCGCAGCCGCACTTCTAATCCTTCTCCTCGCGGTTCATCCAATTCTGGCCGTCCTTCCAATAGTTCGAACCGTGGCCGTGGTAAGGGGCGTCGTAATTATACTCCTCGTTACTTCTTTTGCAGGGATACTGAACACGATGGCTTTGATTGTCCGAAGCGTTTCGATCGTTCTTATGATCGATCCTGCCGCCCTCCTCCTCCTACGTCGGCGAATCTTGCTGAAGCTTTTTCAGCGCAATGCAATGTGTCCTCTGCCGACACCTCTGATTGGTTTCTCGATACTGGGGCTTCGGCTCACATGACTTCTGATGCTACCCGTCTCGATAGTGCTGCATCTTATTCCGGCTCTGATCATGTTACCATCGGTAACGGTGCGCAACTCTCAATTTCTCACAGGGGCACTTTATCTGTTTCTCCACATTTATGTTTACAAGACGTTCTTGTTGTTCCTAGTTTGACGAAAAACTTATTGTCTATCAGTAAACTAACCCATGATTATCCGGTGCATGTTATTTTTGATGCTTCTCAGTTTCGCATAGTCAATCGGGACACCAGGCAGCTCCTCGCAACAGGAAAAATTGACCGTGGCCTATATGTTTTGCAGTCGAGTAGCAGTGCTTTTGCGGCAGTGGTTTCAAATAAAAAGGTTCATGGCTCGTTTGATTTGTGGCATTCGCGCCTAGGTCATGTTGCTCATTCCGTTGTCTCTTTACTTAGCAAACTTGGACATGTTTCTGTTTCATCTTTATTGCCTACACCTGGCTTATGTAATTCTTGTCAACTTGCTAAGAGCAAACGGTTACCTTATTCTGTTAATGATAGACATGCTGATCATCTATTGGCTTTAATTCATTGTGATTTATGGGGCCCTGCGCCAGTTATCTCTGCTACTGGTTTTCGGTATTATGCCGTATTTATTGATGATTATTCGCGTTTTACGTGGCTTTATCCGATGCGTGCAAAATCTGAGTTTTTTGATGTACTTATACGCTTTCAATCATTTGTGGAAACTCAGTTTGCACTTAAAATTAAGCAGTTTCAGAGTGATGGTGGTACTGAGTTTACGAATACCCGTTTGCAATCTCATTTTAGTCGTTGCGGTATTCGTCATCTGATGTCGTGTCCGTACACACCTGCTCAAAATGGGCGCGCAGAGCGCAAGCATCGCCACATAACAGAGACTGGTTTGGCTCTCTTGTTTCATTCTTCTGTCCCTCTTCGTTTTTTGGTAGAAGCTTTTAGTACGGCCGTGTTCATTATTAATCGGATTCCTTCTGTTGTGTTGGGTAACGTTTCGCCGTTTGAGCTTGTATATGGCCGTGCACCTGCTTATGATATTTTTCATGTATTTGGATGTCGGGTTTATCCTTGTTTGCGAGATTATGTTCCACACAAACTTGTTCCTCACACTGTACCCTGCGTCTTCTTTGGCTACAATACCCAACATAAGGGATATCGTTGTTTTGATCCTATTCAATCTCGGGTCTACATCAGCAGAAATGCCGTCTTCGATGAGAAATGCTTCCCGTTTGTTACAGGCTCTCCAAATCAAGCTATCAATGATCTTGATATTTCGTATTTCACTGATATTCCATCTCCATCTTCTGTTGAGCATTCTCATTCTCCAGCTTCTGGGGAAACATGTACTTACTGTCCTGAGGATAATTTCACACCAATTCCTCCTGCTGTCACTCCGGATCCTCCTCTTAATCCTCCCGACGACACTGCCAACGATACCCCTACGCCTGCTGACCCTCCGATCATTGCGCCGCCTGCTCCTCCGGATCAGCCTGCTCGCACGCACCATATGCGAACCCGATCACAGTCGGGTATCTTCAAACCTCGTTACCCAGCTGATCTTGCTCTTCTTCAACATAACTCTCTGTACTCGGCGCTTACGGCAACATCTGAGCCTAAGGGTTTGAAGTCTGCTCTTAAACATGCTCATTGGATATCAGCTATGGATGAAGAAATGGCTGCATTACGAAAGAATGGAACTTGGGATCTCGTTCCGCGACCGCCAAACACCAATATCGTAGGCTCCAAGTGGGTCTATCGCACAAAACTCTTAGCTGATGGCACGGTTGATCGTTACAAAGCACGATTAGTTGCTCAAGGGTTCAGTCAGCTTCCTGGTCTCGACTTTACGCATACTTTTAGTCCCATGATTAAAGCTTCTACAGTTCGGGTTATTCTTTCCATTGCTGTGATGCAATCCTGGCCTCTTCATCAACTCGACGTTAAGAATGCATTTCTTAATGGCTATCTTACGAAGCCAGTCTTCATGGAGCAGCCGCCTGGTTATATTGATCCCCAGCATCCTAATTTTGTTTGTCGCCTAAAAAAGGCATTATACGGGCTTCGGCAGGCACCTTTGGCGTGGTATCAACGATTCCGAACTTTTCTTGTCCAGCTCGGCTTCGTGTGTAGCCATTCTGACACGTCACGTTTTGTTTTCAAACGGGGTATTGTTCTTATATATCTGCTGGTTTATGTCGATGATATAATAGTTACTGGCAATGACTCAAAGGCGCTCCATTCTCTACTTTCTCGCATTAGGTCCGAGTTCGCAATTAAGGATCTTGGACGACTTGGATATTTCTTGGGGTTGGAAGTATCGTATCCGGGCTCTGGTTTGTTCTTAAGCCAGTCTAAGTATGCGAAAGATATATTGCAACGGGTTAACCTTCTTGATTCTAAGCCCATTAGCACACCTCTGGCTCCGGGCGCGTCCTTCACCGCCGCAGGGGAGCCTTTCTCGGATTCTACTCTATACCGTTCTCTGGTTGGCGCTCTTCAGTACTTGACAATCACACTCCCCGATATTGCTTATTCTGTCAATACGGTGAGCCAATTCCAACAAAATCCCACTCTTGAACACTTTCAGGCGATAAAACGAATACTCCGATACGTCAAAGGTACTTTATCTTATGGTCTACAATTTTCATCTGGGGATCCTGTCTTGCTTGGTTATTCTGATGCCGATTGGGCGAGATGCATTGATACCAGGAGATCCACGTACGGATATTCAATTTTTCTTGGCCCTAATTTGGTTTCTTGGAGTGCTAAGAAACAGCCCACTATTTCGCGATCGAGTTGCGAATCCGAGTATAGAGCTATGGCCAGTGCTTCTGCTGAAATGGTTTGGGTTGTTCAACTTCTTCAAGAGCTTCATGCCTTGCCTTCCGCCGCGCCAATTTTGCTGAGTGATAGTAAGAGTGCGTTATTCTTGTCCCAAAATCCCGTCTCTCACAAATGGGCGAAACACAGACATCGACTGCCACTTTATCCGTGAGCTTGTTGAAAACGGCCACCTGATCACTCGCTTCGTGCCTTCTACTTTACAGCTAGCTGATGTTTTTTTCACGAAGAGCTTGCCCCGTCCGCAGTTTGAGATGTTTCGTTCCAAGCTTCGCGTGATGCCTCACCCCACGCTCCACTTGCGGGGGGTATTAGAGATAGTTGAAAAGATTTTTAGTATATTCTGTATATATCTTTTTGTTATTCTGTTTCCTTATTTGTTGGGACCTTTGTATCTATATTATTCAGAATAATGCAAATCACTCATTGATTGAGGAAATATTATTCTCTCACAGCTACAATAGAAGGAAAATCAAGAAGTGCCTCAGCTATTATGCAACTCACTCCCACCTTCTCTGATCTCACAATCTCCTCAAAAATGGGGGTTCCCACTGCTTTCATGGATTGCAGCAGGTCCGTCAATTGGTGGGCAGTCTGGGCATTCTCTTCGGGCAGCCCATCGGGGATCGTTTTGAAACGAAAATTTGGATATCTTCTGAAATAAATCTCAGTGTTGGTGTTATTGAACAAGCATTTTTGGATGTGTTGAGAGTTGAGAAAGGTCGGGACGGATCCAGACTTTTTTAATGGTGGAGACACAAAATAACTAAAATATAAAATATATGAAGAAATTTTTTAATACATAACAATCCAAGTCTATGTTATAATAATCCATAAAATTTCATGTTAATTTTTCAAAATTTTAAAAAAATTCCATTATTTTTTCAATTTTTTTGCGATATCAATATATCCATTAATATATCGGTAAATTTAAGATTGTGATATTACTTGCAATACCCATATTTTCATCCTTGTATTACAGTAACATTGTCATGTTCTTGTAACCAACTTTAATTAAAATATTTACAAACACGTCAGTCCAAGTCTTGATTGGCGTAATTTTGATATTATAGAATATTAATAGAGTATAGAATTAAAGCTACAATACATTCACACCCTCCTCTCTCTCTCTCATATATGGCGATGCAATATTCTTGAATTGAGTTGTAACATTTTGCCTCAAAATTCCAAAAAAATGTGGGGCACCCCCATCCCGGGGTATATGGATCGTCTCTAGAGAAAGGTGACTTTGATGTTGTTAAGACACAAAATTTCAGCAAGTTTGAGCATACTATTCACAGGGCTTTGGGTAGGTAAAGGGAATATGAGCACGTGACATGTACCTTTTCATTAGCCATTTTTGTCTATGCTCAAATTTCCACTTTTTTTCCGTTTTAGGCCCAAACCGCATCCTTTTATAGAGTTCAAAGTTGAATACTTACAACTAAATAATTTATATTATTAATTGTATAGTATTTAAATACCAAATGAGATCACATTGTTTTCGATCAATTTTATACTTATATTGGTGTAAGATCCGTGTATCACACATATATTTTAATATTAATTAAAAATTTGAAAATTATTATTTAACATAAACTTAATTATTATTATTATTATTATTATTTATCATTACTTCTTAACTTAATAGTATGTAAATTAAACTTAATTATGCAAAACATTTCAGTTATCATTTAAAAAGTTTCATAAGTTACAATTTTATTAACAATCATCATTATTAACTTTTTTTTTTCAATTATCATTATCTCATTAAATGTTTAATTATAATAAATTAGAAATATTAAGTATATTAATTGAAATTAAAATTAAAATTAAAATTAAAATTAAAATTAAAATTTTGAGCAGAAAATAGGATTAACCAGAGAGCGACATGTGTCCATCTTGGTTATTCCTTTAGTATATATATAGATTTATTAATAAGTATTTTATTAAGTTAGTTTTTTTTTTTTGTTTTTTTAAACGTGTGTATTACATGGAAACAATGATAATTCTCTTACACCAGTGCACACAAAAAAGTAAAAAAAAACTGCAATCTTTGCACTATTTTAATGTAAAAACTGTAACTCATCCCCAGTAGATTTCGATATTTTTTGCATTAAAAAAATATTTCATAATATTCATTATTATTATTACTATTATTATTATTATTATTATTATTATTATTATTATTATTATAATTTTACTTTATGTATTTACTAATATTCATAAATAATGTTAATTCATCAAAAATTATGTAATTTTATTGTTACCATATATAGTGTAATGTTTAAATATGCATGTAATTTAATTAATATTTGTGATTTGTGTAGTACAATTATTTTTATTATTATTTAAATAATATATGTTATTGTTTAACATTTTAATTGTATATATGTGAATTTTCTTTTATAATAGCACATAAGTTCGAATCTCAAATACTATTTATTTTATTTATTGTAAAATTGTGCACATAAAGAAATGGAGTGATCATTAGTTTTTATCGGATATGGCTATGTTGAGGGCATATGCATCAATTGTTTTAGAGTTGGTCTATTGTGAGACCATCTCACATGCGACAGAGATTTAAGTATGTATTTTATAGATATAAGTATATATTTTTCAGCTATAAGTATGTATTTTATAAGTATGTTTTTTATAGTATATTTCAAATATGTCTTTTACAATTATAAATATGTATTTTTTCATTATAAGTGCAATCATCACACGATGCGACGCGACGGTTGCACATGAGTTTCTATGATTGTTTTAAGGATATTTATAGAAAATTTCTAATAAATTTTATGAGATGTGTTACCGAAGATCACTATCACATGGGCTCAACTCGACAACATTAATTTTTTTTTTCTCTTTATTTTCTTTATATCTTTTGGTATTATTTTAATATTACTAATAACACACAAAAACGTAATTGACGTGGCTGCTTTAAGTTGGGATAATAAGAATTGAAAGGTGACATCTTATAAGAATTGAAAGGCTATGGTTAATTACTAAAGTCAAGAAATTCGAGTGAAGATGAATAGGTCAAATTAAGCCATACTTAGGTCACTTTGATGCGAAGCACGATAAATTTATTATTTTATCTTATTAACAAATTGGAAGATAAATAAGAATCTATCTCAAGAGGAACGGATAAATTTATTGTATGTCTCGTATTAATTAATGAACAAAGTGGGGTTTGATTAAAATTCATAAATAACAAAAAAAATCTCTCTGGCATCATATCAATTATATCAAAACCAATGCAATGTTTTCTAATCATTATAACGTCGAATTAATAATAAGTTTTGTTAAATCAAATATCTCTTAAGATTTAATTAGAACGTCAATCTTGTTAGTCCCAACTCCTAAATGGTAAAAATTGAGTGAAGAAATCTTTAAAAATTCAAAACTCTTTAAAATAGGTATATGATTTTTTTTGCTGCTGGTTGTAAGAAATTAGTTCTTGCAACAAATTTTATAGTAACCTAAGAGGAACTTACAACTTGTTTGTTGATAATAGGCGTAGTTATGAAACCTTCAATGATATACAAAATTTATTTGTGTTGTGAATGCTGATAAACATAAAGTAAACAATATTAAATTATATATAATGGTTGGAAGGTGGATAATCATCTACTCCACCTTTCAAAAATTGTTAAGATCCATTTGAATAAGTGTATTTAAAATATCTAATTCGAAGTTAATGAATTCAAATCCTTTCAAGGTAAACAGACTCAAGATCCTAGTTAAAAATAATAATAATGGATTTCAAAATTGATATCTATCCAAATATGATATATTATTATGAATTTCAAAATTTTCCTCAAATTCTATCGGAAGAATTTACTTGATCCAAATTTAAATATACCCCACATGGAATAAGCGGGGTGGTGAGCTGTCCACACCGCTGTAGCCTTTTAATATATAATTATTTATTTTATTAATAATAGGTGCAGGTCAATAATGATTTTTAATATTTAATGGCGATCGTATATATTTTAATAGGAATATTTATACCCGAAATTATCTGCCAAGAAAGTCAGTGGTCAGTTAAAAAAAAAAAAGATTCATACCATACCGTATTTATCTGCAGTTTCAATTATCTATTTTATGTTATAAAATTAAACATTAATTCATTTTAAAAAAAATATTGCTATTATTTGACAATTAGTTATCAACGCTACGCACCAAATGAATATTTATATTTATATATGTAAATATCATAATGAATATAATACAAATTTAACTCATTGATAACTTCGAGAACGATAGTTCTAAACAATTTATGCAGACTTTAGTTCAAAATATACCTGAAAACAGAACCTTATGTAATCCCACAAAAACTAATTTATAGGATTGAAAAACTAAAATGTAGGAGGACTATATCCAGCTCATTCACGTTTATACTTTAAAGTTTTACTTTTAGGGGTAATTTTCTTTTTATCTTTCTTTTTAAATGGGAGTTTTACCAAATCTAATGCTAGAAAGATGGGTTAATTATCAATTTGAAGCCTAAAACATTATAATTTTTTCTTTTTTATCAGCAAAAGGACAAGTTCCATTAATTCATGGGGTAGAAGGGGTACTCCAACCCTTACATCATACCCATTATACAAACTCATAAGGATTTCATCTTTCAATACATATTTTAGGATCTACTAGCAATAGGTACATCACTTAAGTTTTTTTCCTTTAAGGATACCCAAGACCATATCCTAATCTTTATCTCATCAACCACCTTGGTGAAATCAACCATCCATCCCTTAAAACTCATTTCATTTCTAATCTTCCAAATATACCAAACCACCCCAACCCAAATTGTAGCCACTATTCTTGCTTGTTTCCCCCTTCCAAGAATATCACAATGTTGAAGAAAGTGTATAGTGGGCTCAACATGCGAAACCATATAAACTTTCAACCAACTATGATATTCATTCCACAAATTGATTGCAAACTTACACTTAAAAGAAGAGATGAATAGTATTTTGCTCATCTCCACACATGATGCATTTTGAGTCTTCCTCGTTAAGAGCAATTCCCCCTTTTTTTTTTTCAAGTTATCTTTTGTCGCCACTCTTTATTTCAAAACCTTCCAAACAATAGTTGGAACTCTTCTTGGTGCGTAGCTCCCCCACAATTTCTTGTAAGCCTTATCTTCTTGCCTCCTTGCTCCGACCGTGTTATTTGCCCTCACCAACCTTTGGTACGCTATTTTTGTTGAATATACACCATTTGCCGCGAACATCCATCTCCAAATGTCCTCCCTTCCTTTTGTTAATTTGCACCTACTCAACAATAAAAGAAGATTATTAAAAAGATCAATTTCTCTTTGTGTAAGACTCCTCCTCCATCTCCATCTCCATTCCCACACCCAAATAACCTCAATCCACTGCCCCATATCACTCACCAAAGCTTCCTTTTGCAAACTAAAGTTAAATAGCCTAGAAAATTTGATTTTTAGACTCTCTTCCCCAACCCAAATATCAGTCCAAAAATGAGTCTTATCACAATTGCCCACCACCCTCACAAACTTGCTACGAAGCCCTCGACCATCAACTCCCTCATAAATGCCACAAATCTCCTTCCACCAACCCGAACCTCCTCTTTTTCTCCCTCCTCTATTCTCACCGCCCCCACTATCCTTCAACATCCCATATTTCGAACAAAGTATTCTCACCCAAAGTCTCTCCGGTTCACTAAGAAACCTCCAAACCCACTTCCCTACCAATGCCTGATTAAAAACACTCAAATCCCTAATCCCCAACCCCCCTCCTTATCCTTGCACACCACCTTCCAACTCACCCAAGGAATTTTACTATTATCCTCTTTCCCTCCCACAAAAATTGTCTTTTGAATTCAAACAAACTTACGAATATCGATTACAATTATCGATTTGATACAAGAAAGATATGAAATTATTTCTTTTAGTTTCAATTTTTTCTAGCTAATTGACGTATTTAAGTTTCAAATAACCAGAAATAGCAAAAATATTTGGAGGGATCAACGAAGACTATATTCTAACTGCATATAAAAGTTGAATTATATGACATAGTTTAACTGATCTAGAATATTTTTGTTCTTTGAAAATAAAACATAAAAAACATAAAAAATGATATTTCTTATCCTAAAATGGTAAAAGTAGTTATTTCCCCTAATTATCTTCCTCAATTGTGGCTACAAGAAAAGATAGCTCAACTCTTGAAAATTGTTAAATTTTTCTTTAAAAGTTATTATTCTTTTTGATTCCACATTGTCTTTCTTTATTCATTTAGATTAAATAATTAAAAAAAAAAAACTGCAGTTTTCCATCCAACTCATAGTTGTGCACCTCTGAACTGATTTTTTAGCTACAAGTTGGGATTTAATTATTTTATTCATGCCATCGGGAAAAAAAAAAGTGTACAATGTCCTAGGTTGTGGGGTTCAAGTTTCTTATGGACGTGAGCCCACACATTATTTATATTATAGCAATTCTGAAATTTAAGAAAGTCAATTGATTTTGATCATACTTAATTCATTGTCAACTCTGTTATTGGGGTTCAAGTTTCTTTTGGACGTGAACCAACACATAAATTATATTATCCCAGGACCAATTCTAAGTTAGGTTGAGAACATCGACTAGGAAGGAAATTAAGGGCTTCAAATTGGGCTTCAAATTTTCATCCAACACTAGTTAGTTAGGTATATATAGTTATAATATATTTATTATATTTGTCCCAATATATCATATAACTGATCCTATAATTTATAAAAACACGTAAAATTCATATGAATAAACAATTTGATGAAGATTGTCATGAAAAAACTTCACATTGTTGAGAAATTTTTTAGGATCAATTATTTTCTTGTTATAGTTGACATATCTATTTCATTTTTGAAGAATAGATTTGAACAATTAGAAGTTTTTTATTTATTTTTTGTTTTTTGTTTGATCATAAAATTAAAATGGTTTTTATTAGATGATAAAAGGTTGCATGAGTAGTATTTTATTAATATTCAAGTTGCTCTTACATATAATGACAAATCTGATAATGATGTTGATGGTTTATTTTTTGAAATGCAAGTGCTACAAACATGTTTACCAAAAAAAAAAAAACAAAATTAGTTATTGATGTTCTTTAGTTTCTCTTTCTTTGGATTGTATTCCTAATATTTTCATTACTTATAGAGTTTTGCTAACTATACCAATTATTATAGCATCAGAATAAATAAGTTTTTCAAAACTAAAATTGATGAACTCTTATTTACGTTCAATTATGATTCAAGAAAGATTAATTAAATAGATTAGTAATTTTATGTATAAAACAATAGGTGTTGGAAAAACTAAATCTTAAAGACTTTTATTTTCACTTCTCAAAATGCTAGACGATCTAAGTATTTTCAAAGATAATTTGAAACTTATTTTTGTTTTTATGTTTGTAGGTGTTGCATATTTCCAACATTCTAGATGGACTAAGGAGCATATGGAACTTGATCTATGTGCACAAGCTTTTTGAATGAATTTTTTTCTTCTTCTTCTTATTTTTCAGGTTTTTAAGTTGTATGTAACGTTTAAGTAAAAATGTCTATTTTTTCTCCATAGGGCCAATTCCTTTTATTTTTCCATGGGCCCTCAATTAACCATTTGAAGTAGGGTGAGTACTGTTCTGAGCAATTCGGGGAATTGAGAATTTTATGAATCGAAACAATTGGAGATTTCAAAAAAAAAAACATTCATCGGAATGCTTCAGAAAATCGGTTGGTGAAATAAGAGATTCGAGTATAATGGAATAGACCAGGTTTCTAAAATTTGGAATTTTACAATTTAAAATACATATTCACAAAGTGTAAAAAATAAATAAATATATATTGTACGAAATTATTAAATTTACATCTTCAAATAAGTCAAAAACTTAAAAAATAAAATCAACAAATTACTAAAGTAGAATTACATTCAATTTCTTAAGTATTATTCTTTAAAGTCTTCAAAGTACTATTAGAAAATATATTTATTTAACCATTGAATCACAAATAGGTGGTGATATATTTATTTAATCACTAATATTTTGTCGCAAATATGGTTAGTGATATTGTCATAGCGACGAGCCTGACGACGAAAATAAATGGTCACTAAATCATATTAGCGACGGAAATTATGTGGTTAGCAACAAAATTTTTTGCTGCTAAATTCCAGTTTTCTTGTAGTACCGACCTTATTTTACAGAACCTAATTGCAATGTCACAACTATCAATGGGTGCACCTCAACGTGCACATCTCAGATTTATCATCAATCTTATCAATCACCACCACTACCCTAGAATTCGTGAATGTGGCAACATTGAATCACAAATAGTTGGTGGGATTTGTGACGAATCAACAGTTCATGAACAACAATATTGTTACACATAAAACATCATATTGTAGTTGCAATTCGACCTAAACTTCGTGGATCTTTATATAAACCAACCTTCAATTTAATGATGAAAACATGAGACACAACTTCATAAGATCACCCTTGTGAGATCAATCAGTCATTCATCAGCAGAGTCTAGGATTGATAAGCAGTGCTATGAAACTTCTTAACAGTACACAAATTGAGAATCCTAAGCAAAACAGGGTTGGTAGTGCACCTAGGTGTCTTGAACTGGCTCAAAGCAGCTCCATTTGCAATGAAATACTCCATGATCTGCTTGAATGTTCCTCTCTCCACAATGCACAGCTCCAACGGCCCGATCGAGTTGCTCTTTCGGGAAACAACATATCCGTGATCAACGAATGAAGCGTCCATTTCACGACAACATTCTACCAATAGTCCTTCTTCGACTTGGTCTCCTTCGATTTCCCAGTAGATGATGTAGTGGCCTGGCTGCTTGGTCACGTTGGCGTGGCTCGTGAAGTCGACAAGCTCGGCTCTCTTGTTTCGAAGGATCTTTGAACCCCTTTCCACCACAGATTGGAGATCCTTCTCTGTGTTCTTGTCAATGTTCACTGTTAGAATTAGCTTTCTCCTGCATATGAAGTTGATTTTGGGTGTATTGTGGTGAAAACTGGCTACTTCTACCACATCTCCTAGTCTATATCTATATAGCCCTGCATACAAAAACACAAAAAAAAAAATTGTTCCATAACCACTGGTGTGTGATAAAATTAAACCAATCTAAAATCATATAAACTTGACGTAACGTTTTATAAGATAATTAGCTGACAAATTTGTATAAAGATACAATTGTCAATCGTGTGGCTGTCATATCAACAAATGCAATCTGAATTAGTTGTAGTACGTGAAATCCCAACTAGATTAAGGGTAGAACAAAAAATATGATAATTAAAATGAAATAGCTAGTTTTTTGTACTTTTAAAAGAAAAGATGACTAATTGTATTATTATCCCTATAGTTAGGAGACAAATTTTGCTTTCATTCAATTATACACATGACCTACACAAGTACAATGAAATTCGTTATCTAATATAACATGAGGTGATGAATGATTTATGACATTAATTCTTATTTTGAACTCATGCAGAATATTAGAAAAAGTCTAATCATACCTTAATAAAAAAAAAATAGAAAAGAAAGTTAATCATAGAAGAGAGAGTGCCTAGATTTTCCAAGATACAATGTCATAAAAGTCTTGGACAAAACCATTTTCATATCCCAAAGTAGTTGGCTTTGTCTTAAAGCTGACAACACATGGATACTTATGCATAAACATTGACAACACAATCTCTGCACTATAAATGGTCCATGATGTACTAGTCACAGAAATGAACGGTTAGAAATCACTCTGATCCCCTCGACATTAGTAGTACTCATCACAACAAATTTTTCTTCATCTTAGAAAATTAAATCCACCTTTCAAAGCAAATTAGAGCAATGAATATTAGTAGTAGATGGAAAGATATTATGAACCAAACCTGTGAAAGTTGTTAGCACAATCTCATAAAGTTGTCCAATCTTCACTTGTGAAAGTGGCACTGGTCTCCCTTCTACGAAGTCATCTGCACCTTCATTGTTCTGCCTATGAAGTGGTATGAATTCGAAGTAAGAAAAGGTGGGAATCACAGCAAATGTAACTTTCTCAGGTGGCAAAGAAGGGTCCAAATTCACTCCAATCCAACTCTCTGTTGATCCATAATCTGCACTAACAAGAGGCAAATCCCCAGCATAGTGTGAAAGCTTGTTCACATAAGGCTGCATCGACCCTGTCATGATCGAATACACGTACTTGGCATTAGGCCACAGATTAGGGATGACATTAGCCCAATCGGTGCCTTCCAATTCCCGACATTTGGACTCAATCCTTGCAGCCAAACAAGGATTAGGACGACGAAGGATATCAAGAGCGACTCTCCTCACATCCGGGATAGTGACTCTTGACGGGCTCAGAGTCCCGTCTCTGATATCACTACAAAGGTCCTTCCAAAGCTCCTCAAACGACCTAAAGGCTTGCACGATGCTGTATGCGAAAGTGGAGGTTATGTACTCCACTTGGCCCGAAAAGTGTAGGCCTAATAGGAGATGGCAATAAGTGGACTGCTTATGATCACCACATGAGATCACTTGTTGTGGGCTACAAGTGAATGAGTTTGTGTCCTTTTGCTTAATCTTAAACTCCTCACTCGCATACACATGAGTCGTGGCTGTTCCAACAGTTATCCCTCCTTTCGTTTTCGACCTTTTGCTGCTGTATATCAGTTCAAGAACCCTTCCCCCTCCCCTCGTCGGATACACCCTGTCATTAATCAATATTTCAATTTTCCAAAATTTCGAATTACGAAAAATTTAAAAATAACCACCTTGATCTATAAGCTGCTGCAAGCTTGAAAATCTGAAGAGTCGTCTTCGAGCTGTGGCGCGTGAACGGCACGTGCTTCTGTCTCCCCTCAGTTGTGCCAGAGCTAAAATTAACAAAGAAACAGTTGGGAACAAAAGTATCAACTTTTTTTACTCCACCAATCGAGCAAAACATCTAATCAAAGTAAAGATAGTCATCTCATTAGAATCAAGAAAAGGAAACCTCAATGAAAGAGTAGTGATTGGTTCTTGAGTGAGAATAGGGTTCATCTCTCCATCAGCTATTCGTTGAACGTAGGGCTCTAAATCTGCATGGGAAACAAGAGGCACCAAAGAAGTGTAAACCGATTCCAATGCAGCTTCATCTATTTCTTTTACATTGACATTTCCAAGCCATTTCTTGAGGTACTCGACCCCACAATTCTGCTCGAGAATCCGGCCAAGGGTCTCCGTTTGGACCGCCGCCGCCTGCTCCGCCACCTCGTCGAACCAGGCAACGATGTCCGAACAACCTCCGTTGCTCCGACAACTCATTGCAGTGGAAATGTGTGTTGTGTTGAACAGAATAATAGCTGTGGGGATCTAATGATATATAGTGTGGACTATTTCTCATCCTCTCCACAATCTGAAAAGGCAAGAGAGCCCCCACTTGATTTATGATATCTCTGATTGGTTATTTATCAAGAAAATTATCTTTCTGCCAAATTTTCAAAAATGTTTTCTTTTTTTTGAATATTCATGATTTTTCTACAAATGACTGTACGATTTTTTTTTGTAGGCCACAAGATGTGAAAAAACACTTCAGTTTTCTGGGTTTATTTTTGTTTGAGTGTGATTTTACAAAGATTCTTTGTTATGGCTATAGATTCGCTGCAGATATATGTATAGATATATATTATTTCAAGAAATTTAATTATGAGTAGCCACTTGATGTTTTGAGTTATCAGGTGTGTGATGTGTTTTATGTGATCTTATATTCATTGAATTAACATATTGTATTAATTAGAGTAATTAACTACACCACAAATAATCAATTTTAACTTTATTTTATTTACAGTATGACATTTAAACTAACACCATGGATGATCACCTTTAATTTTTGATCAGTTAGATTTATCATCGAATGTTTAAGTGATTGTTTCAAAAGATTAAGCAAACCCTAAAATAAATAAATAAATAAAAACCAACAAAAAAATAAAAAACAAAAAAAGAAACCTAAAAGTGGCTTATGATAGATTTTGAACATAATATTCCAATACTAGTATCAGTAGTGTGTCCTAGAGGTGACAAAGTAAGGGTTTCTCTGTTAAGTCTTTATTTTATTTTTCCTAAATAATTATTTGTTAAAAATTGCCGGGACTTTTAAAGTAACAACGTGAGATATCTTTCTTTCCACTTTTTTTTCAGAGGGAGGAAAGATAAAAACATGATGTAGACATCAATAGTTATAACTTTTTCTGCCTTAATTTATCTAATATTCCTAATTACAAAAAATCAACATCACTATACTAAAATAAATGTGAATACACTAATTGGCTCAATAAAAACATGTGAATACAGAGACTATTAAAATTTCCAAATCCACAAAAAAAAAAAAAATGAAAAAAGAAAGAAAGATGATATTGGGATTTTCCGAAAAAATGAAGATTGTTTTTTCATTTTTCTACAGGGAAAATGGGTCATACTTCAAAATATTATATATATATATATATATATATATAATACATATTCAAAAACTTGAGCTGGGTAAAGAAAAAAAATGAAATGCAGGATTTTCTGTTTCATATTATACTGTAATGTTTTTATTTTTAAAAAATATATAAAATAAATTGGGGTGGGGGGGGGGGGGGGGGGTAAATGGATTGAAGTAATAGTACTCCAATAAGTAATAAATGTATCCAAACAACTTATTGGATAGTCGATATCATCATAACTCTCCGTCCATTAATCCCACGATTTTGTTAGAAATGTAGTGTGAACACTATCACTTGTTTGGTGTAATAATTCGATTTGGATCTTCTATTACATTTGGTATATATATCATGTTTTATGATATTTAATACACGTTATGTGTTAATTAATTAGTGATGTCATATGTTACACGTGACATGTGATGATTAATTTAAAATAAAAGATGTAATATCAATATAATAGAAGATCTCATGTGGTCATCATTCACGATGTAGACTTGCATGTATGGGTGAATTCTAAGTATCTTAAATTGATCGTTGCATATTTTTTATATGCATTTTCGAAATTGTACTGTATACAACCTGTTGAAATCATGGATTTATTATTTGTTTGAATTTCCATGGCCTATAGACACTACTTATAGAACTAGTTGAGTTTGTTACAATCCAAAGTTTTAAATCATAAAAAATAAAATTGATCTAATTCTTATAAACGTGGGAATTGATATTTATAATATTATTATCAAATTTTGTAGTAACCCAACAATAAACATTTAATTTATTTAAGTATTTAAGGTTGTATTTTTCTTCCTAGCCCTATAAACAGGGATATAGAGAGAGTGATACAAGCAGAGACTTATATACTCGATACATTATTAATTTGTTTCGAATAGTACTTTGGAACAATTAATTTGACAATTATATATGTTTTCGTTTATCTGTGTCATATAAGACTAAAAGTACATTTAATTGAGCTCGTTGCATAGGAACTGTATTCCTATATTTTTATTATTGTTAGTTTTTTTATGGATTGCATGCTGCATGAAGCAGATTTATATAATCCACACATTCATAATAATAGTTGCGAATTTCTTTAATGGTATATATATATATATATATATATATATATATAATACTATGGTAGGATGAAACTATTAATTTTGTATTTCATTTGTATATGGTGGTTTTCATTTTCTTTCTCTCTTTTTTATATGCTTATAGCTTACATATAAAAACAAAAACAAATTTAGAAAGAACCCGAAATAGATAAAGGACAAATGGAACCATTGTTGTGTTGCCACTTGCGTGTATAGTTGTACTTAAGGTGAACAAATTATCGGTTCGATCGAAAAGTAAGTTGAAGCGATAATTTTGGAAACAGTTTTTTTTTTTCTTTATAAAATCGGTTCGATTTCTCTATTTTCTAATGTAATTTAAAATGAAATTAAAATCGGCCCGGCTATCCACACTCCCAAATCTTCTAAACACACCCCATTTTTTTTATATTTGATTTAAATAATTAAAAAAATAACAAAATTCCAATTTTACCCTTATGAATTAAAAAAAAAAAATGAAATCCTCCCTTCCTTCTCTCTCCTCCCGTCTGCTTCTTTTTTTTTTCTTTCATTTCTCAAACTTTTAATCTTGAATTTGTAACTTTTAATCTTGAATTTGTAAGGGGATAATATATGAAAAATCATTTTATGAGTTAACAAAATATATAATAATCGTGTGAAATCGTGTAAAAAGAACGAAAAAATAACAACAAATTTGAGGACCTGTTTGATCCTGGTTGGTCGAACACAAAAAGGTGTGTTTGATTCCTAGTGGTCGAACACACCTCTTTGTGTTCGACCAACCAGGGTCGGGTCCTCAGATTTGTTGTTATTTTTTCGTTCTTTTTACACAATTTCACACAATTATTATATATTTTGTTAACTCATAGAATGATTTTTCATATATTATCTCCTTACAAATTCAAGATTTAAGGAATGAAAAAAAAAAAGGGAGAAGCAGAAGGGTCCTCATAATTATTATTTTTAAATTCATAAGGGTAGAATTTTACTATTTTTTGATATTTTTAAATCAAATATAAAAAAAATAGGATGTGTTTAGAAGATTTGGGGATGTGATAGCCGGACCCATTAAAATCCTCTAATTTTGATCAACCGAACAGCTATTTAGATAAAAACAGAATATCTTTGACTCAATTCGATTTTTCGATTCTCCAGGTGGGCAGGTCTGAGTGGCTTGTACAGCCAAATCTTTCTACTTTTGTCCATTTGAACATATAATAATTTAATAACAAAAATATTCAATTTTTCGAGTCAACCATGCATGTATTCATATATATTTTAGACTTGATAGCAACAATGACTATACTCAATTAATAAAAATATAAATTATTCACTACCCAATTCAAATAGTTCGCTAAAATTCTTTAATACAGGGTATGTTTAATTGCAATTTTTTTTTTTGTATGAATATAAATTCATATAATTTGGGTTGTCCGATCTGACACATGTCAATATATGTATCCACGAGCCGGCACGCGATCCCATGTACCCTATAGAGGGCGCTCACCCACTTAATTTATTTTTTGCATTTTTTGAAAATATATATATACAGTATATACCTTTGAGTTATAACATTCATACCGGACATTCATACATTTACATTATATTACACAGATATGTAATGTCTTTTACACATTTTAGTTATGTTAGTTATATCTTTTAGTTATCTAGTCATACATTTTAGTTATATTAGTTGTACATTTACATATTACATAAGGGTGCGGCTATCCGCACCCCACTGAAATACTAAACACACCTCAGTTGTAGTGTTACTGTTCACATGTGATGTGAACAGTAACACTACAACTGAGGTGTGTTTAGTAGATAGTGGGGTGCGGATAGCCGCACCCATTACATAAATATATGATTATGTTAATATAAAGGTATATGTATCTTTAAAGGTATATATGTACAAATTGTGTTGAAATTCTTTTTTTTTTTTTTTTAAATTAAAACATTACATAAATACATGACTATGTTGATATAAAGGTATATGTAATATCACATAAATGTATAAGTAATATCACATTTATCTTTTAAAGGTATATATGTACAAATTGTGCTGAATTTTTATTTTTTTTAAATTAAATTATTACATAAATGTTAGAATATTTTGTACATAATGGTCACATTAATATAACATTAAAGTCACACTACTATAATATAAAGATCAACACATGAATAAAAAAAAAAAAAGACAACATGGATCTGCATCGACCCGATTGCACTGTGCACCAATTACACAAAAAATCAACTCTTGTTTAATAGATTATATAGAACCAATAAATTCGTTTACATTTTTCATTCGACTGCATTTTAGAATTCTCATTCCCGCCTAATGATTAGGATCTGGACGAAGATGAGGATCTCCATCACTTTTTTAATGATATAAGTATAATTCTTAGATGAGAGTTTTTATATTTTAACAAAATACTATACATATCTAAATAAAAAATATGATACATAAGATATAGGGTTAACTGCAAAAATCAATTTAAAGTATTGGTTTTTTACATTTTGCAACATGAAATTTTTTCTTTTTAATTTAATTGCAACCTGAAATTCTAACCCTAAATCAGTTTTCCACCTATTTTGCTGGTAAAGTGGGGTCATGTGACTCGTACTGATTTAATTTTTCACTTTGCAACCTAATTTTTTTTTTTATCCAATTACAACCTCAAGTTTTGGAATTGATCAAAATGTATCCTAAATCAATTTTTCGATAATTTTTCCAATAAATTGGAGATCACTTACTCGCATGTACTCTTCTTAAGGATAAAATTTTCATTTCATTTATATCTTTAAAATTCGAAAAAAATAGTGAATTGTTGCCCTAAATTCAGTTCTAAATCGAATATAAAGATTTTACAATATTTTTAGATATTTTCAAATCTTCATTCTTGCAACAATGAATCGTCTCTGCCATTGCAATCTAACTATAGCAGAAAAAACTTCGTGGACGAATCTAAACTAGAAGATGAGGTATTTTTGTGTCATAATTATCGAGTAAGTTTAATTACGAAGAAAAAAAAATGTTGTAATCAACACACTGAAATGAGAATGAAGAAACTACTATTCAATTCTCAGAGTTTGTAGAATAATGAAAATTGGTTCAACCATGAATTTTTGAATGAGGAGAAATTTTTTATTCTGAAACCCTTATTTAGGGACTTTCAATTTCTCAAATTCGATTTGTAGTGCAAGCTTGAAGTTGGAAAGTATCTAAATATTAACAATTTTGTTATATTCGATTTAAGGTAATTACGGCTCGAATTTTCCTCTTATTTTTTCCAAATTCTAAATATATAATTAAATGACAATTTTGCCCCTAAGAAGAGTATATAAAAGTCACGTGATCTCCATTTTTGCTGAAAAAATTATTAGAAAATTGATTTAGGATATATTTTGATAAATTTCAGAACTTGAGGTTGCAGTTAGATTAAAAACAAAGTTTAGGTTGTAAAGTGAAAAAATTAAATCACATGTGACCTCACTTTTCCGAAAAAATAGCTGGAACTGATTTATGGTGCATTTTGATAAATTTCTAAAACTTTAGATAGCAATCTAATAAAAAAAAAGTTGCATAGTGAAAAAGGTCACTATTTTAGTATTATTGTTTAACCGCTAATTGAATTACTAATTTTATGACATTTAAAAAAACATTAATATTTTTACACACAAAGGTAAATCATATTATGTGTGAGGTGAGGACAGTAATATCCCCCACACTGTTGACATGGATGGGTGGAGAGATCTTCTGCTATCAAGATTAGATGGTGATGAATTTTCCATTCATATCGGTGTTTTTGTCACCTTTTAATTTAACAATAATTATATATTAAATAACCACATTATTTAAATTAAATTATTATTACAACTTGTTTAAATTTTGTATAAGTTTTTTTTTTTAAATGAACCAGAGGGAGTGGAAAGGAGAGAATAAAAATTAGAAAATTTATGTGATTCAAGTTCGAATGATTAAGTTTTCGATTCTGATCATCACTATCTGCACCTTTATATATATAGAATACCACTTAAAATATAAGACTCGTGGTTAAAATTTGTTCAAGTTTATTTCACAAATTTTCAAATTAAGTTTAAATATGACTTCTTAAATTCGAGTGATATAAATACTTACGACTTAGGTAGACCAGTTATCATGCCTAACAATAACAACTATTCTTAACAAGTCATGATAACAGGTATAACCAAGTTGGTAAGGTTTGTGGTGATTTAGAGAGAAATTCTCCAGCATCACATGTTCAAACCCCGTGTCAGGTAAAGTTCCACTGAAATATTGTGGAAATTTGTCTTAGATTTTGCACCTGTTTGATTCTTTTTCACAAGTGTTTGCTACTTGACACATCCCTAAATTTACATCTCATTCGATATATATATATATATAAATCAATGTGATAAAACTTTCAAGTTTTGTTGTTACATATAATATGAAGGTTTGTTTCGTATCTTGATTAAGGTGAAATATATATCTTAATCAATGTAATAAAACTTGATCATTAAATTCAAATCAAAATATTTAAAGAAATGAAATTTTTACACATCAAACGGTAGTCATTTTAAGGCATGCTCACAGTGATAGAAGAACAATATTTTAACATTGGAATTATGATAAGTTTTTATCTTTAACATACAATTTTATACAGGACAAAGTTAAATGGAGATCAAAGTAATCCAGATCATTAACATTGAATGAAGTTGTAAGTTAGGTTAGATCTATATACCCTATGGTTCCAAAGCAAGAAAAGGCCAAAAAAATGTTTTACGTCATTAATTTCCATGTTCAACTAAATATTTTTGTGTTATCGAACATTATGTGATCATATGCACATCTCAATCCTTAGAGTTGGTCATGTGTGTACTTGGTGTACATGCAATTCGGGTCGATCCAGGTTTTGACTCGGATCCGCGTGTTTTTGAATTTTGCCTTTTTTTTTTCTTCAGGTTGTGACCTTTATATTGTAAATGTGTGACCTTTATGTTATAAATGTGTGACTTTTATGTATAACTATCATGACCTTTATGTACTGTAACTTAGAAAAAAATGAAGATTTTCAATATAATTTGAACTGTATACCTTTATGTGATATTAGTGCGACTTTATGTTATATCATGTCACTTTTATGTGCAAATATTCTGACCTTTATGCACTTTTATATATTACATAAATGTCAAAATATTTGTACATAAATGTGATATAATATAACATAAATGTCACATTGATATCACATAAAGGTATACAATACAAATTGTGTTGAAAATCTTCATTTTTTTTTTCTAAGTTACAGACATGAAGGTATAGATGTTTGTACATAAAAGTATGAAAGTCATAATATAAAGGTATGAAAGTTATAACTAAAATGTATACATATTTTCCAAAAAAATGCAGAAAATAAACTAAGTGTGTTGCGCTTCCTTCCCGGCGCGTGGGGGCGCGTGCCAGCGCGTGAATGACTGTACCGACGAGTGGATGACCGTGCCGGATCGAATTGACCCGGATTGTACGGATTTAAGATCCGTGCACCTGGTGCAAAGGAGTTTTTGTGCTATCCTTAATATGTACGATAATTAAGAATAAAAAATATTTGAATGTTGAAAGTTTAATTTTAGGAGATATTTCTGAAGGTTGTTTTACAATTTTTTAGCACGCTCATAAGATTGAATAAAATAAATATATATTCTGTTTTCATTCCAATTACTTTTGATAAAATGAAATAAATGTATCATACTCACATTTATTGATACATAAGAAATCAAGATGTGGAGTATATTTATTTCCAACTGTCCTAAAAAGCAAAATTAATGTTTAAACGATACATCACATCTACTTATTTACTTCAGTTTCTGTCTTAATTACTTTTCGAGGTCAGTAGAGTTCATGAAGATTTAATATCAATCATTAATAAAAAAATAAGAAATAACTAAAAATATCTGTACCATTAATTAATAAAATAGGTGCTCAACCACTTGAGGAAATGAAAAACACCTAACCTCCTCCACCATCCACGTGGTCAAAGCTGCACCGTCACATTTAGATCTTGTAGAATCTTGTCTATAACAAATAAAATAATTATATGGGGAATTTTTTTTTTTTAATACTCTAAATCTATTTTATTGGATTTTTCATCATCTATTTTTCACCTTATATTTTTCAGTACTATATATTAAAAAGATCACTTTTTTTGTTCACTCACCCGCTACATCAATTGAATGTCTTTTTATTTTTGGGATATATCAATATGAAGTTTGCTCAAATGCCAAATAAAAGATTTGTGAAAATTACAACCAAACTCTTTAACTATGAAAAAAATTTAAAAACTCATATTGTCACATGATGTTTTGACCGTTTTTATAAGTAATTTAATTCGAACTCACTGATATCATACTACATTATTATACTTCAAGTTTTAATCAAGTTTTAAGGATGTCATATGTTACAAAATCATTAAAGGGAACAACTTGTAATTAATATATATATATATATATATATATATATATATATGTTGTTACAGGTAAGTGGACCAAAGAATATTAACATGTATTATAGTCACAAAACATGATGTGGGATGCACATTTTGGAAAAGAAAAAATTAATATTTTTTTATTTTTTAAAAAATATGTCGTATGTCAAATGTCATATGAGTTATGAAAATACGTACGTCATTACACAATTTGTATCAGATTGGATCAAGGTGTAATTTATATCTAATGGGTCTTGAATTTTCATTTTTTTTTTACGGTAGTTCCAAAATAATTTTCCACCTAATCTCATCCATGTGGAAGGAATGCCTCATTATTTCTGAATCATCAAAATTCGTGGGGAAAAAACCATATGTTCTTCTTTTCTTATTAGCAGATGGATTTTTCATACATGTTCAGGCTGAAATGATAGTCCACGTAGAGTTCGATCACCACGTAGGATGAGATCAGACTGCCTGGAAAAGTATATTGGAATAAAATAAATATAATTTTTAGTATACATTTTAATATAAATTATATTTTGATATCTAATATGATATAAATGATACTTTTCCCGATTCCAATTAATTGTTGTCCTAAAGTCCTTAAAATTTATTTTCGATTAATTGCGGTTTTTACATTTTTATACAACTTTATTCCAAAACTATCTTTACTAATCATACTATCTTTTTTTATAGAATTCATTTAATTTTTCTTTTTTAAATTTGAAATCATAAATTTTTTAATTAACTAAAAATATAATTATCCATTTTTATATTTTATAATCTATAACATGGAAAACTATAGAATGAAACTTAATTGAGAATCGGAGGGAATATATAATAATACACAATTAAATAAGTTTCCATTTCTCTCATCAATGTAAAGTTGAATGAAATTCACTTAAAAGAGAATTTGTTGGACAAAAACTCATCCGATGGGATCCATGACAAAGAAATCAACTATCAGCATATTGTTTGTTGGGATATTTTCATTTAGGTTTTGACGAGATAATGTAACTTCAGATATGAAGTTAGAGTACCCATTTCCACCCTTTATAAGTGGAATTCTGGTTGATAAGTTTATTCTAAGTTTTGCTTTGTAATGTTGAGAGTATCAGAAAGATGGAGAAAACTGTTCGTAACAGGTTCCTGGACTTGAAGTTATGCTGATATCTGATTTCAAGGAAGGAAGCCAGAAAGCTGAAGAACAAAGAAGGATCAGTAAGCAGATGAAACAGGAAGCAGGTTTCAGGAACAGGAAGCTGTTCTGAAATAGGAAGCAGTTTGGAAGACAGGAAGACTGCAGGTTTCAGGAATAGGAAGCTGTTCTGAAATAGGAAGTTGACGTAGATCAGGAAGTAGGCACAGAACAGTTAATAGCCACTGCAACCTGAACAGAAAATTGTAAGTTCCTTCTATCATTTCAATCGCTCTACGAGGATTATTCTGGTGATATACGTGGATTAGTTCCTGCTCAAGTTACAAGTAGATAGAAATCAGTGTCAAGCCAATCAGGTTGTGACACCTGGACCCACGGCTCTGCAAAAAGTACTGTAGCTGTGGAATCACACCATTAATGCGGATCAGAGAAGGACAAGGTCCTGTACCCGATTTTTCCAGATGCATTAATTGCAAGGAATTTGAAGATGAAGTTTGAATTGCAACAAGGACAATGCCTCTCTTCAACGGACATTTTTCTACTCATATAAATAGAAGGGTGGAGTGACCTTGGAAACTACTGAACAATTGATTATCTCTCAAAGCTCTCAAACTCTCAAGCTATTCCTAAAAGCTCTTCAAGTTCAGTCACTCAACCTTCGAAGCAGTCATTTCAAGCACTCGAGCTCTCAAGTTCAAGGTTGTCTTTGCGTTGCACCAGTTGAAGATTTTATATACATTTTAACCTTTTGTGTTGTGTGCTAGGTTGTTTTACTTTTGATGTCCTTAGTTGATAGCATTTGATCCTTGCTAAGTGTTAGTCTTGTGTAGGCTTTGTAACTCTGTGTGAGTTTTGTACCCTGTGTGGGTTAATAGGTAAACTTGTTAGGAAGAGGTTTGTAGAGCTGAGACTTGTAAAACAGACTGACTTAACGAAGTTTCTCCTCAGAAAAGGGGTAGAGTGGACATAGAAGGATTATACCACTTTTGAATTAATAGGTAAACTTGTTGGGAAGATGTTTGTAGAGCTGAGACTTGTAAAACAGATTGACTTAACGAAGTTCCTCCTCAGAAAAGGGGTAGAGTGGACGTAGAAAGATTATACCACCTTTGAACCGCTATAAGCTATAAGTGTTTACTGCTTTTATCTACCTGCTGTATTTCTTTGATATATCTTGCTGCATACATCATCAGCATTCTGCAAGAAGTTTCTGTTAAAAGCATTCTTAAAAAAAGAAAACTGTTTTTCAAAGGAAACTTTATCTTAAGTTTATTCCGCTGCATACTGTGATCACTGAGTAAGAAACCTGAATCAGCTTATTGTCAGGTTTCTGATCGAGTCAGATTACTGCTTCTCTATAGAATCAGGAGCCTGTTTCACTAAAAGTTTTAAAATCTCAAAATCGATAGAGGTTCATTCACCCCCCGAACCTCTGACCACTTGGGACCAACATTGTTTGATACATATTTTGGTATATATCAAATTTTTATGAGTAGGTCTCCTGTGCAACTAGTGCATAGATCGTAGCTCCATGTATTAGGGTCGGATCGAGCTGGATCTAACTCGAATCCACACTCTTTTTTTACTCTGACCTTTATGTTATGTTAGTAGTACCTTTATATTATATTAGTCATCCCTTTATATTATATTAGTCATACCTTTATATCCAGATTTTATACCCTTAGTGCAACACTTTAACTTTTAAAAAAAATTCGCTGGCCTTCATACTATGTTAGTCATACTTTTATGTTATATTAGTCATACATTTATATCCAAATATCATACATTTATGTAATACTTTAACCCTAATTTCGGCACAAGTTGTAGATGTTTACCTTTACGTGATATTACTCATACATTTATGTGATATTATTTATACATTTATATCAACATAAACATACATTTATGTAATATATAAATGTACAACTAACATAATTAAAAAGTATGACTAATATAACTAAAGGTATGACTAATATAACTAAAATGTATGAAATATATTAATAATTGTCTGAAAATATGTTAAGGTACATGTAAAAATTTAAATGGTATACTTAACACTACATAAATGTACACTTAACACTACATAAATGTACACTTAATACTACAGAAATGTATAACATTTGTGATTAAATCTAGGCGAATATGTGTACGACCTTGGGGCGTGTGCACACGCATGGGAGGTGAGTGTACAATTTCAAAACTGTACAATGGGTGTATAAAAGTTTTTGTCATTTTTTATACATGATTTCAAAATATCTAAATATCTAATAATAGATTGTGAAATCATCGACAATGATGAAACTGAATGAAAAATTATGTTCTGAGGATAATAGTCACTTCGGCAATTTTCAATCACACACATATAGTATTATCTTAATATTCTGTTATGATGACACGGACAGCATATCATTTTTCTTTCATTCAATTGAATTCATTTCTTTTTTTTCCATTTTTTGTTTTTTTTGCTTTTTATTTTTATTTTATTTTTTATAGTTGCTTGTGTACTTGTTTGTTCACATACCCAACAGTAAATATATAATAATGTATCAATTTCTAATGCGTTACAAATCTAACGGACTTCATTTAAAAGAATGTGATATTTATACAACATACTTGTTGACACATTAAATCTTGAAACATGGGTACAGTAGATATGTGAGTATTTTCTTATTTACCATCATTTCATTTCTTTCTTTTTTTCCCAAGAGATTAGATTGTCAGAGTTTACTGTAAAATATCACGTTTGTGGGCATGTGACGACTGTATATCATAATAATGTAGTCGTTAAAGAACAAAAAAAAAAACTTGTAAGAAATTTCATGATTTTGCCCATAATATATATTTCCTTTGAAAATTCGATACTTTAAAAAAAACAAGAAAAAAAAATCAACTGGAATTGTCTCTCTAAAGTCTAAACCTGTTTTTCTTTAAAAAAAGATGCTGATATATATCCAATCAACATCCCTTAAAAAATATAACAAAAAACCAAACTTATATCTATTAGGAATTTTTTTATTTTTTTTAATTAGTTTTGAGGGAGTGAAAGGGAGAAAGACAATAAAGACTAAAAAACTTGCGTGATCTAGGTTCAAATCATGATCGTCACACAATCTACATTTTTATAAAAATGAGATATTACTTGAGCTACACGACTCGTGGTTATATCCATTACGAATTGGACTGTCACAAAATCTTACGATTTGATTACAAGGATTATTCTCTAATCTTGTCTTTCTCTTGCATCAAATGATCAAATATCCATTATTTATTGAATATAACTACTACAAGTACAAATAATTTAATAATTTATATGAACATTCTAAGCAGATAAATTTTTTTTCAAATAAATTTAATCCTTTTAAAAATCAAATTGTATATTAATATTCTATTATTTTAAATAAATATTGTATCTTGAAATATACAAATATGTAAATATATCTTTGCAACTAGAAGTGGCAAATTAAGTTCGTTGAAACCAGGGGTATCGTTGAAACCAGGGGTATGGTATGTCTATTTTCCTTTCATTCTTATTCTTCTTCAAGAATCTCCAACTCTTGATTTCTTCAAAACAAGATTTTTTCCTTTCTTTTCGTCCTCATGTCCGCTATGTAACACCAACGATAAACCGATTCATAATTTAATTAATTAAATAATTTAACTTCTAATTGTTTGTTTTTATTATGTGTGTTTCAGAAAATGAAATAATGCATAATTTATTAATTGAGCTATGATTTATAATCGAACGATGTTATATGTCGAAGCCCAAAACTTTTCGTTTAATGGATAGCTCATTAGGGGCCCGTGGCCCAACACGGAGCACATAAAAGTAAAATTGGAACACACAAGGGTTTGTTTTTTGATCATTTGGAAAAACTAATCTTTCTCTCTCTCTCTCTCTTCTGGTTTGTTTCCGGTCGCTACCGTCGTGCCGCCGCCGCCTCCGTCACCACCTCCCCATTCCGGCCGAACCATACCTCGTTTTGAAGCCCTTGTGGAGCCCGTTCCAGATTCGGGCTCGGATTCACATTTCAGCTGCCGATTTTGCCAAAAATGGCCTGTGAAAGCTCGGCCCAAATCCTCTTTTCTCTATCCTCTCCCTCTTCTTTTCTCTCTCTTCTTCTTCATTCATTTTCTCTTTCTCACGCTGGTTCTCGCCTGGGTCTGCTCCGCCGCCGTCATCGCCTGGGTCTGCTCCGCCGCCGTCAAGTCCATCGTGTGTGTGTTGTCGTGGTTGTGCACGTGAGTGTGTTGGGCGGCACCGTGCGTGGCGGCGCCATGTTGTGTTCGCATATATGGGTGACGCCGCGAGTAGCGGCGCCGTATCGGGGGTGTTCGGGGGGTGTGCGTGTACGTGGCAGTGTTGTTGGGGTGTCACCGACGATGGGTGGTCGCCGGTTAAGAGCAGGTTGGGTAGCAGGTGACGGCGGGTGGAGGGTTGGGAGGGGAATGGCCAGTTTGTAAATTTTGAAGAGTTCAGGGACTTAGGTGCAAACCCTAGAATTTTAATGATTTTACGTTTTGGTCCTTGAGCCTTCTAAAATCTCGTTTTAGTCCTTAAGGTTTTTGAAAATTCCTTTTTAACCCTCAAAAGTTTCTGAACTCTATGTTTTGACATCAAATCTTCTGAAAATCATATTTTGGCCCCAAAGGTTTTCAAAATATCAAAAGGATCGCGAATCTTTTTTTTTTTTTTTTTTTTGCAAAATGACCCATTGGTGAAAGTCAACATTTTCAGATTTTACGAAAATGCCCCTATGCTTCTAAAAACTCCATTCAAGCTCATTTTTCCTACGTTTAAGCTCTAATCGATCCTTTTAAACCCTACGGTCAAAATTTAAGCTTTCATGATCGTTTTAACACAGCTCTTTCGATCTCGAAATCTTTCATTTCATTTCCTCTTCTCTATAGCTTCTTTTTCAAGAGAGTTTCTATATTAATTCACTGTAGCTCCCCTCCCAACCAGCATATACGTATGTGAACAACATATTGAAATCAGCAGTAGCAAGTACATTTTGTGATACGGTTGTCTTACGAGAATGGAAGACATTCGGTCTACAACGGGGGACCCAAGTTGGAATTAATGTCCCATCCATAGCTCCAATTGCCCCCTTAGAAATGTAAAAGAATTCTAAAGTATCTTCAACAATGAAATAGTTATAAATATTCATAAATAACTAATAATTATACCTGAAAATATGGATAAAAATCAGTATTGTTCAACACTTGTGGTGTAGTCTCATCGGTTAATTGAGAAACAATGTATTCCGGAGCTAACTCAACTAGTGCATCAAGTACAGGATGGAAGTGACGATGTATAGTCTCTAGTGAATGCTGAAAGTGTTCCATACTCTCTAAATTTCGTATATGCGAAGAAACGATGCGTAGGAACATCACAACCTTTTCAACTACTGACACACGTGCATTCATTCCCTGAACGAGTGAGCCTCTGCTTATCAACTCTTCAATAAGGGCATAAAAAGTAGGTCTGCTCATACGTACTGAGTCATAAAATCGTCCCTCAGTCCCCATACGAATTTCACCGACCCAATCATTCCCTTGAAGCCGTGATGTATTTCTTAGCATGCGATTCGGAGTTCTGATCTGAGAAATGAGTATATTAGTAAGTACGATCGCAATACTTTCATTAGCTGAAGAATGACTATCTAAAGTCGATGAATAACTTTCCCCAGTTATTGAATCATTCAAGGATTCTTCATCACATGAATGCGATTCAGACGATTGCGACATTCTCCTTGCATCATTAAACACCAATTTATATTGTGACAGTCATTTCATATATAAAAGTAAATTAAAAAATACATAAATATTGATAAATGAACTTAAACCAAACTAGAAAATTTATATAATAACAACATACTTCGAACATAAGTCTAGCTCATAACATTGAGCTTAAACATCACACAAACATAAACATAACAATTAAAAGGTTTGAAAAACGTAAATTAAAGTTGTCTTAATATAACTGATAAGTGTCATTTTTCACATATTTTTGCGTATGTTTATGTATTCATTTGGATATGTTTAGATACATTTTTATGGTGATTTCGGTTATTATATTGTATAAGTTGCATTTGAAGTGTTTGTGCTTAGTTTCATGATTTTAATGAGAAAAGTGCAAAGTTTCGAGTGTAATTGATGATCAAGGAAGGAATCACGGAAAAACGAGGAAGAATCGAAGTGTAATACGAGATTGCATGGAATGTTGGTGGCGCACGGTCTGGTCGTGCTATGCAGCACGACCGTGCACCAGCGTACAGTGAGTGCAGGAGTGTGGAGCACGACCGTGCCCCACAGCACGGTTAAAACTGTGCAAGAATCAGCGGTGTATAGCTAGGGCATGGTCGACCGTGCCCTATAGCACGACCGTGCCCGGGTGCGCAGAAGCTCGATAAGATCTTGTTTTCTTCGATAATCTTGATCTTTTACTTCACTTGGAAGACTCCCACAATGAGAGATATATACTTAATAACGAAGAGAGAGAAAAATCAGAGAGATTCATACGGAGAACACACGAGAGTCTGAGAAGCAACGAGAGGAATTGAAGAAGGATTCAAGAGATCGAGGAATCGGGAGATCGTCGTTATTTAGAGTTTTTTATCTTTTCTTCTTTTGTTAGATTTTAGTTGATATGATATTTTCAATCTTGTCTATGAGTTTGTTTATAATCATGTCTAGCTAATTTCTAGGGTTTCTAGGGCTTGTTAGTAGTTTAATTCGAATCTTGATGGATCTTTAATTTCAATTCAATGTTCATGATCGTTTCTCCTATTTGTGTGTTTATGATTTGATTGATTGTTTGGTTATTCAGCCGGTAATTGAACATGTTTTAGTAATTAGATCAAAATTCGGGAGATGAGATTTAATTATGGAAGAATAAACATACAATACATAAAAAGACTTAGATCGGGAGATTAAGGAATTTATGTAATGAGAAATCAATCTTAGGTTCTTTTGGGAGTTGTTATGTTTCTATCAGATTGAGTAGAGATACCTCTGGTGGCATAATAATCAACCGGTTAACTGACTCGGGAGAGCTATTAATTAGATATATGTGATTGCTCATATATGATGATTGATTAATGAACTTGAATTGATTAAAGTTATGTTTTGATGAGAATTAGATGAAAGCATGTCCTAGAACCTATCTTAGATCATCTGTTATTCTTGAGTGAATTTATCTGCATAGTTAGTTTTCTATTAAATTAATCTACGATCAATGTGATTTGTTTTCCCTAGATAAAACTGGAAACTGAATTTGAGTAATTAGTTAGTGCCTAGATAATTAGTCTCTGTGGGATCAACCTTGTTCACCACTTCTACACCCTACACCGTACACTTGCGGAAGTAGCTAAAAGAAATTAGTGAACAATAACCCATATAAATAAACATCTAGAGTATTAATTCATTCCACATCAAAATCAATTTGATAAGTGAATCAACCAGCAACGCCGCTCTTCCTCGCTAAATTTCAAGAACATCAACCTTGTGGAGGTTTGCGTAAACGCTCACTGACGACGATAACACGTGAGTCCAAGGGGATATCCTCCATCCCCCGTATCAAATCGATAGAGGTGTTGAACTGATTTGATACTAGCTCAGCACTAGAGGGTCTTGCCCTCTTATCACCGAAGTAACCCCCGATGTTTGCCACGACTTGGGCATAAAGATCGTCCTGCTTGGATGCTCGTTTATGCCCTGATGACCTACTAGATCCACCACCATCTACAGAGTCAAAGTTTGGAGTAAAATTGAATGTTGGTCCACGCTGAAGGTCACGACCGAAAGAGGGGTGGAGGAAATTCTTCGTTTTCTGAAGAACTTTCAAAAGACGATGGGGGTTGTCTCGAGGAACGAGCATGGTCACTTGTAGCCATCTTTTTGTCGAGCATCTCTGTGCATAGGTCAAAGTGGGGAAGTCCACGTCGGATAATGGCACTATTTCCTCGATGATCCTACATTAATATTCCAAGTTATCAGCTTTTTTATAGTACTTAGATTTACATATTTAAAACCAGCTAGTTTATAACACCTTGATAATTTTTTTTTTTATTATTAAAAGAATTAATTATAGTAAGGAAAGTTTTTTGTTGTACCGCGTAAATCACTTCCAAAGCATCATCAAGGCCAAAGATTGTCTCTTTTTCTTCATTCCAACCAAGTCCAGAACCGCTTTTGAATCGAAGGTTATAGAGTAAACGCCAAGCGCGTTTAATGTTCTTCCATTTGGTTTGCGCTTGATCAACATTGTAGACATAGCGACCCATAATGAGAACATTCAATCTTTCGCAAATTTATCCCATTACAGGTTTGGAGAATGAGGTTGTGAGGAGGAGCCCATTCAAGTATTCTTGATGGCAAAAGACAATGAATTGGGCTTCGTTATCACGTGTCCATATGACCTTGTCCACCCTACGGCCACCACAATTTCCACGAGGTATCTATTTATACAATAATACAATTAATGTAAGTTTATCACCTAATTATATTAGACTATGAGTTATTTTAAAATTTTCATCTTACACAACACCAAGAAATGTATACTAGAATATTTCAAGGTGTTACCAGCATCTTCTTTTATTTGCTTATATACGATGTAATTTAATATCAGTTGTTGGCTTATTAATTAATTATTGACTTCATTACCACATCGACCAAATTAATTTATATATATATTATTTTTTAAAATTAGATGTTATATGATGAAATTGACTATGAAATTGCTAATCCAAAATTTTCCGTCCTTTTGCAGCAGTTTATGTATACAAATAGTTTGTCAAATAAATAGTTGAACTAAACTAAAGATTGATACAAATAACCAATATGCTATGTAGTAAAGTAAAAAATATCATCCAAAATATATTGATACAGGTATATTGTAGTAATCTACATCCTTCTTATAGAGTATTTGTACATAAAACCTCTACATATTAGTTGAAACTAGAAGATATAAAAGAAAAAAAGTCTTTACATTGCTGATCCATTCTCTATAGAGGTAAAAGTAGCCATTATTTTTGAAATATAGGATTGTTGTATTTGGATCAAACAATAAATTTAATTCACCCCAATAATATAAGCAATCCTTTTAATATGATGTCATTTGAAACCAATCCTTTCCAAACACAACATAACAATAGTATATCACAAAAACACGTATTTTATCATATACAATAACAAGTACATGTTTTCATATATTGTTCACATCGATCAAATTTTATAATAATCAAAGAGATGTATACACAATCTTTAAACAAGTACTCCAAAAAAAACTTCGATTTGTTTAAATATAAATTAATAAAATAATTATATAAAAAAGAACATTACTACTCCCAGTTAAAATGTATAAAACAAAAACATAATATCATATAGCATAAGTCTTGCAAAGTGAAACCTACTTAGAACAATGTCATAAAATAATATTTTCATTATTAAATGAACCCACTTAAGCATCAACTTTGGAAAAAAAAAACAAAAAACAAAAATGAAACTCTTGAAATAGAGTATGTTGCCTCAAAAAATAGATTAAAAAAAAGATCTGATAAATTTCTGCAAATGAACTAGTAAAGATCTGATAAATATATTTCCATTATTTCATCCACATTCCTTAAACCAAACTCTAGACAAATCAGAAAACGCTAGCAACTCATAGAAAACAGATCTTAAAAAAAAAATTGGCGCATCACCAGTTAAGAAGAATAAAATATATCTACAAAAAACTAAACCCAGATCAACAAAAACCAACCTTGAATCGGCATTTTGGAAAGGGTACAGAGTTGCTACCCATTGAACTTTGTTCTGATATGCTCTGATACGAGGAAAATATATGTAAATTAGTGGTGATTAATGTGAGTTTTTATGATCGTTTATTTGATTGGATGCACTATTTTCCTACATATGTGTGATTTGAGTCTTCAAATACTTCATATATTATTTTCTTGTTTATTTTAGGGATTTATGGAGTATTTTGGAGTAAAAGAAAGATTTGAGCTCATGAGGAATGAAGAATGGAGATAATGAACTTAGTAATTTAATTGAAGACTAAAAGGGTTTGGGCTAGTGATTTAAACAAGGAAACAAACTAAAGCCCACTACATTTTTGGAAAGAGGGCAAAGTTCACACCAATTCTGTAGGAATTTAATTTCTTCCTCCCCAAGACATAGAGCTAAGAACTCTCCTGCCCATATTGAGAATACATTGTTCACGTGAAGATTGGAGAGAGAGAGAGTGGAGAGATAGTTTTAGAGAGAGAAAGATTTATTTTGTTTTCCTAGATTAATTTTGATGGAGATCTCAATTGTTTTCGTGGATTCAATTTCGAAGATGCTCGGCTAATTTCTCAATTTTGATTAGCAGGGATGTTTGAACCCGTATATCTATTTATTTTCTAATTAATCCTGTATTTCCTTCTCAATGTTTGATTGGAATTGATTATGTTATCTGTGTATAATATTTTCGATTATTGATGCTTGATTTAGCTTGATCACCTAGGTTAAGTGTTTGATAATTGATTGTTAGAATCTTAAATCATGAATCCTAATCGTTGTGGTTTAATTTCAGAAGTGGTAAATTAGAGGTCATGCATCTCTAGGGTAGCATAATCCTAGAATTATCGAATCACGCGTGTTGATTTGGAGTCTAGTTCATCCTATCATCTTGGTGATTAATGCATTTGATGAATTAAATCTAGAGAGTGTATCCTAGGTTATTCAATTAAATAGGGTTAATTAATGAGCATATCCTAATTTAACTAATCTTAAGAGACGATTCGCTTTAACGGTGCATAGTTGTTAGACTAGGGATGCTAATTCCATGATAATCTGAGAGAGGGACAATACATTGATTATGGAATAATTGATATCGGGGGATAATTGAACTGTTAACTAGAATATTTGCATACATTGAATCTTTGTTTAATTTGCTAGGTTTGTTTCATTTAATTTAATGATAGTTAATCAATCTCAAAACTCCCCATAACTTGTTATTTGATTGAATTAAACATAGATGACATAGTTAATCATCACTCCTCGTGGGATCGACTCTTACTTGCCCTAACTACTAGTTGATTAGGTTACAATGCGCGGTCATGCTCTCAACCAACCACCCTCTCTCTTGCACTAGTGGTTGGTTAATCTTCGTCTTCCTTCTCCGTAATCTCAGTGTTGAGCTCAAAGTATTAGTGCACAGTGTGTGGGTTGCGATATGTTTCATGCTTACAACTCAAAGACTATATATACACAAAACTAGTTGCAAAAAGAAAATCCTAATCACATGTAAAGAAGTATATTGAAGGCATATAGTACAAATTCAGTATTTCAATGTGTTGCAGTCTAGGAGCAGAGGAGCAACATCTCATACATCTACTCGAACAGAGCCCAAAATCGCTGTCAAATAATTCACAGAACACATTTTGCAAGTTATCTTAGAGAATCTCTGCACCAAAAGTAGGTCATATGACTTTAAAGCCCAAAAAAATCAAGATATGCAATAAACACAAATAATAGTATAAGGATAAGATTTATGGTGGTGAGAGGTAGTATAGATGATGTAGATGTACTGCAAATAGGAAAAAGTTGCAGAGTACAAAATGGTTGAACGAAACAGTGGAGAGTGAGAGAAGATGAGAGCAGAGAGGAGACTGGAGGGGATCGAGAGAGCAATTTCAGAAGTGGGTGGAATAGTGGGGTTAAAAAGAGACATAATAGATAGTTGAAAAGACAACTCCTTTTAAATTGTTATATTTAATTGGGGCTACCAATTTAAACATAAACTAATATGGGTGGGTTTCACTTTTCTAGATAATATGTATGTATGTGTATAATATATATATCAAATAAATGGTCATTTGAATATTTTTATTGTGTATTGATATTTGTGTATTAATAGGTTATAAAATAGGGTTAATGATTGTGTTTTTTAAAAATAGTGTAGGATTTTGAAAGGATTATGTAATCCTCTTCTAATATCAAAACAAACGGGGATTTAGTTGAATGCAAATCCCAAATCCCGACCAGCCAACAGTAAACCAAACATCACCTAGGAGTATACAACTAATACATTTCACTAATTGCGCAACTATACTTTAAGAGTCTGCAACTAATACCTTAAGAGTATGCAAATAATACTTTAAGAGTATACAACTAATATCTTTCACTGAATGAACAACTAATACCTTATGAGTATACAATTAATACCTTAAGAGTATATAAATTATACACTACATGTATTATAAGTTTACTTTAAGGGTATTAATAATTTTTGTTGAAGGTATTAGTCATTTTTTGTTTTATTTTGTTTTATTTTTGTTAATGAGCTAACTTTTATCAAGTTGTTTACCTTTTGACTATATACCATTATTGTTTTTAACTTTTATCATTGATACCTTGAAGGTAACAATGTAATACCTTAAACGTACTTATATGATACCTTAAAGGTTCATGTGTAATACATTTTACTATAAACATTAATACTTCTGATTGCATTCAACTAACACCTTCATATATTACCTATAACAAAAACAACTTTGCATATTTAATTATCTGACTAATTTTCTCATGTTTTATACTTTTCCACTATATATCATTATGTTTTTTGAACTTTTAATTGTAATACCTTAAAGGTAAGTATGTAATACCTTATAGTGTAACCATTAATACCTATATTTGCATTTAATTAATACTTTCGAGTTTACCTGTATCGAAAACAACTTTTTAGAATAATTCCTAATATATATAATACCTTTAATACATACATCTAGTACATTCCAATATAGCTTGTATAATTATTCAATTATTTACTATAAGACTATTAAGAGAAACCAGATACTTTTAACAATTGCATCTAATACCATTCATTACTGAATTAGTACTTGTAAAAGAAACAACTTTAGATATAACTAACTGATACCTTTAAAAGTAAAAGAGAATATATTTAATAGTTACAGAAGTATATATATTCAATCTACCAACTATTAACTGCCTACAAATATTGAAACATAAATATTGTTTCAACCAAATTCCCCAAACATTACAACAATGTATGCTAAGGAACAATTCAGGTGCTCGATACAAACAAGTGACATCAGTTATGAAATCTGTTTCAGGTGTAGTCATTGCTAACCCAACATCTCCTATCTTAAGGTCATTGTTTGCATTAGAAACAAGTTGTTGGTTGCAAGACGTTAACTAAGTGTACATATCTCAATCCTCTTAATAGCTGATACATAATATACTGCATAAAGTTACATCATAACTTATTAGCCCAATAAATATTTGCAAAAGCTACTATTTATGAAATGAGTGACATTATATATAATTTGAATTTTTCTCAATCTTATTCTCCATATTTTAGTTCTCCACTAAATTCTTTAAAGATAAAAGTAAAAAGCTTGTACTATGTCACATAAAATACCTTAATTAATTGAAAAATCCATGCTCCGAATCGGAACATGGAGTAATCTAATATCTGACAATGATCATCTGTTAATGTGTGATCGGAGAGGATTATCTAATGCATGCATCCAATCAATTGTCTTATGTTAACAAAACTAAAGTGGCAGATACGTTTCAAGAATTTGTTAGTGAGTAGGGTGAATGTAGTGTGAATCATTAACGATTAGAAACATAAGTACAGAGAAGTAATTGACTTGATACTTGAGAAAATCAATAGGGACATGGGTTAGATATGAAAAAAGATAATGTTTACTAGGGTGAGCTGAAAATTTTGGCCCCATCATGAATGAGAGTAGAAGACCCCAAAAGACAATGTCCGTGAGGATAACAACACCTGCACATATCTGTTAACAATATATATTAAACTCCTAGAAATGTTATGCATATGCAAAAAAAAACAACTCAAAAGAAGTTCAACTCACTTTCATTACTCTTAGTTTCTATACATTTTATTCATCAAGAGACAAATTGGCTAAGGAGTTTTTTAAAGAATAAGATGCTTATGGACATTGCCACTATAAGACCTCAAGAAAGTGAGAAGCCACACAGGGGATTCTTGGCTAGCTTCAAGAGTATTATCCTAGTAAGTGACTATGAAATCAAGCTCATCATCACCCTTGTTAAGTGTTTTAGCTTGAATGATTATCTAATCTACACATTTGTTGAAATAAAGCGCACACACACAACATGAAAGAATCAAAACCATGGAAACTAAATAGACTAACATGATAAACAATTTACAAAAGATTGTTCAGAAATCCAAGTTGTTCATCAAAGCTTAAACCATAAGAGCTATGTTTGTCAGTCTCTTCTAATTCCTTTAGTCCTTGATGGAATAAATCCACAAGATTATTAACCAAATCAAACAATAATACAAATCTGAACTAACATTTTCATGATCTAAGTGGCGTAAGAGTTTAATCTCCCTCAAACTCCTTTTGACATCTATTCGATTATTAAATGCCTTCTCAATTTTCTTAATAACAATCTATCTCCTCATTAGTCTCTATATTAAGAAATCATTCAAGATTCTCGTAAGCCTAATCCCAATCATTTTTTCCACACACAAACAAACAATAACAACAAACGAGTACAAAATGAACAAAATAGAAATAAAAAATACTGGATTATAGGAACTTAAACACTATCTATGAAAAAAACTTCGAAAAATGCATTAAAAACTTACTACTAACAAATCAAAGCAAAAATCTGTAGAAATTCTTCAAAAATATTGATAATCTTTTCACGAAAATAAAGAATTACCGAAAGAACGAAGATAAGAATGAGAAATCATAAAAAACGCTGAAGAGAAAAGTTGCACAAAGAGAATCTCAAACGACGTGAAGGAGAAGAAAAAATAAAGAAAAAAATTATTTCAAATATGTACATATATTAACCCATATTTTCACAGGGTCGGGTCGGGTCGGTTTGGGGTACGAATCATATGATCCGTACCCCCGAAGTACAAATTTTTTTGCGTAACTTAAATGCTCTAATACTTTACCTTTTTGTCATTGTTTTGAAATTATAAATTATATACAATATTTTTATTATTATAATAATTTAGTTTTAGATGTTAACTTTGAATGTTATCAATATGTTAATACAAAATTTTACATTTAAAAAATATATATTTAATTTTTTAACTAATAGTTGGTAAGTAGTAAGCGATTTAATTAGAAACTCATGTTAAGTTCACGATATTAAAGATTCATTTGAACTAGCTTGTTAAATTGGGAGCTCATTTAACTAGAAATATGTTAAAATCAATACAAAACTATTAAAACCAATGTTGTTGGGATATTTCTGTAGTTGTTTTGATGATACAAGAACAATTTGCTTGAGGTATAAATACCTAGTTTTCATACTATGTGATTTATCAAAGATCATGTAATAGTTTTCCAAGTTAAGGAAAACCAACCTTAGAAGATATATGAAGATATCTTCTAAGAGCAGCAAACTGAAGGAAGCAGCAAGCTGAGAGCAGCTTGGGAGAAGCATAAACAGCATGCTAGAAGCAGCAAGCTGAAGGAAGCAGCAGGAAACAGCAAGCTGAAACGAGGAAGATCATGCAGTACGAGGAAGAGTAGAGCTAACTGACAACAAGTTTAAGTAGCCATTGCATGAACTTCAGATATGGACCCATACCGACCTGCCAAGTCAGCAAGAATGTCAGAGAGGTCTAGTAATGTAATACCCCAAATTTCTAATTAATTCTCTTTTATGAATAATAGATTTTTATTTTATTTTGATCTCATAATAAATTATAGTGAATTAGTTATGTGAGGTGATTAGAACTCTTAATTAACTAGTAGACTTATAACCATATTAAATTAGATATAGAATTTTAGATTTTAAATTTATTTATGGAGATAAAAATTTAATTAGTTGAGAAGATGTAGAAGTCTACGTGCTTTTAAACTCCTAAAGGATAAGAAATCTCAAATCTAAATAAGTAAATATAGGATAAAACCTAGAGAATAAATATGTAAATAAAGAGAGAGAACGGTGAGCAAACAGAAAAAACCGCAGCCTTCAAAAAAAACGTTGAGAACGTACGCATACATCAAAAAGTTAAGAGCGGTGGCAGGTGGCAGCACTCTGCAAAATTAGTTTCTCTCCACTACAAGTAAGTAATGATGAGTTCTTTTCATAACGTGAGTTTTTTTATTAACCATTAATTGTATTAAAATTTGAGGCTTAATTGAATACAAACAGAACTAGGTGTATGAAGCTTAATTGATTAAAGTTTGTATAATTGTTGGAGAGATCTGCTGTTGGCGGAAGTATACCGAAGGCTTATTGTTGTTGTTTTTTAATCGTATAGTGTATATTTGGTTAACCTTTAGAGAACCTGAGATGTTGGTGAAGAAATTGATATTAATCAAGGTTAGAAGTTAATCTCAAATTAAGAAATTAGTATAATAATAATAATAATAATAATAATAATAATAATAATAATAATAATAATAAATACAAGTAAGAAGAACGATTAAGAAGAAAAGGAAAAATTGTATTACCGTGAGACTCGTAAGCCGTTAGGACCATTTGGTTAATTTATGCATCTGTATAATTTTGAGATACAGTTTCTTTGTTTGGCTAATAAGTAGTTAATTATTAAGACAAAACCCATTATCTGTAAATTAATTGTTTAATCAGAAATCTCATGTGAATATATATGAAACATATACAATTTAATAGTTATTTAATTAAGTTTGGTCATGCGTGTTGCCCTCCAGTTTCATAAATTGTTTTAAAAATAAACAAGGTAAATAATGATAAAGAAGTATTTCTATATTGTCTTATATACAAATGTAATTAATCCCTCCAGTTTTCATAAATCGTCTTATATATCCCGAGGTAATGATTATGATTATGTTCTGTTAGTTTAGACTTGGTTACTGTAATCAATCTAGGATATTGAATATAATTTAAGAAGACAGTATGTATTAATTATTATCATTATATATATATATATATATTTGGAAGCTTAAAACTGTAAAGAAATTGAATAGACGTTAAAAGAAATAAATTAATATTAATATTAGCAGTAGATGATTAAATTCTAATTACATTTTTATTATCCATGATTGTACCTTTAGATTGTGTTGAGAAAGTTTAAAACGTGATAAAGGAGCTTGAGATATTGTAAGTTTTAGGAGCTTCAGGTGAGTACATCTCTCACCTGCAGCATGAGTAGTTTTATTAACTATTTAATGATTATACAAAATTACGTGAATGCTTATTTATATTTCATGCTTATTTATATTTCATGTGAGTATACTTTAATGAGTTGCTAAGTTAAATGCTTCGTGAGTTTTTATTCATTTATTTATGATTTATGTGATTGTGAAGAGATGTTTTGTTAAGTGTGATGATTCCATATGTTTGATCTGGTACAAGATGCAAGTATTTTGTTCTACGAAAAGTGAGAAAAATATTTTGAGATAGAGTATATATATATATATGGTTTTATTTTCTATATTTTTAAGAGATTGGTACCGGGCATCGAGACGCCCACTAGAGAAGTTAAGGGCACCGAGACCGCCCTATGAGTATTGAGTTGCTCCGTTTGGATTCGGTGGCTAGCTACCCCGAATACTTCGGAGTTGCGCGTATTGGTACCATGTTTGGGCCCATAGTATATTATTTTCAAGTACAAGAGTATATTATTGTTTTATTAGTGATGTCCTTGCTTTCTATTAAGTTGCAAAGAAAAATGTTTTGTGAGATAGGTGATGTACTTGCTAAGCAATTTTGCTTATAGTATTACCTCATACTGCAGATAAAGACAAATGTAAGATGTGATGCAAGGAGGTAGCAGCGCTGAAACGTGATTGGTGGTGACGGCCTCGAAATTGGTTTAAGATTTTTAAGAGTTTTCTAAGTTGCATGCAAAGTAAACTTAAATTTTGAGTTCTTTTGACGTAAAGTTTTATACAAACAATTTGTTTCTTTTTTGATGCTTTAGACCGTTTTAAAACTTTGATATGTTTCTTAACAAAATTGTTTCTGTTGTTTAAAAAAAAAAATCTCTACGATAGTTTGAAAGTTAAGCATAATTTAGTATAAGTAATTACCCTATTAGAAGGGGGTGTTACAAGTAACTGATGTTGGGCGTATTAAATGCTCATGTCAGGAGCAACTTAGATGTATTTAATGCGGTCACAGAGAAGATCTTTGGAGATCAAAGCTCGAATTCAAAATGGAGAAGTATCTTCCTTCAACGGATACTTTCCTACAACGGATATATTCTCAAGATCTATAAATAGAAGGTGTGAGTGACTGAAGACTTTGTTGGACTGAGCCAAGTGGAAATTCAGATATACTCCAAAGCTTCTTCAAGCTTACCTAAGTCCAGCCATTCAACCTTCAAGAAGCAGTCTATCATTCAAGTGTTCGAGCTTTCAAGTTCAAGACTGACTTTACCACAACAGTTGAAGAAAAACATATACTTTTAACCATTGTGCTGTGTGTGCTAGGTTGTTTTATCTTTGGTGTACTTAGTTGATAGAATTATATCTTTGCTAAGTTTGTAGTCTTGTGTAGGCTATTCATCCTGTGTGGGATTTTGTACCCTGTGTGGGTAGTAGGTTAACTTGTGTTAGGAAGAGGTTTGTAAAGTTGAGGCTTGTAAAACGAACTGACTTAATAAAGTTTCTCCTCAGAGAAGGAGTAGAGTGGACGTAGAAGGATTACTCCACCTTCGAATCACTATAAGCCATAAATGTTTTACTGTTTTTATCTACCTGTTGGATTGCATTGCTATATCTTGCAGCATACATCATCAGCATTTTGCAAAGGTTTCTCTAAAAACATACTTGTAAAAGAAAACATTTCCAAACAGAAACTCTATCTTGTTTATTTCGTTGCGTATTGTGATATCGGATCAGGAACTTGATACAGCATACTGTCAGGTTACTGATTTGAGTCAGGTTACTGCATTCACTGTTGAATTAGTATCCTGTATCACGAAAGAGTTTTAAAAGTTCAAAATCGATAGAGGTTCATTTACCCCCTCTGAACCTCTGACCACTTGGGACCAATAAATGTATTTAACATCGATGAGATTGTCTCATAAGAGTTCCACTCTCTAAATAATCATTAACAATTGATATCTATTTCCAAAGGTTTTAGTCCCTTGAAAGTTGAAACTGATATAGTATTTCATATGTTTTTAAGAAATTAATTAATTGATGTAAATAAATCATTTAAGTACATAGCGTATTTTTGGCTTATTAAAGAACCTAAACCAACGAAAATGTTAAAATGACTATTATGGATAACTCTTAATATGTGTGTACCGACGATATATAATGATCTCATCCCCTTAAATTATGGAATATGAAATTAATAGATTTATTAGATATCCGACACATCAACAGTAAAAATATATTAATGTACCCACGGGTAGGTTAGCAACACTGACTAAAACAATGAATCATATATTTATAACTACTTATACTTATTCAATGAATTAAGTTCATTACAGTTATAAACAATAGAATGAGATTATACACACCCCACCAATTGCTATACACATCTATTTAAAATAAATAAATGAAAAATATATATTTAAAGACATAAATGTCTTTACCATTAGTTAGTTATTTAATTTTTATATGTTGAGTGACTCTCCTGTGCACCTGGTGCATTATGCAATCCGGGTTGGCCCGCATCTGCTTGTCTTTTTTTTTTTTTTTGTTTAAGGTGTTGATTTTTATGTTATATTAGTGTGATGTTTATGTTATATTAGTATGACCTTTATGTATAAGTATGCTAACTTTTATTTAAAAAAAATCGCTTCAGGTGTTGACCTTTATGTTGTATTAGTGTGACTTTTATGTTATATTAATATGACTTTTATGTACAAGTATGCCAACCTTTATGTAATACTTTTACTTCAAAAAGGAAGAATTTCTGCACAATTTGTACATATATCCGCCTTGTTTTTCTTTGACCGACCTATCTTCTTTCTGTCATGCCCCATTTTGAAAGCATGTAATTATCAGAATTTATCTTATCAGGCATCCAACAACTTAGAAATGAAACATACTCTTTAGCGAAAAGATAACGGAAATGAGGTTTAGATAACATCCAAGACAAAGTCTTAACAACATTAAAATCCCGCTTTTACATAACAGAAAAATATTTGAAAGATATAGCGGAAGTCTAATACAGGATCCATGTCAAATAACTAAGTTTTACAAAAACAACAAATTGAAATCGTTTAGAAGAGCTAATTGTGGAAAATATTTTAAACATTTTCTATCAATAGGACATCCCTCTCTTCACACTCTTCCAAATTCGTTTGCATTTGTAGTGTGAATACACACGAGGTGAGTGTCTGGATATCACTCATGGGAGTACTTTCCAAAATTGACATACAGTAGTAGTATAAAAAACAATCATAAAGAAAGCAATTAAAACACAACACATAACACGTGGACGCGTGGCTATAGATAGGTGCGGGGTTTCCCCATCTTATCTTATAAATGCTTTTATTCCCGTTAATGTAGCTACAAGATCAAAATCCTCATATCAATAGTTTGCGACAGAGCCGCCATAACTGTTGTCTGTTGTTCATTACATATACACGTAATTCACAACACGAGTCACATCATCTTATTGAAATTAAACATATCATAACATTAAAGAAGCATTATATTGATCTTAGGTTCGCGTAACGTTCAATCATCAGTCGAGCATTCATAACATTATCTGTAGATTAAGTATTCTTACAGAAAACAGAATTAAAAGGTTAAGTTCAAACATTACCCCCACATTGTTTAGTGGTTTTCTACGTGAAACTCTAAGCTCTAAAGCACTACGTTCGTTCGTTCGTCCTAAAAGCCTACATATGATATAAAGCATATTAGATAATAATTAAACTATAGCAATTAAGATTATGTTTAGGAACTCTCGAAAGAATAAGAACGATGAAGAAAGGAACGATCGATGCGGGTAAGCATAGCTATGACATCTTTAAAATGCTTAACAAGGTTTATAAAATGTTGTTTTGAAAAGACGATATAAGATAAAGAAGGAAAATGAGAGATTTTGAAATCAATTTAAAATGTTAAAACGATCTTGGAAGTTTAAAACTTGATCATAGGGCTTAAAGTGATCGTTTGAGCTTGAAAAGAGGCATTTTGGGCTTAAAATAGAGTTTTTAAGAGCATGATGGCAAGTCTGTAAATTCTGGAGAGGTTGACTTTGACCCAAGGGGTCAAATTGTAATTTTCAGAAAGTTTGTGAAACCTTAGGGACTAATTTGTAAAATCAGAAAAGTTTTGGGGCTAAAACATAAATTCCAGAAACTTTTAGGGTTAAAATAAAAATCCCAAAACACTTGAGGGATTAAGCATAATTTTCGAAGACTTTGAGGGCTTAAACGAAATTATCAGAAGTTTGAGGGCTAGATTGCAAAAATCCTAAAAACTAGGGTTTGCATATAGGTCCCTGGACTCTTTCAAAATTTCAGAAAAGATCCCTCACCCCCAACCTCCCATCCAACCACTATCTCCGCCCTTACCACCGCCGTTTCAATTGCTGCTGGTGACACCACGTCGCCGACGACCATGCACACACTCGACGCACACCAACACACGCCCAACACACATGAAACGCACACACAAACACACACACACACACACACTCATTGCGGCAACGTAGTGCACAACTTGCCGACGTGTCTTGGCTTAGGCCTAAAACCCCCGCATCCAACCTCACCTGACGCTCGACCGCCTACGAGCGCCCCAGCGAGCGTGCTATTCTCCCGAGCAGCAACCACAACTTGACGCTCCGGTGAGCTCATGTCGTTGACCCAACACCCATACAAAGGGTGGTGAAACCGTGACAGAAATGAGAAGAGACGACAGATGAAGAAGAGGGGAGGAGAAGAGAAAATAAAAGAGTGAGAGAGAGAAAATGATAAGGCAGCACCTTTTGCCGACGCTTTTGAATGGAGACGGCGGCGGATGTTGGAGACGAGCCCAAATTTGAGACGGGCTTGTTGGGACCTTCGTTTTGGCATATAACTCAATCGGAGAAGAGGGTGGCCGAGGTAGTAGTGGCGACATCAATGGCAGCAGCCGGCCATCGGGCAAAGACATAGAGAGAGAGGGTGTGTGAGAAAAAGAGAGAGACACCTTTCCAAAGTGCTCCAAAATTAACCTAGTTGTATCACTTATCACTATTTATGACTCAATCTTGGGCCTATGGGCTTCTTGTCACTAATTTAAATTATGTCAATAGGCCTTATCTTATGATATCTCCTTAAATGTTATCACATAGGTGTCTGATTAATATTTCACGTAATTATTTCGTTTCGATAACGCACATAATTAAACAAGCAATTAAAGGTTAAATGATTTAAATAAATTCCAATTTTACAAGAAAAACCTAGGTGCTACACTTTCTTTAAGCAAGCTCCCTCCGACCGTCCACCAAGGACTAGTCCGATTTGGATCCCTCTGTTGTTTCCTTTCATTTCATGTGATATTACTCATACTTTTATATTTATATTATGTATATCTTTATATTAACAGAGTCATACTTTTATGTAATATATAAAGGTGCAACTAACATCACATAAAGTTATGAGTAATATCACATAAATGTATTTTGATCCGAAAAATGAGTTGAAAATTGAATTTTCTTTTTTAGTTCCAAAATTACATAAATGTAATGATATTTGTACATAAAGGTCATACTAATATAACATAATGTCATATATTTATAACATAAAGATCAACACATAAAATCAAAAAAAAAAAAATTAAAACTCGTGGATCCGAAACGGATCGACCCAGTTGCATGGATCTAGATCCATACAACTAGTGAACAAGAGTTTTTGTGTTTTATGTTATATAATTGAACGGATAGAATGGTAACCTTATGGGATGCATGTGTTTAGTAACTTATAGTATTAAATCATTTTAAAATGGACGTATTTAGTAATTAAAGTGTATTTAGTAGTGGATGTGGTGTGTATAAACACACCCTAAACAAAGAATAAGATACCAGCAAAAAAGTTAATTTTACCCTATATGTTCATTTACAACAAAGAACCTAAACAAAGAATAAGATACCAGGGAAAAAAGATAATTTTACCCTATATATTCATGAGTAAGTCTCTTGTGAGACCGTCACACGAAGTTTTAATGCATTGTGTGAGACGGGTCAACCCACAACCCAATTACCCACCATCCAAACCCTACAATTCACATGTTGTTTGTGGGTGATGGGGCTCCGTCTCACAGAAACTATCCGTGAGACCGTCTCACATGAGTATTTGTGTATATTCATTTACAACAAAGAATACATGGAAAGATATACAAATCCCACTATTTAAGATAGATATATCTACGAAGGTTCTAGAGGTGATTCTTCCTTAATACATTACAGTTATAAGCAATTCACATATTGAATGAGTTTAATTAATGAACTCAATTCATAATAACATACATTGATGGACAATATATAGTTACCAAATTTTTGTAACTAGATCAAGGTCCATAAGCTATGCACGTACGTACAGGCACTTGGAAATCAATTGGAAATTAAGAAAACATTTAATTCTTCCTCAAAGAAAAAGTAAGAAAACTAATTCATAACTCAAAACATAATTAGAATTTTAGCTTTCTAAAAAAAAAAATAATAATAGAACAAATGCATATTTTGTTCCCATATATATTTTTTAACTTTATTGTTGAAATCGATAAAATGCCCACTATTGACAACTCTTAATATGTTCATCGATGACGTGTAATGACCTCATCCTCTGGTTATATGGAAAATGAAATTAATATGTATACTATATATTTGATACATTAGTTATGGGCACACATTAATGTGTCAATGGTGGGTAGGATAACATGACTATATAAGTGAATGTGTAGAAGTGAATATAATAAAAAGAAAATGTAGGTTGTAAACGTATAAAAACCAAAATACAAAGGGTCAAATTCTTTTAAAAGGTGATTAATTCTATACACAACTATAAAATTTCTTAATACAACCATCATAAAAATAAAATCTCATTTCTATTTTTAAATTTCACTATGATATTTTCTACTCTCTCTGCATAGTCATTGAGTATTCAATTAAATCTCAACTCTATTACTAAAAAAAAAATATCTTTGTATGAAGTGAATTTAAAACTTTTTAAGGTAAAATACACATAATATTCCAAATAATTTTTTTTTTGGTGAATATGATATTTTTATGTTGAATTTTTAAATTTCTCGAAGTTGTTACCCAATAGATTGTTTTTGTTTTTTTGTTTTTTGATATATGGATTAGAAGATTCGTATGAATCATAATTGTATGAATATACACTTCTATATATTTTGAAGTTGTCCAACTATTGCAGTCTAAAAAAAAAATTACAATTATTCGAATATTGTAATCTAAAAGCAGATACATATTTTTGAATATCTTAATATCCAAAATTAAAAATAACATATATGCTATTGCGGCAGTTGTTCGGTTGAGCAATAAAGTTGGCCTCTTAGTACGTGTAAAAACTCTCCATAATTGTGTAAAGAAGGAAAAATACATACAACTCTCTAAAGGAGGGAGGGAGGGAGATTGTAGAAATACCAATTGTAAGAATAAAAATGAGATTTCTTTTTTCTTTTCTTTTTTTTATTTTTGTGAAGATATTGAGAAATTTTTTGGTTGTAATAAAATCACCCTCTTTCAAATATGTCTATTTCCAACAAAATATATAACCATATAAGGGCCCATCGCCCATCATATCTAATTAAGTGGGATGGACATACAATATCAATTTTATTCGGCCTTGTAATGATAAAGGGCCTGAATTTTTTGCAAGCCCAGTATTATTCACTATCATAAGGTTTATCTAAGAAAAAAAAATCTAATTTTTCTTATAAATTACAAACAATTATTTCTATTTTATAAATCACATACCTTAATTAACATTAGTTATAAACAAATGAGTAGATTCTAACTCACAATCCATATCTCACAAAATAAAGATTGATTTGTTAAAATAAACTTGAAATATGGATAGTGAAAACAATGAAAGAGTAGTTTATAATTATTATGATATCTCTTATAAAAGCTGAAATCCCCGAAAACAATCTTGATAATTTATGAACAATCAATTATATTTTAATATTTAGTTCAAAAATGAAATTAGCTGATCTCAAATTTATGTCGAAGCAAACACCACCAACCAATTTATTAGTATAAATTTAAAATCATTTCTCAAATCCTTTCATGCAAATACAACTATCGGAACAAGTTCTCCCCTACTGTCTAAATAAGAAACGTGGTAAGCATTTCATACATTTTCATGATGGATATTCATTTAATGATTCAAATGATAGCAGCAAACATAGAGCAACTAGAAACACTCTTAAGTGGCCATTATTGAGATACTCGCAAAAATATCCTTTAATGTAATCCTTAATTGATTTACTTCATGTACATATTTTCCTAGTTGACAAAGGAAACTTCATCTAATATTTGTAGACTGTAGTTACATAATGCATAAATCTCATTTAGATACAATTAACCCACATACAAAATAAGTAAATCATATTTGAGATACAATTAACCCACTTACAAAATAAGTAAATCATATTTTAGATATTATGTACTGATTCGAGCAAAAGATTCAAATATTTCAAACTCGAGATCTTTGTTTTAAATTCCCAATATTACTTCACTCAACCACCCTATTGGACTTCAATACACTATTGAAAGTTCTGGTGGATAGAATATCCTGCAAGACTAAACAACAAGATTAAACAGAATTATTAATGTTGTGTCAAATGTCACAACATCAACCAAAACATCAATCAAAACAACAGAGAAAGATGTAAAGAATAGAGAAATTATCCACAAGTATATAAAAATACTTGTGGAACGCAAGCCGGACAAAACTTATTTTATTACTTCGATGAATAATTACAAAAGTCCAAAGAGATCTTGAAAGAATCTCTTTGGAAAAACACACACTCTAAAGGTTTTCTCTCACGCTCTATGAATGTGACAAACTCTCTATGGCTTACAAAGTAATCCTACAAACTGAAATATTCAGAAGCTGAAAATGTTGTCACTGATGTGCCAACATCAAATCACTTTGTAAACTAAAACTATTCTACACTCTCTCTTTTTCTTTGCTCACTTATCTTGCTTGTTTTTAATCTGCAGTCTTCGAATCTGCTATTTATAGACCACTGCAGACTCTTCTTCTTAGTGGAAGATCATCCATGTTCTCCATTATCTCCATGTCTTGTTCCATCCATGATCTCTCCATATCTTGTTCCATCCATGATCTCCATTATCTTCATGTCTTGTTCCATCCATGATCTTCAAGTCATGCTCTTCATCTTCAATCCTCCACTTCTCCACTTCTTGCTTCTCCACGTTTTCTTCTCCTTTCTTTATCTCACATTTCTGCAAATCACAAGGATATATAAGGAGAATAAAATTCCTATTATCTAGGAAAGGAACATTAGTTCCTTTAGGCTCCTTCAACAAATAAATCTTGTTAAATACACATCCAATCATCCAATCCCTTAAATATCTCAACTATAAAATCATATATCAAAAATAAATTAATTTGGATAAAATAAAGGAAAAAGAAAAATTAATTAGTGTTAAAAATTAACACTAACAACTATTTTATTCAAACTGATGGTTTTTTCTTCTTTAGAAATAGTTGTCACTACTCATTATACTTAGTTGAAGCAATGCTATTATTGTTATGAATCGAAGATAAGTAGATAATACTCACTACAAGAAATTATCTCATAGACTACACCCCTAAGATAATGGTTTTTTCAAAAAACCCTTGTCGTAGTCTAAACTGACGGAACCGTTGTCTTTGCCAGACAAATTCTCTCATAGATAAGGGTTTGAACTTGCCGTTGTCGTAGACGTGTTGTCCTAAGACCCTAAGACAAGGGTTGTTTTCTAACGTTGTCGTAACCTCGTAGAAGCGTTGTCGTAGACTAATTTAATTAATTTAGAAAAAAAGTCAAATATTACAATATATATATTTTTAAATGAAAGGAGAAATGCTATATATTAATTGTTTTTTTAATTAAATTAAATTTGAAAAGTTTAATTATTTTATGTTAATTAATTAGTCATTAATCTTCCAATTATATATATATATATATATATATATATTGTGGACCTTTTAAAATATATTAAAAATACAAATAATAAAAACTAACAAAAAATATGTGATAATATTAATTGTTTTTTAATTAAATTAAATTCAAAAGGTTTAATTATTTTATGATGTTATCTTATATTATCTTATGTTAATTAGTCAGTAATCTTTCAATTTTATGTATATATATATATATATATATATTGTTAAACTTTTAAAATATATTAAAAATATAAATAATAAAAATTAACAAAAAATATGTGATAATATTAATTTTTTAATTAAATTAAATTTGAAAAGTTTAATTATTTTATGATGTTATCTTATATTATCTTATATTAATTAGTCATTAATCTTTCAATTATATATATATATATATATATTGTTAAACTTTTAAAATATATTAAAAATACAAATAATAAAAATTAACAAAAAATATGTGATAATATTAATTGTTTTTTAATTAAATTAAATTTGAAAATTTTAATTATTTTATGATATTATCTTATATTATCTTATGTTAATTAGTCATTAATCTTCCAATTATATATATATATATATATATCTTATTATTTGCATTAATATTATCTTATATGAACAAACTCATAATTTTAAAAAATAGTATTTTTATAAAATATATTAAAAATATGCACTAGTATATTTATAATTGTCTTAAAACGAAATTAGATTAAATATTACTAAACATATTAATTAGTCATTAATCTTCCAATTATATATATATATATATATTTATGTAACCTTTTAAAATATATTAAAAATACAAATAATAAAAATTAACAAAAAGTATGTGATAATAGAAAATTGAAAAATATCAAAAATTGAAATAAAAGAAATGCATGTAAAATATTACTACATAAAGCATTAATGGTCTAGTGGTTGGAGTATCACCTTGTCACTCGGGTTCGAATCCCAGACAACACGCAATATTTGACATGATGATGTGTCATCACTTTGATGATGCCCACTCTAGAAGAAACACATTTTTAATTAATGAATTTTCAAACTCAAGAATTCAAACTTTTAAATTCCTTAATTTGACCAACCGTATCAAAGTATATAATTTTAACACATAGAATCTACGTCTATTAACTAGAAATTTGACCAACCGTATCAAAGTATATAATTTTAACACATAGAATCTACGTCTATTAACTAGAAACAAACTAGTGGTTCAAACTAGTAATTTCTAGCTTTAAATTGAATAAATCAGAATTGAGACAAAATCGTTAACCAAATGGTGAATGGTAATTTGGTTTTTTTTTTTTTGGGTAATAGTTATTTTGATTTTAATTTTAGACTTTTAGTTAATAGTATATGTTATATTAGGTTATGTTATACTGCTAATAAATTATATATAATTATTTTTTATTTTTTATTTTAAATTAAGAGGGCATCCAAAACCAAGATTGAGGGATGACTATTGGCCCATTAAAAAAAATTAATATAAAATGCTTATGAAATGCAACAGGAAAGAAGTAAAGGGAGAGTAGTTGAGGCCCGCAACACACTTCGAGTTGAGAAAAAGGTGGTATAAGGGATATAAATTTCGAGATAATTATTATAATTATTATTATTTGGCTCAGAAAACCCTTAGCATTATCATAATTAATTTGCTCTAGAAATAAGCATGGATACAATGCACTGGCGAAAATAAATTAATTAATTCTCAATAGATTGTCCTATATCTGGAAGTACGTGGTTCGAATTTTTAATCATTTGAAAATATGTTATAAGATAATTTAAAATATTAGATAATTATTTATAATAAAAAACTATTTAAATTTTAGGGGAAAAAACTTAAAAGTTCTAAACAATATATTAACTTTATAGGAGTTTTATTAAATATTTTAATAAGTCCAACTATATTGAGTATGTTTGGAAGGGATTTAAGTGGGTTTGGGGAAAACCCGCCATTGAAATCCTGGATTTTATAGTAAAGGTGAATAGTGAAAGAGTAAGTGTTTTGTGAGATCGTCTCACGGATTTCTATTACGTTGCATGAAACGATCAACCCACAACCCAAACCCTACAATTCACATATTGTTTGTAGGTGATGAGGCTCCATCTCACGGTAACTATTCGTGATACTGTCTCACATGAGTTTTTGTAATAGTGAAAATGTATGTTTGTTTGAAGATTTTATAGGATGAGATTAGATGTCAAATTAATGTTGGAAAAGGTGGGTTGATAATATATTATTGTGAAAAGGTGGATTGATGTGATATTTTTTTATGAAAAAATGTATTTGATAATGATTGGTGATTGTAATATAGGTAGTAATGATTATGTCCGAATTTTGTGATCCAAATTTAAATGCAGAAACAAACATACATTAGGCTATGTTTGGATTAGTGTTTACTAGTCGGGATTTGAGATTTAAATTCATTCAAATCTCGATTTATTTTGAGGTTAGAAGATGATTATATAATTTACCAAAATCCTATTTTATTTAAATAAAAATACAATCATTAACTCTATACTATAACCTAAGACAAAAACTTTTGTGCACCTGGTGCACGGACCCTAGATCCGTGCACTCGGGTCGATCCGACCCGTCAAGCGCCCGCACACCCCTCTAGGTCGTGGATAAAATCCATCCAAACATGCTCCCAGGTGCCAGACATTTATGTTATGTTAACTATATCTTTTAGTAGTATTAGACATACCTTTTGTAAGACTAGATATACCTTAGCATTTTTTTTAGACAAACATATTAACCTTTCATTCCTTTTAGTTATAACAGTCATACCTTTTAATTATGTTAGATATACCTTTTAGTTATGTTAGTTGTACCTTTATATATTACATAAAAGTATGACTATGCTGGTAACTTTATGTAGTATTAGACATACCTCTTTATTACATTTATGATATATGTACAGTACCTTTATGTGTTCATAAGATGACCATTTTGTATTTTTAAGTATACCTTTATAAGTCAACCATGTAAGACACATTATGTATAAATTTGAAGACCTTTATATTAAGTTACTTATACATTTTGTCTCAATAACGTGACTTTTATGTATTATTAAGAATACCTTTATAAACAGAACAAAAATAAGTCAGTTATATATACAAAACATTCATTTTATGTAAATACGGAGACCTTTAGATTTAGTTAAATATATTTTTATGTGTTCATAAGATGACCATTATGTATTTTTAAGTATACCTTTATAAGTCAACCATTTAAGATACATTATGTATAAATTCCAAGACCTTTATGTTAAGTTACTTATATATTCTGTCTCAATAACATGACTTTTATGTATTATTAAGATGCCTTTTAGATTCAGAAATTGCATCAATTGTATCGGTAAATTCATCTTCTCCACTAGATAACTCAACAATTTGAAGATTGGGTATAGTTTCACCTATGATAGAATATTACGAACACAACATCAGTTAACCTTTTCGCATTGATAATTGAAAACAATATCTGAATCTCTAAGTTATAAGCATTGTTCGTGTTTTCGTTTGTAATTTGAAGGTTGGAATCACAGGCTCCATGGAGATGATTGATTGAAGAGGTGAAGTTTAGGAAGGAGGTGATGACGCGATGGTGAACTGAGGGATTAGTGAATTGAGGGATTGCGCCTCTTAATTAGGGCATTTATTATTTAAAAAAAACAAGGTATATATATATATGTGTCTTCTTGGGCCGGGTCGGGTCTGAGTTGCACGGATCTTAAGATCCGTACAACAAGTGTATGTAAGTCCAACTCGTAACCTATTAATATACAAATTTCAATGTACACCTAAATTTCTACTATTATAATCATCCAATCATTACTACTACATCAACTAACAATATAATATTATATAATAACATTTTTTCAACATTGATTTGACACCTACAGTACTAATTCTAACCTACAAAATTTCTAAACAAATATAAATTTTAACTATTCACTTTTATTTCAAAAACTCAGAGTTTTAAAGTCGAATTTTCCCAATCCTACATAAATTCAAAACAAACATACCCTTAGGGTTTCAAACATAACAGAGTTTCAAAGAAAAAACTCAATATTGAAGACCTAAATTAAGTTAACTTTAATTTTGAAGATCCAAAACTTCCAAAATTGAATCCTTTGGTTCAAGATCTTAAACTATTTTAACTTTAATTGAAGACCCAAAACTTCCAATATTGAATCCTTTTCCTCGTTCATTATCATGATAATAACTTTAAAAAATCGATTAGATTTTTATGAGAAATTATTGTTTTAAATGGAAAAAAAAAAAAAAAAAAAAGGTGACATGAACGGGGAAAACAAGCTAGGAGTCAAAACAAGGAAAGGTAAATAGGAAAAGCCACTCGTGTCATCAACGTTTGTCAGGAATTTTGTCAATATTATTCATTATTACTTTCCGAATCTCAACCCTAATTATATTTAATCATGTCCTTTTCAATTATAGCAATCTATATATATAAATCCAATGAAAATTTGAAATCCACTTAAATTAATTAATTTGGTGTTAATAATTCAAAACCCTCATCTTAAGCTATCTGTACTGTCCTTTCTCTCTCTCTCACCCAACTTTACCATTTCTTGTCGGGAACTTGCAACGCCACCAGTGCCATGTTTTTTCATTTCTAGCTAAGCAGCTCTCATGTGTAAGGGCTTCTATTATCATTTCTATTGTTTTAATTTCCAAGCAAGCTTTGTGACTCTTCATTTTTTAATTATATATTCAAGTGGAAAACATTCTTGCTTGGTCCAATCAACATTTTGATTTGTTCGAATTAATTTGGGAGTTTCTGTTGAAAAGATTCAATCTTGGGGAAAACCCATTTCTGTGGAATTGTTATTTTATTGGATCTAAGTGCAGTTGATGCTGGGAGATTGAAGGCTTGGTTTTGAAGTGAAATACTTTTTTTGGGTTTTAACCGTTGAGTAATTCACTTTGTACTTGGTTGTCTGTTGGTTGTTCTTCTATCATTTTCACTTCTCAAGTTCTTGATTTATGGTTCTTAAAGAGCCCATTTTTCCCACCCGTTTTACATATGTAAAGGGCCCCTACAATAAGCTGTTTCTTTTGTCGGTGGAGATTTAGGAATCTTGTTTATGTTGCTCCATTTTATCCTTTCTTGAATTCTCATTGAAGAAAGAAAGTTTGGGATTAATAGGGTTTAACTATTTGAGAGCAATTTGAGGCTTTTGTTTAGAAAGTTGGGTGGTGATCAATGAGTTTGAGGAAAAATGTTAATCCTCATTCAGGAAGGATTTTTAGTGACAGAAGATGGAAAGTACCATTCTTTGTGAGTTTACTTGTATCGATCACGCTATTTACGGGTACACTTTTCGGATTGTATTTGTCACCATTTCGCCGTGATCAACTGCAATTCGATGCTATGTCATTCGCTGATGATGAGGACTTAGAAGGGTATTTTGTAGACTCTGATTTAAGGAAGTCATTTGAATCAATGGAGGTTTCTAAAGCAGAACCACCAAGACTTGCTTATCTAATTTCAGGAACAAAAGGTGATAGCCAGAGGATGATGAGAACATTGCAAGCTGTGTATCATCCCAGAAATCAGTATATTCTTCACATGGATCTTGAGGCTCCGCCTAGGGAGAGGTTGAATTTGACTATGTCAGTGAAGAATGATCCAACGTTTAGTGAGGTGGAGAATGTGCGCGTAATGGCTCAATCCAATTTGGTGACGTATAAAGGTCCTACTATGATTGCTTGTACCCTCCAAGCTATAGCAATATTGTTGAAAGAGAGCTTAAAATGGGACTGGTTTATCAATCTGAGTGCTTCTGATTATCCTCTTATGACTCAAGATGGTCAGTTCTCTGCTTCTCATATGCCTGAAGTATCTAAGATTTAATAGTTATATTCTGCTGTTTCATTCTTTATGTTTGATCTTTTTTGGAAGGTTACTTAGTGACAAGATTTTAATTTGATTAGCCCACATTTTCCATCATTTGATCTCAAGAAATGGTACTGAATTGACTAGATAGATAGACTAATATGATATGTACGTTTAATGTGCTCTAATAGTGATTAGCTATGGTGTTGATATAGATATTTGTAAATATCAAGATGGGGGCTTGGAAGTTTATGGCACAGCGATTATGAATCTCTCACTAATACAAATTTCAAAGTCTTGAGTAAACTATTATATGCAAGTTGAATTATGGTATTGTGACCACATTAGAGGATATATCGTGGGGAAGTATAAAAACTGCATTTTGGGTGATCTTCTGTTATTTTGGCTATATACACATCAGCTTTTGGGTTTAGTTTAGCTATCACCGAACCTTTGGTTTACAAGAACTTAGAAAGCTCTTCATTCTTATCAGTAATTTGTTACTAGAACATTAATAGAAATTGAATTATGCTTATATTATTGGACCATTCTCGGTTTTTTTTTTTTTTTGGGGTTGTGACCTGATATAGTCATTAAAATATTAAATTGATGTATTTCATATTTCATTAAAGCTTTACCAACAGCTGAATATGTGATTCAAATAGTCTAAAGTTAGTGAAAGTATTTTGGAAGGAATGAGTTTATTTTATAGCAGAGGACCCATTCTATCAGTTCTTGTACATCGACTTTTCCTCAAAATGGTATTTTATTAGGTTACTACCAACCAGTTGTAGCAGTTGCTTGAAGTAACTATTTCCTATCCTTTCTTGATTTTGTAAATGGTCATTATCCTATAAACCTTCAAAATTGCTAGAGTATCATTCACACTTTGTATTTGGTCTTTTTGATGAAAATATTAACCTTAAGTTTGTACTCTACGTGCACGACTTTATGATAATCGCTGAGATTTAATCTTAATCTCATCAACTTAACTTGTTGTGGAACCCTTCACATAATCACTGATGGAATCCAGATTCCATTAACCTCTATGCAATACTTGTTAATTTATTCAGCAGTCAATGAGTTCTGAGTTCTCATATGAAATAAGGTATCTTAGATTTATGCTTAACAGAATTAATCTCAGCCTGTTTTTGGGCTCCATTTCCTGCTTCTTGAAAGTGATTCTATTTCAGTATCACTATTTTACAAATAGATTATATTTCCAAGGCAATTGTGTGTTTCCTCATCTTTAAGATTTTCAGCAATATAATCTCTCTGAATTCACCTATCCTTTTCCATTGTGCAGATATGCTTTATGTTTTCTCAAATCTGTCTCGAAATCTCAACTTCATTGAGCATACACAGATCTATGGGTGGAAACTGTATGTACCACAATTTTTTTTTTTTTGAAAATTCTACAGTTCCATTCCTTTAATGCATAGATTTCATGCTTCGTCTTTGATTATAATAATTTTTTCAGTAACCAGAGAGCAAAGCCTATCATAATTGATCCAGGTCTCTACTTGTCTAAAAAATCTGATATTGCTTGGACTACTCAACGTCGCTCCCTGCCAACATCTTTTAAGCTGTTTACTGGTAGGTTTTTCATCCCATTTACATGAGGTTTCATCAACACATAAATCATATTTTATTCATTTATAGATAGATAGATATATTGACTAGTCCAAGAATGACACAATTTGTGTAAAACTGTTCGATTATTTTCTTGTGTTAAATCAATTGCGAACCGCTCATTTGCTTCTTGTACAGGCTCGGCCTGGGTGGTCCTAACTCGATCGTTTGTGGAATACTGCATATGGGGTTGGGACAACCTCCCACGAACAATCCTCATGTACTATACGAATTTCATCTCGTCTCCTGAAGGCTATTTCCACACAGTTATATGCAATACCGAAGAGTTTCAACACACCGCTCTAAGTCACGATCTCCACTACATCGCTTGGGACACACCCCCTAAACAGCACCCCAGATCGTTAACGATCAAGGACTTCAACAAAATGATAAACAGCAGCTCCCCTTTTGCTAGGAAGTTTCACAAGGACGATCCCGTTTTGGATAAGATCGATAGGGAGTTGTTGGGACGAACAAATCGGTTTGCGCCAGGTGCGTGGTGCATAGGGAGCTCGGAAGGTGGGGCTGATCCTTGCTCTTTGCGCGGTGATGATTCCGTGTTTAGCCCTGGTCTTGGTGCCAAGAGGTTGCAAGAATTAATACAGAAATTGTTGTCTGAAGATTTAAGTAGCAAGCAGTGTTCAGTGAAAGGGTAAAGGTGCATTCAGATGAGGAGCAGTTTGCAATTTTTCAAAGCAAGTGGTTCTCTCTAACAGGGGGATTTCAAAGTGTATATTGCTAATGTGTTGATAGAATCTGTACAATGTAGAATTTTGTATTCTTTTCTGAGATATGGGGTTTCTGGAAATGATGTTCTAATCATTCTGGTTGTGTTTTTATTTTTTAAAGAAAAAAAAAAGAAAGAAAAGAATTCTGTTTTCCCTGAATAGTATGTGTATAGGAATTGTAAATATTTGAAAAATGAAATTAAAATACGAGATCCTTAATTACTTTTACATTTTCGTATTGTGTAATATGAATGTTGAATTTTTTGGTTGGCATATGAAGTATGATCATCTAATGATTCTGGTTATATCAGGAGTAGAGTAGTAGTGTAAAATAATTACAATTCCTACATGAATATGTGCAATATTATAATATATATGTGTTAATGTAGACGATGTCACACTACCTTGAAGTTGTAGGCATGTTAATTGTTATATAATCTATAATTAGGTCCGACTTTTTGATAAGAAAAACTCAAATGAAAATTTAAATTTATAGATAATTTCTATAATATTAGCCTCTATTTACAATTGAGTACTAATAAAAGAAATACAGACCTAAAGATGTGTTTGGCAACAGTATGGTATATCCTATCCAAACCTATACAAATTATATTATTAATATCTAATCAATTTAAAATTTTATTTATGTTATCTGAACTTGTCTCGAATCTGATTACTGTAACCCGCATACTATTAACATTATTGAAACTAACTAGCTAACTATACATCACAGCTAACATAACTTGCATGCATGGCAGTTGCAGCAGATTGCATGGTAGTTGCAGTAGGCTTGAAGCCGTTTTCACTTCTGTTATTTAGCTGCCATGTTGGCATGCTATGTCATAGTTAGTTAGAAGAGTTGGTTAGGTAGTTTTACAGCTTGGTGATCACGTTTTGATCTCTATATATATGATGTAATCTCTCTTGTCTAATCAATGAAGAAATACACATTACTTTTCAGTTTTAACATGGTATCATGAGCCGGAGTCTTCTTCTTCTTCTCCGATTGCTCATTGTGCTTCGTTTTTTAGATTTCTGTTGAGTTTTTCTGTTGATTACATGGCGCAATTCTCTCTCCCCACGTTCACTACTCTTACGCTTCGATTGGATCGAACAAATTTCTCATACTGGAGGTCCCAGGTTTTGGCTACAGTGACTGCACATGGTTTTGATATGTTTTTGCATGGTGATGAAGGTAGTATTCCTAAAGAGTTTGTTCTCGATGAGGATGGAGCTCGTTATCGAAGTGCGAAGTTCATTGAATGGATTCGCAAGGATCAATTCTTGAAGAGTTGGATTCTCAGTTCTATTTCAGAATCGATGCTAGGGTTTGTGAGTAGATACACTCATGCATTCGAAATCTAGCGTTCATTGGATCAACTTTTTCGATCCAAATCAAAAGCGCAAGCCATGAATCTCCGCTTTCAGTTCCAGACATCGAAGAAAGGTGCTATGTCTATAGCTGAATTTGTTATGCAGAAGCAGAATCTTGCAGATCAATTGCGTGCTGCTGGTCAAACAATTAGTGATGATGATCTTGCTCTCTACATTCTCAGAGGATTGAGAGTGTTGTTGTGAGTCTTACTACACGCAGTGATGTGTTGACTTTTCCTGAGGTTCAGTTCATTCTTCAAACACATGAGACGCGCCTCAATCAACAGACTACTGCTAGTGCTAATCTAACTACTTCTGCTTCAAGTGCTCATTACAACATAGCTAAGGGCTCAAATGATCGAACTAGAGGAGGTTTTACACCACGAGGTAGGGGTCGTGGTAGATTCTCTCGAGGAGGAAGAGTTGTTTGTCAGATATGTGAAAAGAACAACCATGTTGCAGTCAAGTGTTTTAAATGATTTAATGTATCTTTTCAAGGATTGGAGAATTCAGCTGCACCTGTTCAAGCCAATCTCCTAAGTACTGGTAATACTAAACCTCAGGCTCAAAATTCTGATCATTCACTTGTGTTTGGGACTGGTTCTTCTAGTCAATCACAGGATTGAATTATTAATAGTGGAGCAACTCATCATGTTACCTCAGCCTTGGAGAATCTTTTTCTGCAATCTCCATACCAATGTAAGACAAAGCTTGTGGTTGGTAATGGTTCATCTCTTTCTATATCTCACACAGGTTCTACATCATTTCCTTCTTTGAAATCTTCTTCCATTAATCTCAATAATGTTCTTTTTGTTCCTGATATAACCAAAAACCTTCTGAGTATTTCTCAAATTTTACAAGATGATGCTGCCTTTATTGAGTTTCACTCTTCTTGTTGTCTTGTTAAGGATCTAAGAACTCACACAATTCTATTGAAAGGAATGCTTAGAGATGGACTGTACCAGCTTGATCTATCTCATCTTCGATCTTCTAAATCAACACCATCATCACCATCATCTCAGGCTTTTCTATCTCAGTCTACAAATAAGAGTTTATCTGCTCAAAACTCATCTTGTACTACTTCTGCTTTGTCTTCATTGTGGCATAACTGTTTAGGTCATCCATGTATTGCTACTTTGAATCAAGTTCTCAAATCTATAAATGTCAAATGTTCTACTTCTAATATGTTTTGTGATGACTGTAAGGTAGGAAAACTACATCAAATGCATTTTTCTTCTGTTTTGCATGTGAGTAAACAGCTTCTTGAACTTCTTCATTGTGATGTTTGGGGTCCTTTATTTACTGTGTCTCAAGATGGCTATATATACTATGTTCTCTTTGTAGATGATTACACTAGATTTTCATGGATCTATCCTCTGCAAGTTAAGTCTGATGTTGCCTCTATGTTTAAGAAATTTTTACCTCTTGTTGAAAGACTTTTTAACACCAAACTCAAAGCTATTCAATGTGATATGGGAGGAGAGTTTAGAGTTCTATCTTATTTCTTACAGAGTTTAGGGATTGTTCTTAGGCATTCTTGTCCTCATACACATCAACAAAATAGACTTGTTGAAAGAAAGCATCAACATATAACTGAAATGAGATTGTCTATGCTAAGTCATGCTTCTTTTCCATTATCTTTTAGTGGGAAGCTTTTCAAACTGCTATTTTCTTGATTAATTTACTTCCTACTCCTATTCTTAAGGGTGTTTCTCCTTATTACAAACTCTATCACAAAGTTCCTGATTACAATTTTCTTAAAACTTTTGGATGTGCTTATTTTCCTTAATTGAGGCCATATAATCAACATAAACTGCATTCAGAAGTCAAAAATGTGTGTTCATTGGCTATAACATATCTCATAAAGGTTATAGATGTTTGCATCAAAGTGGTAGAGTCTATATTGCTAGAACGGTTACCTTCAATGAAACTGAATTTCCATATGTTATTCTCTTCTCTTCTTCTCATTGCACTTCTTCTTCCATTCAGTCTTCCTCTTCTCTTCCTCTTCTTCCTATCTCTTATATCTCTTCCCCACCTGATTCTGAGTACAGTCCACACTCTAGCTCTTCTTTATCTACAGGTAGTTCTTCTTCTTCTGATAACTCTCCACCAAATTCTTCTCCTATTACTGACTCCATTCAACAACCTTTATCTTCAGATAGACCAGTTAATCTTCCTACTACTGATTCTCTTGTCTCACACAGATCCTTAGCTCTTCATTTCTCTTTAAATTCTCATTCCATGATTACAAGATCTAAAAATGGAATTTCCAAACTAAAGGTATACAGTGCCAATCTTTCTGGAAATGAACCTCTCACTGTTGCTCAGCTTTGGATTGCCCTCACTGGAGACTTGCTATGGATGATGAATTCAAGGCTTTGCAATCTAATAATACATGGAGTTTGGTCTCTTGTCAGCCTGATATTAATCCAAGTACCAACAAGTGGGTGTTTAGAATTAAGAGGAATCCTGATGGTAGTATTAATAAGTACAAAACTAGATTGGCGGTAAGAGGTTTTCAGCAGAATGCAGAAGTGAATTTCTTTAATACTTTTAGCCCTGTGGTTAAGCCTTTAACTATAAGGTTTGTGTTTACTTTAGCAGTGACAAAGGGTTGGCAGATTCAACAGGTTGACATCAACAATGTTTTTGAATGGAGACTTGAAGGAGGTGGTTTACATGTATCAACCTAAGGGCTTTATTGATAATGATCATCCCTCTTATGTTTGCAGGTTGGATAAGGTTCTATATGATCTAAAACAAGCTCCCAAGGCTTGGTATGATAAGCTCACAGACTATCTTCTATCTCTTGGATTACACAAGTCAATTGCAGATCATTCTTTGTTTCATTCTCATGTGGATGGTAAGCTTCTCATAGTGTTGGTTTATGTGGATGATATACTCATTACTGGAGATGATTCTTACATGATATCAACTCTTATTCAGAAATTACATGCTCAATTCTCTCTCAAGCATCTTGGTGAGGTGAATTACTTTCTTGGTACTGAGACACATAGATGTATATATGGTATTCATCTAACTCAATCCAAGTATATCAGAGATGTTCTTAGTAATGCAGGTCTCTGTTAATGCAAACCAAGTCCTACACATTATCTTGCTGGCCAAAAGTTATCTATCCATATGGCACTCTCTTTGATCAGCCATCCTTATATAGAAGAATTGTTGGTTGTTTGCAATATCTTACTTTCACCAGACCTGACATTGCTTTCATTGTGAATAAACTGAGTCAATATCTTCATCAACCTACAACAAAGCACTGATTAGCTTGCAAGAGGGTGCTTAGATACCTGCAAGGTACTATACATACTGGAATCATGTTTAAACCTGTGTCTCGAATGGTGTTAGAAGGCTATGCAGATGCAAATTTTGCAAGCAATGTTGATGATAGGAGGAGCACTAGTGGATATTGTATATTTCTTGGCTCAAATCCACTTACTTGGAGCAACAAAAAGCACCATGTTGTGGCCCGAAGTAGCACTAAAGCTGAATACAGATCCTTGGCTCTAGCTACTACTGATCTACTTTGGCTCAAAAACATGTTCCTGAGTTAGGTATCAACCTTGAGCACTCGACTTTACTATGGTGTGATAATATGGTAGCTATCAAGCTTGTCTTTAATCCAGTTTTCCATGCTCGTACAAAACATATAGAAGTTGATGTTCATTTTTTTAGGGAAAAGGTGCAGAATTATGATCTTGACATTCGTTTTGTTCCCTCTGAGCATCAAGTGGCTGACATCCTTACCAAGACTTTATCAGCGGGACATTTTCATACACTAAGTACTAAGCTTTCTCTACTTCATGATCGGGTTAGAAGCACAATGGAGCGTATTGAAACTAACTAGCTAACTATACATCACAGCTAACATAACTTGCATGCATGACAGTTGCAGCAGATTGCATGGTAGTTGCAGTAGGCTTGAAGCCGTTTTCATTTCTGTTATTTAGCTGTCATGTTGGCATGCCATGTCATAGTTAGTTAGAAGAGTTGGTTAGGTAGTTTTACAGTTTGGTGATCACGTTTTGATCTCTATATATATGATGTAATCTCTCTTGTTTAATCAATGAAGAAATACACATTACTTTTCAGTTTTAACAAACATACCCAATATCTATTTATTTCACAGATAAATTTTTTTAACAGAATCTAATCGGATATTTTATGTTGATATTCAGTTTTTCAATGTGTAGTATCTCCTTATATTTATAAAAAAAATTGTGATTGAGTTATTAACAAATTATGTAAGTGGTAGTAGTCTTAATTTTTTGTTACTATGCGAAAAAAGGTTCGAGTAGTAACCGATATAATATAGGGATAACACTCATTCATATTGTAATTAAGATAGAGAATTATTTTTCTACTTCAATAGATATTATATATATATACTAATTTTAGATTATGTGTGTTGCATGTGGAGATCAATTTAAATTAATGAAAGAAATAATACAAATATATTATATATAACACTTTTATATTAGAGATCAATTCAAACTAATGAAAGAAATAATACAAATATCTTATATATAACACTTTCATATTAAAGTTCTAATTATAATAGAATTTTATAAGATTTTGAATTAGAATTGTAATATAAAATTATTTAAATATGAAAATCTTAAATATTACTATAACCTTAAGACAAAAACTTTTATGCACCTGGTGCACGGACCCTAGATCCGTGCACTCGGATCGGATCGACCCGCCACGCGCCCGTACACGCCCCCACGCGCCTATGGATCGTGGACAAAATCCGCCCAAATATTCTCCCAGGTGCCTGACTTTTATGTTATGTTAAATATACCTTTTAGTAGTATTAGTCATACCTTTTAGTTATGTTAAACATACCTTTTATGTTATGTTAACTATACATTTTAGTAGTGTTAGTCATATCTTTTAGTTATGTTAGACATACTTTTTATGCTATGTTAACTTTACATTTTAGTAGTGTTAGTCAAACCTTTTAATTATGTCAAATATACCTTTTATGTTATGTTAACCATACCTTTTAGTAGTGTTAGTCATACCTTTTAGTTATGCTAGACATATTTTTTATGTTATGTTAACTATACCTTTTAGTTGTGTTAGTCATACATTTTAGTTATGTTAGACATACCTTTTATTTTATGTTAACTATACATTTTAATAGTGTTAGTCATACCTTTTAGTTATGTTAGACATACATTTTATGTTATGTTAACCATACTTTTTAGTAGTGTTAGTCATACATTTTAGTTATGTTAGACATACTTTTTATGTTATGTTAACTATACATTTTAGTTATGTTAGTCATACATTTTAGTTATGTTAGACATACCTTTTATGTTATGTTAACTATACATTTTAGTAGTGTTAGTCATACATTTTAGTTATGTTAGACATACCTTTTATATTATGTTAACCATACCTTTTAGTAGTGTTAGTCATACCTTTTAGTTATGTTAGACATATTTTTTATGTTATGTTAACTATACATCTTAGTTATGTTAGTCATATTTTTTAGTTATGTTAGACATACATTTTATGTTATGTTAACTATACATTTTAGTAGTATTAGTCATACCTTTTAGTTGTGCTAGACATACCTTTTATGTTGTGTTATATCTTAGTATTTTTTTAGATTTAGTTAAATATACCTTTATGTGTTCATAAGATGACCATTATATATTTTTAAGTATACCTTTATAAGTCAACCATTTAAGGCAAAATTCCAAGACCTTTATGTTAAGTTACTTATACCTTCTGTCTCAATAACATGACATTTATGTATTATTAAGATGACCTTTTGATTCAGAAATTGTATCAAATTCATCTTCTCTACTAGATAACTCAACAATTTTATCATTAAATTATATCAGACGAATCAATAAATTCATCTTCATCAGTAGATAACTCAAGTATTTCATGTGTATTTGAATGATCATCTATCATACAACATTAAGGACACGAAATCAAATACAATTTTAGATTTTTCGAACTGATAAAGATGGATTTTTAACTTTTAAAATAATAGTCTCGCATCGTCATCTTGAAAATCAAGTAAATCACGATCGGATTTGGAAAAGATCGTAAGAGATCGTGATATGGAGAAGAAGAGCACTGAGAGAAATAGAGAACGTCGTGCTTCGAGAAAGAAAGACAAAGAACGAATGAGGGGAAACAAGATGAGAAGAAGAAGAGATCGAGAAAAAAAGGCAAAAAACGAAGAAGGAGAGAAGAGAAGAAGAAGAGAGCCACAACAGAAGAGAGAAAGAAGAGAGAACCTAGCGTGAAAGTGAAGAAAAAAATTATTTATATTTTCCATATGACCAGGTCGGGTCTGAGTTGCACGGTGCAACAAGTGAACACCAACCCAACTCTAACCTTAAATAATAATCTTTGATAAGGATATATTCGGTAATTTATATTTTGTAATAAATATCCACACTTTTATATAAATAATAGATAATAGATATATGTATTTTACCACAAATATAAAAAAATGATAATTTTACCTTTGTTAATTAAACATAGAAAACATCTCTCAACACATCAGTCAACAATTTTGTATTATACACATGAGCAGTCAACGATTATTGCAATATATACATTTAAGTGTAAAAGTTATTTTAAACTTATCATAACTATGGTAAAAAAGTAACAAAATTATATGTTTTGATAGAAAATTTAATTTATTTGATTTTGTAATGTAAATGACTATCAAACGACTATTAAACGAGTTTGTAATGTAAATGACTATTAAACGATCTAGTGTAACGATACAAAGAATTAACGTATTTTTAATAAGGGTACCCGTTGATGGGTGATTGCTCTAATCTTAATGATTTTTTTTTCTTTTCCAAACTCACTTATTTAGTTTGTGAAACTGCCATTCCTATTTGTAGTAGATCAATAGGGTATTGATTCCTATATAGAGTGGGTGAATAGGGTATTCCTACACGGGACTAATTATATTAGTGTGTGTGTGTATAATGTTGATTTAAGTACGAAAATTTTGAAAGAGAGTGTAAATAAATGGAGTCAATGTATAGAAGTTAGCGCTCCCCCTATTGCTGAGTGAATGCGGTCCTTTTCTGCTACATGCATGTGCATGTGTGTGAGAGAATGTGATAAATGCGTGTAGAAGAGAGAAGCCAATGCTGGTTGAAAGCCTGCTTGACATGAGAAGCAACATGCACTTGCTCATTTACCTCCTAAATAATTCCTTCATTCTAATCTAGAGAGAGAGAGAGAGAGAGAGAGAGAGATGAAGGGGGGACATGGACATGGGGCATATAGCAGCACAAGGAAGTGCATGAAAATGTACGTAGTGATGGTGATTGTGTTTGGATGTGTGATACTAGGGTTGATGGGACTTGATACACTCAAACAAAAAGATGACCAAATTCTCTCCCTCCAACACCTCTTCCAGGTCCATCTCTCTCTCTCTCTCTCTCTGGATGCTGATGTCTATGAATTTTAGTCACTAAATGCCACACTTTACTTTCTCTTTCATGTTTATGTAACAACAGAAAGAAAAGGAGCAGATGCAAGAAATTAAGAGGATAACAGAGGAGATGAAAACAAAGATATTCAGCCTTAGAGATCAGAAAACAGAGCTCAATGCCAGACTACTCGATATGCAGTCAACAATATCATCCCTTAGAGATGAACAAAACACCATTGAAACTGCCTATCTCGAAAAGCAGAATGAGGCCAATTTATTAAGACACCAATATATGCAGATCAAGGATCATAATCCTCAACTTAAAGCTCTAACACAAGTACTGGCACTGAGAGATGCTGAAATTCTGGATTTGAAGCATCGTCTTCAGTTTCATGGTACCATGGACCAGCAATCGATTATATCAGCAAATGTCTCAGCTAAGGCAAACATGTCCGATCAAACAACGAGCAATGAAAATAATATGACTGATACCTTGAGTCGTAGAGAAACAGAAAGTTCAATGCAGAGTGATGAACATGGAGAAAATGCAACCAGTGAAAGGAATAGCAAAGAAGGGTTCAAGAGGCTGGAAAATTCTAAGGAAACAGGAGTTGAGAAAAGGATAGAAATGCAGGAAAATGAGCATAGATTTGGATGGAAAAAAGGTTATCTGATAAGGACAAATGGAAAGAGATGGAGGCAGATAGCTAAACAAATAAAAGCAAACAAGAGTTTGCACATTAATGGAGCCTCAACCATGGGAGATAATCATGACTTAGTTGAAGATACGGGGGAATCTGGTGATAAAGGCAAACCGAAAAACCAAGACGAAATCCAGAACTCAATCATCGCTCTCAGGATGCAAAATGATTCGGTTTCAAGAAATCAACAGTTTGAAATAGATGACAAGCAGTCGAAGGAACACAAAATCACTATGACGGAACATGCAGATAACAACGAGGATGGCCAACATGATAATCGACTAGGACGAAAAGAAGTGCAAATAAAGACTTTGGAAGAAATTGATCAGAGAGAAGACAATGAGGAGAAAGAACAAACAGATGAACTAGAATTTTAGCTAATGCAGATTAGATGTTGACATGGTTGCATATGTTTGTTGCAGTTAGTATATCTGGAATGCTACTTTTTTATGCTAAATGATATTTCAGACTATGAATCTCTATTACATTTTGATGCATCATGCAGGGACAATGACAATTTAATCGAAATTTAACAAGAAAGCCTTGGAAGAGATTAATGAGATGACTAAATTAATTGTAATAAATATCAGTAGCAAGAAACAGATTTAACATGAAACTAAACGCTCAACATTATATTACAACAAGGAATTCAAACGTTGGATAACTAAATAAGAAGGCCGCGTACCTCCTTCTAAACATGCCCGGTGTACAAATAATTGGTTCAAAACTTGTGTCTTCATGCAGAGTGTCGAAACTAATGGACATTGCATTGTTGCAGTAGAGGATGGCTATAATCAACATATTTGTCCCAAAGGGGTTTATACTTCTCCATTCCTATCTTCAACCACGGTTTTGAGTTTCCATTGAAGTGCAGCACGGCTCCCTTCTCTATCAACTGAGGATCAACGTTCGTATAGCCCAAACCTAGCACATGCCACGTGGGGTTCAACGGCTCAGTTAATCCATAGAAGGTTAATAATCCGGGAGGCAGAGTGCCGAGTTTCCATAAAGTCCTGTCCTCGTTCTTTTCTTGCCAGTAGTGGTAGATGCCCGTGACGTTCCTTTTCCTCCACTCTACCAAATCGAAAACATTCATGCCAAACGCCCATCCACAGGCATCTGGGTCAAAATGCTCACGGATAAGAGGGTGAGAGTAGTTCAAGTACTTGTGGTATCTATGAAATGTTTCCATGCACGTCTCAACTGCACCGTTGACATTGCCATTTAGATTTAGTGAGAACAAAGCCGAAAGATCTTTCTGGACCACAACATCGTCATCAAGAAAGATCATCCTTTTTAGAGCAGGGAACACTTCAGGAATGTAGAATCTGAGGTGGTTAAGCATGGATAAGTATTTAGGATTCCTGAACTTGATTGGGGTCCGATTATCGCCTCCACTACCAGAGAAGTAGTAGCTCTGGGTGTCCAAGTTTTGAAGCTGTTTAAGAACGGGAACGTAGGAAGCATTCAACCAGCTAAAGTCTTCGAACTTTTGAACTTCAACCGTCACACCGCCGAAACTATTCATGGTGAACCAAGCCTTCATTGCTTCATAATTCACTGTGTCAGTTACAAGGTGGAAAACAACCTTAACAGGGTTTTTAGAATTCAAAGATGTGGAATTCACAACGACTGAAGTTGCAAGGATGTTGTCAGAAAAGACACAAAAATGATACAAGCTGTTATCTATGAGTTTCAAAGCAGTTTGATGATTCTCTTTGAGTTTCCTCTGAAGATACGCATTCCTAAACCATTCACCAGTTAACTGAACACCAAGGCAATACAAACTCTTTGGGACTTCTTCAGCTGCTATTTGTCCATACTTTGAGCTCTTCTCATTGATAGAGTTCATCTGTTCTTCAAGACCCTGGATCTTGGCCTTTAGTCTCATGATCATGGTAGCACTGTCATAATGGAGTTGCTGAGCCTGGAAGAGTAGAAGTGCCATGTCACGAACAGCAGTTTCTGATTCTCTTGTTGTTAATGGAGTTCTTCTTAAGGCAGCATTTGATAGAAGGATCTGTGAATTACGAATCTGAGCACTAAGTTCCCATGCAAATTGTAGATTGTTGCTTTCTTTCGCTATGACAAGAAACGCCTTTGCTAGAGAAATTTGATCGTTCAGTTGCCTTGTTACTGAATCAGGACTCAGCATTTCGTCTGTAATGTTAAAGCCTTCCATAAATTTTTCATGTCTAGAGGATCTCTGCATATAGCATAAAACAGATGTTAAATTCAAATATGAAATAATAGTTTCAATGTGAAATGGCGGGTAAACCAATTAAGACAAAAAAGTACTCCATGAAACAAGAACAGTATCCAATTAGGTAGATTCTCTCTCTATATCTCTCTCCATCCATTATTGCACCGGTTAGGAACCAAATATAACCCTTTTCCCTCTCTTTTGTTAAATATTTATGGGAAGCCATCTAACCCATCTCCGAAAACACGTAATATTAATCAAATAGAATTCAATACTGAAACACAGCATTTGCATGATTCTGTGTTATATGGACTTCAAAATTTCCTCAAGCAGAACAGTTTCAGGCCAGCACTCTAGGGGGGGTGGGGGGGATAAAGGAAAAGATTGTTCCTCAAGTGTACATCTTAGTTCCTCTGACCATTAGCAACCATTTTTACCAGCTAGTTAATTACACTGACATTTGCAAGCGAAAAGCTGAATAAAAGAGTCGGCCTCAAGTATGAGGTGTCAACAGGCACCAAAGTAAAACCACATTCCTAAATAAGTCCCTAATCAACAACCATGTACCTTTCTGAAGCTGCTTTCTTCAGAAAGAGGAACCATAGGATCTCTTTGCAGCCCAAAAGCGTTTCTGCAGGTTTTTGTTATCAACAGAAATCACAACTGTCAAAGCTAATTTCTTTTTCCACATTTATCCAGTATATTATATGGTTTTCATTTTACTCCACATAGCTCTAGTTTGTATGCTCTATACTCCCTCTACAAGGATTTTATTTCAACAACAGCAGCAATCTAGGGAATTTAAGATGACACACTACTGTGAGTCTGTCTCCTTATCTGTGACCATTTGCCCCAAACACATATGAGAAAATTTCAAGAAAAAGAAAACTTCTCATTGCTGATTGGAATGAATTATTGTCCTTCATCAAGAAATTCAAGAATTTTGAAAAATGCCCTGCAATCCACAAGGCCTACAGAGGCACTTTCCCATGATCTTGCTGCATTAACATCGGCAACAATAAAAAATGCATATCCCTATCAGTCTTGGAAAGATATGTCCTATCTATTATAAATCTGAGATCCTTGATACCTAGGTTGCACTATAGAGATTCATAAATTATTAAAAGCAAGATGGAACTAACTCAGCTTATTGGCTTTGACTTGACTCTGAAGTAAAGTACTTCGAATCTCTATGTACTAATAGACTCTGGCACTGATTTTCTATTTTCCAAAAACCATTCCCAACAACCAACAAAAGCAGCATCACTTGTCTACCTCCAACTAGATCTGTCCTGTATGTAGCCAATTGGCCGAAATTCTGTTTCTCTATATCCCCAGTTGGAAATTATTTGAGTCAACTGCCAGCACAGTACTTAAAGAAATTCAAATGGCCACAATTTTCCATCAAGATGCTAACTTATTGGCATTGCTTTGTTATAATTTTTTGTGTAGTACTTTTAGAATGTTCAGTTTCCCCTCTCAGTGTTAACTTATGGAGCACCATTTGAAAACCTACTTCACATGACATGCAAAATATCATAAATGTTATCTGCAAATTCTAGATTCATCACCATGGAAAGAATATTTTGCATGTTGAGGATATTTCCTCTCTAGAATATATCATAATCAGGAGCTAGATTTGCAAGATGTAACTAAACTCTATATGCATGGAGAGATCTAGCAAAATTAAGAAAGTATGAAGAGATTACAGTTTATGTTCATGCAAAGCTTCTTAAATCTTCCTAACTTGTTTACCAGCTTTCAAGTCCATTAAGACAATTAGAATCATGTGGCTGCCTTTCCAGGACTCGGCCGCTGCACATATACGTAAATAACAAGTTATAGCACAGTCAACTAATGCATCTTTTGTCCATGGATTACAGATATTAACTTGTCAAACAAGTTGTGTTCCACAGCAGTAAATAATCATCATGGCTAATTACTCTGAACACCAATTAATGGCTATTTTTTCCAAATTAATAAATTATCTTTCCAATTTTATAAGACAGAGCCTTCAACCATATCGAAATCCAAAAACATTTCTCTCTATCGTTTCTCAAGTAAAATTTGTGCTGAACTACTAGAAAGCTATTATATGGCAACATGTCATGCAAAACAATATGACTTTTGATTAACAACACTGACATGTAATATAAGGAATATCAACTTGATGATGGAAGTTTAACAGTATACAAGTAATAGCTGATCATCTCTAATTAGGTATATTATGTTGCGTTCCCCCATTTCTAGTTACAAAAACTGCAGTTTTTACAGCATTTACCATTTAATTCACTTTAACAATATATATCTTCCAGAACAACAATGGGAAAAATCCGAATCAACACAATTAAAACTAAACTTTGTACAAGCAACAACACAATCAACAGCAATATGAGTTCCCTCTCAAGTAAATAAGGCCAATTATCAGTACTATACATTCCACAATTTATCACAATCATTAAAGCTTATATATGCACCGATTAATCACTGCATTTTCAGTAATTGCCTCAAGAACTACAAACCATTGCCCCTTTCTCTACACTCTTTCTACGTCCTGCTGCCAGCTCAACAAATCCCCATCACATTCAATCAAAAAGAAAGCAACCCATCAAATAAAACCACAAAAGATTCACTCAAGATAATAAAGCTCAAAATCAAAAGAGAAAAAGGGGACTAAATATTCGAATTAATTCAAGTTAATAAAGGAAATCGGATCGACAATTACCTTTGTATAAACCGATCTTGCAGTGGGATGCTGATTCTCTCGGCTCAAAAGCACAATGAAGAGCAGAATCACTAATCCACAAATAGTTAACCAAAACACATTCGGAATTTTCCGCCTCACAGGCCGCCGAAAATCTGACCCTCGGCGCCTCATTTACTAGGTGCAAAAACACCCAATTTGATTGCAATCCAAAAATGTATTAATCGAGACTCTAGTATTATGCAATTTGATAAATCGAAGCTCAATTCGAACTGGGTTTCTGGTTTTGGCAATTCAAAGCTAAAATCAGTGGGAGTGTAGAGTGGTTTGTGGAAGAGTTACTGCCACAGATCTCAGATGACAAATGGGCAACCCCAAATTAATACAATGATTATTGAATTGAGAAATTTTAACGGTCTTTCACTTGTCTTAATTAATCCACCATGAAAGCAATTGGGATCTTGAGTTGAAATTGGGATCTTGAGTTTTTCTCTTTAAGATAATGATTCTTTGATTAAATTTGAAACAGAAATGTGATAAGTGAAATAATAATAATAATAATAATAATAATAATAATAATAATAACAACATTTTAAAGTGAATATTACGAATCTTGTGTATCTAATCATGAAATGGAAATATTAACTTGTAAAAATAGATTATCATATAACTATATTTGTGAGATAATTATATATAAGTTGATATTTTATGTAAGATCGTTCTACAAATATAATTTCATGAATAAGTTAATTAATCCACCATGAAAGCAATTGGGATCTTGAGTTGAAATTGGGATCTTGAGTTTTTCTCTTTAAGATAATGATTCTTTGATTAAATTTGAAACAGAAATGTGATAAGTGAAAAAATAATAATAATAATAATAATAATAATAACAACATTTTAAAGTGAATATTACGAATCTTGTGTAGATCATGAAATGGAAATATTAACTTGTAAAAATAGATTATCATATAATTATATTTGTGAGATAATTATATATAAGTTGATATTTTATGTAAGATCGTTCTACAAATATAATTTCATGAATAAGTTAACCTACAATTTATAGTGTACAAAGTAAAACTAACATGTGAAAAGAAATTTAAATTGAGGATAATGAAATTATGTTTCACAAAATTATAATTATAAAATAATTTTATATAAGTTTTGGGCATGGTATACTAATATTTAGCAATTCAAGGTCATAATGAGCAATTTTCAAAAAATTGTGATCCATTCTATGATTAAAAAGCCAAAAAAAAAAAAAAAAAAATTACAAAGTTTGTGATACTTCTAGTTCAACATACAACTTGACTTTATTTATAAATAAATGTATAAACACACATTAATCATTATATTATGTACGATGTTAGAATAGTATAAAACAAATAAATCATAACACGAGACTAAGATGAAATCAAACATATATTAAGATGAAGAATAATTTGTAATCCACTGTAAAGTACCTAATTTGAAGGAATATTATTTCGTTCTGCCACAATTAATATAATAGTTTATTTTTCTATTACACAAGATAAATAGTATATTTTTCTACTACAATCCAATAAGATATCAATTTTATCTTCAAATTTAAAACATTGATAAGAAACATTTCAAGGCATTTTATGGTAAAAAAAAAAAAAAAAATTAAAACATTTTATGATGGAGAAATCTTTTTAAAAAAAAATTGTGACGTCAAGATATTTTTTAACTAATATGTTTTCCGTTTTTATAATAAAGCAGTCAGTGTCGGGTGACTAGTTATAAGAATCTTGAAAAGTTGAGTGGCTATAGTGCAATTATTCAGGATTTGAGGACTAAATAAGTAATTTGTCCTCAAATCAATCCTGTTGTTCTCAACTTTCTTCAGCCCACTAGGTATGTATTACATACAGTACGGTTTAAACTTTAACCTCAACCATGTCCGATTACCTTCTACCTGAAATCTGGACTGAAATTCTCCTTAAACTGCCTGTCAAAACCTTAATTCGATCAACCGCTGTCTGCAAATCATGGCGCTCTCTCATCAATAACCCCTCTTTCTTCTCCGCCCACCTCGAGAACAGCGAAACCCACGCCCTTCTCCGACGCTACGACAAATACGACAAGCAAGAACACTATTCACTCTACAAGAAAACCGGGGCCTTTGGGGTCAATTCGTCATCGGACCTCGAATTCCCCTTCAAATCCCAGATTGGGTATTTCAGAATAGTGGGATCTTGCGATGGCCTCCTCTGCTTATCCGATGATTTCTTCGTCAATCCTTCCCAGCCCGTTATTATATGGAACCCTTGTGTTAGAAGCCACGTGGTTCTGCCCCAATCCATTATCAATCCCAAAGAAACCCACATTGTGATTCTCGGGTTCGGAGTTGCTAATAATGTGTACAAGGTTGTGAGGCTTGTGTATTGTAGGAAGCCTTATGACTATGGCTTTATTGTGCCTCCCCAGGCTGAGATATTCACTCTCAGCACGGGGAGGTGGCGTAGGTTGAGTGGGCTCGATGATGTTAGTCTTCGACTTCTTGAATTCATGTGGTGCCAAATCTTCTTGAGAGGGTTTGTGCATTGGATTGCTTACGAGCCGATGAGTGATCACAGTGCTCGTAGCTCGGTTTTGACATTCCACATTGGCGATGAGGTGTTTGGTGAGATCACATTGCCGGATGAGCTGGCGAAGGAGGCGGTGACGAGCTTAAGTATTGCTGTAATGGGGGAGACGCTTGGGGCGATTAAGTATGATGGAGAGACGGGCAATGAGAGGTGCGATGTTTGGATGATGAAGGAGTATGGTGTGCAAGACTCGTGGAGTAAGTTGTATAGGATTGACTTGGTTGGAGGGTTTGAAAAGGTGATTGGGTTTTGGGGGAGTACTGGTGAAGCTCTGCTGGCTTTACAGGGGCTTGAGTTGGTTAGGTATGATCCAGAAACAACTGGGACTGTTTGTCTTGGGATATTCGGAACTCCACGCTCGTTCTATATTGATAGTTATAGAGAAAGCTTGCTCTTGTTTGGAGGATATAGTGGGGCTGTTGAGGAGTTAAGTGGAGCTGCATTACAGGGGCTGAGTTTAGATGCTGATTGTGCTACTAGTGGCACAAAACAGTTGGTGGAATGAAGACAATTGGATGGCCAGGCAAGACTTTGAACTCATGTTCGAATTTGATTTGAATTGATCTTGAAAAGTCAAGTAATTTGTTTCTTATGTTCGATGTATTCAGCACTTTTATTTGTTGTGATATGAAGATGAATTCAATTGAGTGTATGCTTATGAGTTCAAATTAGATGCGAAATAGAGAAAGATGAGAGGATTGGTAGAAGATTAGGAGAGCCCTGTGGAAAATGTTGTGCCTATAGAATTTGAGAAGCATATACATTGAGCTATTGATCATCATTTGGCTTTATGTTAAATTGTGCTTTTCAATAGTGTTTTGTTATCTAGCTCAGGACATGGATTAGGGAAGGACCGCCCATCTAACGTTGTCTCATCTATGATGTTAGCATAGATACAGTATAATTGTATGTGCATTGTCTAATTTCCTTGTAGTCTAGTACAATGTTGAATACTGAATACAATATATGCTGATGCTCAATTTTGTTATGGAGGAATAGTAGAGTAGTTGGTTTAATTGCCTCCAAAATCGGACAGGTCTAACCTGCAAGGACTTGGAAACGAAGAGCTGTTACTCAAAGTTGGTTAGAGGAAAGTATCTTCTGTATTTTTTTTGTTTTTTCATAGCATCCCTTCTTCTCCCCTCTTATCTATTCACCATCTACTTCTTTTTTTCTTTGTTGTACAATAAATATGTTTTAGCTGTTGTTTGTTCTGTTCGAATTCAATTCTTTTAAAAGAGGCTTTGTTTGGTTTTTTTTTTTTTTTTGTTAGGGAAAAAAACTGTTCACTCACGCAAAACTTGTTTGGATTGGATTGAAAATATAGTTTCGGACGAGAATGAGAAAATTCTACACAATATTCTAAGGATATCAATCATTTTATATGCTAATGAAATTATACTTAACATATATATATATATATATATCATCATCATCATCATAAACACATCTAAACATTTTTGTCCAGATATCTTACGAAATCAATCTCATTTGGAAATGAGAAATTATGAAGCTCCCATTAGAAATAAATCCATATCAAATGGGTTGATCAAAACCCTTTTAACCAATTAGGGCCCATAAGACCGGGTTCGTGATGGGTTTGAATTTAAACCGCCTGTTACCATCCCTCTCAATGTGCAATTGTGCAAGTAGGTGGTGGATCTCTATATCTACTACCTGTTTGCCAAAATCAAGAGAAGGAAAAAAAAAAAAAAACAAAGCAATTTTCATTTGTATGTTCACAGAATCACAATCATGAACCTCTGAAGCAATTTTATAATGGTTCACTATTAAGTTATGCATCATTATTTATAATTTTCACTTAGTATATTTGAATAAAAATATGTCAGTTTAATTTAATTATAATTTTTTAACAAATACATATACGCAATGGTTATTTTTATTTATATTTTTCACTCAATATCTATTTTTGTGTTTGATCATAATAATTTCACAAAACTAGTATCGAAATTTTACGAATTTGAAAACAAGGTGTGCAACAAATAGTAGGCATTACATTAATTCAGAAAATAAAGCTCAGAATATATAAATGTTTCATAATTAAAAATAAATTTATTTCTCTCTCTGTCCACCATATATACACACACTGACGTACAAATGTTCACAAGTAATGGTGCATATGGCTTGTCTTGCTAAACACAGCACTACCTTACGTCCGAAGGGAAAACTTTGATGAAGTACATTTTTTTAACTTGTCAACTAGTATATAATTTTGCAATTCACCAAATTTCACGTTTACTCCGCCATTTAGTAAACAAATTCTTCATCCAACATTTGTTATTATTAATCAAAAAATTGTGGTAAGAATAGTATTGAAATTTTAATTAAAATCTAAATTATTACATTTCAAACAACACTTTTTTCCTGAAACATAAATATTTTTTAACCAAGAAATATAACAATTGGTTGTTAACTTGATATAATAGTCATATGCGATATGGTCCATATATGGAGGAGATCTGGATCACATGAGCACATCTGGAAGACTGGAACATGTCCATATGCTCCATTAAAAAACCACTCCTACAATTCCATATATAAGATTCCTTTTCAATCAAATATTATATTAAATCATTTGTTTAGCTTTATTTCAAAAAATTAGGATTTAATATAAAAATTGATAATACGTGACATAATATAAAAGGGGTAGCACTCATTTGTACCCAATATAAATAGTAGAAAATGAAAAATACCACTTGATAAGAAATTAAATTTTCTACCCAATTTGAAGAGAAAATTACCTAACTACCCTTATATCCAACAATATTTGGTGAAGTCAATTGGGGAAAATGAAGTCAAAATTACCTCAAACCATCCCTAGAAAATTACCGTAGAAATTACCTTCCAAATACTTGAATTGCTCTTCGTGATTTGAGTGGTGTTTTCGTGATTTCTGTTGGAGGAGAAATCAAGCATCGTGCCCGGTTTGGAATTAATCAACGGCGGCACCATCGTGCCGGATATCGAGGGAGAAGACGGGTACGAGTGTTAGTGACCCATTGGGAAGAGAAGACGGTGGCAACGGGTGTTTTCGGATCTATTGAGGAGAGGAGGAAGGCAGGGTGTTTTCGGATCTGTTGAGGAGAGGAGGGAGGAATGGCAGAATGGCAGTAGGGGAAGAAGTAAGTGCATCCTTAAGTTTTGTTGGAGAATGACCATTGTCTCAAAAATTAGCATCCTTAAGTTTAGGATTTCATGATATGTGCACATAAAACATCAATTTGAACTATGAAATGTTGAATTTGTTGAAAGATTTTCTAGAAATCGATTACTGAAATCAGTTCTTGATTTAAGGTGTAGATCACGAGGGTAGGCTTATAGATCACGAGACTAGATGTGTAGATCACAAGGGTCTGATAGATCACGAAAACACATTATGCTTAGTAATGATGGAAATGTGTAGATCACGAGCGTATGATAGATAACGAAAACACATTATGCTTAGTAACGATGGAGATGTTACATCACGAGGGTAGCCATAGATCACGAAGGTTGATGCTTAGTAACGATCGATCACGAAGGTTGTTGCTTAGTAACGATGGAAGTGATAGATCAAGATGGTAACGATTAATAATTAAGGAAATGATAAGCTCAAACTGATCACGGTGTTCATTATAGATCACGGTGCTCATTAAAAAAAATTCTAAATTTAATTTTCCAGATTACTATATTTAGAATAATATATTAAAATGACTTTAAAAATAGAAAAAATTATTAAAATTATAAGAAAAAATATTAAAATATATATTAATATATCATAATATGAAATTTTAACATAATAATATAAATAATAATCATAATAAATTTTATTTTTATTCATGTTTTGTAAGATAAAATTAATTCATACAAAGTGAAAATTATTTTATAAATAATAATATTATGTGTCTTAATATAAGACATAGAATTAATTTTTAAGATTAATATATTTGTGAAATACTTGAAATTAGTAATATTTGCTTGAAATCATTTACTACTGATGATTTGCAAGCATATTCAAGACTAAGCACTTACGTATCACACAAAACTAATGAATGTCCGCACGTTGCACGAGTTGATTTAATTTCTTTAAAAAGAATTTATTGCAGCTTATTTCATAATTTGTAGTTGTATATTTTCTTTTTCACTACGGAGTAATCAATTAATTTATATGATTTTATTTATTATTTTTGACATTGATCATAGAGAGTTATGACAATGAATATAAAGTTTTAAGAACTTCTCGCTCATTTTAGTAATCATTGGACAAAAAGGTGTAGAAGACGTAAATATTTGAAGTTCTAAAAACTTAATAATATGATTGTTTTTAAGATATTAGAATTGCAACTATTAGAAAATCAGGTTTAATCTAAAAAACTCTAAAAAAATCTTGCATCCGTGATATTGTAGACATGAAAAATGATCACGTTGAAAAGGTGCATTACAGGTTGTAGTTAGATGCATTACAATGCTTGGATTTGAAAGAAGTTGACATTCTTTTATAACAAATATAATTACCAATTAAGTCTACAGTAAGTGTATCTATATAGATGCAATATAATTTCATGATAAAACAATTGTTAAATTTAATTCTTTATGATTTCTTAACAGTAATTTAATTCTTTATGATTTCTTAACCGTGGCGGGCACGTTTAAATTTGGAGGCCAGATGTAGTACATATTGTTTGAGTAACGTTATTAAAGACATACATAAGGAGTTTAGCAACTGCGATAGGTTAGATATGTGGTCGAGGGCTTCTCTATCTATTCGATCGAGAGATTATCATACCAGGAGTCAACACACACGAGCGTTGGTTTCGTGTTGGAAATCGTTGTCTGAGGTTCTCAAAATTGGAGTTTTGTTTGATCACGGGGCCTGAAATTTGGATCTTCTGAATTTCAGCCTGATTGTTCACCATATGAGCCACCTCAAGACGGTGTGTATAAAAGGAGTTTCGATGGGCAAACCATGGTAGTCGGCGATTTGTTGACCCATTTTAAGAATGAAGAGTTCCAAAGTCGTCCGGATGATGCGAAGATTTCTTATATATTGTTGCTGACACTGTACCTGTTTGGCATGGATGTATATATTGTTGCTGACACTGTACCTATTTGGCATGGATGTACGTATTCCTATAGCTATGGTGTTTGGTATAACAACCGACTGTGTTCGATAAATTCTTCTGGAACTCGTATGTGTATCAACGATTGCTGCATTACTTGGATAATTCACTACATCCTGACTCATCCGGCGGTCGAAGACCACTATATCATTTATACGGATATCAAATCGCTTTGCAGGTATATTTATTTTGAATCTTTAAGTTGTGTACTATTCAAATGTATTGTTAAAATCAATTATGATCTAACATTATAATCGTCACTTTGTAGATCTGGGCGTTTGAGTGCATCCCTGAATTCGGGAAGTAATTAGGAAAGAAGACATCAGATGAATTTCCAAAGGTGTCCGATGGCGAAGTCCAGGAAAGCGTTCAAGTATTCCTGACATTTTCAATGCATGTAAGGTGAGTAATTGTGATTTTCAGCCTATTTATCTTATACTTTGAATTCTACACACTAATAACATGTCAATATGCATCAGATTGAGTGCATTCAGTTGGAGCCCACACCGGCTGAGACGGAATTACCATATATGGTTGATATTGAGATGGACATCTTATCTGAAGTAAGATTTGTCTCTCAAAATCGACCAATTGGGTGTACGATTGCACGTACAGATAGGCCGAGACTATGTAGGTCGGACATTGTACGTTCTCAAGAAACAAAGGTCGTTTCAAGAAATACTAAACGGCATTCAAAGCGAACAAAAATTGATACGCAGATTCGGATTGGCGAGGGTAATGCAGCAGCAGCACCAACCTCAGCCCCAACAACATCAAGAAACCCTCAACCACAACATCAAAAAGTAGCCAAAATATAACCATCGAAAGATATGTAACCTATCGCAGTTGTTAAGCTCCTTATGTATCTCTCTAATAATCTTACTCAAACAATATGTACTACATCTGGCCTCCAAATTTAAACGTTCCCACCACTTCCCCTGTGGTTGTTAAGAAATCATAAAGAATTAAATTTAACAACTGTTTTATCACGAGCGAAACTATATTTCATCTATATAAAAACACTTACTGTAGACTTAATTGGTAATGATATTTGTTATAAAAGAATGTCGGCCTCTTTTAAATCCAAGCATTGTCATTAGCAAACAATAATGCATCTAACTACAACCTACAATGCACCTTTTCAATGTGAACATTTTTCATGTCTGCAATATCTCATGGATGCAAGATTTTTTTTTTTAGAGCTCCGTAATTTTTAACTTTAGGCAGATTAAACCTGATTTCCTAATAGTTGCAATTCTAATATCTTAAAAACAATCGTATTATTAAGTTTTTAGAACTTCAAATATTTACGTCTTCTACGCTTTTTCGTCCAATGATTACTAAAATGAGCGAGTTCTTAAAACTTTATATTCATTGTCATAACTCTCCATGACCAATGTCAAAAATAATAAATAAAATCATATAAATTAATTCATTACTCCGTAGTGAAAAAAAAAAATATACAACTACAAATTATGAAATAAGCTGCAATAAATTCTTTTTAAAGAAATTAAATCAACTCATGCAACGCACGGACATTCACTAGTTTTGTGTGATATGTAAGTGCGCTTGCAAATCATCAGTAAAATGATTTCAAGCAAATATTATTAATTTCAAGTATTTCACAAATATATTAATCTTAAAAATTAATTCTATGAGTTATATTAAGACAAATAATATTATTATTTATAAAATAATTTTCACCTTGTATGAATTAATTTTATTTTACAAAACATGAATAAAAATAAAATTTATTATGATTATTTTTTATATTATTATTATGTTAAAATTTTCATATTATGATATATATATATATATTTTTTAATAATTTTTTCTATTTTTAAAGTCATTTTAATATATTATTCTAAATATAGTAATCTGTAAAATTAAATTTAGTAATTTTTTTTAATGAACACCGTGATCTATAATAATCATCGTGATCTACCATCCTAACATCGTGATCAGTTTGAGCTTCGTGATCTATTTTGCAAAAGCATTGAGCACCGAGATCTATTATTTGCCTCGTGATCTATTTAAACTTTCGTGATCAAATGGCTACCATAGTGATCTATCATTTCCTTAATTATTAATCGTTACCATCGTGATCAAGCGGCTACCATCGTGATCTATCAGTTCCATCGTTACTAAGCAACAACCTTCGTGATCTATAGCTACCCTCGTGATCTAAAATCTCCATCGTTACTAAGCATAATGTGTTTTCGTTATCTATCAAACCCCGCCATAATGTGTTTTCATTATCTATCATACCCCGTGATCTACACATTTCCATTGTTACCAAGCATAATGTGTTTTCATGATCATCTACACATCTAGCCCCGTGATCTATAAGCCTACCCTCGTGATCTACACCCTAAATCAAGAATAGATTCTAGTATTCGATTTCTAGAAAATCTTTCAACAAATTCAACATTTCATAGTTCAAATTGATGTCACATATCATGAAATCCTAAACTTAAGGATGCTAATTTTTGAGACAATGACCATTCTCCAACAAAACTTAAGGATACACTTACTTCTTCCTCTGCTGCCATTCTCCGACAAGCTATCGTGCCACAGCCGCCGCCTTCCTCCTCCTTCATCTCCTCAACAGATCTGAAAACACATACCGCCGCCGCCGCCTTCTCTTCCCAATGGGTCACCTACACCCGTCTTCTCCCTCGATATCCAGCACGATGATGCCACCGCCGATTAATCCCAAACCGAGCACGATGCTTGATTTCTCCTCCAAAAGAAATCACGAAGACACCACCTCAAATCACAAAGAGCAATTCAAGTATTTGGAAGATAATTTCTACGGTAATTTTTTAAGGATGGTTTGAGGTAATTTTGACTTCATTTTCCCCAATTGACTACACCAAGTATTGTTGGATATAAGGGTAGTTAGGTAATTTTCTCTTCAAATTGGGTAGAAAACTTAGTTTCTTATCAAGTGGGTATTTTTCATTTTCTACTACGTATATTGGGTACAAATGAGTGCTACCCCAGTACCTATTTCCACTAATATAAAATTCAAATCTATCCCACTTCATTAAATTGAAGCCAAAATGAAAACATCAAATAGAAAAGACTCATCCATTAGACTTGAGCATAGGACGCAGCTGGACCCTTCATACATTCCCCAGTAAGTACCGTCTAATGGGTAAAAATCGGGTTGCTTTACATCTAGTTTTGCTAAAGAAACAAGCATCATTCCACACCTACAAGATGATTGATGAAACATAAATTTCTGAAGATTAAGGATCATACTTAGAAGGAGTGATTCTCAAAAGAGTGTTGTATGTAATCAATCTCTTTATGTATTCTTCTAATCGACTCATTAATCCTTTAGGACCCTGGGGAAGATTGCGATTGTTATCGAAACACGAATACTTACTTTGATTTGCAGTGTTATCGTCCTTGTGGTTTAGATTATATTTTTACCCCTCCAAAGACTCCATTCTCTGTTGAAAAAGTACACCATCAACTTCCATCAAGTTGATCCACCAGGAACTGAAACTGGTAAAAACAAGAAAACAAACAAGTAAACAATAGCATGTCAGCCTGAGATTGAACATCAGAAACAAGACAACCTCCCGTTGGCAGTAAAATATACAGTTCACATTATTCACCCCAATAAAAAGCTTCTTGCACTATGATTGAGTGAGTGCATTTTTTTTTCGCCATTACCCTGTTTTCATTGAACTCCACAGGTCCTTTTTCCTATTTCAATGTCGCACAATGTTAGCAGGGCCGCACGAAGAGAGGAAAGAAAGCTATTGTGTGCTTCTTCTAGTATCTATGATGTCTATTGCTTGAGAAGTAAGAAGAGACAAAGAAGTATTACCATCAAGATGAAGAATTTTCACCTTCGCCTTGTGCTAGTTAATAATGCAGTTCTCATATTTCATAATCGAAAATGGAGAGAAAGATGAAGATTCTGCATCAAGTCTATTGTCTATGGCCATACATTCACTAGCTTCCAACAAAGTATCCAAATCTCGCCAGAATTTGATGACATGGAGGCTCTCTTCTTCTGTTGATCTCTGCAAAATGATTCGCGAAGCATAACCTTTCTTCCTCATCTGAAGGCATAATTCTAAGGGGTTATTTGCAGTAAGAGTAACCAAGTATAACCAGCCTTTATCAGACAAAAGCATGTCTGCAACAGGCAATATCCTATCAATGACACTCCGTCCATTCTCCCCTCCAGCCCAAGCAGATGCAATGCCATGCGAGCCAACCTCCTCTTCTGGAGTTGGCACATAAGGTGGGTTCACTACCATCACATCCACAGATCTAGCTAAGCGCTTCTCTAATCCCGATGCAATATCTGTATTCACCACCTCAGCATGACACCCATGTGCTTCTAGTGTTTCACAGGTTACTCTAACTGCATGGGGGTTTACATCTGTTGCAATATAGTAGGAACCAAGGTCCTCTCCTCCGAGCAGAAGAGCAAGGGAAGTTATAATATATCCGCTACCACAGCCAATTTCCATGCAAATTGACGGATGATGAGCTAATAAGTTAGATCTATCGACTAGAAGAGCATCAACCAATGCAAATGAATCATCACATGGCTCATAAACTTCAGAATGTGAGCTCACAAGGGGAATGCGCGCAATTCTGGGGAGCATGCTGCAGAATGCTTGAGCAAGCCCTGAAATATAAGTATTGACAATTTAGCACAATGCTTCAGTGACAGAACTATTTGAGTTTCTGAACTTAAGCCCCAAAGGCTGAGAAAAAGAAGCAAGCTTTAATCAAACTAACTTGTGCAACCAGAATCAATAAGAACCAAAGGTAAGCATCAATCACTGTATCAGAAAACATTCAACTAGGTTCCACTTTAAAATTTAAATCAACATAAAACGAAAACTAACAAGATGTCATTATAAACCTGGAGAGCGACGAACAAACGGCAAACACTATGTTAGCAGTGTAGCACCACAATCAACATTCTTAAATTTTCAAAATCCAACAGGTCCATCACCATAACAAGTAGACATCATATTGTTAGTATAGTACCAAACAACATAGGTGCTGCATTCTCGACAAAAGCAAATCATGTTTATTTTAACAAACCCAAGCTGGAAGAACGAGGGGAAATCTTCGACTATGAATTGGTGATGTTTTCAAATTTTCCAACATAACACAATTACCACCAGACATTCCAAGTATATACAAACAAGAACAATTAGCAGAAGATAGTAACAAACATTGCACAAAAATAATATGACTACGATTTTGGGAGGAAGACCAGACCTAGTTTAATTTTTTTAATCAGAGCAAATTTCTAATTCAATATAGTTAAATTAAAAAAAAAAAAAAAAAACTTAAATTTTTTCAACTAGAGCAATTAAATTTGGCGTTAAACCATACGGCCTAGCCTGAGCGCAAATTCAGCTTAAAGCATTCAAATCCTTCCACCAAGCTAATAGTTTCTCAATCAATACCTTCTACCATCATTCGCAGTTCACTGAAAATCAATCCTACAATTCTCCTTCAAAAAATTACAGCAATCGAACCTAGGGATTTGGATACCTTAAAAAAACACAAACATTAAACAGAAGAAAACAGCGAAGTTGAAAGGCGGATGAATAAAATACCTCAGAATCTATATTCATAGATATGATGGATAGGAGATAGGCATGGATAGATCCATCAAGCTCCAAAAGTTATGCTGCAAAGTGGCGAGATGAGAGAGAGCGACTGGGCCTAAACAATACCTAAAGTCTCAGAAGTTTATTCATATATTTTCACAATTATGGGATAAATTTATAAAGGTTTAATAAATTATTTAGCTAAATATGTACCATAGTAAATAAAATAATTTAATATAAATTAAAAATTTTAAGAAAATGCCGTGGACCCGGGATTCATTGCAAACATTGCTAATAATTTTTAAATTATTCGTTGTTTTAGCAATAGTTCGACTTATTTTTCAATTTTACCCCAAAAACTTCTTAATTGTCCAAGCTCTTTAATATTCTACAACTTCCTTTATCTCAATTTTATTAAAATTTTTATATTTCTTTAATTTATAACAAAAACTTTAAAATAGCAAATGAGATTGGAGAAAGTAGTTATTATATGGAAATTGACTCCGTAATAAGACATGTATATATATATATATATATATCATAAAAACTTCTGTGCACCAGTTGCACCGTACCTTTATGTTATAAATGTAGTACCTTTATGTTATAAATGTAATAACTTTATGCATGTTCATTTAAAAAGGTACAGATATTTGTATATAAAGGTACTACATTTATAACATAAAAGTTTTCTGTGCAACTGGTGGTGCACCAGTTGCACAGAAGTGTTACTCTACATATATAAGTTTGTAGCATACATACATTATTATTAATTTGGTTGAATCTGCAGATTGGGATGGGCAAAATAGTATGCATCTGCATATCCATAATAGTGTTAGCCACCCCCATAACCATTCTATCCTTAGCTCTAATTACCCACAATCCCAAACTCTACATACAAGATTTCTACATTCCCTCTCTCAACAACTCAACCCAATCCAACGCCACCAAGCTCAACACTTTCATCTTCGTCGACCTCAAACTCCACAACATGATGCCCTTCAATGGCCTCCGTTACGGTGATCTTAACGTAACCTTCTTTTACGGGCTCAACAGGACGCTCACGGTGGCTAGCCACGCCGTCCCGGGATTCTATCAGGGCTTCAAGAAGACGGCGCACAAGAGCGCGGTGGTCAGGACTCGTGGCCTGCCCTGGGAGGAAGCTTTTCACAAGGTTTCCGGTGGGTTCACGGTGGACTTTGCGGTGGAGCTGGCTACCACCGTCAAGCTCAGGCGGTGCGGCTTTTATGTCAAGAGGAAGGCGGTGGTGGTGGCGGCGAATGTCAGCGTCAACGGCTCCGGCGAGGAAGTTTATAAGAAGGCTATTAGACTCCGTTGATCATTCATTTTTTACAGGTTTTGTCTTAGGGATATTTTTTATTTTTTTTCAGCCAATGGGAAAAAGGTTGAAAATAATTTTGAGTTACTTTCTCCAGTTTTAAGTCAATGAAAAAGCCTGATATGTATGTTATATTATATATATCACGCTTAAGTCCAACTGAATTTCTTATTAGTATTCATATTATCCTTCATAAAGAATGAAGAGAAGGATTTATTCATTCCGTGATATCGCATCTCCTCGTATTTTTTAATATTTTGCTTAATCTTTTATTATTTTTGATACAACTCAGACCATTGACTTTCATGACTTTTTAAATTGATCCAAGGTCACATAAATCTTGGGCGCGCAGAACGCAATATATATTAAATTGTTAATTATCAAATAATGTGTATTTGGGTAAAAAAATAATAATAATAAATAAATAAATAAAAAGCTATTTTCATCCTTTTATCTCATCAATTAATGTGTAGTTCATACTTTTTGAATAAATTAATTAATAATAATTATAACATATATAAATAAATTTCTGTTAATTATATATGATGTGATAGCTAGAGAACAAACTAAAGCTTTCATAAAATTAATTTGTTTTCTATCATGATGAAGCTAGGTGCAGATGAAGTTTTTTATATGTAAGCTGGATAGAGAACCTCTGACCTTACCCCTTATTATTTATATTTCTACTAAATTAATATAAATAAGTAGTACTTTACAAATACCAAATTTATATATTTATATTCTTCACAATATATATATATAATATATTTTAGAAAAATGTATATTTTAAATTAAATGTATAACATTTTTTATTCCAAAAAGAATATAGATCCTGTTATTAGGGATCCTACTAATTACTTTTAAGCATCACCTTTGACAGTGAAAATTTCAAGTATTATATCAAAGTTGTCATGATTTTATGAGATAGTTTATGTTATCTCTTGAGGTTTGAATTGTGTTGAAATTTACCTCCATAAAAAAATCATTCTAAATTCAGAAACACGATCATGTTGTTAATTTGTTTCTAGTGAATAAAAACTCTACACACACAAAATTAAATTTTTTTTCAGAGATTTCCAAAATCCTATAGAGAAGAATGCAAAACAAGCTATATAGGTGAGAGTTGATTCATACAGTAGATCCAGCATGGATGAATACAATGTTGTGATGGAGGCACCTAGAAGAAGATACGAATGTTTATGCTATATACCCACCGTAGCAATCACCATCTGGATCGGGCTGAGCTTCAACCTGAAAGGCCCTCGCTGCTACATCCACGACTTGTACGTCCCCGCCCTCGATCTCTCTCTCCTCAACTCCTCCTCCATTAATCCCTGCATCTTCTTCCACCTTTCCTTCAAAAATACCTTAACTGATCGCAGCGTACGCTACGGTGACGTCAATCTCACCTTCTCCTATGCCCGAAACGGCGTCGTCGCAGACTACATTGTCCCCGGCTTCTACCAGGGAAAGGGGAAGACCGCCCACAGGCGGGACGTGGTGGAGACGCGCGGGGTGCCCTGGGACCACGCACTCGCCGCTGTTTCGAACGGGTCGGGGGCAGTTTTCCGGGTCGAGTTGGCGGCCAGACCGCGGTTCAGGTACTGGTTCGGGTATTCGAAGAAGAAACGGGTGAGTATTGGGGCTGACGTGGCGGTTGATGGGTCTGGGATGAAAGTGAAGAGAGATGATATTAGGTTGAATTCTGCTGAGTCAAACCCTCGGATTTGGAGCTTCATTCCGTTTCTATCTCTTTTATTTACCACATCTTTCTTGTATTCATCAGCTCATCCCATTATGTGATGTTTTTAGCATTCTTTTGTGTTGTGTGATTTTGAAAGCTAGTTTAATAATTTGAAAGCTTCCTCGCATTTTGTTATTTTGATCAACTTTTTGGGAAATATTAATTGATTAGTGTAAGTTTGATCAATTTGTGGGGATTGTTAATTATCTCAACTTTAGTGCACATATACAATGATTTTAGGATTCATTTGGATAGATGGATGTAAGGAGATATTTGAATTTTATGATAGTAAATACATTGTTATTAATGTTTGGATAGATGTGGATATGAAATTCATTATTTTTATTTTGAATTAATTTTTGAGTTATTTTGGTGAATTTTAAATTCACCTAATTTGAGTGGATTTGAAATTCATTCATTTGAATCTCTTAATTTCAAATCACTCTTCCCAACCACTAAGGTAAATAGTCCATTTGGATATATGGATTTGATGAGAATTTTGAAATCCAAGATATCAAATCCGTTTGTTGTGTTTGGATATATGTGGATTTGAAATCCATCATTTTTATTTTAAATTAATTTTTAAGTAATTTTGGTGGATTTTAAATTCATCTCAATTTACTTGGATTTGAAATCAATTCATTTCAATTCCTAAATTTCAAATTAATTATCCAAACAAAATTTTAAAGATTTTATAACGTATATCAATTCAAAAAATACAACACATTAAATAAAAAGTTAATTAGGCGCACTACATATAGGTGCGTAAATCTTGGTTGTTTTTAAAATGTTCCAAAACGTTTGGATATTATTTGAAAGAAAAGTGCTAAGTTGTTATAAATTATAATGAAGTGTGTTTTAAAAGAAAATATAGGCAGCCCAACTAATTTTTAAAATCAAGTCACATTGTAAAAACTTCTTCGAATATTATGAAATCTTCAATTTTGTTTTATTTTACTTTTACACTTCCGACCATATGTTGTTCCAATTCAATCATATATTTTAAACTGATAAAATTATGTTATTATCCCCAAAAAATAATTAAATGTTCTCTATCTCTAAATAGTACTTCTGCCCAAAATAGTCTAGATGCTAGGCCGTAGCGTACAGATTAAAAATCCTTCAGCCATTAATAAAAACGGGCCAAGGATAATTGTAATTCTAAAAGGGTCTGCATAGAACTAATGGGCCACCAAAGAGTTGGGCTCGAAGATTTAATATTAATAAATTAATGAACTATATATGTATCGATTTATCTTATCGTGATATATATACACACACCACTGTCAGTGGACACATAATACAACCACAATGTTTTAAAATTTAATTATATTATATTTTTATTAAGATTTAATAAACTACAAAAATAAATAAATAAGTTATTAGATGATTTGTATTTTATGAATCAAATTCGTCTGTAGAGCCATTACCAACTCTTATTTTGAGATTTAAAAAACTTGGTGAAAACAACATATATTTTGGGATGAAGGCAATAATATATGAATCAAATTATTGTATTTAATTACCAAATTAGTTGATTAGTATAAATAACATTTTAAGTATGTTTTAGTAAATTCATTTATAAATTTTGTAAATCTATATGTTACATGGTCGATATACTAATACTGGTGCAAGTATAAACAAAGTGAATAAAAAAATTTCACGTAATTTGTCTATAATCTTTTGTAATTGACTAATTCAAGCACACATGATGTACTTAAAAGTCAAGCTTACAAATTTGACAATAAATAATTACAAAGAAGGATTCTAATTAAATATATAATAGCAAATTCTTTTATTAATTATCTGTTAGTTCTTGAGAAAAAAGTTAGCATTAATATTTGTCAATTGTTCACATGTACTTGTCAAAAAGAATATTAATTCATGCAAGTTGGTAATAGAGCTAGCTGACAAAAATGTTAAGATTTTATTTTGAGGAAATATTATATTTACGACAGATGCCTCGTCTCTATGTACGTTTTAATTTGATTAGCTATTTTATACAGGAAAAAATTGAAAGATATGTTTCGTAAAAAAGAGAGAGAACTGTTCAAATATTTTAAGTAAATAATTTAAATACACAAAGATGCATAATACATTAATAACAACAATAACATTAATGGCATTGATGATTGGTCTAGGGTATCTTGTTAAATATTTTACAACTATGATTTTATGAGATAATTTCTTAGATATAATCGTGTGAAACACACCAACTTATAAATATCCATATTATATATATATATATATATATATATATATTAATATATTAATTGAGTTATAAAAATGAATTTAAATTATAAATAAGAACTCATGGAATAATATTGTAAATTTGTGATATAGTCTAGTATAAAATTTATGAATATTTGTTTAATAGCTCCCTCCAAATAATAGCATCCTATCTATTTTGGATTAGATAAAGTTAAGATTGTATATAATTTGGTTAATGATTTAGACAGCTGATAGATGGAAGAATGAAAAATATCTGGTTCCAGGTAACCTAATCTGCAAATCATGTATAGGACAATAAACAATTAATCAAGTGCTCTTTTCTTGCCAGAAATAACACATTTTTCCTCAATATAATTTTTACTTTAATTTCATATATATTGTAAGATATAGAATTCTTCTAGAAGTATGTCCGAATTTTGGAAATAATTAATTACTGGGTTAGTGAGTGAATCAGATTCGTGGATTGAAGATATGAGTTGACAACCTTAATTGTAGTAGATCATGAAAGTGATGTCTTTAGTCACTATTAATTTGAATTTTTCACCGACTTCAGATATGAATTTTTAGAAACTATGTTTTTTTTCGTTTTTTTTTATTTTATAAATTTAAATAAATTCGAATTCAAATTTCGATCTCTTTAACAATAATTACCAACAACACAAACTTATTACATAATTATAATTATCAAGACTCACATATTTTCGCCGGTCATTAAATATCAACAACATATTTTCATCAGAATATATTATAAACATCAACTTTTTCTAGATATAATTTGACATTTATAGTCACATAATTGCTTTTTTACACTAGAGGTATGGGTCGAGAACCGTGCAATTGGGCCGACCCGACTCGACGGTGTTTTTCACGCGCCCCAAATCCGCACTCAAACCCTAGTCCCGCGCGCCTAATCTTTTAGTTATGTTCGCATAACCTTTATGTTATGCTAGTTTAATCTTTTAGGCCTCGTTTGGTTCGGAGGACGGGTTTTGGGGTGTTAGTTTATATTGAGATAAGTTTACTGTTCACTTTGACTTTTTGTCTGGGTTTAGTATTTGTTTGGTTCAAGGGTTGAAAGATGGGTTTGAGACAAATATGTTGTTTGGATTAAGGGTTTGTGTGTTTTGAAGTGGGGTTTCCAGATATAAATTGTTGTTTGCTTTATTGGTTTATAAACATGTCATACTATTTGACCATTATAGCCTTTCTAATAAAAGAAACTGTTTAAATATTCAAATCAATTTGAAGCACTGCAGCCAAAACCCACCAAGCTTTGCATCGAGGAAGAACATATTCGAACACAATTTTTCTTCATAATTACTTCTCTTCACCTTCGGCCACTATGGTATCGTGTGAAAGCCCAAGGTTAGCTCTCGATTAAGACGAACACCAAGCCAACTTGCGACCTTCGAGCCTTACGAAGGTAATGTGGGGCATTCCATGATTTTGTTATAACAAAGGGGATAAAATTGAAGTTCCAGCTTTTCACCCCTTCGTCCAAGTGCGTGGAAACATCAGGCCCTACTTTCGACTTATCAGCCTAAGCGATTTATACAGCTTCGATTTGAGAAACGGGTCTTAACCTAGAGGTTTTCGATTTGAGGGCAATCGATTGAGACATCGCCCAATTTCAGGAACCTCCAAATTTGTAGAAACGAGATGAAATTTATCATATCGATATGTCTAACAGGTTATTGAATCATTCATTTCGCATTTCAGCACTTATTATTGCATATTTGTATGTGATTGAGCCTTAGAATGTGTCCATCTCATTTTTTGAAAATTTGGGGAGGTTTGCAATTTTGGAATGTGACCTAATAATCTCGCAGCTCGTTTATAATACGTGTTTTAAGGGTTGTGACGAGATTGATGAAGACCAACATCTGTGTGAGTTCATAAATGGTAAGGGAGAGAATTTTGATATTGAAGTTTTTACATGTTAAAGATTGTAGAATTTATTTGAATATCACATTGTCAAACAAGTGGGAATCAATCTAGTGTTGATTTTCAACCCGTTTATGCGTTTAATTGTGCTCTTACTCAGCGTCGATTAACCCTCCGAATTCTATCGTGTTTTGTAGTTTAAGTTTAATCCGTCCTGGAACTCATAGTGGGCGAAGTGAACCAACTGAGAGGGAATTCTCTTGTCGACATGCCATCCCTCTACGTATCCAAACTTCTGCCACAAGAAAAATCCTATGCGTCGTTTCATGTCTTGTCCTTTTCGAGGGGTATGACCTCCCAAAATATGGTGGTACAAGTCTGTGTATTTAAACCTGCACTTATCAACGTCCATTTTCTAACCATATTTTTTTTGGTGCGTTTTGTATGTTTTAGAAAGAATGTTGCGGTGTCTTCGTTTGGTACAAGCCTCAACTCCAAGGATGTGCTAGAGAAGTGGCCATAGAATGCATCGAAAAGTTCGATCGGTTGAAGTGCGAACTTGCAGCGATGAGGAAGGGCGAACAAATGTATAAGAAATACTTGAAGGTGTTAATGTTGAACTTTTCAACATTTAATTATTTTTCCTTTTTCTTATAATTAAATAAATTATCTTTTGTGTGATTACAATCTCACATAGGCATAAGACATAAGTACTAAAAATGTTCTCATTGAAGCATTAAGCGCTTCAACAACACGAAAAGCGACCACAAGATCATCTACTGCGTCCGACGGCATGTCTATGTTAAAACAAACAAAATTGAATTTCAAATTACAATTTCAGTTTCGTCGGAAAGAGTTTCTAAATCTTATATCTACCGCAGCACAAACTTTGTGGAGGGGATGTTTTCATTATTGTGCATATTCTGTTATTGAGTTATTGTTATACTGTTGAATAGGCACAAAGTTTTTTGGGATTGGCGGGACTAGATTTTTAACATGTTTTGCACAGGTCAGATTTGTCCTTGTGGGTGGTCTTTTCGCAACAGGAAAAATTTGCACATAACCTAGGCAATTTTGGCGTTATGTAGCACTTACAGATATATAGGAATCCACTGGAGTCCATAGCTATCGTGATGAAAACGATATTTATCTTTTCACTAATTGGATATTTAGTAGCAAATCATTTCATAGATATATTCACTTTGAAGCAAATGAAACAAAATCGTACATATGGTGCAATATTTATAATCACTACTTTTCGTACGACAACATTCGGACAAATAGGTATAACCCGGGAAGTACGACAACAACGCATCCTTTGAGGATCTCCTAGACTATATCTGTTATATTTTAAAGGCTAATTTCACAATTCCAGATTCTTTATAGTTAACATAATCATCCAGTTAGGATCTCCTACACTATATGTCATGAATCATTGCAACGAACACATATGTTTGCCTTCAAGACATGTCAAGTAAACATGTAATTCCTAAAAAAACTACAGCACATTGTACCCAACTCATTCACAACAGGCGGACTCGCAGTTAATATTATCAATTGTAATACTTTGTAAAACATGAATTTGCGATATCAAGCAACAAAGACCATACCTACTTCAGAGCAATATTCACAACAGTTGTTAGTTCACTGTCGGCAATTGCTTCAACTCCCCAAGAAATGTTGATCTACTGCAAGAGTGTTCAATATTAGCACATTTGATCATATAGGATTTATGTTGAAAAACAATTTGACAACTCGGAGGAGTGCACACACTATTACTCACCAAAACAAACTGGCAGCTTTCATTAATACTCGTATTTCAGCACATCCGATGGTGAGTACCTCAACCATTCCATGTTTAAGACCCTAACATAATATGACAAAGTTACAACCAAATCACCACGAATTAGTTCATGACATCAAGAAACATTATACACATTCTACATGAGGTTTGAACAAATAAGACAATCAAGCCATGATGGGTGCATGATGAAGAAGACTTGGGACAACATAACAATGAACGTACAGAGGCCAAAATCAATATTGCGTACTTCTGCCATTTAAGATATTAATGAAGTTATTTAGCAGACATAGCAAATCAGTATAAGATGTTGAATGTTTTCAAGCTAATTTAAACTCATTTAAGCTGAACTTACAAGGTGTTTGGGTTGTGAGATGGGGACAGATACATGTACGTCTTAATAATGCTATAGACTGCAGCATATATATATATGTCATGTTTTGATTGATAATTTAGAGTTAATGTAGAAAAAGAAAAAATATAGCATCAAGAAAATAATATGTAACTTAAGATGAATACAATTTAAGAACAAAATGAAGTGATACAGAAAATCCAAATAAGTGATCTTGTGGGTACTCAACCCCATCTATCTTTATGTTGTCAAACATGACTATGATGGATCCACAACTGCCCTTTGCCAAAGAAATAGAAAGTCATGCTTTTGTGAACAATGTCTTATATAAAACTGTGGTTTTTATACTGGAACCTTTCAATAATATTTCTGTGTAACAGTGCATGCATAACTTAGAATCCACCTATGCCAAAATCAACATTGTGTACTTCTGTCATTTAAGATGTCTAATTCAGCTTCAAACACAATGACAACAACATTTCTCATAAGCAAGTATTCCAATTCAAACAATTTGAAGCATAAATGTGGCAACAAATTCTGGATTGCAAAAGCTCTATGGTTAAACTAATAAATGTCTCCATTTATTTTTCCATAGGGCTGGAAAATAAAAAACAGCGACAGAGAGATATAAAATTAGACTGATAGGTAAAACAAGGGAGCATTACATATGAATCAGATATTTTTCACTACTCCATGGTTTATCTCCAAATTTAATTGATAGCATGCGTGAATAAATAAATAATAGAAAAAGAATCTAATGGGCAATGACATACTATCATCTTGGATTCAATTTTTTGCACATAACCACTTTAAAGAAACAAAAAATCAGCCGATAGTCCCCAAATTGTGAGAAATTTGCCCAGTTAAACAGCTTGAAACCTGATGAATCGAGAATATTCTTTTTGTAAATTGGCTCTTGATATATTGTAGTGTAATCACTGAACTATTACTCATTTAATATACTCAGCTGCATAGGTGGAAATAATATAAGTTTTCTAAGACTTAAAATTTGTTCAAAAATTGCATGTTCATAACTTAATACTCAGCCCCAAAAACACAATCATTTTATTTCAACTGTGAGCCTTTCAATTCAGCCTGACCAGTTTTAAACACAAATAATTTAGGTCCAGCTCTGTGATAAATTTCAACAAATTCCAAGTTCTTGAAAACAAGTCCAAGTTCAAATAATCGGTCAGTACAACTCTCTAGACTATACAGATAACTTCTATGGCGATAATAATGACGAGGATAAGCTACATTGACCTTGATAGGGGCTCGAGTACAAGTGTCGGTCACTGCGGTGTCGGAGACCTTCAACTGAGGCTTCGTTCGGTCTCGACCTGTCAGTTTTTTTTTCTGCACAAAGTGAATGACCCTACTTTCGATTGACACACCTTGATAATGATCTGGCTTTACTGTTGACGAAGAACAGTTGGGTTTCTCTTTAGGAAGTATGGTGGTTCTTCGCAGCTCGTTCGACACTCTCGAATATGGTGGGTTAGGGCTAAGGCATAGTGTATTGAGAGGGAAGATTCAAATCGACTAGGGTTTGTCCTTTTCGAAATCCCCAAATTTCATAGAGGGTAATGGTAGATTTGTTATTTGTTGATGTTGTGGGAGTGTTATGGTCTTTTTAGAGTGAACAGTGGGGGCGAAATTGGAAGATCACTCAGATTTCACTATTGGGCTTGCACATGGGTTTAGTAACCCACCCTTTTTTTTGGATTATAAAACTACTTCCAAACCCCATTTAGCATAGTCCAAAACCAAATTTGTATCTGGGCCCAATTGTAAAATCGGGCTTCAAACATTTATACCAAACATGGGTTTGGGCTGGGTAAAAACTCTAAACCAGCCCAAACCTAGAAACCAAACGAGGCCTTATAGTGTATTACAGACCTATAATACTTTTTAAAAACATTTATGTTATAATAATATAACATTTTTGTTATTCTTTAAGTACATAAATGCTATGATATTTGTACATAAATATCATACTAATATAACATAAATGTATTATTATAACATAAATGTTCAACTAGATTACATGAATTTTTATATTAAAAAAAGTTTTAATTAATATTACTTAAAACTTATAATATATGTACATAAAGATTATACTAATATAATATAAAAGTTACCGTATAAAAAAAAAAAAAAAATTGGACACCCAACCCATCCAGGTGTACGAATCTAGATCTGTGCACCTGATTCACATGAACAGTAGTCGAAACACAAATATTAGTGTTTGGCTGAAACCGGCGATAGATAACTTATGACATGTAAGTTTTAGGTGGTCTCTTATATTTAAGTTGTCTTCAATAATTTAGATATAATGCTACACACTTAGCAAATAATCAAAATTTTGGTGTGTATATATATATAAGGCACTTCATATATACATCTGCATTTTAAAATTTTCTTTATTACCAAAAAAGGATGCATGCATGGTTTGTATTAATTAGTGCAAAAAAAAAAAATAATAATAATAACGAATGTACTTATTAAATATTCTATAAAATTAATAATCTAATTTCTAATATTTTGAAGACAACAATCTAAATCGATCCCTTATATTCACACGGCTAACATTGAACATGATTTACAATTCCTCTTTTGCTTTTTAAGTATGTTTTGAACCATAAATCTTGCTTTGTAACAATGATAAGTATCTAACTAACAAATTCAGGTGAATAGTATTTTCTCCTCATGCATTTTCGTGGGATTCTACCTCATTAGCATTGGTAATACCAAAATTTATATAATGTATGATATATATTAATTAACTTGTCAAAATTTCTTATATGTCACATAATTGATGTATATAAACTTTCAATATTATTGATTTAGTTTGATTCGTAAATTCATATGTGAATTGTGATCTGATTATTTTCATCAAATTAGATGTGTGAACCAATCTTATAAGATACATACTCAAGAAATACATATTACTAGCATTGTTTTTGTCCTCATACGTGAAACTAATTGAATATAAGAGGATTATTGTGTTTTGTCCACTTAGGACTTTCTCAAAAAACTTAATCTATAGGTTTAGCCTAATAAGCGATATTTTTTTTAATTTGGACAAGATTTTTTAAGGTTGGAGACTTCGACCTTCAATTGTAACTTACTAACCTTTAATCTATCCCATATAATAATCTGATATTTGAAACAAGCCAAAGAGATAAAATGTATTATTTATAATGTTTTGTTTCAAGAAAAAATGTGTGTATATATATACTTATACTTTATCTTGAGATATATTATCTATATTATATGTTGTAGTTAAGGAGAAAATATGATATATTATAGTTTAATAAAAATAAATAATTTGAGAAAATAAAACATCTTGATACTACAAGAAAAATGGTCTATAATAACGTTAATTTAACGACGCTACTAAAAAGCGTTGTTAAAAATAATATATTGGCTTCACTTTTTCAAAAGTGTATGTAAATTAACAACACTTTCAAGAAAGTGTTTATATTTCCATCAATCTAATGACACTTTTTAAAAGTGTCATTATTCAAATAAAAAGTGTCATTATTCAAATAAAGTCACTTACGTTTTTTTTTGTTTGTGTCACAAAAATGATAACGCTTTAAAATATGTCATAAAATTGACAATACTTTCTATTATTGTGTAGTAAATATAATAAAATAATATTGTCTTATTTTATTATATTTTTATTTTATGTAGGCATTAATGAGCTTTCATATGTCTTAGCTATGAAAATTAGTGACGTTTACATGAAAATGTTTACATTCACCAATTTAATGATGTGTTTTTATTGAAATCACTAATACTTTGATAAAATAGTTGCAATATTGTTGTATTTAGGTAAGCTTTTATTGTTTCTGATATTAAATTGGTGGCACTTTGCAAAAAAAAAAATCACAAAATTTAAAATATGAGCTCAGCAGTGCTTAGAAATATGTAAATCATAAAAAATACCAACACTATGTTTGTCAATTCATAATTCTGCGATAAACTTATTGAAGCACGACTAATTAAATAAAATTGTTGTCACTTTTTTATACATTAGATGTATGATTATTGTTTAATTGATATAAATATTTTGTTTTTTTTACCTAAAACGTTATAAACAAGATTTTCAAAATACTTTTAGATTAATTTTGTTATCGTTAACAATCTAAAATCATGTAATTCTTTTAGTTAAATGAATAAGTTTTTGACCTTTAAAGTGAATACATTGACTTTAAAACTTACAAAAACAATGTTTACTTATGTAGAAAAGGAAAATGTTCAGTAATTAGAAAATATAAGAAACCAAAGGAAAGAGAAAGAGTAAAAGAGGGAACAATTACATCTGATTAGTAACTTTCCTTTTTAAGTCAAGATATGCACATTTCAAATCTACTATTTATCTCTCAAGTTTCTTATACTTAATTTGCACCAGAGGTATCAACTTAATTTATCATATTTGGTTTGTATACTTCTGTTGGATATGCCATTGGTCGAAGTTTTTTATGTTGGGTTGATGAATTGTAAGTGCGACGTTATATATATATATATATATATTGGTTCATATATTTTTGTACTTTAGAAAGGAATAAAAAAGTAATCAAACTATTGTTGTTGATTTGATTTTGACACAGGAATATATCAGTTAACCGAAGAAATTACAGTTGAACAGATGTTTTGTCGTCGTTCCCAAAGTTTCTTCCTATGTTGAACAAGTATTAACAATGGAAAGAAGACATTATTGTTGTGGCAGATCAAGTTTCTTCCTATGTTGAATAAATATTAACAATGAAGGACGACTATAATATTGTGGCATATCGATTAATTAATAGTGTAAACTTAGCTATTAGTGCATTAAATATTCTTTTTTGTAATGAGAATCAGTGAAATTTTAATTTATATTAATATTCTTTTGAGTAAATTTTTTTTTTTTTAATTTTGTGTAAATATTTTACCATCTATAAAGTATATCCAACTTAAGGGCACAATTCAAAAGAGTGTTACTAATTTATGTACATAAAGAGTTGTCAAATTCAAAATGCTGGTTGTAGAATTGTCATACATTTAACAACACTAATTTTGGATTGCATCATCAATTTAATAATAATACACCTTACAAGTATCGTCGTTATAACTACATTTATCCTTTAAAATGTCATCAATTTAACAATGCTAATTCTTAAAAGTGTTGCTAGTTTAGGGATGCGACTATTGACTAGTGTCGCCAAAATTGTAAATAAAATATTATAGAATTTTAAAAATTGTGACGCAAAATAGTGTTTTCATATTTAATCAACGACATTTTTTCTAAAAATGTCACTAAATGAAATTTACCTACACATACCTTTTGTGTTATTAAGAAATTTGTGACTTCAAATTTAACTACGCAAGTCGTGATGCTTATACAAACGTGGGTAACTTACTTTCTAACGCTAATTAGCGTCACTAAGTCAAAAAAATTAGTGTCACTAGATACATTTATTCCTGTAGTATATGTTTTTTACAAAAACTTATTGAGATGATTTTACGGATATACTTTTGTAAAACAGAATCTCATTGTTTACAAACTAGACTCTTCTTTTGATATATTATTGTGAGTTGTAGATTGACCCGAAATTAGATCCATCAAATAGTCTCATATATATATATATATATATATATATATATATATAAGTCTTCCTCATGTCTTTTTCAGACGGAGAGGATAATATTCTCCCAAAATGACTCCAAAGTCTAAACAATAATCCAGATTTTTAAATACTAAAATATCATTTCGCAGCTATTTAAGAATAATTGAATTAAATATATTTGGGTACAAGTAAACAATTATTGAATTGTTAATACACCTCAATAATTGTTATATGCGTCACTAACGTTGATTAAAACAACGTCATCTTTCCATGGCAGCAAACAATTTGTTAAAAAATAAAGAAAATTTGAAAAAAAAAAAAAACAAAAAACAAAGTCCCCAAATCTGGACTACAGAAATGTCTTTATTACTTAATTAATGTATGAATATATAATATCAATTGCCAGGTGCATGTATGTTTGTATTTTGTCACATTTCTGGGTTCATTCATTCCCTTTCCTATTTTAAGAATTTAAATTAAAAGGCATTTAATTACATAAACTTGCATAATACAATATTGTGTTTCGTCTAAGTGTGCCAAAAGCTAGCTTCAACCATTTGTCATTGTTCATTGTTTCACTAAATATATACCTATAAAATATTTTATATCACAATTTGTTGGAGAAACGATTAATTAGGAATCAGTCTCACAGGAGATTTGATATTAGATAACACATGAGTAAAACATTTAGGGTTGACTTAAATCAACGTTTTCATCTTCTTGGAACCAGGAGAATTTGTTACAAACAATATAGTCTTTTTATTTATTGTCTTCACATTTAATATCGTTTTTTTTCTCTTCTTAATTAAAAATTAATCAGGCAAGTAAATATGTTTCTCTTTTTATTCGGAAAAAAGTAAAAACATCCTTCAGCTGGGGATTGTGGCCCATATCCTCGACTCCAATGTGCAGTTCAAAAAATTCACAAAATAAACATAATATGCATGCTATACAATTAATGTCATATCTCACACAGGATATATATATATATATATATATGTATATATATATATATGTATATATATATGTATATATATATATATATATCCAGCTCTAACTCTAACATAACAAAATATATTGTATCTAACAGGGAAAATTGTAAATTTATGACACTATTATTTGACAATTCACCAATTAAAAATACTATTTTTTCAGGCCTCGACATTAGGACTATCTTTTTAATTTGAGTGATTTTAGGCCCTAAAATCACATGTGATAGGGCCTAAATTTTGGCCCTATCACATGTGCAATGCATGTGCATACCTCCCCAAATTCGGGTTTTTCAAAAAATTGAGTTGATTCTCGCTCACATCGATCTTGAATCGAATTAAATTCGATAAATTGATTTGGGGCTTGATTAGGGCTTGAAGAGAGTAATGTTTCGGCATAGAAAACATACATTTTGATTAAGTTTTGAGAAAGTTCCGCCATAACCGCCGCCTAATTACTGCTGTCTCTATCGCCGGAATCCACCATAACCACCCTCAAACTCACCTAAATTTGTTATTCTTGAAACTGAACCAAAATGTATGTTTTATATGCAAAACTCTCATCTTCTCAGGTCATAATAACAAAAACACTATCCTAAATATGCTATTTTCTCTTATCTATCGTAAACTATTTGCTAAATTTCATTTGGTATAATTATATTCTCGTTGTGTAATTGCAGAAACCTAATTAAAGAATGCCCTCTTGATCTTTTGGTGGATTGATTTTATCTCGATTAGTTTAATCAGCAAGTCCTTCAGAATTAGATCTCCTCTTTTAGTCGATATTTCATCTTGTATTACATTGCATTTAAGTTTCCATTTGCTCATGAAATCACATATTTTTATCAATGCCGATTCTAATTAATTAAATAGTTAGTGAAAATTTAGGGAATCACTGCACATATATCAACAAGCTTTTGTATCCACATGCACTGATATTGAGAAATTAACAAAGGTGGAATTAGGGATATATGCATATTCATATATTTCTTTATTACCTTTTACATGATCGCATCAACATTCGCATAAAATTGTTGTATTCATTGTTTTTTACTAGTTTACCTTCATCACAAGAAGTATATCCAGCTACATGTCATGTGAAGAAAATCTCATAGTTGGAGGAGCACTAATTAAACTTTAAACAAGAACAACAAGCTTGGTTTATTCTCTTGGATACTTTTCACACAAAAACAATTTCTTGACAGTGATTATCTCACCAAAGATGGGCATCGTAGGTGTCTTCTCCAAGTGATTCGGACCAGATCCTTAGTAATTCGGGTTGGGAGTAGATATCATTAATCATGTACAACCCAATATCATAAGATTCTTGGTCCACAAATATTGGAACATCATTATTACTTTGAGCAGCTTGATGAGGTACTACTTGTGCATTAACCAAATATATTGGATCTGTATTGGTCGGGTTTGGAGCATCCATGTTTTCAGCATCAGATAAACATGATTGTGGTGAAACGACATAAATATCCTCCATAGAAGCAGTTTCATCTTGTTCACCATCATCGTCGTCATCACATGATGATTGTTCTAATAATTCCATTTGGGGCATCATCACTTTTCCATTTTCATGCTTACCTCGTTTCTCAATGTGGGCATGCCAATAATTCTTGATTTCATTGTCAGTTCTTCCTGGAAACTTTGCAGCTATGGCTGACCACCTGTTTTCATTTTAAACAAAATCAACTATTAGTGAACATTCCAATTTCTTCAACTAAATCTTGAATTAAAGAAGTCTACTTGTTTCCAAGCTGGTCATGTAACTTGATGATGAGATCCTCTTCATGTTTAGTGAACTTTCCTTTTTTGAGTCCAGGTTTCAAATAATTCATCCACCTTAGTCTGCAACTCTTCCCACATCTCGGGATTCCTGAACAAATGTCAATATGAAAGTCAATCAACACTCCTAGATACACAATAAGCACACACATATATATCCAAAAAAGAGATATATAATCAAGAAGTCATAAAATATTTCTTCATGATCTTTATATACCGGCAAGGAAGGGCAGCAAACGCCAGTTAGGGTGACCGAATCGCTCGACATAAGTCTTCAAAATATTATCTTCATCTTTACTCCAAGCACCTTTCTTTACTCCATTGATGTCAAAATAAGGAGGCCTCACCATTATTATTGTTATATTAATATCAGCTTCCTTAACATCTTCAAAAACAATTAAGCTCACTCCATCTTATATATATTGGTAGGACTAAAGGCTCGCCAAATATTCAACAAAACCGTGTTCCTGTCAACTATATGAAATATCGTACGAAGCCGTAATTTTCCAAATATTATATCACACTGGTGTGATCATTAAAGACATTCTATGGGAAAAAAAAGGTATTAGTATTGCAAGGACTTATAAATAAAATCAAATATTTTTTATTCCATTTTTATATCAATTTGAATACGAAAAATTCCAACAAGAATGCAAATAAGATTTCTTTTGTTTTTTTGTAATAAGACTTCTTACGGGCAAATTACTAGGAGTTAAAACACTTGAGATCTTCTATTACACTTGGTGTTACATCTCATATTCCAAAACAATCATCACACGTCAAGTGTATTCGATGACATCACTATTTAACACATGTCATATAATAAATGTTATGAAACATGAGATGTAACATCAAATGTAATAGAGGATCCAATCCGAAGTTAAAAGGTTTTATTGTTGGTAAACCCGTTAAAATATATATATGTATGACATTTATTATTAATTTGTATATAACTTTGCATACATTTTACAATCTACATGTATACTTGTATATATAGCATCTACAAAATTAATATTTACTATAAATATTTTGTATCTAATACATATAATCATGTATATTACCTGACATAATATATATAAGTTCAAAATGTTTGTCAATGACTCATTGCTTCGTGTTTTGGATTATTATTTATTTTTAGATTAATTAATTCATACATAGCATCTTTATTAAGTTTAAACTTTATATATTCAAGCGAGAGTGGTAGCCGCCTTAAATACGTCCAAAGCTCATCCAAAAAAAAATCCAATTAATGTATAAAAAAAATTGAGTTGGGTTTCTGTTTATCGATCACCGAATCAAGATATTATTTTAACTTTAAAAACTTCAATAAATAAATAAATGACAGTTAATTATATTACATAGAATACGTAGTAGAGTCTTTGTCTTCTCTATAAGCCATAATTGTAGTATTTATGTTAAACAAATGTTGCGACAGGCGACAGAAGCAGCCCACCGCCCACGTGAGTTAATTATATCATTTGTTTTTCTCCTTAAATAGATCAACATGTATTTTTGTATTCAAGTATGGATGACACACATGGATAGACCCACAATTTCGAATACAGATCGAGGTAAAATCCAAATGTAAATGGTTAAATAAATTTGATAGAGAGTAAGTTTTATTCTAATTTTTTTGGAAAAAAAAATGAAGTTGATAAACTCTTTTATTTCGATAAAACACAATTTAATATGTATTCAAAATGACGGTTGGGGAAAATTGAGTTGATAATGAACATATTATTATTATTATTATTATTATTATTATTATTATTATTATATTAATGAGACAAATTTTATAAATATATATGCAATAAAAAAAAAGGTGTCTGGCTATCCACATCCCAAAAATTTCTAAACACACCCCATTTAAAAAAAATGATTTAAAAAATACAAAAAATAGTAAAATTCCAATTTTACTCTTATGAATTAAATAAATAAATAAATTGAAAATTGCTCCAAATTTCTTCACCTACCCGTTTGCCTTCTTCTCCCTTCTTTTTTTTTCTTTTTTCTTTTATTCATCAAACCTAAATTTATAAGGGGATAATGTATGAAAAATCATTTTATGAGTTAACAAATTATATAATAATCGTGTAAAAAGAACGAAAAAATAACAACAAATCTGGGACCCGTTCGACCCTGGTTTGTCGAACGCAAAGAGGTGTGTTCGACCCTTAAATTTGTTGTTATTTTTTCATTCTTGTTATACGATTTCATGCAATTATTATATATTTTGTTAACTCATAAAATAATTTTTCATACATTATATATGTTGTTATAATAGGCTTGGAGGATTGAAAGAGAAAGAGAGAGAGAGAGAGAGAAGAGAAGTAGACGGGCAGGGAAGAAAGAATAAAAAAATTTCAGTTTTTTTTTTAATTCATAAAGGTAAAATTGTAATTTTATCATTTTTAAAATTTTTTAAATTAAAAATAAAAAAAATGGGGTGTGTTCAACTATTTTCATACATTATATATGTTGTTATAATAGGTTTGGAGGATTGAAAGAGAGAGAGAGAAGAGAAGTAGACGGGCAGGGAAGAAAGAATAAAAAAAATTCAGTTTTTTTTTTTAATTCATAAAAGTAAAATTGTAATTTTATCATTTTTTGAATTTTTTAAATAAAAAATAAAAAAAATGGGGTGTGTTTAATACTTGTTTAATACTTGATGGAGGTGTGGATGGGCACACCCTAAAAAAATATTATATGGAAGCAGCCACCTCACTGATTCCGTCACTAATGACAAATAACATAATGATGATGATGTGAGTGTATATATATATTATATTAATTTCAAAAAACAGGTTGGAGTTTTAAATGTTATATGAGCAGTGTCCCCTCATATGATCCAGGGGATCCCAATTCTTTAGTTGCCATATTCTCGGAATTCGATTAATATTTCAAGGAAGAAAAAATAATATATATATATATATATATATATATATATATTAATTCTGGTTTCAAATTATTTGTAACTTCTATCTAACATGTATATTTTTAGCTAAAATTTGGGAATATGATACGTAAGAACTCTCTCTCTCTTTTTTGGAATTATTTTTTATTTGCTTTCATTATTTACATCATAGCCTCCTTGATTACTTAAGGGTATATTAGTAAAAAAAATTATATTCCTTAATTTTATATAAAACTCTAAAATGACATTTATGGAATCGAATGAATAATTTTAAATTCGTTACTCCATATTTTTGCGCATTCCATTTTAATAATTTTTTTCCTCTTATTTCCTGTTGTTTGGTCATCGTACTTTTGTTTCTATCAACATTTTTTTTTTCTCTTCATTAAATAATTGTCACTAGTGTTAACATAAATCTCGAAGATAATCTATCGTATCGATCAAAATCAGAATCAAAATAATATCAATAAAAAACGAATAGTCTGTTTGACTTTATTCCAACCAAACCGTTCCAACTATTTTTTGTATCAAATCGAACTGTACCAAACCGAATAATCGAATAGAATTGATTTTAGGAAAGTAATCATATACAAATTTATATGTATTATTTACTTCATTTTCACTACAAGAAAAATGAATATTTATGACAACATACATTTTGCGACAACATTTTGTTGTTAAATTATTATCGCAAAAGTCTTCTCGCAAATAATTTTTTTATGACAACATTGTTGTCGCTAATGTATTAGCTCGCAAATAAGTTTCTTTCATTGTTTTTTGAGACAATATTGTCAATTTATATTAACAATTTTTGCAACAATTTGTTATCGCAAAAAGTAGACTTTTTGTGACAAGTTTTGTTGTTGCAAAAACTCTTATCGCAAATACTCATTTTTCTTGTAGGGATTTTCTATATTGTTATATTGGATAAGCTATAAATGTGATTCAAAATAAAATATAACAAAAGGTAGCAAAAATAAATATGTATGGAGTAAAAATATATACAAAATATAAATTAAGCATGGGAACAAAAACCGAGAAAAAATTAAAGGCACAGTTGACGTCTATGCATTTTCCCATATTTTAGTTCTCACCACAACAAAAAAATATTATTTCCGATTGAGATTTTTTACGATGAGCACGAAAGTAGTTCACGAAAGTTTACTTCTTCTTTTTTTTTTTTTTTTTAATGACAATGTATTTTTACAAAATTTGATAATATGGATAGACAAGAAGTTATTAAAAAAAAATGTTTGATTGCAACAACAATATTATTGTAAAAACATTTTTTGCAAGAAGATTTTTATTAAGATAATAATTCAACAACATAATACTGTTGCAACAATATTAATGTTTTTACAACAACTATCATGTTTTTGAGAAAATATTTTATTATCGTTATAAATTTTTTGTTGTAGTATATAAAATGTGTTATTTTTTCGGTGTGATCATCCACGGAAAAAAAATTCAGCATACTAAAATTAATTATGACTCAAAATGACATACATCTAATTTAGTATAATCATCAATATTATTCTAATAGTTTTAACAATGCTTAAATTTATCATAATCCGTTTCCATTTAAACAATTAATGATCTTTTGATTAGAATGTTAGGTGAATATAAAATCTCATATATATGATTCTGTTATTGACAAAAGTAATCGATTATGGACCGTTATAAAAAGTTAGTAATCAAATTATTTGGACAAAGTGTGATTAATCCTAAAAATTATTGATTAATATATTTCATGACAACCAATATGCTCAAAAACCATGAAGACATGGGGACTCACCCGACCCCCAAACCCAGAATCTGTTGCCCGGTGGGTCGGGTCAGCAACAGCCACACGACGCCTTTGGGGTCATAACTAACACACCACATGAAAGGATTCCAATGGGCATTCCATTAGCAGCCGAACCTAGAGGGATCGAAATGACCTCGGAAGAAATCAAAGCCATGATGTTTCAACTTAATGAAAGACTAAAGGAAGCTGAGGCTAGGGAGAAGAGCCGGAGGATCCACGACCTAGAGGATACTCAATCCTCGGACGAACCGAAGAATAAAAGGAAGGATAAAGGAAAAGGTGTAGTGACGGAGCGACGACCAGGAGGCACCCCGCCACCTGAAGAAAGTCGACCAGGAACCCAGATCTGCCCGACCCGATCTGCAGCACAGACCAAAACGCAGAGTGTGTTTGACCGACTCGGTCCGGCCTCTGCTCTTGAGGCCAGAAAATTACGAAAAACTTTAGATTTCGGGAATGAATATAGACGGGATGAAAAACAGACAAGAGAGCGGTTACTTCGGAGACGAAGAAGAGAAAGAGCAGAGGCTCAAACAAAGGCTGGCCGAAATCGAAGCTTAAAAGTTGAGACCCGAACAGAAGAAGAGGCGAAAGAGGGCCTCACCATTTATAAATAGGATTTCAAATCGGATTTCTCCAACAAAATTCAAAGTACCGTCTATTGGCCTCTATAATGGAGAAACCAACCCGAACTCCCACATAGACAAATACACCTTATGGATGGAGCTTCAGGAGGTATCCGATGAGCTCATGTGCAAAGCCTTCCCTTTGACGCTCGGCGATCGAGCTCAGAGATGGTTCAGATCATTACCAGATTCTTCAATCAGAGGATGGGAAGAGCTGAATGACCTTTTCCTCACACAATTCATGGGCTCAAAGATGAGATCTACCCCGAAAGAAAGACTGGTGAATATCAAACAGGGCAGAGACGAATCCTTAAGGTCCTACATGGACAGGTTCAACAAGCTCATTCTTGAAATGGAGCACGTTTCCGATGACGCTGTACTAATGGCAATCATGGCCGTTCTCCGCCCAAAAACAAGGTTCTGGTGGAACGTTCATGAACAGGGCCCCAAGACATACCACGATTTCCTGAGCCGAGCTGAAAGGTATATCGGGGCCGAAGAGGCTATTCCAGAGGAAAGACCAAGTCAAGAAAATGGGGAAGGGAAGGAGAAAAAGAAGATCACACCCTTCAAGCCCCCGGGAGAGTTTAAGGTCTATCAAAATGAGGAGTTAGATCGGGTCAGACGCACCCTAACGGTCAATCCGGCCCAGGTACTTACTGAGCTACAAGGCCAAAATATGTTGCCCGTCCCGAGACCAATGAAAGCCGATCTTGCCCGTCTAAATCAGAACAGATATTGCCAATACCACAAAGCTCCGGGCCATGATACAGACAAGTGCAGAGCTCTTCTGATCGAACTCATGAGGTTGATTGATCGGGGTCACCTTAAGAAATATGTTAAAAATCCCGAGCAGAGACCACAACAACCTCCCCCGCCACCCCAACTTGGAGCAATTCGAGAAGTTCACACGCTGGTAAATAATAATTATGGGAAACAGAGATTTTCCAAGAGGATGAGAAGGGAACAGATTAGGGAGGCCAGAAATGGATACCAACGATGCAACCCTCCAAGGCCAGAACCGGTCCATGCACCTATAACATTCACCGAGTACGACGCAGAAGGGAGAGTACAACCTCACAGCGATGTCTTGGTGGTATCGCTAAACATCGGCCTTACAATGGTCCATAGAGTCCTGGTCGACACAGGGAGCTATGTCAACATACTCCACCTGAACACCTTTAAAAGGATGGGACTTCGTGAATCCGACCTGCAATCCTGCTCGGATTCGATCCAAGGGTTCGGAGGACAAATAACATGCGCGATCGGAACGTGTGAGCTCAAGGTCGTATTCAGAGCCGGAGAAATGACAGTTCACACCACAACCGAGTTTAAAGTAGTGGACCTGAACTCGGTCTATAATGCAATTTGGGGACGACCACTCTTGGCCAAGATAAAAACAGTAATATCAATACATCATTTGACAATCAAATTTCCGATCGGAGATGAGGTATATATAATCCGAGGCAATCAAATGGCAGCTCGGGAATGTGAGTCAGGCCTGAAGCCAAGGGAGCTTAACATTATTGAACAAATTGAAATGGAGCAAGAAAGGATGGAAGTAGTGAATCAAGTCCCAGACTTGGGGCTAGAAGACGATCTAGAACTTATTGAACTAGACCCCGAATCCGAGCCGACACCCAACCGAGCAGTGAAAATAAGGCCATCCAACACCTCGGAAATCAACACAAGCTACGGGCTTACTAACCAGAAGTCAGACGTAGAGATGGCCGACCAGGATGATAAATGAGAGACTTTGGATCCTAGAATGGAGAAGCCCAAGAAAAGGGCGACGCCGGTGGAAGAGCAGGATATGGTCCAACTGGATAAGAGCAGACCAGAGTTGGAGCTCAAAATCGGCATAAATTTATGAGAACCATTTAGGGGAGAGCTCATAGTTTTCCTGGCCAAGAATACAGACGTTTTCATCTGGTGTCATGAGGACATGGAAGACATCCGACCAGAAGATGCATGTCATCATCTGAATATTGATCCCGCTGCCAAGCCGGTGGTACAGAAAAGATGAAGGCTCAGTTCGAATAGGTATGAGAGACTAGAGTTAGAGGTCCAGAAGCTGCTCGAAAATGGCTTCATTAAGGAATGTGAATACGCAGTTTGGGTAGCTAACCCAGTCCTGGTAAAGAAGACTAATGGATCTTGGAGGCTATGTATAGACTTTACCGACCTCAACAGGTAATGCCCAAATGATTGGTTTCCCCTGCTAAATATAGATCAGCTGGTCGACACGACAGCAGGACATGAAGTCATGAGCTTCATGGATGCCTACTCAGGATATCATCAAATCCCAATGGCCGAGCACGATCAACGACACACAACGTTCGTCACCGACCGAGCTCAATACTGTTACAAAATGATATCTTTTGGCCTAAAAAATGTCGGGGCTACCTACCAGAGATTGGTCAATAAAATATTTACAGCCTAGATCAGAAAAACCATGGAAGTGTACATAGACGACATGCTAGTGAAATCAAAGAAAGTGGAGGACCACGTGGCCGACCTAGCAGAAATGTTCGACATATTAAGAAAATACAGGATGAAACTTAACCCGAAGAAATGCACGTTCGGGGTCAGCTCGGGAAAATTTTTGGGGTATATGTTGAGCCAGCGAGGAATCGAAGCCAACCCCGAGAGGATTGACGCGATAGTAAAGCTTACACCTTCGAGGAGAATGAAAGATGTCCAGAGCTTAACAGGAGGGTCGCCGCACTGAACAGATTCATCTTGAGATCAACAGACAAGTGCAAACCTTTCTTTAATTTGATAAGAAAAGATGGAAAATTTGAGTGGAATGGTGAGTGTGAAAAAGCCTTAGAGGATTTGAAAAAATCATTAATGGAGGCCCAGTGCTCGCGAAACTCGAGGCCGGAGAAAAGTTACAGCTTTACCTAGCAGTATCTTCCTACGCGATCAGTGCGATACTTGTCCGAGCAAAGAAAGCTGCCCAACAGCCGGTGTATTACGTCAGCCAATCTTTCCATGACGCCGAGCTCAGATACCCGACCATGGAAAAGTTGGTCTATGTTCTGGTCATCTCGGCCAGGAAACTAAGACCATACTTCCTGGCCCACCAGGTCGAGGTACTAACAAATTTTTCTTTGAAACAGGTCCTAGCCCGACCTGATTCGTCTGGCCGATTACTGAAATGGTCCGTCGAGCTTGGAAAATATGACATTCATTACTCACCAAGAACAGCCATCAAGGGCCAGGCCCTAGCAGACTTTATCGTCGAATTCACTCCTACAATCGTGCTAGAGAAGGAAAAAGTCGAGAGGTCTTGGAAGATATTTGTGGACGGGTCTTCCATGCAGACAGCAGCCGGAGCAGGAATCGTGCTCATCAGCCCCACAGATAAGTATTTCTGTTCGGTTTTGAGATTTAAATTCCCAGCAATGAACAACGAAGCAGAATACGAAGCTTTGTTGGTCGGATTAGAGATGTCAGACAATTCGGGGCGGATGACCTCGAAGTGTTTAGCGATTCACTTCTGGTCGTCAACCAAATCTCAGGAGAATACGCTGCAAGAGACGACAAGATGACGAGATACCTAAAGTCGGTAGAAATGGCCTTGGCAGAATTTAAAAGGATCCAAGCCAAACAAATTCCTAGAACAAAGAACACCCAAGCTGACACCCTAGCCCGACTCGCAACAAGTGAAGGAGCAGAAGACATCGGGTCAGTCAACATAGGCATGATCGAATGTTCGGTCCTGCACCAGAAAATGATATACGCTACCGAGCAGAGTAGTAATTGGATGACTCCGATCATCCAATATTTGGAAGGGGGGAAGGAGCCCGATGACCAGATCGAGGCTCGAAAACTGAGAATACGATCTGCCCGTTACACACTGCAGGGAGGAATTCTATACAAAAGGGGTTTTTCCCTACCTTTGTTAAGATGTTTAAACGAGCAAGAAACTAATTAGACCTTGAGGGAGGTTCACGAAGGAATTTGTGGAAATCACACTGACGGACAAGCTTTGGCTTTCAAAATTATCAGACAAGGATATTTCTGGCCGAGCTTAAAGAAAGATGCAATTAATTTTGCAAGGAGATGCGAAAGATGTCAGAAATGCACCCCGTTGACAAAATCCCCCACAAAAGAGCTAAACTCAGTAATGACGCCCTGACCTTTCGCCAAATGGGGGATTGATCTGATCGGACCCCTTCCAACAGACAAAGGAGGAGTAAGGTTTGCAATTGTGGTTGTCGATTATTTCACAAAGTGGGTCGAGGCCGAGCTGTTCGTTAAAATAACCGAGCCGAAGATTACGGATTTCGTCTGGAAGTCTATCATATGCCGATTTGGCATTCCACACTCCTTGGTCTCCGACAATGGCCGCCAGTTTGACTCGGTGGGTTTCAATGAATTTTGTAAAAATCTTCGCATCAGAAAACTGCTCTCCACCCCATATCATCCCCAGGGCAACGACCAAGTGGAGGCCATAAACAAGATAATTAAGCACACTTTGAAGGCGAAACTTGAAAATCTGAAGGGATCTTGGGTGGACGAATTACCAGGAGTTCTCTGGACGTACAGAACAACGACCAGAACGTCAACTGGCGAGACCCCTTTTTCTTTGGCCTTTGGGTCGGAGGCCGTCATTCCAGTTGAGGTCGGTATCCCGACTTGGAGGGCTCAGAACTTCAAAGAATAGAATAACGAAGTCGCCATGCTGACCAGCCTAGACTTGTTAGAGGAAAAAAGATAGGAGTCCGAGCTCAAAAACTCAATCTACAAATAAAGAAGCAAGAGATACTATAACTCCAAGGTCCGGGCTAGAAAATTCAAGGTCGGAGATCTAGTCCTCAAAAAAGTGCTGCAACACACTAAAGAGCTCAACTCGGGACCACTCGGGACCAACTGGGAAGGACCATATCAGATAATCCGGGTGCTGACCAGAGACGCATATGAAATAGCCGACCTGAACGGAAAGAAGCTGTTCAAGCCTTGGAATGTGGAGCATTTGAAAAAATATTACCAGAAGTGCTAGGAAATTTTCCTTGTAAATATTAGCTACTATTCTTCCACAAATTTTATTATTCTTCCACAATTTTTTTTCAATTAGATAAACTAGTAGTTATGTTCTTGATTAACGCTGTGAATAAGGGCTCCGGCTCAATACGAGCTCGTCCACCGAGCTCGGGTTCTGAATCTGAATAAGGGCTCCGGCTCAATCCGAGCTTAGGTTCTGAATCTGAATAAGGGCTCCGGCTCAATCCGAGCTCGTCCACCAAGCTCGGGTTCTGAATCTGAATAAGGGCTCCGGCTCAATCCGAGCTCGTCCAACGAGCTCGGGATCTAAATCCGAACAAGAGATCCGGCTCAATCCAAGCTCGTTCACCATGCTCGGATTCTGAATCTGAATTGGGGCTTGGACCCAATCCGAACTCATTCCTCGAGCTCGGATCCCGACCAGGGGTTCCGAACTCAATCCTATTCGAGATCAAAATCTGAATGCATCAGACTTGCAAACCTATAGGTTATGTGATGGTGTCAGGAAAGTACATACAAACCGAACATAAATGTGTTGCAAGTAAAAAGATTTCGTTAAACTCATTAATTCGGACACATTAGGACAGTAAAAAAAATAAAGCGAGCAGAGAATGCAAAGAGTTACGAGCAGAAATATGTTTTCATTTACAAGAATAATCCGGTTTGGAGGTCGGAACCTCTTACAAAAGGCAGAAAGCCAAAAAACAGAAACACAAAAGACCCGAACTAAACAAAAGCCGAGCACCAGGATTGATGTCTCGGATACAAGGGTTAATGCCTCTAACAAGAGGTGCAACGAGGGACAGAAAAGAACGCCGAGCTCTGGAAAGAGGCACAACGAGGGACAGAAGCTACTGATCAGTAACTTCGATCACCTCATCACCGTCCGCCTCGGCCGGCTCCGTCGCCCCCTCCACACCTGCTGCTGCTCCACCCGAGCCTCCCGCAGCGCCATCACCATCTCCGTCGCCGCTGCCCTCTCCGACCTCTAAATCGGCCTCCGCCGGAGGATTGGACATCGACATGAAGTCGATGGGAGGAGCCGGCCTGAGAAGATGATCAGACCCCGGAGGCAAGAACTCCGGCAGCTCATCCATCATTCGGAGATGATAGGCCGGAAGGGGCTGCTTCTCTAGGAAGGAGGCCAGAGCTGCCTTCAGAGGCCCGTCATCTACGCTGGCAGCACGGTTGGTCTGGATATTATCCATGAAGGACAAGATGTAAGTCAGAATACTGTCATACTTGTATTCCGCCGACGTCTTGAACCTTTGGACAACCGTCATCTCATCCAGCTGGACAGCCCGGGCCTCCTCCAGCTCGGCACGGAACCGGGACATCTCCACCGTCAAGTCAGTGACATGCGGCTGGTCAGTCTCGGCAGCTCGGGTCACCTCCCCGAGTTCCTCCTGAGAGGAGGCGAGCTGAGCGGTCAGGGTGACCTTCTCATCCTTAACGGCGGCCAGCTCGGCCCGAACATCTCGCAGCTCCGTCCATCGCCACTCATGCCTCTCCCGAGTAGCAAGGTGGGAGGCTTGGGCCCTCCAGGCAAAGACAGAAGCCTGAGAGAGAAGGATAGCCGAGCAGGTGTCGAGATCCATGCCGGTCATCTGCTGGGCATAGTCCTCCAACTCCTCGATCCAGGCCCTCACAGGAGCCTCCATCACTTCCGTCACTCCGTCCGGGAGACTCATGTCAGTTCTTGGAGAACGGGCCTGGCTGAAGCTGATCTGGAATGGGGGCCTCCGCCCCAACCACTCATCGGTCTCAGCCACCCGCCGGGGATCTCAGCCGGTGACGCTCATTGACCCGGCCAGATGCGACCCGGGGCCGAAAACAGGTTGTGGTCGAGAAGCTGACCGGCCGACTCCAGAAGGTCCTCCCTCCTCAAGGCGAACCCGTTTGCTTGCCCCTTGCTCAGAGCTGGGCAGCCACCCTGCTGATGTAGCCCAGGATTGAACGGGATAGCCAGAGCCACGTCCCCGGGCAGAGGTTGGGGCTTCCCGAGTTGGGGCTGATGCTTGTTGCGAGCGTTGGCGGAGATGCTTGGCCGGATCCATTCTTAGCGAGATGCCTTAGTCGGGAAGGGAGACTGAAAGAGATGAGATCTGAACAGTCAAGAGATTCTTACCATGGAAATATATGTAACATCCTCGACCCAAAACCTACACGTCATTTGACATTCATTTCATGATCCATTAAAAACATATCATATTGGCATTCGTAAAGAATTTAGAATAATACTTGGTTTGAAAATAAATAGTAGAAATCAATTAGAAATATAGAAAAGAATAAAAGAAATATAAAATTTAATTAATATTATAATATATATAATAAAAGAAAAGAAAAAAAGAACAATAATATAACTACATTAATAAAGGTTAGCAGTGGAATTGGTGAGGCGGTGGAGTAAATATATATAAAAAAATAGAAAGAGAAAGTACAGCAGAGGAAAACGAAAACAGAGAAGAAAAGCAGAGCAGAGGAAAAAGGAAGAAAGGAAAGAAAAGAAAAGAGAGAAGGGTTTGCGAATTTTGGGTTCGTTTATTCACTATTTTTCTTCAAATTTTGAGGGGGAGCTCATGGTAACATACTCTTCGATTTGGTCGGAGTGAATTCTCAAAGATTGACTCAAAAAGGTACAAAGAAATTAGTGAATTATATACATCCAGTTCTCGTAATTCATCGGATGTTTTGGTAGCTTTATAGGCCGAATTGGGAAAAATATAAAACATGAAACTTATAGTCCTATCTCTTAGCTAAACGCAAAAGAAGACCGTAGATGTCTCGGTTAAATATTGAGTGAGATAATGTCAAAAGAATACAGGTTGCTAGAATTTAGTATTATATATGTATGATGTGTTTGTGGCTTAATATTAAGTAGGTTGGAGACTGAATTTTGAAAAATGCTAAACATGAAAGTTGTAGAACTATATGTTAAGTTCCTACAGAATTTTATCTTGCTTGACTCGGAATTTTATAGCTCAAGTTATAGGGAAAATACTGAACATGGTTAATAAAGCATATATGCATTGCATTTCATTGCATAATGGAAATAAATATTAAGGGGATGATTAGGCTAATTGCATTGAATTCTATAGGAGCACGGGCTATAGAACGAGAGGAGGAACCAGAGCAACGAACGAATTACTTATCATAGTCTGGTGAGTATAAACCGTATATGTGATTTATATGCAATGTGATGTGATTTATATGCAATGTTTGGTATATAAGGAATATGTATTTATATGAATTTGTCATTGGATCAAATGATATATTGGTAAATGTATACATGATCATATGTTCAGATGATTGGTGTGTTGCATTACAATTGCACGAAATTAAAAGACCTGTGACTGTCTTGCTATGGATCTGTAAACACAATGGAGACTTACGGGTCTAAATCATATTGGAGACCTACGGGTCAAATTCATATTGGAGACATACGGGTCTATATACACAATGGAGACCTACGGGTCTAAATCATATTGGAGACCTACGGGTCTATACACAATGACATATTGGAAATCCCGGGACAAATCCAAGCTTGAGCAGTTCACAGAATAATAAACCGGACATAGTGGCATTGTATATGTTTATGATTAATGTCAATGATTGTTATTGGCGTATTGTGTAAATAAATTAACGGTTTGTATTCACTGAGTTGCGACTCATAAAAATCACATATATACATTGTTTTAGGTTCAATAGCTCTTTTGAGGTGGTTTGTATATATAGACACCACGCTATACCAGGTCGGCCGGCTGATGCCTCGTGCAACCTTCTCCTCCTCCTCATTTTGCATTTTGGAACACGTGTATCATGATTTGTATTTAATATGACCTATGTTGAAATATTGGTTGTGTGTTTTAATTTTATACGATATTAGTTTTTAAATAATATTTTTATACTTATATGGATAAATGAAATGTCAGTATGACCTGTCTACATGATGGATATTTTATTGTTAAATATACGTCAGAGGGGTATAGGGTGTCACAATATATATAAAAAAAAGAGAGAAAAATTACCTTGGACGCGAGAAGGTGCGACCCGAAACAGCGAGATCAAACCAGCACCGAAGAGATTCTCCTCGAAAAGCAGAACCTTATAGTGCCTTTGGTCCTCCGCGGAGAAGTCACGCAGATAGCGGATCTTCCGGGTGAATGAGTCACCAATCACTAGGTTCTTCGGGAGAATATTTGCAGAGCAAAGAAAAGTTAAACGATCAGAAAAGATATTTGCAAAACAAGAAATGAAACGTTAGATACCCTGGGCGTCGCCGAATTGCCTCGGGCAGATAGCCCGAGCAAACGAGTCGATCCACTCCCCGCTGACCCAGAACCACTTGCCGCGCCAGTCTTTGATCGATGACGGCAAACAACGTACCAGCTGAGGTCGGTATTTTCATACCGACAAATAGTATAAATGATTCCGCAGACCAGTAGTCGTCTTCAATCTGAACATCCATGCGACCTCGTGGGGGCTCAGAACCCCGAGGCTGAAATACCAAAACATTATTAACAGACCGATAATGGACGACCAGCCATTGGGATGGAGCTGGCCCAGAGCGATTCCCCAAATCTCCAGAAAGCTGGCCAGAGTGTGAGCAAGGGGAAACCGCAGTCCAGCTTCGAGGGCCCGAACACTGATGGCAACATGACCCTCCGGTGGCTGATCCATCCGATCGGCCGGATGAGGAACAGTGAACGTAACACTCTCCGGAATATTTAAGAGGGCCCGCCACTTGTTTGGCTCCGCGGCGGTCACGAAAGTCGGGTAGTTAAAGGCTTTCGAGTCTGGATTGGAAGCACTTCTATGGCTCAGGCGTCCGGATGAGGAGGCATGGAAAGGGATTCCCTTAGGGATGATGGAAACCCCCCGCCCTGATGTACTGGTCTCGTCCAGGCCACAGAGTGGAAAGCTCAGGTCGGCACAGATGTTTTCAGGGATGTTGATAGGTTGCTCGGCCGGAGTGGGTTCTGAGTCGGTTGAGAACGAGGACAGATCGGATGAACTAGAAGTCCAGGAGCACGATGGCTCGGAAGCAGGATTAACCCCTTGATCGTAATCCTGAACCGAGCCATCGACAGATGAATCTGAAGCCATAAGTTAAACCAAGACAAGAATATATATACCTTGAGGTTTTTTGAAGATCGGGATATCTAGGACGGCAAATCGAGGTCGGTCTTTTTTGCTCGGAGAAGAAAGAAAAAAATGCGAGGATTTGGAGTTCGCAAAAAGTAAAGGTGGAGAAATGAGTTTGTCTCTCACCTATTTATAGGAGACCATTGCGACTCTTCGACTTCCAGGCGCGTAGGCGGCGACATGTGTCCTCATTAGGCGGGAAAGATGACAACAGATCATCGAGTTAGTCGAGTAGGTGACAAGAGATATTGGCTCCCGATTAGAAGGGATCTCTAATCGCGACCCGAGGGGCTAGTGTTGATCCCCTGCTCATCCGACCAGACCAATTAGCCGGTATGATAGAGGAGAACCAGGTGTCGAGCCGGTCCAGCGTTAACTTGCCGTGTGGTCGGTCCCGACCAGAATAATCGATGATCACGGGGGCCTGGTTTGGTCAACGGAACCGACCAAGAAAGGGAGACCCGACCAGATGGCTTGGAGGTTCGACTCGAACGAGCAGAAAGGAGTTGGTTTATTTCGTGCCAAGATCTTTAAAGAAGGAAACAAATCCTATATCAAATCATATCCGATTTAGATAGGGTTTAATCCATTTTTTCCTTATCTGTACCACAAAATCAAGAGATTTATTTCTTATTTTCCAAGTTTCATATCTCGGGTCTAGCCTATAAATAGGGCCTCAATTATCATTCGAAATGGGGGGAATGCGAGATCCGAAATCATTGTAATTAGAGAGCTTTTTACTCTCAATCTTATATAAAAAACGTTATGTCTGGCCAGAATTGACCGACTAGAACCAGTCTAGCAAATTTGCCTGAGTAGGCACCGGGCACCGTCTTTTTCCCATTTCATTCGATTTTTCATATTTTTTGTTCGGTTCGATTTCTTTGAGCCGGATCGATATTTTTTGGTGTTTGGCTAGGATTTTGTGCTCTACAAAATCTGACATCAACAAAATCTTTAAAAGAAAAATTTAGATATATGCTCTTCAATATTGTCATTTTCTAAATAAGTCTTTTTAGTTTGTGTGAGCAATCGTTATACTATTTGAAATATATTTCTTTACCTCAAATTCATGTTTTCCTTCTCTTTTTTTTTTTCATATGTTATTTTTTTTAAATATAGGGAATTTCTTCTATATAAAATTATCATGTATAAAGTCATGAGTTGATTGTTATTATAAAAAGAAATGCTCCACGGTGAAAAGAGAATACAGTCCAACAACAACACTTGGTCAAAAAACTAAAGACAAACATACCATGAACGCTCAACCAAGTCAAGTGACTAGCTTCACCAAATTTGCTTTTGTATTTATGCACAATTTACATTTTAATTCTAAAAAACTATTATAATTCAACTTGTTGGTACATACACGTAATTACTTTGATCGATCATCTGTTTCTCGAAATTCGAAATCTGAAAACTAGCTATTTATATATATTTAATGTAAATAATACTTTCATATATATCATATAGTTTAGACGGTAAAATGGATTGGAAAAAAAAAATTAAATTGTAAAGTGTATAAATTTACATATAATTTTTAGGTTTTATCTAATCTTTATCATTAACTTTACGTATTACAAAATTAACTTCTAAGTATTAATTTTTTTTCAATTTTGATCTGATTTTACTTGGAATATCATTTCTATATACTTGGCGTGGAATCGAAAAATTTATGTCAGCAATTCCGACATCCATGTAGATAAAAATAGAAATTTTGAGTAAATTGAATGAAAATTGAAGAAACTTCTAATTAAAAAACTAATTAAAATGAATATATATAAAATTGATGGTAACCTTTTTTTTCCCTTAAAATTTGTTGGATGACTTTGACTATCGCAGCACGTGGAATATAAGTCAACATTTGAGACGCTGGAACATTATTGAACAATATTCATGCATTCCAGTGTACCCACTGCTGGAAAGCAATGTGAATTTCCCCTCTAATTGTTTAAATATAAAGTTTGTTGTTAAATTTCTATTTTACACCTAAAGGTAATTTAAATCAAATCTCATTTGTAGTGCATGTTTGGTTTAAACTTTAAGTAGGTTGGGAAAATCCTAACCTTGAAATATGTGATAGTTAATTAAATTTTTATAAATAATGAAATAATATGTCTCTTTTGAGATTATATATATATAATTGTATAGTAGATGTCATATTAATAGCGAAATTGATAGTTGTATTTTATTATATTATAATAATATGTGTTGGGAAATGTAAAATAAAAAGAGATAAAATAGATTTTACTATAAAAATTGTAAAAGTAGGTGTTTAATATCTACAGGAGTAGCACTTCTGTGCACCTAATGTACACATCCACTCGAATTGGGTCCGGGCGTGGGTTGACCCGAATCCGTGTACTTTTACTTTTTTTTTTTTTTTGGCTTTGACCTCTATGTTATGTTAGTTATACATTTATATTATATTAGTCATATATTTATATTATATTAGTCATACCCTTATGTCCAAATATCATACATTTATTTAATATTTTTAACTCTAAAAAAACCCTAATTTCGCCACAATTTGTCCATATTTACCTTTTTGTGATAATACCCATACCTTTGTGCGATATTACTTATACATTTATATCAACATAGTCATAAATTTACGCAATATATAAAGGTACAACTAACATAACTAAAAGGTATATCTAACATAACTAAAATGTATGACTGTTATAACTAAAAGGAATGTAAGATTAATATGTCTGTCTAAAAAAATACTAAGATACAGATAGCCTTACAAAAGATATGACTAACATAACTAAAATATATGACTAACACTACTAAAAGGTATAGTTAACATAACATAAAGGTCTGACACCTAGGAACATGTTTGGGTGGATTTTGTCCACGACATGGTGGCACGTGGCGGGCCGGGTTGACCCGAGTGCACGGATCTAGGGTCCGTGCATCAGGTGCATAAAAGTTTTTGTCTATTTGAGTGAGTCTCTTGTGATACCGTCTCATGGATTTTTATTGCATTGCATGAGATAGGACAACTCACAACTCAATCACTCACAACTCAAACCCTACAATTTATATGTTGTTTGTGGGTGATGAGACACTATCTCATGGTAACTATCTGTGAGAATTTCTCACATGAATTTTTGTGTTTCTCTTTGCTCATAAGTTTTATCTTTTCCTTTTATTTAAAGTTAATTAGCACACATATATGATATATAGATGGATATTTCTAATTAAGCTCAAGTTCTCCAATGTCGTAACACCAGCAATTTATCTTTGTTTTGTCACACCTACAAGATCATTTTCCATGCATCAATGGATATAGGCGCGATGCTGGTTTATACGAATCTTAGGATTCATACATCTTGTCCGAATCTTAGGATTCGTGCATCTTGCCGAATAAGATGTATATATATTTTTATTCTCTCTCTTGGTTTGATCTCAGTGTAACTATCTTAATTTTCTTATATTCTTCTTCTTATTTTCATATGCCTTCTTTCTCGTCTTTATTTTTCGGTAGCATCTTGATAATTTTGAAATCGCAAATCACGATTTTGTCTCTCCCGTCTTTATCATCTCCTTCATTGGAGATCTAAATGATTAATCTTAATTAGATCGTGACTTCATTGTTGATATTTTTTTTACAATAATTTTAAACCACTAAAAATCAAATCTCCATAGATGAAATCATTTGCTGTAAATTGGAGTATTGAAGAAGGAGATAATGAAATTGCAAATTCTATTTTTTTTAGAATTTAAACGTGTACTCTAAAGTACAACAATACATTTTGGTTATACAAGTAACACATTTTAGTTATATGAATAATACATTACCTTTCAATAAAAAAATTAAACCTTCTAATTATATAATTAATATATTTTAGTAAAATAAAGTAATACTTTTCAAGTAATATATTTCGTTAAAATAAGTAACAACTTTCAATAAAACAAGTAATACATTTTAAAAATTAAAATAATACCTTTAAGTTATACAAAGTTATAACTTTTAAATACAAATAATACATTTCAGTTGTATATATAAGCAGTACATTTTAGGGATACACATAATACCTTTTACTAAATTTAATAAATAGTTAATATCATGCAAGTTAAATAAGTAATATCTTTTAAAAACAAACAATTATTTTAAGTTGGTATACAAGTATTAATACATTTTATTAAAATCCAATAAATAGAGCATCAATAGATGAAAACCGGTTCAGATGGGTGCGGTCGCATGTGGACCAATACACGGGGCACGTGCAAGCAAGTGTAAGAGGATCGATTCGAAGTGTATGAACTCTAGATCCACGCATTAAATGTATATAAATTTCTATCCAGATATATAATTTGTATATTTTAATATTTAAAATATTTTCAAATTAGAAACCACTTAAAGCCTAGCATATGCGAAATTGTAAATTGGATTGATATCTGATAGGCGATTGCATTTCATTTCAAATTTTGAATTAAAAAAATATCATTTCAATTCTCCATTAACTTCAAAACAATAATATTAAAATTTTCATAAAAAGTGTCATTATAGTCAGAAATATAGTCATGTGCGACTTCATACACGATTGTGTGTGATTATTGGTGATATATTTTCAAAAATTAAATCGTAATTTTTTCGTAAATTGAGGGTTTGAAATTTGAAAATAGAATTTATCCAAATTTTTCTAGGAACCACTTATCCTTTATAATTTAAAACTGCGTCGTTTCCATGAAGGGGGCAATCAACACTGGCGGAAAGATTAATGGCTCAAACAGCCACCGCTGATTTACTGAAAAACTCTTTCACCCTGTGCTTAAATTTTGTTGTTTTTCTGTCAATTTGTGATTCTATTGAAGACGATATATATATATTGGTTTTGTCTGGTTTCCTTCTGAATTTTAGTGATGTCCCTGCTACTGTTTCGTTTTTCTCTAGACGACATTAGAGGATTATTTCTTTAGAATCTTGCATTTGCATTTCCAGAAGTATTAGGGCTAAAATTAGGGATATTGCAAATTCTGGGGTGTTTCTGTTGGGAAAATTTCGAAAAGCTGGAAATAGGTGCCTAAAATTAAGTAAAACTAAATGAGAATCGATAGCCTGTAAAAATGGTATACATACCAAAAATGAAAATCTGTGCAGAACATAGGACTTACTGTGAGTATCAGCTACAATGTCGACTCGTCATTGAAATGAATGACAAATTCTTGAACCCATGCGTTTCAAACAGTTTCACACTAGTACCTTAGTGCTTCACCACCGCGCAAGGACCCTCGCGACTTCCTCCAACCACCCACCAATAAGCCTAGAAGCAACAATTTACAGACTCCGACATAGTCAAACGCAACATTGCTATAACCAATTACATGTGGAACTGCCAATGCGACGCCGCATTGCGCTTGTTCAACTCCATGCCTTGCAAATCTACCATTTCCTACAACACCATGATATCTGGCTACTTGTCTAATGGCAACTTTAAGCTGGCCCAGCAGCTGTTTGATCAAATGCCGCTGAAGGACTTGGTCACTTGCAATATAATGGTCAGTGGGAGTATAAAGTTCAAGAATCTCGGCGCTGCACGGCGGTTGTTCAATGAAATGCCTGTGAAGGATGTTGTTTCATGGAATGTGATGTTATCTGGGTATGCGCAAAATGGGTTCTTGGATGAGGCAAGCAGATTGTTTGATGCGATGCCAGAGAAGAATGAGATATCCTGGAATGGGATTCTTGCCGCATATGTACAGAATGGCAAGATTGAGGAGGCAAGGAGGTTGTTTGAGAGGAACTGCAATCAAGCACATAGCCAAGATTGTTGGGAGATTGATCATCCTTCGTGATCCTAATTGTTTTCACCACTTTGAGGGAGGTGTATGTAATTGTGGAGATTATTGGTGATAATGGATTGTATAAGTTTATCATCCACTGTAAGTTTAAAACTGGGGTGTTTCTGTTGGGAAATTTTCGATAAAATAGGTGTAGACTGTGGACACACACTTGCTATAAAATTCTCTTTTAGGATACAAGAAGCCTATAAGATCTTATAAAAGCAATGCTGAAGATACCCTTTTCAAGAACTGCAACAAATATGTGCAACAAATACGAGAAGCCTATAAGATCATATAACAGCAATGCTCCGGATGGATAAGGTGTTAACTGTAATATTTCTCATTACATCCCTGTCATGCATCTCTTCTTACGTTGGTATACAACTATGTGCACATTATGGTTGAGTTTTCGTTGCAATTTTTTGGAAGACCTTGTATTTCTACTTTGATGTATGTAGAATTAAATATCTATATCTTGGTGCATGTTTAATTGGTGATGGATTCATTTCTACAAGTTGCTTTTATGCTTAATATATTCGGTGATTCAAAGAAAGTGAAGAGTTATGATGACAGAAAGGACTTTATCAGTGACTTTGCCAGACGCAATTCTTGTGCACATTCTGTCCTTTCTGCCCATAAAAGATGTTATTAACACTGTCCTTCTTTGAAGATTTGGTGTCCTGTGGCGTGGCATCCAAGTTCTTGATTTCAGTAGCTGCTTTTACCATGACTGTGAAGATAAGGAGTACTGCTTACCCAGTGATCTCAATGAGAACTTTGTGAATTTGATTCGTCATGTTTTGAATCTTCATGACAGCAGCACACTAGAAAAATTATGTCTAGAATTTGGTTTTGGCCTTGCTTATACAATGGACGAGTCTCATGGAGATGGTGCTGTTGATGAACTGGAATGGGAGAAAGCTACAGCAGATCTAATCGAGAAGTTGATTCGCTATGCCATAAGCAGAAAGGTCCAGGTTTTGGATCTCAACTTAAAGGGTTGTGATTGGGTGGAACCCAAGGAACGCTGTGATCTGCCTGATGCTTTGAGTAGTAATTACTTAACATATGTGAAGCTGATTGCTTTTAACATTAGATCCTGCAAAACAATAGATTTGAAATCGCTAAGTGTCTTATATCTACATGAGGTTTCATTAAGTGATGACATAATGGAAGAAGTCTTACTTGGTTGCCCTTCCCTTGAAAATCTGTCCCTCATTGACTGTCGTGGTTTGCAATTTGTGTATTGCAAAAACCCTAACTTGAAAAAAGTGATTCTTGCTCTGAGCACGGAGGATTTCCCATTCATTCTATTATATCCTTATGTATCATCATTAGAAATCAATGGGTGGATAGAATGCGCGATCTTATGGGATGTTTCATCTGTAGTGATGCTTCCATCTACTTTAGTTACTTATTTAGGTGTGAGCAGAAGCCATATTCTGGTGTTAGCAGGCTTCTGCAGAAGTTTAACCAGTGCAAGACATTCAGTCTATGTACATGGACTATTCTGGTATGTTTGGCTTTATATGCATTCGTCTAATTGGTTCATTGCTTATCTACATATTTTAGTAATCTAATTTCTCTGATCAATTGGGAATATGTTTTTTACATTTTATGACAACAGGGGCATCGTTTTCATATTTTTTACATTCTTTTGGTCTTGTGAGACCTACAACTTACAATCATGATTTCTATCTACAACTAAATTAGCATGTACATTCCCATTGCATTATTGGGATGAGAAAATAACAAAATGGAGAACAATGATTGTTTTTAGAAGAAATCATCCAACATGATTGTTAGTTCTGTTCGTTTTTTTTTTACTTGAAATCTGAAGCCATGTAGTTCAATAGTTTCATTTTTTGAGCTTTTTGATCAGGTGCTAACCATATGGAACTTCACAAAGGTGCATTGCCCAACCTTTGAGTGGAAGAACTTAACACTGAAACTTAGCATCACAAAATGGCATCATCCTGGACTCTCTTTGCTTTTATGAAATTCTCAATCTCTGGAGACACTGACCATGCATATTCACCCTAGCTCGGACAACATATTCACGGTAATGAAATTCCTTAGTCTCAGATTCACTGCTAATATGATCTAATCATTGACCAGTTTTCTGTGTCATCTGCTAGAGAGAAGAGGCACAGTGGATTCAGGCATATGAGTTCGATGGAGAGAAGTACTGGGACTCACAGGAGATCACATTTCCCTGCCTTAAGACCATCACGATTTACGGCTATATAAATGAACATTTTGTGATCCAAATGGTTTGAGTTTCTGCTCAAGAATGCTACAAGATTACAGAAGCTTGTGATTTGTACCAAACGTATAGATGATCATGAAAGACTTCGATTCACATCAGGGCAACTGCAAGAGCTATCGCAAGAGTTGAATTTGGTTCCCAGAGCCTCCCCTGAAGCGACGATATATATCTCATGAAACTTCTTATTTGGTTTCTGTATAGCTTAGTATGACATTAAGATATGTTGAAGTAGCAGCATCCTAATAGTAAAGAACATGATCTGGTTCGGTTTTATGGAATTTTCTTCTATGCCAACTTTTGAGTACTAGTTGCATCCTCTGCATCTTATTTTCACTATCAATTTTCAGCAGCTTAAGAATTGCCTAAGGTTGTGATTGGATTGAAGGATTTGAGAAATGATTTGAAGTTCATAACAAGAAATCCATTGGTGATGCTTGGAATATGGATTTGAAATTCATTACTCTAATTTGATGAATTTGAAATAAATTCATTTCAAATCTTGTATTTTAAATCACTCAATTTAAAACACAACCTAAGAGTTCTAGACTTAGTTTTTACAAGAGTGCAATATCTCTGTTACTCTGTAGTGGCTTGTTTGCTTTGCAAGTACATGTAGCTTTTTGGGTTCTGTCTCTTATAATTGAACAATTGATATGTCTATTATAATGTTTAGTCTAATTATTTAAAAATATTAAACTGTTAAACATATCATGAACAAGAACTTAAAATTACATTATTATTGTCTTATAATTTATTATTAATTGTAGAGCAAAATACAAAATCCTCCTAGACTCCATTTATAGTCACAAACATCCTCTGGTAAACGTCTTAACATTTCTTGAGGTACTGAGTAACCTCATTTTCACATTTGTCATTCATGTTTTAATCAATGACTAATCTTTTATAAATTAAATAAATAAATCTCGACACCACCACATTAGTTACCTATATTAATAAATAAACAAAGAAACAATTTTGCAGACCTTAAGCGAAAGCAAATCCTGTCCTCAATATGAAGTATGGACCTTATATTCAATTTTATATTTTCGAAACATGAAAAAAAAAACCTCATATATATTATCAAGTATTAACCTCAATTACAATGCATAAATTAAAAAAAAAAAAAAAAAAAACATAAATTACAGAATATACCAAAAAGGCTTTAGAATGATCTATCGTCCTCTCAACAGAGCTTTCAAAGCAGTGTCCACCTCTTCCAAGATTCTCTGCTTCCTCTTCATCGGAATGGGCGCTGTGGGCCCGAAGCTAATATAATGGCCCGAAACCGCGTTAAGGGCTGAATAAACGTCGCGGAACGAGGGCCGGCCCAGAAGGGCTTTCTCTTTCCGGTACTTAGCCACCCAGAAGTTGGAAGTGTCTCTCAGCTCCGCCACCGCTGTGGCGATGTTGGGGTCAGTTTTGTCCATAGACATGGTGTTTCTGACCTTGCTGATCACCTCCTCAGTCTCCTTTACGTATTCCTCGTCGGAGGTCGCCAATGCCGGCGACACTGGTGCTAAGAACAGGCCGACGGCTGACAGGGATAGAAACTCGCGGCGGCATGAGAGGAAAGACACGGCGGAGGCGGTGGTGGACGTGGCCGGAGTAGCGGCGGCGTTTCTTGCTCTGATTGGTGCTAGGGGTTTGGCGGCGGTGGTGGTAGGGGTGATCAACGTTGGGGAAGCCATGAGAATGGGGGGGGGGGGGGGAGAGAGAGAGAGAGAGAGAGAGAGAGAGAGAGATGGGTTTTTAGTGATGGAAGTTAAAAATAAGGTTTCGTTTATTGCCACGTCGGCTTATCGTCTTATCTTTTGCTTTGTTTCTGGATGAGGAGAGATCCAATAACAACATTCTGTTATTATATGACCTGTATAAGTAGTAATGCATTCTAAAGAATTTCTTTAAAAAAACAAAAAAAACAGAGAGATTCTATGAAATAGTAGGATAATTTAATTTAAGAGAAGAGTGTAGCAATAAATTAAGTCTGGCCAACTTCTTTGGGCTGGACAAATCTGAGCCCAACAACAAGGCCTAACTTTTTTCCCCTCTTAACGATCCAAGATATGGACTAAAAATAAATTCATATACAACATTGTTGTGGTGTTCATTTCCACAACATCCTCGTCACAATTTCAAAACTTTAATTATATAGTCTTAAAATTATGAAATGTAAACATCAAAATTTTAATTAATTTACGATAGTGTTGATCTATATATATAATTATATGTTCTTTGAAGACTTTAAACATATTTAAAAGGTTCTTTAGAAAATTATATTGACCCGTTAACTTGAATAACACCTTAAACATACTTTTTTTAATTTGAGAAAATATGAGGGATAATTCAACCCGTATTTTAAATTTTCCGAAAATACTAATTTAATTATCAAATTATTAAGACCAATATATAATTTTTAAATGTTTTAAATAAATAATCAAATCCAATCAATTGTATAATAATATAAAACCTTTTTGAATTAAGTCCAATTATTTTAATAATTTTGAAGAGTATTTAGAAGATGTATTCGGGAATATAATTTATTTTAATTTAATATTTAAAAGATTAAGTGACAAATTCAAAATATTAGACAAAGTTATTTTAGTATTATCTAAATACATTGATTCATGTAAATTAGTGACACATTACATATAGAGATGCTCATTCGGTTCGGAAAATCGAAATCGAATCGGAACCAAATCAGGGTCAACGGTTCGAAAAACCGTTGACTCGGTTTCGGTTCCAAACAGAAACCGCGAACCGTGGTTTAACGGTTTGGTTTCAATTCGGGCATATTTCAAACCGTCAAATCGACAATTTAATAGGCGGTTCCAAACCGGCGGTTTATCTATCTTTAAAAAAAATATATTATATTTTATATAAATAATATTATGTATTTATGTTATTTTAATCTTTAATTTTAAGATGTATTGATTATTATTATTATTAATTTGTATTATAAGTTACATTTTTTTTAGATTTATGGTTTGTATTTGGTTGTATTTAAATTATAATTTTTTATTTTTGAACTTGTAACTTATAAGTTGTAATGTAGTATTGTTGTAATTTGTAAATGTAAGTTCTATTTTTTAATTTATATCAAATTATTTACTCAATTTTTTATTTTATTTTGTAGTATATATATAATTGTAATATTTATATGCAAATTTAATTTTTAAAAAATTTAAAAAATTATATAAAACTAAAAAAGTAAAAAGAAAACAAACCGTCCAAACCGGAAGTTCGAACTGGAACCGGAATCAAAATCCCCATGGTTCGGTTTCAATTTGGCCCTCCATGGTTTTTCGAACTGGAACCGGCGGTTCGAACCATTTACACACCTCTAATTACATAAATTAATTTTTTTGTAATATCCAATACATTAATTTTATAGTTTTTTATATATCTATCAATATTCTATAAATAAGAATCCACTAGTTTTTTTTAATCGTTGTACTATATGATATAACTTTACTAAATCATCAAAAGTTCATTTATATTGCAATTTATTTAAATTTCAAATACTTTTTAAAATTCATTTCTAATAAATTTAGTATAAAACTAAATAATTAATCATTGCACCAAATAGGCAACATTGTATAATATTAAGGAATGCCTTTATTTTTAGAAATTAATATATGAAATGATTTCTCTTAACAATTAAAATAATTATATCACTTAATTTATATATATATATATATATATATATATATATATATTCTATATTCGATTTATTAAAATAATTGATTTCTAGAAATAGTTTGAGGCTTTTGAGAGGGAAAATGCAAAGTTACTATTTTTGCCATGTTTTCTTTATATATATATATGGTGAAACTAAATAAAATTTCAATATCAGCTAAGTTATACTATAAAATTGGATAGAAATCACGAAACATGGATGTTTATAAAAAATATCCGGATACTTTGATCGACAGTTTTTAGTTGGCCCTCAAATTAATGTCATATGGAGTTCAAATGTATATTAAAAAAATCACAAAAACTCATATGCAATCGTCTCATGTGCAATGGGAATGCACACGATTGTGTCTCGAGACACGGTCGATCGTGCGCTACAACAGTGTACAAGTATGTCCTTTTCGATTCTAAGTATATAATTTTCAATTCTAAGTATGCGATTTTTTTTTTCTCACGGACGGTCGTGTTGTGGGCACGGTCCAACCGTGCGCGACAATGCAACAGCGACATGTCTGGCATACGGTTGTGTCCCAGTGCACGGTCGACCGTGCGTGACACAAGTATGTGATTTTCAACTCTAAGTATGTGATTTTATTTTCTCGCGGACGGTTGTGCCATGGGCATGATCCGACCGTGCGTGACAATAAAACGACATGAGTGGTGCACGGTCTTGCCCCGGTGCACGGTTGACTGTGCGCGACACATGTGATTTTCAACTCTAAGTATGCCTTTTAAGATTATAAGTATGTTTTTTTATTGTGGTGCACGATCGACCGTATTATAGGACACGACCGTGCGCGGTCTCGTTGTACATGAGACGGTTGTACAAGTGACCAACTTTAAAAAAATATTCTATCCATGTGCAAAATAGTCGGAAGAGATGAGGAAACAATATATAATTATATTCAGAATCACAAAAATATGGATAATTATCGTGAGATGAAGCCTTATAATTATCTCCAAACAATATATCAATTATAGAGTGTGGATTGACCCCGTGAGACGATTTCACAAGAGACTTACTTACTGTGATGTGATAAACTGATGCTAATTTTTTTATTATTATTATTATTATATATACACGAGATTAAAAAAATTGAACTTATTAAAATTAAAAAAAATATAAATATTAATTATATAAGAAAAAAATATTTATGGGTTTGTGCAATAATTTTCTCACATAAATTTCATAGATTATTATAAATACATATTTGCAAAAACTATTAAATTTCGTTAATTAATAAGTTTGAAAAGTTTGAATAATCCTTTTTAATCAACACACCCTTATTTTAATTTTAATTTTTTATTTAATTATAAATTTTCTTTAAATTTTGTAATTAAACAATTTTCAAATTTATAAATGATTTCCATAATTGAAATCTAGCATGTGTTATTTTAACAAATTTAGTTAAAATTTCAATATTATTTTGTAACATTTATTACCAACATTAAATTTGATATCATTAAATAGTAATATTAATTAGCTCTAAACTTTTATTTACTATAAGTTTAATTTGTAAAAAAAATGAAATTAATATGAAAAGATGTAGGGTTGACATGTGGCACTGATCTTATTTTTATATATATAAAAATTATTATTATTATAGAAAAAAATTATGGTTTGTATTGAGAAAATTATCAATTAAACTTATTAAATAAAATGCCAATAAAACATCCATTCACTATTTTAGGCCTTTTTTTAATCTATATTTTAAAAAGAATTTTCAAATGAATAAAATATCTTTTTCTATATTTTAAATCTTTTACTTATTTATTTAGTAACATCAATATTAATGAAAACATTTAATATAGAACAATTGTATGAATTTCATGTGTTTTTAGATGGTCTTACTTATATATATATATATATATATATAAAGATATACGATATTTTAAATCCCATATGTCAATCATTATAGTATTAGTTATACGATATCAAGTAATTCTGAACATGTGTCATAACATCTAACAATAATTTTATAGTTTATTACCTTAGAGTTTGTCATAAATATATCATATTTCGTCTCATCCAGCTCATAAAATGATTCAAAATTGAATTTCGATTAATTTGAATAGATATTTTTATAAAATTGATATTACCTTAAAGTGTGTCATAAATATATCATATTTTATGCATTATAATTTGTTATGATAAACTCTGAAATCTCATATTAAATTTTTGAATTTTTAATAAAATTTATGTCATTTTTAGAAATTTTATCTATATTTTATATCTATCGGTATTTTTAAAAAATTAAAATTGCAATAATTTCATTGATATCAAATTCCTCATCACGATCGATCTCATTGTATTTCGGAAAAACTCTTAGCATTGGATTCGATAAATCCAATTAAGTGTTTCTTCATCAATAATGTCTAGGCTTTCAACCCGTTTACAAGAATAGGATTATACGTGATAATCGTTGATATTCAAAAACCCAAATTAAAATAATATTACAAAAATCCATAAATTTATCTATTCAATCATTTAGGCAAATCATCAACGATTCCTCCCATATTTTAAACCTTTTGTATGAGGTAAAAAAATAAAGGCAAACATAAACACACACAGAAAAGGCAATTTTGCTTTCCTTAAAATCGAATCAAGTTGTAAATGATTTAGGAATTTTTTAGCCCTCTTTAAAATCATTAACTGAGATTATCTTAATTATATTTAACGAAGATATTATCTTAATTATTACTTGAACAAAATTGAGACGAAGACAAACCGGATATTAATAATTCTGACCTTTACTTTGAAAAAAAAAGTAATTACTGATTATCTGCGCAAATAGAATTCGAGTAATGAAAATTTAATTTTGTTTTCCAATTCTAAAAGAGATAATCTGAATACCCAAAAACCATTACGTTATTACTTAATTAATACCAATACATACTATTAAGAGTCATAGCATTTGCAAACTCCAACACAAAAGAAAAAAAATTGCAGAAAAAAAAAACACAAGAATTAATTGCATGTCAATTAGTCCATAAATAAGCAGAAATCTTGCATTTGTGCGTAGTGTTTCACGTTGTCTCAATCTCTCTCACTCACAGATTTTTAGCACTTTCTATTCCCAGTGATTATCCAAATTATAATTCTTCTTCTTCTTCTTCTTTTCTTCATTTTAATAATTCATTCATATATAAAGACTAAAGCTTGCAGAAGGGTGGCTGGTATTGTTCTTTCTTTCATTCTTTTTATATTTTTTTTGGGTTGTAAAAAAAGTGGATTCCCTTTTATCAGAAACCATGAATTTGTCTAGGGAATAAAAAAAAGTGAAAAGATAATTCGTTTCTCTTGGCCCTCAGAAATCTGTCCAAAGCTTTTTGTTTTTTCCTCATCTTTCACACACACAACCATAATTTTTTTGGGAATTTTGGTAATAGGAATGCACGTCTCTTTCTGGGGCAATATGAAAGCAATTTTCTGTATTTAAGTTGTTTTCATTTGGAATCGTGGTTTTGGGGTTGAATTCCGTTGAAATGATTGGTGAAAGTTTTCTTGTAATTATAAATCTTTTCTAATTTTAATTTTTTCTGGAAAGATAGAATTATAGAAATTAAAAGTCTTTATTTTTACTTCAATGATGGCAAAGAATTTCGGGTTTTGACCTGATTGGAAAATCTCGAACGGAGCCCGGATTTCCTGGTGATCGTAAATCGGATTTCTTGAAACTTTTACTTTTTGTAAGAAAGGGAGATTTTTAAAAAAAGAAAAAAAAAGTAGATATTGAATATCATTTTGTATTAGTTGCCATTAGTTTGTCTGAACGTCAAAGGATAGTAATCTTTGTTTCGTAGACCCGTTTTTGGTTTTTGGTTCTCTCTTTCTCTCTCCTCCCTAATTTCTCTCTGCCTCTCCCATTAAATTCCCTCTCCTCTCTCTTGCTCTGTTTTCTTCTCTCTCTCTAAGGGCTTTCATCCTTCTCTCTCTGTTTGCTAAAGACATAGGAGAGAGAATCAGAGCAAACACCCCCTCTCTCTCCCTCCCTCTCTCTCTCTTCCTCTCTCTCTCTCTCTCTCTCTCTCTCATTCTCGGAAAATCATGTTGATCTTTGACAAGGTTTCGAAGCAAACAAACCTGGAATGCTTCTTGGATTGCATAACACCTGTGGTCCCATCTCAATTATTGTCCAAGGTTTGTTCCTTAACGGTTTTCTTTATATGTTTGGACATCATGTTTGTTTCATCAATGCCAATATTTTATTACACACACTGTAATATTGTATTATATGTTTTTCTGTTGTTTTATTAAAAAAAAAAAGAGTGAGACGAGGAAGCTTAATAGGGTATGGCATCCATGGGAAAGAGAAAAAGTAGAGTACTTTAGTTTAGGTAATCTTTGGAATAGCTTCGACGAATGGAGTGCTTGTGGGGCTGGAGTTCCCATTCTTTCCGATGATGGCCAAAACTTAATCCAATATTTCGTCCCTTATCTCTCTGCTATCCAAATTTTCACCAGCAATTCATCTCTAAACTGTTTAAGGTAAACAAACAAACAGCATTTGATATATCTTCAATCTTTGATTGATTATGAATGATTCTTATACTTATGTATGATCATATACTACATGATGAATAGGGAAGAGAGTGATCAGTCAGTGAGTGAGACAAGAGACTCGTTTAGTGACTCGTTGAGTGATGAGAGCGAGAGCGAAAAGGTGTCAAGGTGGGACGGATGTTCGTCCGAGGATGATAACACCTTCTCCCATCCCAATGCAAGATTGGGTTTTCTTTACTTTCAATACTTGGAGAAATCATCTCCCTATGGAAGAGTTCCTATCTTCGACAAGGTTGTTTTTTCACTTGTATGTCTTTCATTTGATATGGCATGTCTTTGTAATGATTGTTTGCTCTTCAGATCAGTAGCTTAGCTCAACGATACCCTGGATTAATGTCGTTGAGAAGTGTTGATCTTTCACCGGCTAGTTGGATGGCAGTTGCCTGGTTAGTCTTTTCTCCCAATCTCTATTGTTAATACGAAATTCAAAATCATGACCGTTTCTTCGCCTTTGTGAATGATATTTAGGTACCCTATTTATCACATTCCAGCAGGAAGAACTGTGAAAGACTTGCAAACATGCTTCCTTACATACCACACACTTTCTTCTTCTTTTCAAGGTTAATGTTCTTCAAACTCGAGACTCTATTGATCCATCTTATAATCCCGGATAGTCGGATATCATTAGCCTTGTACCTCAGTGGTATCCCACCTTTTATAAAAGGTGCAGATTGTGAGGATCAGGATTTGAACCTGGATCACGCAAGTTTTTCTAGTCTTTATCCCCTCCCTTCCACTCCCTCTAGCTCATTAAAAAAAATCTTATAATCCCGGATAAGATTTCTGATCAAATGACATGGACTCGTTTCTTAGATATGGATCTTGAAGATGATGCCGAGAATGTAGTGAGGAAAAAAGCAAAGGAAGGAGAGAGCATCTCTCTCTCCCCATTTGGTTTGGCCACCTATAAGATGCAAGGGGACGTTTGGATTTCAGACAAGACTGGTCGTGATCGAGAGAGGCTCTTGTCTATGGTGAGCATTGCAGATTCGTGGCTAAAGCAATTGCAGGTTCAGCATCACGACTTCAACTACTTCATGGGAGTTCGTCGTGGCTAGAATGAATCCTATTTAACCTCACAACAGAGGTTGAGCACTGTATAGGCCTTGTGATTGAGGTTTGCTGCGAAAAGTGGGAGAAACAAGTGGCCTTAGTGTCGTAGAAATGTGGTTTGTGTTGCACGCTTTTTGTTAATATTTTTGTTTAGCAGAAAGCGGGATTTGTGAATGCGCTTTTTGTTTATGGAAGAAGTGGATTAGATGAAGAGAGAGAGGTGTTTGTTTTTGTCATTTTCGTATGGTATTATGTACAGAGATGCAGGGGAGACAATATAAGTAGGCTTTGCACATTTTGTCTGTAACATAACTAACTTCTTTGTGTACTTATCCTACAGTTACTATCCAAACACTTTGTACTTTTCTTGTTCGGACACTTTTGTCATTGTGTTTGAGCCTCTTTCCCAAGGTGTTTTTTTTTTATATATGTACCATAATGTCAAATTACAATACCCACCCTCATATTAGGAAATGTCATACAAGCCCTTGGATCGATCTAGGATGATGTCAACCTCTAACATTAATATCTTGGATGCATATTGAGTAGATTTTTTTGATTTCGTGTCATAAATCTAATTTCGTGAGATATGTCTACACACAACTCATAATTCTTGTACATATATAGCCTTTTTAAAATAGATTTAGTTTTTGTAGATAGTTAGAGTTCTATCTCACGAATTTATATTTGTAGACCATCTTATATGAGTTTTTATGGATATCTTAAATCCATCTCTTATCATGTTCTATGTTAGAGAATCTCTTAAATAAGGCATGGGTGTTGCTCCAACGTCCCTCTTTCATGAACCAAGAGAGAATGGTCTGATTATGAAAATACCATTCTGCATGATTACAATATAGTCCTTTTTTATATTTCGTCTGCAGTTCTTTGGTCTATTTCATGTTTAAATTTTTGCTCCTTTGGTTCTTGACAAAAACTTGGTTGGAACTTCAAATTATCTAATGGATCATATTTTATGGGATGAAGCATCTCCTAATTCAATCCATTTTAATTTTGAGTTTATTGACTTATCTATATACGAATTTTCTAAATTTGTTCCATTTTATGTATTATAATTTATGAGACGGTTTCATGAAAGAGAATGTCTCTTTGTCCTTTTATTTTTTAGTTAATTATATGACATCATATTCCTTAATTTTTTTTTTCATTTGACATGACATTTTAACTTCACTTTAACAATTTGTACATTACTATTGTCTTTCAATCTCCAATTGTTGACTTCATGCACATAATCATTTTTTGTCCCACAATTATGATGTCTTCTGTTTTAGTTATATAAATATTGAGATTTTCAATTTAGTCTCACAATTTTAGAATCATTTCGATTTCAGTTCAATTTTACTCAAAAAAATCGAATTTCGTCGGAAAATGTCATGTGCGATGCACGTGACCCTCAATTTGGGACTTTCCGGTGACCTAAATGTGACATGGTGCCAGATATAAACTTTACAATGATTGGACTTAATAAAAATATTCGATAAATGACTAAAATTCCACATCACCTAGAATAACAATTAAAAATCGAAAATAAATTCCATATCATCCCACATCAGAAAAAACAATTAAAAAAACTATAAAAAAAATACTAATAAGAAACGGGATTTCCCGAATAAACAAAATTAATCCTTGATCAATCAAATTGAATACAGGCAAAATTGATATTGATTAGCGCATGAGAACGGCGCCGTTTGAGGGCAGGAGCGGGATTTTGGATGTGTGGCTGCCATCATGGTCGTGAAAAAGGGCGTCATCGTCAATGGAGGGCTGAGATTGACCGTGGTGAGGGTCCATAAACTGCTCCTGGTGGTGCGGCAGTGGGCTAGGTGGTGGAATAGATCTTCCATTCTTCCTCAATTTTGCTTCTATTCACTTTAATTGATCAGGGATTTGGGAAGGGTAAAAGTGTACACACACAAAATTAACTCAACCCACCTTTTTCTTTTAAATATTTTTTTTAAATGAAAGGTATAAAAATACAAAATTTAGGATGTGTTTAGTAGTTTTGATTCTGCGTAGCCCCACCCATTTGAATTTTTTTTTTTTGATTTGGGAAAATTTAGTTTCTTACTTTGCTGATTTCTCTCCCTTTTTTAAATTTTTTTTTTTCTGATGTAGAACTTAATTATTTATTGAATTTACATCTACATCATGTCATACCAGGATCACAAAAAATCCTCAAATTTGGATCACGTTCATCGTAAATGATATTTTCCGATGAAATTCGAATTTTCCCTCTAAATTTAGACTAAAATTGGAAAAATGTTTAAATTGTGGGACTAAATTGAAAATCACAATATTTATGGAATTAAAATCAGAAAACACCATAATTGAAGGACGAAAAATGATTTTATACCTGATCTCGACTTTGAGATCCTCAATTGAACTCTATAACATATATCTCTACACCAAAATACTTACATACTCATGAATAATGTCGATAATGTGAACCTAATGAAATCCACACGATATAACACAAAAGAGGGTTGAGAATTCAGGAATTTTGTATTTGATGGATACTACAAAGTGGAATATATTATCAATAATTGAGAAGGTAAAAAGAAAAAAGATTAAAAAAAAAAAAAGGAAGAAGAACAAATGAAGAAAATGGTAAGAGATAAGAGTGCAAAACAATAAGAAGAGATGATGGGCCTGTAAGAACGGAAGTGCATCAGATTCGCATACCCATATTGAGTAGTTATAACGTTTACTTCACCTTCTGATTCATGGTCCATCTTTTACACTTTTAGCCTCCATAGATATATGCCCCTTCATTTGACTTTTATGCCTTTTTCAGAATACTGGAGATTAAGACAACTTTGATTGAATCATGCACTTGGATCTTGATCATAGTTGCGACAACCACGATGATCTGCAATCATGCTAAAAGGGAAGTATCTTGGAGTGTGTGATTGATTGTGGGAATTATCGGCAAGTGCTTATTAACCACATAGGATGATGTTTTAAGCGGTAATTTCTATTTTGATTCTATATATAAGGCGCTTTCCATTTTTTAATAGTAGGAGAATTGGACTTAAATTGGAAAAATTAAACTATAGAAGATCAAAATTGAAAAAAAAAAAAATTAATTATCAAAAAAATATAGTGTTACATAGATGACCAAAATTAAAATTAAATTATATTTTAATTAGATTAAATTCTTATTTTCTTCTTACTTTTATTTAATTTAAGGATTAGTTTCTTTTTCACCAATTAAAATCATGCCCAATGACCGACTTAATATTTGTCGGTTTGATATCCAGTCCGATTTTACAAACATAATTGAATGTAATTTTGGTACTCTGGGTTTCTCTTGACGCAGGATGGATGCAGAAATAGCTTACAAAATGGCCTTGTTCGATATCAATATATCATTATATATGTTTTGAGGGTTTTTTTTGGGGGGGGGGGGGGGGTGGTGCGTTAAGTTTGTCGAGTTCATTTTTTCGAGTCCTTTTAATCCGAACACAATTTAATTGAAACCGATATGTAGTTCGAGTTGGTTTTGGAAGAAATAATTAAGAAAAACAGAGCTTTTAACTTTTGTATGTCTTATGTGAAATCTAGATGTGAAAAAAAGAAAATTTTAAATTTCATCTTATAATTAGGCCTTATAAAAGATCTTACAACTAATTTTATATATGTTTTTAATTTTATCTTCTAACTATTATTTTATTCTTAATTTTAGTTAGATTTTGCTCGGTTTTTTAATTTTTATCTAAGGTAAAATGCAAAAATCCAACATAATCATTAAATTCAGGTCACAATATTTAGAGAGATGAAATCTTTACACATCAACGGTGAATATTTTAAGGCATCTCCACGGTGGGTAGGGAGACAATATTTTGCAAAAATAATCAACCTAAAAAATAGACTCTTTTTCACTTTGCAATCTTTTTTTTTTTTTTTTAAAACCCAATTGCAATCTTGAAGTTCTGAAATTTTTGCAATGATTTAATTATTTCCTTTTACAACCTAAACATTGTTTTTTTATGCAATCGCAACCTTAAATTCTGAAATTTATCAAAATGTCCTAAATCAGAGGTGGTTGCAGTTGGATAAACAAAATAAAGTAATTTAGGTTGCAAAGTGAAAAAATTAATTAAATATTATGCCAGAAAAAAGAATAAAAGTGATTTAGGTTGCATTTTGATAAACTCCACAACTTCAAGTAGGGGTGAGCATGGAGATAACTGAATCATAGAGAAATCCGGACTGAAACACCTCTGAATTGATAAAAAATAATTGGCTATTTGATTTTATTCAGACCGAACCGCTCCAGTTATTTTTTGTATCTAATCGAATTGTATCAAACCGAAGAACCGAATTTAGAATCGGATGAAATTGATTTCAAGAAAGTAACTGTATACAAATTTATATATATCATTTAATTCATTTTTCTATATTATTATATTGAATTAGTTACAAATTTGATTGAATTATATTATTATTTAATACTATTATATTGTTAAGACTTCGTAGAAGAAATCAACAATCAAATAATAAAGTAAAAGTTTTATAAATGAATAATTTTGAGAACACAAAATGTATTAACTACAATAGATATTAATCAAATAACTAGTTTATAACTTATATATAAAGTAATGCATAATATATTTAACACAAGTTATATCTACCTCCAAATTTTACTATAAAACATATATGGGATAAATTCATTTTTGGTTCTGCCCTAGAGATTTTGTCCGATTTTGGTCATATTAATTTTCGATCATCAATTTTAGTCCTATAAATGAAAATTTTATCCGATTTCAGTCCTTTTCCGCCGAAATTTGTATTTTCCGGTTAAATTTAGGCGAGTGACATACACTCGCCCCCAATTTCATGAGTTTCGTTCATTTGCGCTTATGTGTCAATTTTTTTTCACATGTGTCAATTCATTTCACATTATTTTGCAAGTAAAATGCCACATAATCATGCCACATCATTTAATGAATAAAAAAAAAATCAAATCTTCAAATCCCCAAATCAACGCATGAACCCTAATCTCTAATTCCCCAATCAATCACCAATTAATTATGTGTTCGAGCCATGGAAAAGGAGGATAAGGAAATCAAACGCCAAGATTCAGTGATGGAGAAGGAAAATTAGGAAATCAATTGCAATATTGAAGAAGAAGAAGAAGAAGAAAAAGAAGAGGAGGCAAGACTGGAGACGCCACCGTTGAACGACGCAGACTTCTGGTGGAGTTGAGATTTCTCAAGATGCCAGAGGAGGAAGACACGACGACAGCGAAAGAAGTGAAGGGCGACTATTATTGCAAGGACTGCAACAAGAGTTTTAACTGTGACAAAGTGTTGAGTGGTCATATGAGTAGTGCCATGTTCAAGCTAACAAAAATTCTTACAGGAAGCTTAATCCTAAGACGAAGAGCCATTGGAACTCGGTAGAGGGGGACGACGGCGTCAATCCTTGTCTGCTGTGTGAAAAGGCTTTTTCAAGCAAGAAATCATTGTTTGGGCACAAGAGATGTCACCAGTAGGCGTTATAGAGACATGTAACTACTGTTGGAGAATTCATCGAAGCTTTTTCAAGCAAGAAATCATTGTTTGGGCACATGAGATGTCACCAGTAGGCGTTATAGAGGCATGGAACTACTTTTGGAGAATTCATCGAAGTCCGAATCGGTGGGTTGCAGGGTTAAAAATCAATCATCAATTGATTGAGGTTCAAATTTAGAGATTAGGGTTCATGTGTTGATTTGAAGATTTGATATATATATATATATATATATATATTTTATTGATATGATTATTTGGCATTTTACTTGTAATATAATGTAAAATGAAATGCCACATGTGAAAAAAAATTACCACATAAGCGTAAATGAACATAAATCATGGAATTGGGGGCAAGTGTATGTCACTCATCGAAAATTGACCGGAAAAATATAAATTCTGAAGAAAAAGGACTAAAATCGGATAAAATTTTTATTTACAGAACTAAAATTGATGATCGGAAATTAATAGGACAAAAATCGGACAACGTCTCTAGAGCAGGACCAAAAATGAATTTATCCCAAACACATATTTATTTCATTTTTAAAAGATGAAATTTCTGATAACCACTTATGAGATGTAGATTAAGAAGATTTCAAAGAATAAAATTGAAGAAAAACTAGAATGTAATTTATTGTTTTCGAGAAGAGACGACTACTTTAGTAATTTGTCAAATTTATTTTATTCATTTATGTCTTGTTTTAATATTTAAATTAAATAACGTGGTTCAATATATTTATTTATTGTATTTTGTTTGAATGGATATTTATTTAAAATTATAAAATTTTGAATCTCGAAAATCAGAATTGATCCTTTCCGTAGTACCTGAATCTCTGAAGGAACCAAACCGATTTGATGGACCAATTTTCGAGATTTTATTTTAGAATTCTTTGAAAATCTTCGAACTTTGGAGTGGTTCCGGAGATTCTCTTATCCCAACCTAACTTCAAGATTGCAATTGAATTAAAAAAAAAAAAATTTAGATGGCAAAGTGAAAAAAACCAATACTTTAAATTGAAGTTTGCATTTAACTATTTTATTTATGTGGACGCTGAGATTGCTTACATAAACTCAAAATTGGTTGTGAAATTGTGTTGCCACATAATTAAAACCTGAGCAAATAAGATTCAAAATTGAAAATGCAATTTGAGTTTTTAGCAGAAGAATATAACTACATCCTCAATACATAAATCCAAAGAATTACAAAGAAAGAAGTTAGAACTGAATGGCAAAGGTGGTATTACTAGAAATGATATTAATTTTCTTGTTGGGAGCCAAGTTATCAACCACCAAAGAACAATTGACAAACACCACGAATTCCCTCATCTCAAATTCTCCAACCACAACCCTAACAGGCACCTTCACCTTCACCAGCAACGGAACCTTCCCGTTTTTCCGACCTTCGTTGTAGGCCTCCTGCAGGCCCGACCCGAACTCACTTTGCCCGGCCAGATCAACCTCCATCATGGTCACATTGTTGTGGCCCTGGTGGAAACTCGGGAGCTTTCCGGAACAAAGATCGCTGTCGGAATAGACGACGTTAACGGAGCTATCTTGGCCGTAGATGAACCCAATGTTGGCGTTAGGGTTTTCTGCTTTAACGGTGATGAGTAACTCCGTTTTGAGGGTGAAATCGGGCTGCATGTCGAAGGCCTTGACGTTGAGATTCTGGACGTTGTAGGAAGGGAGTTGGGGTTTGTAGGAGGTGTAGAAATAGTAGGCGAGAATGGAGAGAGAGAGAATGAGGAGAAAGAGAAAGCAATAGCAGCAGCAGATGCATCTGAGACAGGCTCTTGTTTTGCATGACTTGTTCTTTGTGTAGTTGGAGTTGTACCTTGGAGGAGGGGGAAGAGGAAGGCCTCTGCCTCCATTTTGGCCTTCCTCCATCATCTCGTATTGATTTGGAAGCCTTCCCATTTTGATCGGAATGATCAAGATTAGCCACCATTGATCGGAAGGGAAAAATGGCCGTTCATGGCTTCTGTTTCTTGCATATCTAGAGAGAGAGAGAGAGGAGAGAGAGAACTTTGTTCAATATGTGTGGTTATAGTCAAGCTTCTATATCTTGTTTTAATTACTTTTAATGTCTGAAGATCTTTTTATATCCAACTCATAAAATTTACATTCTCGTCAGATTAAGTGATATATTTTTATAAGAATCACCACAAAACATACATACCTCATGGTTCATGATTTGTATGACATCTTATCCACACCTTTGTTTTTAATAGGATCCGCTCACGTACATTTTAAATTTAAGGGTTTTCTAATCCATACACCTTTTCTTTTTAGGGTTAGATAATGTGTGTGTATTTTTTTATAACTTAGATACTTGATCTATTGTAATTTTAGGGATGGTTATTTGTAGTCATTTTATCATATTTGCATATATAAGTATAAAATATTGAAAGATAATACTTAGGTCTAAAAAAGTCTGGTGGTGTTTAAATAGTTGGAACTGCCGTGAAAGACCAAATCGAAACCGAATTGTGGGGATTCTGGTTTCGGTTCTGATTTGTAAACCGGCAGTTCCGGTTCGAACCGCCTTGGCAGTTTCAATATTCATTTTTAAGCCAATTTTTTCAAATATTTTTTTAATTTTTTGAAATTAAATTTGCATAGAAATATTACAATTATTCATATATTATGTTGATAATATGATACAAATGAAAAATTAGAACTTACAACAACACAACATTACAACTTCAAATATAAGATATTACAATTTAAATACAACGAAATACAAATCATATACCTAAAAAAATTACAAGTTATAATACAAATTAAAAATAATAATAAACAATACAACTTAAAAGAAAAGAGTAAAATAACATAAATATTTAATATTATTTATATATAATATAAAAATAAAAAAATAGATAAACCAGCGGTTGGTTTTGGAAACTAAAATCGAGTCAATGGTTTTTCGAACTGTCGACCCCGATCTAGTTTCGGTTTAGTTTTGGTTTTTTAAATCATTTGAATTGTTGGAAATGAGAACGAGGTGTACTTGAAAATGACTCAAATGATAAACGGAAAAGTCGAGGTAATAGTTGGACTCTTTCTCCGTACAATGAAATTGCCCCGTATTCAAGTGTGCTTTACGGTCTATGACAAACGTCCCCAAGATACAACGACTTACTAACTTAAGGATCGCAACACAACAATCCAAAAGTTCTTCGGCGAACGAAAATGATATTTGGAACTTTCTAAAGTAAGAAGATGAGAGAACTACAATTGCTAGAATGCTAATAATGCAAGTTGTAGTGGAGTTCTATAGTGGAGTTAATGAAATAATTGAATGTGAGGTTTATTTATAGAAGTTAAAGAGGTGTGGTGTCTTTCCATAAAAGACACCTTTTAATTTGAAATGATGTTTTTTCATAATTAAACATATTTTGGTTTGAATTGAAGTCTTTCCATAATTAGACATCTTTTGAAATGAAATAGTGTGTCTCACAATGTTTCGGATTAGATGCATCCATTTAATTTGTGTTGCATAATTCAATTCAAACTCACACATTTTCACAACTTCACACCTCTTCAAACTTTTCACATATTTACAAATTAAGTTGCAAACTTTAATCATTAATTTTTCATTCATTCGAAATTGGATTTGAGAAAATAAATATTCTAAATTTATTTACTCGAAATGTAGATTTTAAATTTGCAACTTATTTTCATTTCTAACAAACGAAACATTATGTAAAAATTGATCAAAGATTGGTCAACACCAATTTTTCTAAACCAAATTCCAACATGAATACCACTAAAAAAGTCACAAACCTAATCTTAATTTACAAATTGAATCACCAGAAATTTTCTACGAAAATATGCATACTTGTCCCGCCTATTTATCCTAACTGGCATTACAACAAAAACACTCAAAGACAACAATTGTAAAGTGTTGTCGTTGTAGGTTTAAAATTGTAGTCTATGCCACTGTTGTCGAAGAGGGACGCCCAAAGACAACACTCGAAAAGTGTTGTTGTTCTCTCATAGACAACACTTTTAAAATGTTGTCATTTATATAAAATATTCCACTCATAGACAACACTTTCGAACTGTTTTTGTTCCGTTTATTGACAACACTTTCGAATTGTTGTCCTTCTTAAATTACTAATGTCTTTGTTCTTGAAATTTCTAATAATAGACAACAATTTGTCTAAACAGACAATTGTTCAAAACTGTTGTCTTTACATTTACACACAACATTTTGTAATTGTTGTCTTTGACTGTTCAAGGCAACTCTTTTTTTTCTTTAAAATTGTTGTTGATCAGTGCTATTAAAAAATTCTAACATATATAAATTGAAAATATTTCATATTCAAAATATAAAATCTTCAAATATAAATTATATGTACAAATATCTGCGAATACGACATCATACTACAATTCTTGACAAAAACTAAGACTATTACTATTTCTCCAAAACATAAAAGTCTATGCTTGAAAAAGGTTATGAATATGTACTATTTCTCCAAAACATCAAAACAATGCTTGAAATAAAATAAATATGAGCATGTATTTACTAGATTAGTTGATGGCGTCTCTCCAAAAGATTCAAAACATCAAAAACCTGCACATCAAAAGAAAAGAACAAAAATTACAAAAATGATATAATCCTAAAACAAGAGACCAACAATTTGATCTTAATGAACTTAACATAACAATAATATAATCTCCTAATCTAAGATTCAAATTACCATGAACTCAAATCTACTTACTTATATCTCATGCTTATAGTGCATTTCTCAATCCAATCAATTCAATGTAAGTAGGAAAATTAATAAAGTAATATAATCTATCATCTTGTTGCTTAAGAACAGTCTTCGTTTACAATTTAATGAAGCAAAAAAGAATCTTTACATCATTTCAATTTACATATAAATATAAAAAAATTACCTAGTACCTAAATATAAAAGTTATAATGCAACCACAAAATTTTCTTTGTACAAATTACATATCAATATGAGAATAACACCTTATAAGCATATACATCTCATTAATTCAGAACATATACAATCAATATTGCCCACAATGCAACAAGAGTGAAAGCAACACAATTTACGTGTCAAGCCATAAACAAAGTAGTCGATGAGATAGTTTTAGGAAAGGTGGCAAAGATCCTAGAATGACAATGACGAAGCTGATTAGTAGGTGGTTGCTTGTGGACAAGGCAACCTCTAGGTCTCTTTTAGCACACTTATCTAAGAGAATTACAACAGCAGCAGTAATCTAAGTTTTAATCCCACTACAAGGGGTCCCATTAATTATGTACATATACTACCCTTCAATTAATGGCTTTGGCTAACAACAAGATTCACTCTTCTTGTCAAGCCACAATTCGTTGCTCAGCTATAACAATAACATCCATAACCATATCATCAGATAACCCATTGTTTTATTCCACATAATAAAGAGAGATGATATTATAATATGAGAGACATTATTTGAAATTGGTAGTCAATGAAACAATGGTAGCTCAACGTTGGAATAGGAAGAAATATAGATATTTGTAAATATCATCAATGTAACCACAAACAACCTAAAATTTTATCAAACAAATCACTAGTTTCAGCATGCACAACAACACAAACTTCTCAATGTAAATTTCCAGTTCATGTCCAAAATTCTAATGCATATTCGAGAAAGGTATTAGCCAATCACTTACTAAAGCATGTTAGTCATGTATATGATCTTGAACACAATCTGCCCATTCCGATCGTACTTTATCGATTTCCTCTTGAGAGTACTCATCTTGTGTAAACTGTAAACAATCATGAAACAAAGTTAGTAAAACCAAATTAATGTTAACTTAAAAATAAAAAATATATAACCTCAAAAGACTTTTAGTAATAAAAACTTCAAAACATATGTTTTATTACAATGGATCGTAGAGTAACAATGTCTTTTGGTGTAGTTCCAATGATATCTCTCATGTATCTCATCACATAATATCCACATTGCTTATCATCTGGTTGTCGAGGACCCTATATATATATTAGAAAATAATTAATGACAAGCATAACAAAATGAACGACACTGTAAAGAAACATACATGTATTATTTCCCAACTAGGTTGTTTTTTCCCCTTCCTCCCCATGTTCGCATTGAACAATTGTATTGTCCTTCATAATTGAAAGAGAGTTAAACAAATACTATGAAATAACACAGATTAATGTTTAATAGAAATAATGATAACTTACGTATTAACAACATATTTCCAGTCTTCATTACGCATACGATGACTAAGAGGATCCAATAGATAGACCATCTCCTTGTGAGGATTAATGACAGTGAGAATCCAGTGGTATCTAAGAAAAAACACATAACTAAGTGGTTAAATACATCTAATTTTATAAAAATTAAATTGAGATTAATATTGCAGTTTATTACTGACCCAACATTACATGTAACCAAGACTAATTGATTAGGTGATGATCCAACTAATCTATCTGATAATGCACGAGCCCTTTTGTTTAGCAATTCGTGAATCCAATCATCATCCTTTTTGGTAGTATACTGATGTGAGATGGTAGATGGATTCACAAATCTAAAGCTTGAAAGATTTTGCTCAGCTCTCATTTTTTGATAAAGGTGCCTGTCATTTACAAAGTAAATTTTGTGTAGTGTAATAAATGAAGAGTATACCACTTATAGAAGCAACATAAATATTTGGTACAAAATAGAAACTTACCATATATAAACAATTATACAGCCGACTGAAATTGGTTGCAAGTCACAGAAGGGGACAATATCTTCCAGGTTTATATAAACCTTATTGCATGTATCACCAAAAACATCATCATCAAGTGGTATTGTTACATTCAACCCACTATCACCAGCACACTTAATGTAACAATACACCGCCTTTAAACATTTGGGCACACTGCTTAAACAATTGGGCTTTCTTTCATGATCATTCATTTTCTTCTTTATAGGTTTCTACCAATTCCACAAACACACATAAATATTAGAAATATATATATATATATGTGTTATGATAACTAGATAAAAAATGTAATCACAATTACCTTTTTTTGAGCAGTCACCACTAAGTGTCTAGGCCATGCCACATGCGTACCTAGAGCATCACCAATATTCTCACACTCACCCAGGATTGGAAATGGTAGAGGGGCTGATTCATCCAACACTCGATCAATAGAGACCCGTATATAATTCTTGGGGAATGGAGCACCGTGTATTTTACCATCAATCACACTCACATCAATGACAGTACCATATGCAACAATGCTATTGCTAGACTCCAACATCAGTTCAACTAGTTTTCCCTAAAATACAAACACTTGAAGGCTTAAGTATTAAAAATGATAGAATATTATTAATATCATATTTTAATAAATACCTGTAAATTATCATCTTTCTCTATTAGCATCGGGTCATTGTCAAAATATTCTGAATTTTTTTTCAAACTTTCCAAGTCATCTTTAGTGGGATTCTGTTTCTTGACTGAGCAGCTGCCTTTCTCATCAATCTCTATTTCTCCCCTTACAAATTTTTTAAACAACTCCTCCAGCTTTTCTAGACGCACACGTAGCTCTTTGTTCTGCTCATTGATGATAACATTGTCGGCATATCTCTTCTCTCGAGCATATCCAAAATAAACGGTTGGAGGCATATGACCTCCAACTGCTCTTGTACGACCACAGGGCTCTTCCTTCCCAAGTGCTATAGTGAGATAATCTTCATTTGGCTTCTTAAATTTCAAACCTCCAGACTTCAATTGTTCAATGCATTCATCCTATTTGATACAAATAAAAATCAGTTACATGTTCGCTTTGTAAGTGCTATTAAAATGATGAATTTAAACATTTTTCATATTCACTTACAATCCTCTTTACTTTATCTTTTAATTCCTCTCCTTCAAATTCCCTTTCTTTGTTCATTCGTGCTAGTTTCCAAAGAATTGCTCTATCCATTTTCTCGTCATTGGATAATTGATATTTCTACAAAAAATATTGTGTTAGAGGAATTTCATAAATAAAAATTTTTAATACCACAACGTGATCAAATTGAGCAACTATGAACCCTTTTAAAAATTTCATCACGCTACTTACGACTGTTTCTGCAAAACCTGCATAACCTAAGCGAGATAGACGATGTGGGTATATATTTTGTTGTCTTCTATTCTTTTGTTCATCACTCAACTCCTGCAAATTTCAACATAATCAAATCATGTATAAACAAATAACATATATATACATTATGGATAATGAATTTCATTAACTCATTTTTTTATAAGGTTAAAGTATAGTATCTTACCTTAAAATCATCAGAAATACGATTAATGACAAAATCACTCCAGTCGGATGGTGGGATGCCAAGACCAATAGGTGGTTTATTCAATTTTTCCGGACAAGACATGTTTGGCCACAAAAACTTATTAGTGAGATGAGTTTTCCATTGTCGCCATTTATCATTTGCTGACCTTAAACAACCTCTCATCCAATTGAACGACACATTATATGACAACTGCAGAAAAAAAGTTTACAGAAGTTATATAACAAATATTAAATGACATAAAATATTTCAAAGATAAAAAAAATAAAACTTGTCAAAACAATGTTTTACTTACATTAACAGACTCCCAAATTAGATTCTTCACATCAGATGGTACTTATCTCCAAGTGGTGAAAGTTATCTTAACTTTTGTCCGAGCAAGCACTCCAATGTAGCTTTGCATTTCCACACCTGCTTCTCCTATCGGATGTCCATGTCTGTTAAAACTTACTTCTTTCACAATGCCTTTAACCCTATCTCTGGCAAGCCTATCCAAAAAGGTTGGGCCTCTAGGAGGTCTTGTTATTTGTGTGGGCTCTTCATTTGTGCTATCACATTCGCTTGTATGTTGATCACTACTTGTTTGTTTGGCTATTTTTTTCCCACCAATCTTTTTAGTAGACTCATTGCCACTGGAACTTATTTTTTTACGATTACCATTCATATCTTTTGCACATTTCCTTGAGTTCTCCACCTCTTCAAACTCCTCAATATCATCAACATTTTTCTTAAGTTTCCGATCTGCTACCATGAAATTGTATAACCTATTGAAACACAAAAAACAATTTTATTAGCATAAATACACATTATATTTCAAAAATTTAGACTTAATAAGCATAAATACACGTGAAAGCAGGCACACACAAATTAAATCCAAACAATGGATGAGTTAGTAACTTGATAAATTAATAAAAACAATAGTTGGAAATATTACATGTTTGAATTAGGTATACAACCAAATTACGACTTTCAATTGTCAACCCAAGTTCCATCACAATCATCACGAATACATGGCGGTTTCATCTCATCCGTTCCATCGATAACATCCATTGTTGCAAACCCTTTAGTGAAACATTGATGTTGGATTACGGGGTCTCCTAACGCATCACTATTAACATACTCAAAATATTCCCTACTTGGAGTAGCAAGAACCACAAACCAATCAGGATCTTGAGGGTCTTCAATGTAAAATACTTGCTTTGCTTGACTGCCCAAAATAAATTTATCAGATTTGAATCCAATTCGATTGAGGTTAACTAAGGTGAAGCCAAAGTCATCAACTTTAATGCCATTATTATTCTCCACCCATCTACATTTAAACATCGGAATGTGAAATTTGTGGTAATCGAGATCCCATATTTCCTCAATTATTCCATAAAACACCATGTCTGAAATAATGGGATTTTTATCCTTTGCACTTGCAACTTGTATTGTTTTTGCGACCAAACTTACTCCAGAGCTTTGAACTAATCGTATATCATCACGCTCTTTTGTATGATAGGTAACTCCGTTGATCAAATAACTGGAATACTTCAACACTTGCTTGTTAGGTCCATTGGCCATCCACTTTACTTTTTCAGATATTTGGTGGGTGGAGTGTCCAATTGTTTGTCCGACCTATAATTCAATATCATTTAATATTGCATCTTAATGAAAAAATATTCTACATATTTACTAAGAGTATACTTATGTATAGCTTACATGTTCTTGTAACCAGGTAATGAACATACGATTATGTGCATCCTGTAGCCACTTTTTTGACTTAGATTTATGAGGAAATGTTGTCTTCAAGTATGTCATGTGTTCCCTAATCAAAATAATGAAAATAAAAAAGAAGAGTTAAATATATATGTGGAAATGTTTTTAGAGGGAATTTGGAAATAGTTTTAGTTGTAGAGCTAACTTACTCAACATAAGGATCAATCTCCACGTCATTTGTCAAAACGTAACGGTGTGCTTGTTCCCATTCATCATTACTGCACAACTCTACTTGAGCACCAGATAAAGGCTTAGTAAGTTCCATTTGGAGATGTCTTAATGGGATACCAATTGGATGTACATTAGATAGGTAGTCAGAGCAAAATTCTACAGCTTCTTCGGCAATATAACATTCAGCTATACACCCTTCGGGCCGATTATGATTTTGCACATAACCTTTCAAAGTTCTCATAAATCTTTCAAATGGATACATCCATCTATACCAAACCGGCCCACACAGTTTGACCTCCCGCACAAGATGAACACATAAATGAACCATTATGTTAAAAAATGAAGGAGGAAAGTACTTCTCTAACAAACACAAAGTCGTCACAATATCTCTTTGCATTTCATCCAACTTTGTGACATTTATAACTTTGTTACATAGCACATTGAAGAATAAGCATAACTTAGTGATAACATATCTCACATGCTTGGGCAAAACACCACGGATTGCTACTGGAAGCAATTGTTGCATGAAAGTGTGACAATCATGAGATTTAAGACCTATAAGTTTCAAATCCTTCATCGACACAAGGTTTTTAACATTAGATGAGTAACCTACGGGGACCTTCATTTTCGATAAAGATTTGCAAATATTCATTTTCTCATTCTTAGTTAATGTATAGCAAGCCAGTGGTAAGTACGTTTTCTTTTCTCCCTTGTTTGGTGCCAACTCAGTTCTGACATTCATCTCTAGAAGGTCTAGTCTGGCTGCTACTCCATCCTTGGTTTTTCCTGGGATGTCAAGTAATGTACCAAAGAGACTTTCACATACGTTTTTCTCAATATGCATTACATCGAGTACATGTCGAACATGTAGATGTTCCCAATACTCAAGATCGAAGAATATTGATTTCTTCTTCCAACATGATTTAGCGTTATTCTCTTTTGACCGAACCTTGCCATCTTTTTTTCCCCAGCAACAATGAATTTCTTCCACTTTTTTCAAAACTTCATGACCACTTAATGGATTAGGTGCAGGGTTAAACTCTTGATTCCCATCGAACGCCTTCTTTTGCTTTCTAAAAGGATGGTTTGTGGGTAGAAACCTTCGGTGACCAATAAAAGATATTTTTTTACTATGCTTCAATCGTTTAGCATATGTTTTTTCACCACAAATGGGACACGCATAGTATCCTTTCACACTACATCCTGACATGTTTCCATATACGGGAAAATCATTTATTGTCCAAAGTAGGACAACCCTAAGCTGAAAATTTTCTTGTCGGTATGCGTCATATGTTTCAATGTCTTCCTCCCATAAGCATTTTAAGTCAGAAATCAGAGGTTGTAAGTAAACATCGATATCATTGCCCGGCTGCTTAGGACCAGAAATCAATAGGGTTAACATCATAAATTTTCTCTTCATACACAACCAGGGTGGAAGATTATATGTTACAATTACGACTGGCCAACAACTATAACTAGAACTCATTAAACTATGTGGATTTATTCCGTCTATAGATATGGCCAATCTAAGATTTCTAGGTTCAACAGCAAAATCAGGCCAATTGTGGTCCACGACTTTCCAAGATGGCGAATTAGCTGGGTGACGCAAACAACCATCAGAAACTCTTTCATCAACATGCCAAGTTAAATCCTTCGATATTTCTCTATTTCGAAACATTTTCTGAAATCTTGGCAAAGGTGGGAAGTACCATAGGACCTTTGCTGGAACTCCATTAATTATCACAGAATTGTTTCCCAACTTCCACCTTGACATCCCACATACTGGACAATTTTGTAGATCCTTATAGTCTTTCCAGTATAAGATACAATCTTTAGGGCAAGCATGAATTCTCTCATAATTCATCCCTAAAGCACACAAGGATTTTTTTGCCTCATAAAAGGATAAAGGCAATTCATTATCAATTGGTAGCATTTCTCCTAACAAACCAAGGAGTTCGGTGAAACTTTTATCGCTCCAACTATATTTTGCCTTCAAGTTATACAATTTAACAATTGCAGATAATTTTGTAAATTTAGTACACCCACAGAATAAAGGTTTCTCAGCATCCTCAATTAACTTAGCAAATTGGTTAGGATTTTCAGCATAGTTGTCATATGCAGCATGCACCATATCTATAGTTTCTTCATTAAAAAGATTTTGGTCACCCTTCCTAACTTGATCATTATCATTCGTTGAGTTCTTGATTGTTGAATTTTCCCCATGCCATATCTAGGTATGATAAGTTCGATCCACACCCCAATGGTACAAATCTCCTCTAATCTCATCTATACTTTTGTTTCTTAGATTGCCACATTTGGCACAAGGGCAAGGTATTACCCTAGGATCTAATGCATTTTTCTTTGCATACTGTAAAAAAGCTTCTACTCCAGTCTCATATTCATAAGTTAGTCTATCCTTTGACATCCACTCTTTATCCATAATGAATATTGCAAGTATACTACGTTGTAAGGATTAATTAAATGATCAATAAATGCAACAAGTCAAATAAAGTCTTCAGATTCTAAATAATGTCAAATATAATTACACAAGATTCCAAATTACAAAATTCTTTAAATTTTGTACTGTCAATGCAAGGGACAATATTGAAAAGAATTATGGAGTACATGCATACATTTCAATAAGGCAGAACAACAGAAGTAAGATGTTTACCATCCAAGGTATCATGTAACCTTAGGTTTTCTTAATATCAGACAGTAATTCATAAGTACTTTCACATATCCCCAAATGAATATTTTGTGGTTAACTTCACTTTAGAAACATAAATTAGATACATCCTAATCATTGGTATAGTGATGAATGGCTGGAACATGTCTATAGAAGCAGATGAAACAAAACATAGTAACAACATCATTCCAGGAAACATGGACTTCAGTATTTTCATATAAAAGAAGCATACAAGTTACAAAAACATCTAACACCCACCAAATCGCTTAAGAAACCAATCCAAAGATTGACATGATCAAAGCAACAATAGTAACAAAATAACATGATATCACTTTGCCATTATATTACGTAATGATAAAAGCAAAACAGAAACAAATTTAAAAAAAAAAACAGATAGCCAACCAAATCTGCACCAACTTTCAGTACTGAGTGAATACCGTTAACTAAACAACCAAACGACTGTCAAAGACTAAAATGCTTGGGTGAATTAAGTTTGGTAGAATTATCAACAACAACCAGTCATAATAATGAATAACAAATTATTCCATTCCTCTACAGATACAGAGAAACCTTTCTTTAAAGTCACAAGATAAGATCCATTTCCACTATCTTTCTTTCATTCCAGTCAAGATAAATTTCTATCTATCTAAGTCTGTATAGCTATCAGATCACGGCTTCATGTGACCTATTAAAGTTAAAGAGGTGGAAAGTGTGCTATCCTTCTTTCTTTCAATCCACCATCCACCACCAGATATTATCCTATATAAGATATAAGAAGGCAAGTGACTGTCCTATAGTCCTATAGTTTGAGTTGCGTAGCTGAAGACTCGAAGGAAACAGACGTCCTAACCGGAAAACTACAAAGCAGTCTCGGAAGTGGAACCTCTACGCCTAAAACACCCTTTTTCTGGCCATAGATTGAGTTAGACTCTTTTTAGCCCAGAGGTGGTCTTCCCATCACCATCGGGGAATAATTTCAATCAATGGAATAAATTTCCCCAAAACAATATACTTGAGAAATTGGGACAAATTGAGAAGCATACCTGGGGAGAATTGGGGGAAATCGAGATTTGTTCTCTTCCAACGGTAAATTTTCTCTTCGCGGTGAAATCAAGCTTCTTCCACGGTGAAACCAGCAGTCTCTGTAGACTTCAACGGTAAATCCTAAATCCTCAATCTTCTTTGCAAGTCTTCAGAGGTAAAACCATAGTCTTCAGAGGTAAATCTTCTTTGTTCTCTTTTCACAGTTTGTTAACGTGTCTCTTCTTCTTCTAATAGTCAATGCAGATTTTTGACTTTAATATTAATGAGGATTTTTGGTTTTAATATGGTTACTAATAGTTAATGTAAATAACTATTTTATGTAATGTAAATAACTATTTTATGTAATGTAAATAACTATCTAGATCTGTATCACAAAATATATCCAATATCTGATACAAAACCTAATATACACCAAACCTCGGGGGCGTTGCCCCCGAACCCCCATCGGGGGGAGCATCGCCCCCCGAACCCCCAGACCAGGGGCACGTAAAAAACCGATATTTTTTACTATCGTAATTTTTTTATCCATCATTTACTAGTAAACTACTTATCAACATTCACAAATGCTCAATATGAATCAACAATAATTTACCCTCAATTTCGATGATTAAAAAATGATCAATAAATAAATAAAATTTTCTCATCAACAATATAAGCTAATTGAGATTCAACATAAGTATATCTGATAAACGGAATCTAAAAAGATAATGGAATTGTAATCATAATAATAAAATAAAAAAGCAATAATAATAATTATTGATTATTAATAATTATTTGGAAGAAGTCACACATCGATCAGTTTCATCATAAATTTACTACTTTCCAAAATGAATGAATATGGTTAAAAGATAAAACATTTCAAGCGTTGTCATTTTAGAAGAGTGTACATAAAGACAATACTTGAAAAAAATGTTGTTATTATCTCAAAAAGGCAGCTCAAAGACAACAATTCCCATAAAGTGTTGTACTTTGGTAAAAAAAATGCGCCCAAAGACAACACTCCAATAAAAGTGTTGTCTAACTGTAGTCGATTTCTGATAAAAATACGCCCAAAGACAACACTTCACGAAAGATGTTGTCAAAGTGTTGTATTTGATCCCAAAATATACGTCTTTCACAACACTTTAAGCAATAAGTGTTTTAAATTTTAAAACAACAACATTTTGTGCTTAAAAATGTTGTTGTTATAGTGTTGTCTTTGAGCATTTTTGTTGTAGTGTGGCTACCATAATTACCGTGAAATAATAATAATAATAATAATAATAATAATAATAATAAAATAATGATGATGATGAAAGGTAAACAAAATGGTGTCAATTTGTGAGAATATTTTTCAATTCTTTATTAGATATTTGTAAAGTTAACAAGATCTTATATACATAGATGCAATTTCAACAAACAATCAATATTAAACTTTTCTTTATTGAAGTGTCTGAAACCGACCTCCTAAGCTACCAACATGGATATTGAAAAAAATCAACACATTTACAATTGTTGTAAAAATCACCATCTTACTTAAATTGTAATTTTAACCAAAAAAACTTTGGATAATTGCAAAGATTACATGATCTTATATACAAAAATGTAATTTCGATCAGTAACTAGTGTTTGAATTTTTCCTTCCTAATGTGGCTGGTTGTTCGGACACGTCAGATGCTAACATGGATATTAAAAAATCTCCATTTTTAACATATGCAGTAAAAATTCTCACATTTACCTTCGTCGTAAAAGAATATACGAATTAATGATTCGATGTTGTTTCCATCTAATATAAAAGAAATGAGAGATGAACGATGTAATGTCATTCATGTGTGGATTTATTTTTATTTTATTTATTTATTTTTTGATATCCACTCTGGCGGCTACCTAGTTAGCTGGCACGTCAGCAAGAACAAATTCAAAAACACAACCGGTGATCGAAACTCCACACACATATATATATATAATATGTAAAGTCATGTTGTTTTTTCAATTATCCAAATGTTTGGTTAAATTTTCAATTTAAATAAATGTAATGATTTTTACCATAATGGATAAATTTCATATCAAGACCCAATTAATATATTAGTTCTCAATTCTAGACCCAAATTTTGAATTTTCTCAATAAGAAGCTCAATTTAACCTTATTTTCTTCTTCTCAATTTTAGATTTTAAATTATATTATGTTTTCGATTCAAAATAAAATTCCATTTTCTATATTTTATATTTATAGATTTACTTATATATCGATATGCATTTATATTTATGATAAATTAACGTAAGTTAGTGCAATTTTAGAACGATTGTAGGTCTCAAGTGGCACAGAGGTTCAGAGGGGATGAGGTGAATGAACCTCTATCAATTTTTGAAAATCTTTCGAACTTGCAGTACTGAATTCTATAGTAAAATACAACGTAGAATACAATGCAACTTGTTGGGCTAGAATGCAGCGTAGCTTGCTGAACTAGAGTTCTTTGTAGCGGAAACTATAAACGTTTGACAGAGTTTCTTTTTTAAAACCTTTTCTGAAATATGAGATTTAGCAAGCTTTGAATGTTGTATGATATGATGTAGAATGCAACAAGATATAATCACGAAAATGCTAAAGCAAAAAGATAAACACACAAGATTTATAATGGTTCGAAGGTGGTGTAATCCTTCTACGTCCATTTTACTCATTCTGAGAGAAAGAACTTCATTAAGCAAGATTGTTTTACAGGACTCAACCTTACAATCTATCAATCTAACAAGTTTGCACCTACTAAGATTCAGCTTCCACATAGGTTGCTCGAATCAAACAGGCTGATCGACACAAGATTCTAAACTCATACAGAGTTATTGCCTTAAACTCCTAATGCTAAAACACTCGACAAAGATCTAAATCTTGTCAATTGAGGACACCACTAAAATAACCTAAGCACACAACACAAAGGTTAAAAATATATGAGTTTTCTTCAATTGGTGCTTGAAACAACCTTGATGAATCTTGAGCTTGAATGCTTCTAAGGCTTGATTGCTTCTATTAGAGGTTGAGTGACTGAAAACTTAGAGTGTTGAGAGCTGAGAGATAGTTCTTGCTTGAGAGTGAGTGTTCAATGTTTCAGTTGTTCAATAGTTGCTTCAGTCAATTCTTCCTCTATTTATAGATGAAGAGATATGTTCGTTGAAGTGAGACACATCTCTTTGAATTTGAATCCTCTTCAACTATTCTTGAGCTTGCATTAATTTCCTCTGAAGTTGTGTATTTAATTTTCTTGTCTTGCACTCCTGATTGTTTAATGCGGTTGTACTAGGTTACAGGTTTGTTGCAGTTTATCAGTACACGTATCGACAGATTACTGGTTCTCGGTACTACTTTATCAGTTTGACTCTACTGACTAGTTTTGAAGAGACATTTCCTCGGACAACACTAATCTTCCTCGTACTGTATTGTTGTGTGTGAATGTCTATTCATTCTTTATGTCTTCTTTTGACTTTAGAATGCAGTACATGCTTTCTGCAACTACTGCAATAATGCAGTTGGCTTGTTGTATTTATTCTGCTTACAGTCTTACTGCATTAATCTGCTTGTAATACTACAATACCGTTTTCTTCTGCAGTGTTTAGTAGCATTTTTCTCATTGCTTGCAGTTTCTTTTTGTTCGATCATGTGGCTATTGAATTGCGGGTTTCTCCATTTTTCAACTTATCTTCTAGACTCAAAACTAATCTAAGTTTCACTTAAACAATGTGAAAAATGGGGTACTCTAAATTACTATTATTATGTTTTTTTGTCTTATCAAAATCTAAACATAAATTTCCTAACAATGATAGATCATCATCCGACTTGTCATAATTTATATAAAAAAGAAACAAAGAAAAATATAATTGATTCAATTCATAGAACTAATATTCCTTTATTTTCTTAATTTTATGAATAAAAGTATAGTAAACCAATTTTAAGACAATTCAATTTAATATAAATTGTATTTTATGAATTGAATTTATTATATTTTTCTTTTTTTTATTTTTATATAAATTAAGATAAGTCGGATGAAGATCGTTCCAAATGTGCACAAACTTGCCTTAATATATCGAAAATATAAATACATATTGAAACATAAATAAATCTATAAATATATATAAAAAGAAAAAAAATTAATATGAAATTTTATCTTAAATTGAAAACTCAATCTAATTGAAACCTTAAATTGAGGAAACAAAAAAATTAAATTGAGCTCTTATGAGAATTTCAAAATTTGGATCTACTATAAAAAAAAAACTAATATATAAATTGAGTATTTTAATATTTTTTGATGTAACTAAACCTAAATTAAAGTAACAACCAAGCGAAGACCGATAGCTTATAAAATTTTTATTTGGACTAAAAACATAAACATAAAATATGTGCAGAACATATTTTCACTACTATGTCCATTTGTCATTGAAATGAATGTAAAAATTTCCAATCCATGCGTTGCAAACAGTTTCACACTACTACCATACGCTGGTTGCGAAACAGAACAAGAATTCATGCTCACACTGCTTCACCACCGCCCCAGGATACTCGCTTCTTCCTCCAAGCACCCACCAATAAGCCTCTGTCAAACCCTAGAAGCAACAAATTTACGGATTCCGACGTAGTCAAATGCAACATTGCTATCACCAATCACATGCGCAACGGCCAATGCGACGCCGCATTGCACTTGTTCAACTCCATGCCTCGCAAATCTACCGTCTCCTACAACACCATGATATCTGGCTACTTGTCTAATGGCAACTTTAAGCTCGCCCAGCAGCTGTTTGATCAAATGCCGCTGAAGGAATTGGTTACTTGCAATATAATGATCAGTGGGAATATAAAGTTTAAGAATCTCGGCGCTGCACGCCGGTTGTTTGATGAAATGCCTGTGAAGGATGTTGTTTCATGGAATGCGATATTATCTGGGTATGCGCAAAATGGGTTCTTGGATGAGGCAAGGAGATTGTTTGATGTGATGCCGGAGAAGAATGAGATATCCTGGAATGGGATTCTTGCTGCGTATGTTCAGAATGGCAAAATTGAGGAGGCAAGGAGGTTGTTTGAGAGGAAAGAGCATTGGCCGTTGGTTTCTTGGAATTGTTTGATGGGTGGGTACTTGAAGAAGAAGAGGTTGATTGAGGCGAGGCAGATTTTTGACCGAATGCCTGATAAGGATAAGGTATCTTGGAATACGATGATTACATGTTATGCCCAAAATGGGAAGATGGAAGAAGCTAGGAAATTGTTCAAAGAATCCCCAACTCGAGATGTGTTTACATGGACGGCTATGGTGTCCGGTTACATACAGAACGGGCAGTTGGATAAGGCTAGGAGGATTTTTGATGAAATGCCCAAGACAAATGTTGTTTCATGGAATGCAATGATTGCGGGGTATGTGCAAAGCAAGAATATGGATTTAGCTATAGAGCTGTTTGAAGCAATGCCATGTAGGAATATTAGTTCTTGGAATACAATGATAACTGGTTATGCACAAAATGGTGCTATTACTCAAGCTAGAACTTTATTTGATGGGATGCCACATCGGGACTGTATCTCTTGGGCAGCAATAATAGCTGGCTATATTCAGAATGGTGATAGTGAGGAGGCATTACGAATGTTTATTCAAATGATGAGAAGTGGGGAAAGGTTAAACAGATCTGTATTTACTTGCGTTTTAAGTACATGTGCTGATATTGCTGCTTTTGCGCTTGGCATGCAAATACATGGGTGTGTTGTTAAAGCAGGATTGGAGTTTGGCTGCTATGTAGGCAATGCTCTTCTTGCCATGTATTGTAGGTGTGGAAGCATTAACCAGGCATATGAAGTATTCAACAGAATCGAGGATAAGGATGTAGTCTCATGGAATACAATTATCATTGGTTATGCAAGACATGGGTTTGGCGAAGAAGCTCTCAAACATTTTGATTCCATGAAACGAGATGGCATCCATCCTGATGATGTTACCATGGTAAATTTTAATTTAATTTCTCAATGCAAAATCTATTTATTCATTGCTTGCTTGCAAAGTGCTTTATAATAAAATCATTGTTGGTTGATAGGATTAACTTATGGAGCTTGTTTTGATTTAGGTTGGTGTTTTATCGGCATGTGGTCATACAGGCTTAGTAGACAAGGGGAGATATTACTTCTACTCCATGAGCCAAGATTACGGCATAATTGCAAACCCAAAGCACTACACCTGCTTGATTGATCTCCTAGGCCGAGCCGGGTGTCTAGCTGAAGCTCAAGATCTAATGAAAAGTATGCCGTTTGAGCCAGATGCAGCGACATGGGGAGCTCTTCTCGGTGCCAGCAGGATTCATGGAAACACTGAGTTGGGAGAAAAGGCAGCTGAAATGATCTTTTCTTTAGAACCTTGGAATTCTGGGATGTACGTTCTGCTTTCTAACTTATACGCAGCTTCAGGGAGATGGGCCGATGTTAACAAGATGCGATTAAAAATGAGGGATACAGGTGTCAGTAAAGTACCAGGGTACAGCTGGGTTGAAGTGCAGAACAAGATTCACACATTCTCTGTTGGAGATTTCACCCATCCTGAGAGTGAGAGCATATATGCTTTCTTGGAAGAGTTAGATTTGAGGATGAAAGAAGATGGCTATGTTTCAGCCACTAAATTGGTTCTACATGATGTGGAGGAAGAAGAGAAACAACATATGCTTAAGCATCATAGCGAAAAATTAGCTGTTGCTTATGGAATAATGAAGACACCAAGTGGGAGGCCAATTCGTGTATTCAAAAACTTGCGAGTCTGTGAGGATTGCCATACTGCAATAAAGCACATAGCCAAGATTGTTGGGAGATTGATCATCCTTCGTGATCCTAATCGTTTTCACCACTTTGAGGGAGGTGTATGTAATTGTGGAGATTATTGGTGATAATGGATTGTATAAGTTTGGTTTGCTTAACATAAATCACACTTGTGAAGCACAAGTGAAGTTGTGGTGCAGTTGGTAGAGGCATTACTATTCCTCTCACCAAAGGCAAAAGCTGATAACTCAGATTACACAGTTTCGAATGTAGATAATCTTTTACCTTTTATAATGAAATTAAATTACTTTATCATCTTTAATATTTAATATTTATAGAGTTAAATTTGGTCGAAACTTAAGAAAATTTTATAATAGTATCTATGCATTATATTATTAGATTAGTGTTAAAGGAAATAAATATTTGTGTCCATAAGGTCTTTTAAATAAAGAGGTTGTTATTATTATTATTATTATTTATTTTATTATTATTATTATTATTAATTAATTAATTTATTTATTTTTGCGTTACATTTAGTCGATATCGTGTGGTTATACAAAGTTTTAACAAAATTTTATTACACAATATCCCACCTCGTAATATTTTGTACACCGATTTAACTAGGAAGTAAACCGATTTTATATGAAATGTTATATCTTATTTTGCAATAAAAACTGTAGGGTTGCCAATGTAAGACAACTAAATGTGAATTCTTATGTTCTTAAACTTGAATAGCCACGACAAATATACTCGTATCTTGGCCACTGGTATAAAGGCTTTTTTAGGTATGTAATCTTATTTGGCTCAACCACCTATATAATTTATAAATGAATGCGTGTGCAAAACAATAAGATTAGCAACAATCAACAAGTCCTTAAGAATTCTATGTTGTCACTCGTGGGATGCTTAGAGGGTCTTTTATCAAAAGTGAAAAAAGATATGGTTTTATCGTTTCAATATCGTTCTTAAACCACCCTTCATTTCATTATTGTCTCTTGTTTGGCTACAACATGATATATAACATAGTTTCGAGTATTACAATTGTGTAGACTAAACATAGTTTCTTCTACTAAAATAAGGGGCTTTCACAAAAGTAGACTTTAAATTGATGAAAAGTGGAGACACTTTTTTTAGACGGTACTAAATTCCATAGCATTAATACCTCTCTTTTTTTTTTTTTCCTTTTTTCAAAAGTGTGATTAATACATTTACAAATGCATATGTAAATTTGTAATGAAATTCATAACACTTTATGTCTAATGACACAATGTTAGCAACAAAAACAATCAAAGTGTAAATAAATTTTGCAAACATCGCAACACTTTTAAAATAGTGTATCTAATTAAATTTGTCTTTATCAACACTTTTGAATATCGTTGTGAAATGTGTCAAGACAAAAAATTCATACAACTATAAACCTAATATATGTATAACGATACTTTAAACTAAATGTCATAGTTTAAATGTCATTACGTTAATGACATAAGTAGAAAATCCTCGGTAAAATTTTTCCTCATAAAGACAAATTATAAAGCATCATCAATTTAATGACACTTTAAACTAAATGCCATTGAATTAGTGAGACAAGCATAAAAAGTGTTGGTAAAGGTTTTCCTCATAATATGAAGCGTCATCAATTTAATGACGGTTTAAACTAAATGTCATTGCATTAACAACACAAACAAATGAAGGTTAGTAAAGTTTTTCCTCATTGCAACACTTTCAAAAAGGGTAAAATGCGCATGCTCCCTTGTGATTTGGAAATATTGTGTCGGTCCCCCTCTCTATTAAAAGAATGACAACATTTACCCCTGTGATATGAATAAGTCTGCGCGAAATCCCCTATTCCGTCAAACTTAACGAGAGTGTGCATCACTTGCCCCATGTGCAACTTGTGCTCGATTTTCCTTACCTTTTGACTTGTTTATTGACTATAATAACCTTTACATTATATATAAGATGATATTCATTGAATTCTTTCAATATATAGCATAAAATCCCTTTTTCACTTCAAAATTTCAACTTTTTTAAATTAATTATTTTTGTTATTTTATTTACTATTACTTTTTTCTATCTTTGATTTTTGGTATTTTGTTTATCTGTAATATTTATTACACATTTTAAAATTATTCTTTATACTTTTTTGAATATTTTTTACAACCTTAGTTTAAAAATGAATTTATGCTCAAAATATTTCACTTTAATTTGATTTTTCTTTTAAACTTTATATGCATATAATATATTTCTCAATAAATTTCAAAAATAATAAAATAAATCTTAAAAACAATAACATAAAAATTTAGAATTGAAATTATTTCAAAACTAAAATTCAAAGAATGTTCAAATCTTAAAAAAAAAAAATTAAGTAAATCTAACATTTATGGAAATTAACAAATAAAAAAAATTTAAAATTTACAAACAAAATACGAAAGTTTAAATATATATATATACATATAGGGAAATTAAAATAATTTTAATAGATTTAAAAATTCAAATTAAATTGAAATATGAAGATTGCTAAAGTATTATAAATAACCAACTATGATTGAAAAATTATATAAAAAATATCATGATTAATAAACAAAATACAAAAATATAAGTATTGAAAAATAAAAAAATCTAGAATATTAAATAATAATTTGAAAATTAAAAAAAATCTTAAGATTAAATAAGAAATAAAAAATTACAAGACATATATTGAAAATAAAAAAAATACAAGAAATTACATAATATTTTAAATATTAATGTGAAAAAAAAAAATGCATATTATTAATATAATTAAAAAATTCTAACTAAATTGAAAATTTAAAAAAAATCTTATGATTATAAAGTATAATATAATTTCAATTTATTTGGAAAATTATTTTAAAAGTTAATCTTAGTATTTCTTTAAATATTTTTATTTATTAAAATAAATCTGAAAATTAAAATATAATATTGTTAATATAATTATAAAACTAACTAAATTTCAAAATTTTATATATCTTATTTGAAAAATTAGTTTAAAAGTTAATTTTTATATTTCTATAAATGCTTATGTTTATTAAAATCAATTGTTAGAATTTTTTAAATGTTTGTATTTATTATAATGAAATTTTAATAAGGAAAATCTACAATTATATTTGAAGGTTTTAAATTATGAATTTGATAATTTCAAATATTAATGATGATTAAATAATATTTATCGTCCATATTTGTGAAAAGATAAAAAGTATAAAGAAAATATTTAAAATTAAAATAATAAGGTTAAAAAGATATAAATTAGTTAATGTATAGGGGTATAATTGAAAATATAGTATAAAAGTTAACTCTATTAACACTCATTTGACGGAGAGGGAGAGTGTGCAATATTTATTAAATTACACGTGTAAACTTTGTCATTCTTTTAATAGAGGGAGGATCGATAAAATATTTCAAAATTACAAGGGAGGCCGGCGCATTTTACCCCTTTTAAAAATGTGTCAATAATTGTATCAAAATAAAGATGCTTTTACAGAAGTGTCTTTAAATTTATGAAAATGCAAACACTTTTTTTAACGTTAGTAAAATTTATACATTAAGTACACTTTTTTAAAAGCGTCACTAAAGTCTTCTTTTTTTATAACACTTTTTACTTGCGTTGTTAATTAGTGTAGTAATAGACCCTTTTTATTGTAGTGGTGACTAGAAATTAGGAAACAACATGTAGAGCTAGGAACCAGGTTCAAATTGGGGAAAACCAAACCGCAAAGCATCAAACCGGAGTCGGGAAGAATTCTAGCTGCGCGCATGGACTGGCCAGAGTAGTAGTTGGGGTTTCTGCGCATGAATTGTTATTAAAATGTCGTTGCTTTGGGGTGGTTATTCTGCTCAATTGGTTGAGGGCTTTTACTTCCTATATAAGCATTTTTATTGGGTTGTAATTTTACTTTTATTTGTGCATTAATCAATGAGTTGAGTATATTAGGGTTCATAGGTGTTCTTAGAAAACCCTATTTGAGAGCTCATCTTGTATACTGAATTTCTTTGCGTTTTTTTAGTGGAATAACTTTGATCTTGTTCCCAAGTACAGTAGGCCGATGTGGCGAGCCGAAATACTATAAATCCTAGTGTGTTTTGTCATTGAATTCTTGCATTCTTGATCAGTTTTGGTAGCTTGTAAATTTCTGCATTTTCTGAAGATAATTGGAGTTCTTGCTGTGTTTGATTGTTTTTTCTAAATAGGACCAAATAAGGTAAAATAGAGTTGATTAAAAATTGACAATCAAAGTTAGAATTTAATTACTATAGCAAAAACTTATATACCCCAGGGGTATGGATCCTTAGATTTGTACCTTCGATCTGACTCGGTGCATGGACCTTCTCCACGCATGTCCACACATCTCCACACGCAGCCACACCATTGTTGGTGTGTGCCCACGCGCCAGTCAATCCACATAAATCATAAGGTATTAGTTGCATAAGTGAAATATATGTTTACATTTTTACTTGTTCAGTGAAAAGTATTAGTTGTATACTCAAAATGTATTACTTGTTTTACATAAATGTATTATTTGTTTTATATAAAGTTATTACTTTGTTTAAGTTTTAGTGAAATGTATTATTTTTTTTACCTAAGGTTATTACTTGTTTATCACAAAAGTTTAAAAGTATTACTTATCTAATTTAAAAGGTATTACTTTGTTTTCATAAGATATTAGTTGCATACTTATAAGATATTACTTAAAGGTATTAGTTACTTTGTTTTACTTTATTTTAATAACAAATATTACTTGTTACATGTAAACTCTTATAACTTAAAAAGATATTACTCATATACTAGCAAGGTTGTTACATGTAAACTCTTATAACTTAAAAAGATATTACTCATATACTAGCAAGGTATTAGTGTACTGTAGAGTAAGTTTAAAATCTTAAAATTTCAAATACGTGATTTTCATCATTTTCCTCCTCAAAATTTCTGCAAATAATTCACTAAATCCAAGAAGTGGAAGATAAATTACATGGTCACCGAATAATTAATAACCCGCAATGAAACAAATAATCTACGAAATGAAAGAAGAAGAAGAAGAAGAAATTGCAAATATAAAATCTTGATTTGAATTTTTTTTTTTATAAATATGAAATCATTAGTTGAAGAAAGAGGAGAATAAGGTAGAAAATAAGAGACTCATTCGAAGAAGAGTGAGAAGAAAAAAGAAGGGGGAATGAAGTGCAGCAAAGTGGGGAAGGAGAAAGAAAATTAGGGTCTAGGAAAAATGGAAAAAAAAAATTACAAAAAAAAGTAAAATAGGTAGCTCGGGTGGGTTTATGTATGCTAAAATCCATGCCTCGGGTACAATAGACCTTCTCAACTACTTTTACTTATTTTTTTTATTCATAAAGAGATTTTGTTAATAAAAGGACTCATAATTAATATGCAAAATTGTATTATGATTCAAATTCAATATTATAAAAAAAAGTCTAAACTAGGGAAAAAAAAATCCAAAATAAATGCCGAAAAAAATTGTTTCTAAATAAATACCCTCATTTACTTATATCTATTATCTATATAAAAGTATGAATGTTTCTTACAAAATATGAATTGTCTAATATGTCCTTATTAAGAATAAGATTGAGATCTTGTGTCTTCTCGATAATGAGAAGTAGAAGCTCTAAAGGTTTGTGGAATTTCCACATTATAATCAAAATGTGAAATAAAAGAGTGACTAGAATTAGATCTAGTAAAAGAGGATAAGAATTTCGTCTGTTGATTTTCAAATTGTATATGAATAGATCCTTCATTTGTTTGAATAATATTTGAAATTTATTATTAACAATAGGATTTCTAGGAACAACATGTTCAATAATCCAAATATTAGGGAAAATAATTTCTTCCCATTTAATAAATCTTCGAGTTGTGATTTTTGATTTATTAAAATTTGTTTCTATAAGAATGGTAAAAAACAAAGACATTCTTAGTTTATAAAAATCTATGAAAATATTTTTCACAAATCAATTCCTACCTGGTTTTTTACTTTGTGGAGAATCTTTGGGCCCTCTACAAAAATTTTGCTCGAAAAATTTAGTAGCCTTATGGAAGAATGGATTATTGATAAGTATCATTTTTCAAGTATTTTTGCGTATATTTATGTATTCATGTGAATATGTTTAGATACGTTTTTATGGTGATTTCTGATATTATATTGTATAAGTTGCATTTGACGGGTTTGTGCTTAGTTTCATGATTTTGATGAGAAAAGTACAAGTTTCAAGTGTAATTGATGATCAAGGAAGGAATCATGGAAAAACGAGGAAGAATCGGAGTTGAAATACGAGATCGCGTGAAAGAGTTGGTGGCGCACGGTCTGGTCGTGCCATGCAGCATGACCATGCGCTAGTATGCAGAAAGTGCTCGATGACGGGGCACGACTATGCCCCACAGCACGGTCAACTCCGTGCAAAAGCCAGTGACCTCTTGGTAGGGCACGGTCGACCGTGCTGGACAACACGACCGTGTCTGGGTGAACAAGAACTCGTAGAGATTTGGTTTTCTTGGATAATCTTCACCTTTTACTTCACTTGGAAGATTCCCACAACAATATAAATACTCAACATGAAGAGAGAGAAGAAAAAAAGAGAGATTCATAAGGAAAAACACGATAGTTTGAGAAGCAGCGCGAGGATTTGAAGAAGAATTCAAGAGATCGAGAAATTGCGAGATCATCGTCTAATAGAGTTTTTTATCTTTTCTTTTTTTGTTAGATCTTAGTAGATATGATATTTTCAATCTTGACTATGAGTTTGTTTATCATCATGTCTAACTAATTTTCTAGGGTTTATAGGGTTTGTTAGTAATTTGATTCGAATCTAGGTGGATCTTTAATTTCAATTCAAAGTTTATGATCGTTTATCTTATTTGTGTGTTTATGAGTTGATTGTTTGTTTGGTTATTTGGCCGGTAATTAGATCAAAATTTGGGAGATGAGATTTAATTATGGAAGAATAAACACATGATACATAAAAAGACTTAAATCGGGATATTAAGGAATTTATGTGATGAGAAATCAATCTTAGGTACTTTTGGGAGTTGTTATGTTTCAATCAGATTGAGTAGGGATACCTCTGGTGGTATAATAATTAACCGGTTAACTGACTCAGGAGAGCTGTTAATTCGCCATATGTGATTGCTCATATAGGATGATTGATTAATGAACTTGAATTGGTTAAAGTGATGTTTTGATGAGAATTAAATGAAAGCATGTCCTAGAACCTATCTTAGATATCTGTTATTCTTGAGTGAATTTATCCTACTTTTCTATTGAACTAATCTGCAATCGGTGTGATTTGATTTTCCTAGATAAAATTGGAAATTGAATTTGAGTAATTAGTTAGTGTTTAGATAGTCAGTCTCTGTGGGATCGACCTTGCTCACCACTTCTACACCCTACATCGTACACTTGCGGGAGTAGTTAAAAGAAATTAGTGAATAAGTTTTTGGCGCCGTTGCCGGGGATTGGAGTTTAGGATAATTAATATTCGAATTTTATTTTTATTTTTAGTTTAGGATTTATTTTTATTTTTCTGATTTTTAGAGAGTATTTGATACTTGTCTTTTAGATGTTTTCAAATTGTGCATGAACACTCGCTCTAAAAAGGCGAACTTGATTGCACTAGATTCGGAGATTGAAGCAACTTGCAGACGTAGTAAAACACGAAGACAACTATTCGCTCAAACTCAGATGGCTGAAGATAATCCAATAGTGCAAGTACAAAACAATCAAGGTATCGATGGAGGAGTGAACCAAGTACCACCAGTTGGTGCTTAGAGAGCCATCAGAGACTACTTTCAACCAAAACAAAATGGAAGGGGGGTTGTGCGACCACCTATTCAAGTAAATAATTTTAAGTTGAAGCCGGCTCTGATCAATATGGTTTAGCAAAATCAGTTAGGGGTAGCCATTTAGATGACCTCAATGTGCATCTGACGCAATTTCTTAAAGTATGTGATACGATCAAGTTGAATGGTGTTTCTGATGATGCCATAAGACTTCGATTGTTTTTTTTCTCTTCACGAGATAAAACGAAGCTGTGGTTCAACTCACTCTCTCCAGGCTCAAATACTACGTGGGATGGATTAAGTAGTAAGTTTTTATTTAAGTACTTTCCACCAAGTAAGACGTTGAAGTTGAAAAGTGAGATTACATAGTTCAAGCAAATTGATGGGGAGTCCTTGGGTGAAGCTTGGGAAAGATTCAAAGATATGTTAAGAAGATGTCCTCAGCATGGATTCCCTGAAGATCAACAGGTCTGTTTCTTCTACAATGGACTGTTTGGATCAACGAGAGCAATGATTGATGCAACGGCAGAAGGAGCTTTGTTGGCATAGAGTCTGAAGGATGCTATATATATTTTGGAGGAAATGACAACAAATAGCTATCAATGGCCGTTTGAAAGAAACACATATATGAAAGTGGTGGAGATTCAAAGTCAACACCAATTGTCCGTTTTATCCTCACAAATAGCAGCTCTCACAAATCAAGTATCTGCGCTGGCAAAGGTTCAAACCCAAAACGTAGGAAGTGTGGGGAGTTGAGGATGTGATTTCACCCAACAAGAGGAAATAGAAGAAGTCAACTATATGAATGGACAAAATTACAACAACCAAGTATCAGTATAAACACGGAGGGACGAATCATGAAAATTTCTCTTATGCAAATAATAAAAATGTTCTGCAACCCCCTCCAGGTTTTTCTGTTATGAATGGAGTTATCGATGAACCAAAGAAATCGGCACTAGAAGATTTAGTAGGTGCATTTGTGAATGGATCACGAGATAGATTCGCAAGAATTGAAGAAAATTTTGATGCATGGATGAAGGCCTTAGAGTTACAAGTCAGACAGATTTCCGAATACATAGGGAATCAACATAAAAGGGGTCAATATCCAAGCACCATTGAAGTGAATCCAAGGGAGCAGTGTTTGACAATTCAATTGAGAAGTGGAACGGAATACGAGGGGCCAAGCATGCCAGTGGCGGAGAAAGATGAAAAGGAAAAGAAGGAGGAAGAAGAAGTGGAGAAAAAAGGAAGATGAAGTCAAACAAAAAAGGGCTAAGAAACCAAAATCAAATTCTAAACCTTCACTTTCATTTTCAATTTCTTCTCTTCATTTTCCTCAACGTTTTCAAAAGAAAAAGCTAGATGCTCAATTCGCTAAATTTCTGGAAATTTTTAAGAAAATTCAAATTAACATTCCTTTTGCAGATGTTTTGGAACAAATGTCAAACTATGCTAAATTCTTGAAGGATGTAATGTCAAAGAAAAGAAAGATAGCGGATTATGAAAGAGTGAATCTCATGGAAAAACTGCCATCTTACAACAAAAACTGCCACAAAAGCTTAAGGATCCAGGGAGCTTCACAATTCCTTGTGTAATTGGAGGATCAAGCTTTGATAAGGCTTTGTGTGACCTTGGGGCAAGTATAAATTTGATGCCGCTGTCCATCTTCAAGAAGCTTGGTCTTGGTGACGTGAAGCCTTCTACAATCACATTGCAATTAGCTGATAGATCAATAACTTACCCCAAGGGAATCATTGAGGATGTGTTAGTAAAAATTGATCGATTCATCTTCCCAGTGGATTTCGTGGTTCTCGACACGGAGGAAGATCATGATGTGCCCCTGATTTTAGGACGACCATTCTTAGCCACAGGACGAGCACTGATTGACGTACAAAAATGGGAGCTTACATTGAGAGTAAATGATGAACACATTTCATTCAACATTTAGAAGGACATGAGATTTCATGATGAAAAAGAGAATTGCAGTTTTATTGATGTAGTGGGTGCCTATGGAGAGGATCAAGAAATACCAATGAAGATGTACCATAGAAAGATGAGGAAATGGTAAGACAAAAGAGGTATCGAAGAGGAGGAAATCGGGCACGACCGTGCTGTGGCAGAAAAATAGTTCTGGACAATGGGACACGATCGTGCCCAGCCATCTGATAGCATTTGATGTGGAGATCAAGAAAAAAATTTCTCCATGAAAGGTACGTTTCCATCTCGTCCGGCTAAAGACGTTAAACTTAGCGCTGCTTGGGAGGCAACCCAATTAGCCATTCTTTCCAAGTTTTCGAGTCTTCTTTGGAATTGTCGACTTTAAGTTTGGGGGGATGGTTTGCAGTTTGCATCACATGAGTAGTTACATTATAGGTTTATTGCTTTAGCATATTTATTGTTTTGTCTTTAGGATGACAAATGATCTTGTGATTAGGAGATATGAAGTGAATTCTTGAAGTTATAAGAAACATGAATTGAGTAAAATGAACGTGTGGATATATTGCTTGATTGAAGTTGAAAGTTTGTTCTGAATTTTTGGTGAATATATTTGAGCATGCAATGATTGTATAGTTTTGAGGAGTATGAAAATAAGCTTGTGAGATTTGAGCCTTGATTTTATATTACACCAAGTCTTATTTTCTTGATTGTGTGGTTAACGATTGTCTTGTATATACCTCTAGAACTTGCTTCGGTATCTCATTCGAGACTACAAGTACGTGTGAATTTTTTAAAATGATATAAGGCCATCTTTGCTCTGATTAGTTACTTAGCCAAATAATTTCTCACCAAATTTGATATATTTCCTCAGTTAGCCTTGTTGAGCCTTTAAGCTTTAATCTTTGATTAGCCAAGTAATTGGGTAAATAACCACAACTTTTATTTTGAAGCTTACCTACCTATGATTTTGAAGCTCAACTGAGAAGTGATGGGTGAAAGGAGTATAAATATAATGGGAAGTATATGGGGAGTCAGAGAAAGAATTTGGTGGAGGATATATATATATATAAAAGACCAAGTGTGAAAATGATGAAAAAAAAAGAGAAAATATATATTTGGGTTGAAGAGGTGATTGTTGGAAGGAAATTTTTTGCATGAGTTGACCCTATTTTTGATATGTTTTAGACATTGTGTTGAGTTGTGTCTTTTCTGTAACTCAATTGAATAATTATTGTTTGACATATCTCTAGAACTCATGTTTTGGGAGAAGTGGTCATTTGAAGAGACCTCATGAAGATAGGAAAATTCATGATTTGAGTTGAAATTGTGGAGGAGCTTCAAATATCTATTTGATTAGTCACTTTTATTCCAAATTTTTCATACCTTGTCCAAAGAGCCTCATTGCGTCCAAATAAAGTCTTTTTTGATTTTTAATATTCACATGTACAAACGTGGTGGAGAAGTGAGACGATTTACAAGCTTATGGTAGGTTTTACTTGATTTATCGATTTGAGCGTATACACGTCCTATTTTTAAATACTTTTGAGCGTGAGTGATACACTGTTACCTTGTGAGGTTCATTACTCCTGGAAAGTACATGGTTATGAATTGTTTGAAGTATTTATTAGAAGTTTGGATGAATTTTTTATATCAATTAGGTGTATATGATCTATAGTTTGATTTGCTTAAATTCATGGTTCGTGTTTCTTCTAGTTGCTTACTTAGTTTTCTTTAGAAGTGTCATTTGAGTAGTTGATGTTGCTCGAGGACGAGCAACAATTCAAGTTTGGGGGATTTGATAAGATCATTTTTCACGTATTTTTGTGTATGTTTATGTATTCATGTGAATATGTTTAGATACGTTTTTATGGTGATTTCTGATATTATATTGTATAAGTTGCATTTGATGGGTTTGTGCTTAGTTTCATGATTTTGATGAGAAAAACACAAGTTTCAAGTGTAATTGATGATCAAGTAAGGAATCATGAAAAAACAAGGAAGAATCGGAGTTGAATACGAGATAGCGTAGAAGAGTTGGTGGCGCATGGTCTGGTCGTGCCATGCAGCACGACCGTGCGCCAGTATGCAGAAAGTGCTCGATGACGGGGCACGACCGTGCCCCACAGCATGGTCAACTCCGTGTAAAAGCCAGTGATTTCTTGGTAGGGCACGGTCGACTGTGCTGTACAGCACGACCGTGTCTGGGTGAACAAGAACTCGTAGAGATTTGGTTTTCTTGGATAATCTTCACCTTTTACTTCACTTGGAAGATTCCCACAATAATATAAATACTCAATATGAAGAGAGAGAAGAAAAAAAGAGAGATTCATAGGGAAAAACACGATAGTCTGAGAAGCAGCGCGAGGATTTGAAGAAGAATTCAAGAGATCAAGGAATCGCGAGATCATCGTCTAATAGAGTTTTTTATCTTTTCTTTTTTTGTTAGATCTTAGTAGATATGATATTTTCAATCTTGTCTATGAGTTTGTTTATCATCATGTCTAACTAATTTTCTAGGGTTTCTAGGGTTTGTTAGTAATTTGATTCGAATCTAGATGGATCTTTAATTTCAATTCAAAGTTCACGATCGTTTATCTTATTTGTGTGTTTATGAGTTGATTGCTTGTTTGGTTATTCGGCCGGTAATTGAGCATGTTTTAGTAATTAGATCAAAATTCGGGAGATGAGATTCAATTATGGAAGAATAAACACATGATACATAAAAAGACTTAAATCGGGATATTAAGGAATTTATGTGATGAGAAATCAATTTTAGGTACTTTTGGGAGTTGTTATGTTTCAATCAGATTGAGTAGGGATATCTCTGGTGGCATAATAATCTACCGGTTAACTGATTCGGAAGAGCTGTTAATTCGACATATGTGATTGCTCATATAAGATGATTGATTAATGAACTTGAATTGGTTAAAGTGATGTGTTGATGAGAATTAGATGAAAGCATGTCCTAAAACCTATCTTAGATATCTGTTATTCTTGAGTGAATTTATCTTACTTTTCTGTTGAATTAATTTGCAATCGGTGTGATTTGATTTTCCTAGATAAAACTGAAAATTGAATTTGAGTAATTAGTTAGTGTCTAGATAGCCAGTCTCTGTGGAATCGACCTTGCTCACAACTTTTACACCCTACACCGTATACTTGCGGGAGTAGCTAAAAGAAATTAATGAACAATTATTGTTTCTCCTATTATTCAAAACAAAACAAATGAAGCATACATTGAAGTAAAATCCTCTAATATGTCATTATTAAGAATTATTATTTGAGGTTATAATAGTAATTTAGTATTTTCATATTTCAATAATTTTATATTAGAGTCCAAATCAAAAATCCTATAGAATTCTATTATGAGTAGGACTATATTATCTTAGGACCCTAATTTAATATAGATTGTATATCCTTATTAAAGATTATTATTTAAGGTGACAATAGTAATTTAATATTTTTATATTTGAATAATCTTATATTAGAATACTAATCAAATAGAATCATAATACAAGTATTTTTGTATTTTTTTAAATTTATATAGAATTCTATTCCAAAATCCTATAAAATCATAACCTTATATATGCATTTTGGTATCTATGAATTTAATACAAATAATAATATTTTATCATCAACTAAAAAAAATGACAAATTGCATTTGAAAATTGTGAAACTAACTCATTATCTTTGTAAGATATAATTTTCAACAGCCTACTAAAATGTAATTATAACTAATAACAATGAGTAATTTCCCCTTTATAATTTTATGAAACGCATCAAATCATGCACTTGAATTTTAAGTTAATAATATACTATCTGAATTTTTTTTTTTCTTTTCTTTTGTCTCAAAATAATATTGCAATTTTTTATCAGACACATTAAACAAATTTTTGTTAAAAGTTTTCCAAATTATTCATATAGAAATGATTGTTTATGATTTGAGTGCAATATGAACTTTTGTTTCTATATAGTAATGTTTGGATATTACTCTAAAGTTATAATTATTTCGATATTGGATTAATTATTTTAAAACTCAAAAGAAGAATTTTGTATTTACTTTCAACCCCTGAAAATATTAACTTTTAACTTTTGATTGTTGAAAAATTAAATATATAACATAATAGTATAATAATTATAGTTTACATTGTATTAAAGAGTACTTAACCAATAAATGCTTACAACTAACATATGTACTCATATTCTATTATAATTTATTGTAATTTTTTTTAATAGTTTCATCCATAATTTTTTTTCTTTTTTTTGCTAAAAGTATTAATTTTCAATATCAAACTAATTTTTATGAAAAGTTTGTAAAAAAAGATTAAAATCAAATAATTCTGTTCTACGATTATTTTTTAAATTTGGAACTTAAACATTCAAATATTATCACATATGCCATTGCAATGCAATTGTAAATTATGAATAATTCTATTATTATAAATCATTTAGTTTTATATGTGGAATTTGAGTGTTATGTACATTTTGATTCAAATTTTATTTTTAAAATTAAATGTAAATATTTTTTTTATTAATAGTATGTTTAGCCTGAAGCCTTATGGAGTTTGAGTTACTTAGGTTAATTAAAAATATATTACAGACCTTCTTAAATAATTTTTTTTTTTTATTAATAACCTGTTTAGCCTGAAGCATGATGGAGTTAGAGTTAATTAGGTTATTTAACATTATTTTATTGGCCGTTTTTACATTGATTTTCAAGTTGTTGTATTGAATATTATAATAGTCAAATTAAATATGTTAAAGAAAGTTATTAAGAAAAAAAGAGGAAAAAAAAAAACTTTCATGATAATTATATTTAAATAGGGGTAGATTATATTTTTATCACCTTTTATGGAAAAAAATTGAACCACTTTTATTTTGGGATAATATTTCATCATTTTCTTTTGTCATTTAAGGCATAATATTTATAGACATCAAGAAAGTGGCAAAAGGTAGATAATAGTATATCTATTATTTCTGTCAAAGGAAAAACACAATTAGTGTATAAGGGTATTCTAGGTATCCATTATATTTGTATATTTATGTAAACCATAAATATAATACCCTATATAAAGGGGTTTTGTGATGAAAGAAAACACCAGCTTCTTCTTATTCTACAACAAATTCATATTAAACTCCCATCTCACTTTCTTACACACTACCATGGTTGCCACCGCAAACGGCTCATCATCACCCAAATCCTTCAAATTTTTGATCTATGGCCGCACTGGTTGGATAGGTGGGTTGCTCGGTAAGCTCTGTGAAGAACAGAATATTAAGTACGTTTACGGGTCGGGCCGGCTGGAGAATCGGGCCTCACTGGAGGCGGACATCGCTGCCGCACAGCCCACTCATGTTTTCAACGCTGCTGGCGTGACGGGCCGGCCCAACGCCGACTGGTGCGAATCCCACAAGGTGGAGACTATCCGTACAAATGTCGAGGGCACACTGACGCTTGCTGACGTGTGCAGGGAGAAGGGCTTGGTGTTGATTAACTACGCTTCGGGTTGTATTTTCGAGTATGACGCCGAGCATCCGATCGGGTCGGGTATCGGGTTCAAGGAGGAGGACAAACCCAATTTTATTGGATCCTTCTACTCCAAGACCAAAGCAATGGTGAGATTTTTCTAGAACCTGTATTCCTGATTTATATAGTATTCATTTAAAATTCTCACTTTTGTTACTGGGATAATGAATATTTTGTTGTCAGGCTGAAGATTTACTGCACAACTACGAGAATGTGTGCACGCTGAGAGTGAGGATGGCCATTTCATCCGATCTTTCTAATCCTCGTAATTTCATTACGAAGATCACTCGGTATGAGAAGGTGGTGGACATACCTAACTCTATGACAATATTAGATGAACTCGTACCGATTTCCATTGAGATGGCCAAGAGAAATCTCACTGGAATCTGGAACTTCACAAACCCTGGAGTTGTTAGCCATAACGAGGTTTTGGAAATGTATCGAGAATACATAGATCCAAAATTCACTTGGAAGAACTTCAGTCTTGAGGAGCAGGCTAAGGTGCTCGTTGCCCCGAGGAGTAATAATGAGCTCGATGCCACCAAACTGAAGCAGGAGTTTCCTCAACTCTTGTCCATCAAGGACTCCCTCATTCAATATGTATTCAAGCCAAATCAGAAGACCCCTGCAGTTTGAAGACAAGAGATTTTAATGTGTGTTTTGAGATTTATATATTTGCGTCTTGTTATGAGTCTTTTATTGTCGACGAGCTTTGTTCATGGGCTTACGTCATTAGGGTATCCAGTAGTTTAAAGGAGTCTGTTTTTTGTTATCAGATATTTTGATCTATCGGTGCTGTGTTGTGCGCTTGGAACGGAAGATTCATTCTTTCGATTGTTGTGGTTATTTCATATTGATTGAATTGGAAGATTTTGTATTATTATTATCGGTTCTCTTTTAAAGCATCTCCAACAGTGTGCTAGATTATTAGCATTTTAAACCCTAAACTATCTCAACCTTGCATTGGATTCAACCGAGGACTAAAATATCCGTATCGACGGATATATCGGTACCTTGATTTTACGGATATATCGACGGATTTATCGATATCGATGGATATATCGGTTTTTGTGCAAAAAAATTTAAAAAATTGAAAAAAATATATAGTACTTTATATAATATTATAAGTAACATTAATATATATATATATATTGAATTTAAATTTCAAATAAAAAGATATGTTTACAATAAATTTAGAGATAAACTAACATTAATACATATATTAAACTTAAAATTACAAATAAAATGATATATTTACCATAAAAATAGAAATACAATAATATTATATTCATCATAATCCTTTTATTAAATTTCAAATAAATTAACTAGACTTAATTAAATTATGAGAGGAACCTAAATGTTAGAGTACTAATTTATTTTAAATAATTTAACTAAATTTATATAAAGTAATTGTTTGCTCCACTCATAAACAAAAATATAAATATATAAAAAAAGAAAGATAAATAACTCAATTTTAATATATACCCTTCAAATACACTATAATACACTCATAATAAAAAAGAAAAAAAAATTCACTTAATAAGCTAATATTGAAAAGGAAAAAAAGAAATCAGCATATTTTAGGAAAAAAAAAAAAGAAAAAAAAATCATCATGCAAAGAAAGAAAAAAAACAAAAATAACATTCTCTCTCTTTCTTCTCTCTCAAGACTCTCAAGTCTCAACCAAGGTATCTCAGTGTGGTCTCTCTCTCCTCCCCTCACCGTAATCCCCAATTTCTCTCTCTCTTGTTCTCTGCCATGGTTCTGGGCTTCTGGCATACGAAGCTTAGCAGAGATTCACAACACAAAACCCAAATGGAAATTTTCTTTTGAAATCATCTTCTTCACTCCCAATCAGTCGCTATCAGTTCGAAATTAGGGATTTTCGCCTTCCCATACGTGTAACCGTCGTTTCTTAGAGAGATCCACGCCGGAAAGATGCTGTGCAGAATGATGCGGCAGAAGAGGAAGACTGGGACTGTTCCGGTGTTTTGCATAAAAAATCGGCGATATATTGGCGAAAATCGGCGAGAAATCGCCGATATATCGCGATAAAATGCCAAAAATTCACTGAGTTGCACCGATATTCCAAAATCGGCGATTTATTGCCGATAAATCGCCGATATTCCAATGAATTTGTATGACAGTGGTTTTTTGTATCGAACACCTGAAATTTAGTTCTTGGATTCAACACAAGTCAAATCTTAGTTTAAAACGTTTTTCTTTTGTTTTCATGGAATATTTATTTTTAGTCTGAAGAATAATACACACTGCTGGAGATGCCCTTATTCTAACAACTTATATTAGTATTTATCTTCCTTCTTTTGGGCTGATACTTTTTTGTGTGTATTCATGTTACTAGTAAATATATGAGATTGTTTCTTTCTATTATTTTTGTGATGTGTTAAATTCAATACTGAATAAGTGAGATGACTTGTAAAATTACTTTTATATATGAAGTTGTCCTTTTCTTTAGTTCATGTATGTTAGGTTTGTGTCTCACAATCTTTACATATACACTGAAGAAAGACCTAATAAACTTGACTCAGTCAGTGTATGTTGGACATTTAAAGCCAGATTCCAGCAATACTGAATATAATAAAGTGCTACCAGGAGGTTTATGAAAGTCTAATTTTGCAAAACTTAAGCTAATTGCAGGTTTGGATGCTAACCTGCTGTTGTATCTGTACAAGCCAAGATGTTTGTAAATGTCTTTGGAGCAGCATCTTTGGTGAGTTTGGTCAATTACCTCATCACCTCATCGTGAGCAGCAGAGTAATAAAACAGAATTAAGTTTGTGAGATGAGAGAGATGAATCGAATTTAAGGTGGTGTCAAATCACCAAATGAAATACTTATAGATGAGGGAGAGAGAACATCCATTGGTAGAATCAACAATAGAATAATTATATATCTCAAATAATGCAATGTAATGCAATGTAATCAATGTAATCTAATAATTATATACCTAAAATAATTCTATAACTCACAATGGATAGAATTGTGAAGCTTTAATTTACGGAAAATTAATTCTCAAATCTCAAATTAAAATGAATATTTTGATGAATAATTAATTACAACAATTACCATAATCAATACCATAATTTATGGAAATTAATTATATTATTCCACTTGGATCTCCACTTTTAAAGGGAAACGTTTTTTTTTTTCCTAATTTATACAAATAGATGAAATTTATTTTTATCATATAGATTCACAATATTATTTTTATTTATTATTACCAATGATAGGACGTGACTTTTGGGCGGAAAAACTATTGTCAATCTATTTTTGGTAATATTCTTTTATATATATATATATATATATAAAGATTTATAATATTATAAAATATAATTATTTAAAATGACATAAATTTTAAGGTAGAATATCGAAAAAAAATTATTGATATATTTATAATATTATATAGGGTTAATTGCCAGAAAAATTATAACCTTTACTTAGATTATCATTTTAACCAAACTTTTTAATATTGGTCAAAATAACATAACTTTATATATTTAGTATGTTTTTTTGACTAAAATCAGTTTTCGAAAAGTTGTATTTTTTTTAAAATAAGCTTGAGGGGAGTGGAGGGGGAAGGGAGAGAGACAGAAAAAACTAAAAAACTTGGGTGAAAAGTTGTATATCAATAGATAATGATTTATTTTTTTCACTATCTTAGTTATATATACATATATATATACATATATATATAAGGTTATGTTATTTTGACCAATAGTGAAAAGTTTGATTAAAATGATAATTCGAGCAAATGTTGTGATTTTTCTGGCAATTAATCTTATTATATATTTCATGTCAAAATAATATATCATTACATTATATAATATAAATAATTTTTTTTAATTATTAAATATTAATAGATAAGTTGTGCAATGCATGAATACATTGCTGATAAATAAAAATATATAAGGGATTATAACAACTCATTATTTTATTTATGAGTAAGTCTCCTTTACAACTATGCATAGCTCGGGTTTGGACGCACCCACCCAAACATGTCGGGTGGACCCGAGTTGCACAAAAAAAATTGTGTTTATTTATACTATTGCGACTTCAATTATCAATTTAATTTCTGCTTCCATCACTCCTAGCTGTGCTACGACTCAAGAAATTTCCTTTGGAATTAATTCCCTTAAACGAAATCGATTATTCCAAAAAAAAAAAAAAAGTCTCACTTAGTAATTAGTATCAATCATTACATATTCTTTTAAGTCAAAAGATAAAACAATTTATTGCAAGATTTTTTACGGTAAAAAATACTGTAACATAACACATTCATCCAAACAATCCCTAAAGTTTCACATGGGCGACAACCCAGAGATTTTTAACTGGAATTCGAACATGATACAGCGCCGTACCATCCGTCATCTGATCCTATATGAATGAGTTGATTCTATCGCTCTTTGTGATTTTGTTCATTTGAATTCATGTTTTGTTCCCCCGATCGATTTGTGTTGGAATAAGTTTAGATGTTTTTTTTAATTGATTTGGTTTTTTTCCTTATTATAATTACGAATTTAAAATATCAAATATTTTTTTATGTATTTCTTACACTTGTTAAATATAATAAAATTTGGTTATAGATAATGAAAATAAAATATTTTAAAGATTGAGTTGGTGCCACTAATAATGTATAAAAAAGTAGGAGTTTGATTGAGCTGTAGGTTGAGTATGTGAATGAAAAAATAAATATTTTATTAGAATATTGTATTGGGTTGCAGATAAATATAGTTCGGGGCGTTTATAAATTATCAATTTGAATTCGACTACAAATATATTTATTATATTCATTGTATTTACGTGTAAGGCTCTGTCTTTTACTAGGAAGATTAAAGGAGATGAATGTGTCAACATCAGACGGTGGTGGCTATAGAAAAAGATAAGACAATGACAAGCTCTCTGTTGTATAAATCAGCTTCACTTAAGTTGGATTTCACCACTCTCTCATAATTCCAATTCCCACTTCAATAATGGACAAAATACAGCACCACTTTCTGGATATTAGAGGCCTCAAACTCCATGTTTCAGAAATTGGAACTGGTAATTCTTTGAGTCTCACAGATTATGTCTAGATTGTGAATTTATTGTCTGAAAAAATGTAACACTTTTAAATTTCTTGAAATGGTGACAGGTCCTGCTGTGATATTCCTTCATGGTTTTCCAGAGATATGGTATTCATGGAGGCATCAAATGGTAGCAGTTGCAAATGCTGGATTTCGCGCAATTGCTCCTGATTTCAGAGGCTATGGCCTCTCTCAACGACCTCCGCGACCTCAGGATACTACTTATAAGGATCTGGTCGACGATCTTCTCCTCATGCTCGATGCTCTTCGGATTCCTAAGGTCTGTGTCCATCGTTTATTTGTACATATATACATTTATATAGGGTAGACCTACATTAGGTTTAGGAGGGCACTGGGCTTTGAAATTTGAAAAATTTACTGGATGGTGGATATACTCTATTCCTCCCAAAATAATGTTTTAGATGTTTTCACACAAATTAATAAAGATGTTATAAAGACTGATTTATCCCTAATTAAGTATAATTAATGTGGGTGTTTTTTTCTCCTTCTTCTTAGCAAACCTCTTTATTCTGATTGGAGTAAATAGAGATATTATTTGTACTTTATTGATAAATATGACTGAAATCCTAAAATGACATTTATTTTGGAACATAGAGTGTATTAGTAATTTCATACTTACTTTAGTCTATTATATGATTGTTTAGAAAAACATGTATCGAACTAAAAAAATCTATTTAGGAATGTTGAAGCTATTGACACAATTTCAAAATATAATAAAATAATCTAATAATGCAATCATATTAAGTTGTTTTTTTCTTTTTTTCATAATGTTAAGATAAAGCAAAGTCAACAAGTTTGTGTGACAGATTTCTACGAAAAATGATAACAATTAATATATATTATTTTCTTTTTATTATTATTAATTGGACCCCTGAATCGAATTTCAAGATCCGTCATTGCATATGCATGTGTTTGTGTAATTTTGGATTGAAATCAACTGAGGAATATACAGGCTATATTGGTGGGAAAGGATTTTGGAGCACGAATAGTTTACCATTTTGCCCTCGTCCATCCAGAGAGAGTGGTGGCAGTTGCAACACTTGGTGTACCATTCATCCTCATTGGCCCTAACCATTTCAATGCAAATCTCTTTCCTAAAGGCTTTTACATAATGAGATGGCGGGTAATTTTATGCATGAATGATTTTATATTTGAATCGGAGGATTTGGATTCAACTCTTAAATCCTTCGATTCAAATCAGGTAATAAATAAATCATTGCAAAGTAGTCTTTAGATTATCATACTGCATTAATCTTTGCAGGAACCAGGGAGAGCTGAGAAAGACTTTGGACGATTCGATGTTAAAACAGTGATAAAGAAGATATACATTCTGTTCTCAGGGAGTGAGCTCCCAGCAGCCTCTGATGATCAAGAAATCATGGATTTGGTCGATGAAACGACCCCGTTGCCCGCCTGGTTTAAGGAGGAAGATCTTCATAAGTATGCAGAATTGTATGAAAAATCTGGTTTCGCAACAGCACTCCAGGTTCCATACAGGTATGAATTACCCTGTAAAAGCAAGAATAAAGTCATGTAATAATTGTATTGAATTATATCTCCATCATATCGTACATGACAGGGCATGGTTGGAAGAGTATGGAGTTGATGAACTTAAAGTTAAGGTTCCAGGTCTGTTAATTATGGGAGAGAGAGATTATGTGTTGAAATTTGGAGGGTTTGAACATTACATAAGAAGTGGAATGGTGAAGGAAAATGTACCTGATTTGGAGATTATTTTCCTATCTCAAGGAACACATTTTGTTCAAGAACAATGTCCTGATGAGGTGAACAAGCTTCTCATTACCTTCATCAGAAAGCATACATGAATCCAGCCAGTTATACGTCATCATCAAAGTTGGCTTCGATGTTTCTTAGTTGATACAATAGTATCATGTTTCTGCTTGGGTTGGTTTGTGTTTTAAAATTTTACCTTTTTATTCTTGTATAAGTCACTCTCCACTGCAATGTTTATCAGTTGGCCACCTCATATACAATACTCTATACTCTGATCTGAAGAATTTTCTCATTATTTGGTTGATTAAAATAAAATAACAAAACCTCCTGCATCCATTGTAAATCATAATAAATGATTGCAACTATATTAATCGCATGATTCTTGTTAAGAAAATATTGTTAGAGTTTAATTTTTTAAAACTCTTACGGCATGATTGGTATGAAGGAATGAGATGGGAATGGAATAGTCATTCCTAAATCTATTTCTAATCCCTTAATTGATATGTTTTATTAATAAGAATTTTGATTCCATAAGGAATGGTCATTCCCCATAAAATAAGCCTTCCCTCCCCTAGGTTTACGTATTCCCAATCATTGAGGAATGAATTAATTATACAATATTATCCTCTACTCCAACAATTATAAAAACATTATCATTAACCTTTGGCAACCCTAATTAATACACCAATTCTGAAAACATAGCAGAGTGGAAAAAAAATCTTTGGTGGACAAGAAACAAGTAATTCTTCATCTCTTCAACTCTCTGATATAATATTGCTTTTCGTTTTCATTCAATATATTGTCGAACTGGAGATTTTGATTTATTGATTGTTACCAATATGCTTTACTTTCATGGATCTATGTGTAAAATATTTAGTTCTTCTTATTATGTATAAACTGAATAATGGTTTTATTTTTCCTTTAAATTTGTATATATTTATCAGTGAGTATAATAGACGGTGGTTACTTGTGTTACTAATTTTGGGTAGTAGATTCACCCATGGTACCCCTATTCCTTTCTGTCATATTTTCATGTTTATAGTTTATAGTTTTGCAGCCACCACTCTTCGACTGGTTTCAGGAGGTTCGTTTTATGCCTTTTGTTTTTTTATGTTTGTTTCTTCTTAATTTAGTTAATTGCATTTTATGCAGAGATGTATAAAAATAGTACATCTTAAGGGTTGTCTTTGTAAAAAAATAAAAAAATTATAAAGATGTATTTCTTTCGACCTTTATCTTAAAAATGGCTTTTGATTTGTGATGATTTTTTTTAATTTAGTTAATTGTATTGTCAAGCCCTACTTTATGTTATTACAAAATATTAGAGTTTAATAAATCTTTGTTTTGGGCGTCCAGCAACTTCGTTAAAACGTAGATTTCCATTATGAACAAACTAAACTCGTAAATAAGAATAAAATCATCTCAACAACCTGTTTTATAAAACGAAACCTGTAGCAGCGGAAGAAAATATTTACTTTGCTGATATTTAGCTAAAACTAAACAGATTTACAAATGAGGTTTTCCAAAATATTCCAACTAACATTTCTTGTTTAGTAAGTTAAAACAAACCACGCCTCCTTCACCCTCCTTCCGATTGACAGCAACCTGTATAATAAAATCACTTAAGGGGGTGAGTGTTTAAAGACACTCAGTGGGGTAGGTATCACGGATAAACGTAATATAAAAGAATATAGACATAAATTCTTAAAACACATATATGTGGTTCATTAGTCACTTTGATGCAGTTCATTAGCCGCTTTGATGTGGTTCGTTAGCAACTTTGATGCGGTTCTTTAGCCGCTTTGATGTGGTTCATTAGCCACTTTGATGCGGTTCATTAGCCGCTTTGACAAACACTTCATTCACATCACGTAGTAAGACACACATTCATTCACTTTACAAATAATACACATTCGTTGCACCTCGTAGTAAAACATATAATGCAGCCTTCATAAAATATTCACGTATGTTTCACGTAGGTATATAATTTCACTTCTGTAACCACATATGTTTCACATAAGCACATTTTTTTTCATATCATATTCATTTGGAAATTTAAGCGTGGAAAACAAGAAAATTACCCCACCTCAGATAAGCAGCGGCTCTTGTAAAATGGCTACGGGTTTGGTGATCTAACGAGGTCTCTCGTCCGTGTGTCCTACAAGACACACAAAACTTTGTCTTAGCGGCTAAGAGAACTATTCATAATTTGAATAAAACTTAATTCGATAACGTCGTAACTAGGTGTCGTTGTAACAAGTTCAACTCTTGTGATTAGGGCTTATTTAGCCCTAAGGATCAAACCAAGGTTTCAATTCCAATACTTATACTTGTTTCATTCCTAGTTCATAACATTATTTTCTCAAACTCAAGGGTGTAAACTACAATATCAGCAATTCAGGTGCTCAAACCTAATTTCATAAATTCCAGGGTCTTGTATGCAAATATTTTAAAGTCAATGGTTACATTCTAATTTCTTTAAACATAAAGTTTGCAATTTGATCCTTGTTTTTAATCCAAATCTCATAAGAGGTCTTCTCTTTCTTCCCCTTTCCACCTCTCGGCCGCCACCTCCCCCGCTGTGCCACCAGGTCTGCTCCGTCGCCAATGACGGTGACACTCCGTCGTCGGCCACACATACTCACACTCAACAACCCCTAGAACACACACAAACACACTGCAATACATGCACACACCCACACTTCGGAACTCGGTGAACAGCGGAAGAAAGAGCTCTCGATGGTGGAAAGAAGGAAAACGAGGAAGTAAGGAGAAGGAAACGACAACCCCTTTATGTCGTCTATACGCGGCAGCGGCGGCACCGGGGGCCGATCCGAGCCCGTACCCGTGACGGGCTCGACGTAGACGATAATTTTACATAGGCTACTTGCCAAAAAAGAGCAGTGGCGGTCGAGCTTCTCCGGCGACGGAGGTGGTCGGTAATGGCTTTTGTGAGAGAAAGAGAGTGATCGAGAGAGTGCGAGAGTGAGAGAGATCAAGTGTGATGGAAATGTGTTTGACTTCTTTTTGCTTTTCCTTCCTACTTAGACGAGGGGAGTTGTCATAAGCTTAAGAGGAGAGAGAAAGTGTAAGCATGAGATGTCTACTTCTTAGGGAATTAAGTGATGAGTAGCTATGTTCCTTCATACACGTGGCTTGCCTCTCAACTTATTGATTACTTGTGTGTGTAACTAGCTATTATTTAAATAAATAAAACATTACCTTTTGATTTAATTGGTAGGGTGCTATTTAATTAGTAGGATGTTACATCCTTCCTTCCTTTAAGAAATTTCATCCTCGAAATTTGATACGTACCGTAGTATGGTAAATTTGGGTGTCTTGTCAAAATCTCCTCTTTCTTTTCCCAAGTCGCTTCTTTGAGATCATGGTGGCTCCAAAGAACTTTGATCAGAACGACCTCACGATTTCTCAATTTGTGGATTCTTCTGTCTAGAATAGCCACTGGAATCTCTTCATACGTTAAATTTTTCTCGAGTTCGATGTCTTGTCGATTGATGACATGGCTGGAGTTGAATACGTACTTTCGTAGCATGGACACGTGGAAGATGTTGTGTATTCCTGTGAAGTCTGGTGGCAGAGCTAGTTTGTAGGCTACCTCACCAACTCGTTCAAGGATTTCGAATGGTTCGATAAATCTTGGCTTCACCTTTCCTTTTTTTCCGAAGCGATAAACTCCTTTCGTTAGTGATACCTTCAAAAAAACTTTATCTCCTATCTCAAATCTTAGTTCCTTTCGTCTTTTATCAGCATAGGACTTCTGACAATCTTGAGCCGTTTTAATTCTTTCTCGAACTTTCTTTATTACTTCCACTGTCTGTTCGACTAACTTTGGTCCCAATACCTTATTTTCACCCACTTCGTCCCAATAAAGAGGTGAACGACACTTTGTTCCATATAGAGCCTCGTAAGGTGTCATTCCAATTGTTGCTTGATAACTATTATTATAAGCGAATTCTACTAAGTACAAGAGGTCTTCCCAGCTTCCATATAGGTCCAAGGCACTGGCTCGCAGTAAGTCCTCCAAAATTTGTATCGTTCGTTCTATTTGTCCATTTGTCTGGGGTGAAACGCGGTACTGAAAGTCAACTTGGTGCCCAATTCCCTTTGTAGGCTCTGCCAGAACCTGGATATAAAACGGGGATCTCTATCTGACACAATAGAGACTGGTACTCCATACAACATGACAATTTCCTTAATATAAATCTGGGCCAATCTGTTCATCTCGAATATCATCTTTATTGGTAAGAAATGAGCAGATTTGGTTAATCTGTCAACGATGACCCAGATAGCATGATTTCCATGATTGGTTCTGGATAACCCTACCACAAAGTCCATGGCGATGTGTTCTCACTTCCACTCAGGTACTTCTAATGGCGTTAACATTCCAGCCGGTCGTTGGTGTTCTGCTTTTATTTGTTGACACACTAAACACTTCTTGACGTATTGCCCAATGTTTCCCTTCATATTCCTCCACCAAAAGGCTTCCTTTAAATCTCTGTACATCTTCATACCTCCAGGATGTGTTGTGTATGGTGTGTTATGTGCCTCTTCTAAAATTTTGTCTCTTAACACGTTATCTTTTGGTACGCAGAGTCTTCCTCTAAAAATTAAAGCCCCATCTGTTGATATCACGAACTCCTCTGCATCTTTTTTCCTCATACGTGCTTTTACTTTCTGTAGGAATTTATCCCCTTCTTGAGCTTCGACTATCTGTTCTCGGAGCGTGGGCTCAATTGTCAAAGCCACGATTTGAGCCTTAATATTACTCGGAGATGTAACCACTTCCAAATTTAACTCGGACATCTCCTTTATTAATTGACGCTGACTAGTAAACATGCCAGCTATTTTGCCTTTGTTCTTTCGACTAAGTGCGTCAGCAACCACGTTTGTCTTCCCTGGATGGTAAAGAATGGTGCAATCGTAGTCTTTTACTAGTTCCAGCCATCGTCTCTGGCGCATATTGAGTTCTTTCTGTTCAAAGAAATACTTCACGCTTTTGTGGTCGGTGTAGATTTCATATTTTCCACCATACAGATAGTGTCGCTAGATTTTTAGCGCATATACCACGGCAGCAAGCTCTAAATCGTGCGTTGGATAATTTTGTTCGTGTGTCCTTAGCTGTCTTGATGCGTAGGCGACCACCATTTCCTATTGCATCAACACACATCCCAAACCCTGTTTGGACGCATCACTGTAGACGACAAAGTCCTTTGTTCCATCTAGGACAACTAATACCGGTACCGCAGTTAATCCTTTCTTCAATTCTTGAAAACTCTTCTCGCATTGATCTGTCCATTGAAACTTTACTTCTTTGCGAGTCAGTCGAGTCAGCGGAATGGTAATTTTTGAGAACCCTTCAATGGATCTTCGATAATATCCAGCTAGCCCCAAAAAGCTCCACACTTCATTCACATTGGTTGGCGCTTTCCAATTACTGACTGTCTTTACTTTAGCCGGATCTACTTCAATTCCTTTTGAAAAAACGACATGGCCGAGAAAAATAACTTTATCTAGCCAGAACTCGCACTTTTTAAATTTTACGTATAGCTTCTCCTTCCGTAGAATATCTAATGTAATCCTCAAATGTTTCTCGTGTTGGGTCTTGTTAAGCGAATACACCAGAATATCATCAATAAACACTATTACGAAATGATCCAGGTACGGATGAAATACACGATTCATCATATCCATGAAAACTGCTGGTGCATTGCTGAGTCCGAAAGGCATCACTACGAACTCGTAGTGACCATACCTGGTTCTGAAAGCTGTCTTGGATATGTCTTTATTTTTTATCTTTACCTGATGGTATCCGGATCTGAGGTCAATCTTTGAGAATATGCTCGCACCTCTTAGTTGGTCAAACAAGTCTTCAATTCGCGGCAACGGATATTTGTTCTTAATAGTTCTTTTGTTCAGCTCACAATAATCTATACACATCCGAAATGTTCCATTCTTTTTTTTCACGAACAGTACTGGAGCTTCCCAGGGCGATATACTAGGATGGATAAAACCCCTTTCTAAGAGTTCTTGTAGCTGAACTTTCAGTTCTTGTAGCTCTTTCGGCGTCATGCGATACGGTGCTTTTGATATAGGTGTCGATCTAGGTACCAAGTCGATGCCAAATTCAACTTCTCTATCCGGCGGAAGACATGACAGTTCTTCTAGAAAAACATCTTCGTACTCATTTACTATCGGCACTTTTTTAATCAGGTCTGTCTCATGCTCCAAGTTTACTATATTCACCAATAGGGCCTCGCAATTTCCCTTTTTCAACATTTTGGTCGCCTGCAATGCCGATACCACTCTTGGATTCACGCCGATCCGCGTTCCGAAGAAGGTGTACCTTTCGTGTTCAGGTGACTGGAAGATGATCTCCTTCTCATGACACTTAATTATCGCATGGTTGGCCTTGAGCCAATCCATTCCTAAGATTATATCAAAGTCCTTCATTTTTAAAACGTGCAAGTTAGCCGAGAAAATTTTCTTTTCAAAAATGATTGGCACGTCTCGACACATACTCTGCGTGGTTATAGTTCCTCCGGAGCGTATATTAACCTCTAAGGTTTCCGTATCTACTTTATTATCCTCATACCTCAAAAGCTCATAGAATTTAACCGACATAAACAAGTCGGTTGCCCCAGTATCAAATAAAACAAGAGCAGGTATATCACATACTGACAACATACCTGCCAAGGTCTCCGGTTCATTGGCGGCCTCGGCTCTGGTGAGGGCAAAAGCAAGAGTTCTCCCTGTCTCTGGTCCCGGCCTGGCACTCGGACCTGTACTTCGAAGTTTGAGGCAGGATCTTGTGATATGGCCAGGTTTCTGGCACTGGTAACAATGTCCTGTTCTCCACAAACACTGTCCAGTATGGATCCTCCCACACTTTGAGCAGGAAACTCGGTCTCGAGGAGCGGGAGCATTCGGAGTTCCACTCGGTATTGGCTTTCTAGGCTGATTAAAAACTGGAGGTCGATTTTGATTAAAAACTGGAGGTCGACTTATACTCGATCCCTTCCATTTTCGTTTTTCTGGTAAGACTGTCACCCTTTTTGGAGGCATTGATTCCAGCCGCATGCGTGAAGCGATCTCTTGAGCTCTTTCTATAACCTTTGCATAAGTCATCTCGCCTTGTCCGGCCAAGATAACACATATTTCCTGGCGTAAACCCCTGCTGAAACGTCTGGCTTTCTTTACGTCTGTATCCACCAGGTGAGTCGCGTATCGACTCAGCTGGTTAAATTTCCCCTCGTACTCACCAACAGTTATTTGTCCCTGGCGAAGGTGTAGAAATTCTGTCTCATTTTTGTCCCGATAGGACTGTGGCAAATAATTCTGCATAACTATCTCTTTAAAGTGTGTCTAGGTCATTACGTTTCTCCTATCTGCTGTCAATGTTTTTTCGTATGATTCCCACCAGAAACTGGCCTCTTCAGTAAACTGGAAAACAGTGCATGATATCTTCTGTACATTAGTGCATACGAGATGTGCAAAAAGTTGATCTAGACTCTTTAGTCATTCTTCAGCATCCGTTGGTTCCCCCTTTCCATTGAAGATTGACGGATTAAAGCGTCGAAATTGCTCGATTATTAAGTTCATCTCGCTTCCCGATGTCGAAGGGGATGGTGCCGCTCGTGCCGTATTTAGCTGTTCTGCTAAACTCTTTAGTACATCAACCAAATTTCCAATCACTCCATCATCGCTCTACTGTCGGTGCTCTCAGCCTATCCGTAAGGCTCCTCTGCTTGTTCGGTAGGCTCATTGACTGGTTGTAAATTTCGGCGAGGTCGGCCTCAAGGCATGGTTCTATTGTCTCATAAAATTTCGATGATCAGGTATTACATTGTTGTTTGTATATGTAGGATATAAATGCCAAGCATGAAGAAGAAAAGACAATCACTCATTAAAACAACAAAAATATACGTTGGAATTATATATTTATACACATCCGCAAAAAGATCATCATATGTCATACATAAGACTACAGATATATTTTTACTTTTAAAGCTACCCTATTCTTATATTCCAGCAAAAATTAGGCAACTACTACGTCAGTCTGAAAATACGTACTACCTCCTGTCAAAAACTACGTTATACACATATATATACATATAGGTTGTTTATCGTTCATCAACGTCCCAAGATCTTGTCATCTATGCGGCAGCAGTAGGAGGTAATGGAGGTCCCTATAACCCCGGTGCTCTGTCCATTGGAGCATTCTCATCTGGATATTCCTCTGGATCCTCCTCATCTTCATCCTCGTCCTCCTCCTCACTGCTGAACTGATCGTATGGGCCCTGGTCGGGGATAGTCGGTAGTCCGTGGCGGCCCCATAATTCTAACATGTGTCGGGTTATCCTACCAAAGTCGACAATGGGGGTGTCGTCATTTATATCATAAACTATCTCATCTCGAAAAACCATACGTGCTCTCAGTGCCCATTCATTGGGTAGTATGTCTATCAAACGAGTACACACCTCCAAACACCTGATACTCCCTCCTGTCTCCCGCCAACAATGGTATAGTCGGGCTATGTGCTCTCCTACAAATATATCTCCTACCACCTGACTGTTATAAAATTATCGTCTCATCCTCGTAGCTAACGTCTCCACCATCGGTGGTACCTTCTTCCTAGCAGTTAACCTAGGCCTAGGCATCTGTTATACATCAATTCACATAAGTTCATGATAAAATCACTGCGAAAGTATCACTTCAATTTCATATCACAGACAGGCAAGGCCAATAACCTTCAAACACATAAACATACAAACACATAACATTCATATACCTTTCAGCAGATCCATCGGAGGGAGTGTGGAGGGAGATGCATCTAATTATAACACATAGTAACATTTGGAAACCAAATGTTTATAAACATATTCTGAGATTGAGCAAGCTCTACAAAAGGTAGAGTCAGGCTCTGATACCAAAACTGTCATGCCTTACTTTATGTTATTACAAAATATCAGAGTTTAAAAAATCTTTGTTTTGGGTGTCCAACAACTTTGTTAAAACGTAGATTTCTATTATGAACAAACTAAACTCGTAAATAAGAATAAAATCATCTCAATAACCTGTTTTATAAAAAGAAACCCGTAGCAGCAGAAGAAAATATTTACTTTGCTGATATTCAGCTAAAACTAAACAGATTTACAAACAAGGTTTTCCAAAATATTCCAACTAACATTTCTTGTTTAGTAAGTCACAACAAACCACACCTCATTCACCCTCCTTCCAATTGACAGCAACCTGTGCAATAAAATCACTTAAGGGTGTGAGTGCTTAAAGACACTCAGTGGGGTGGGTATCACAGATAAACGTAATATAAAAGAATATAGACATAAATTCTTATTATACATATATGTGGTTCATTAGCCACTTTGATGTGGTTCATTAGCCGTTTTGATGTGGTTCGTTAGCCACTTTGATGCGGTTCTTTAACCGCTTTGATGTGGTTCATTAGCCACTTTGATGCGGTTCATTAGCCGCTTTGACAAACACTTCATTCACATCACGTAGTAAGACACACATTCATTCACTTTACAAATAATACACATTCGTTGCACCTCGTAGTAAAACATATAATGCAGCCTTCATAAAATATTCACGTACGTTTCACGTAGGCATATAATTTCACTTCTGTAACCACATATGTTTCACATAAGCACATTTTTTTTCATATCATATTCATTTGGAAATTTAAGCGCGAAAAACAAGAAAATTACCCCACCTCAGATAAGCTGCGGCTTTTGTAAAACAGCTACGGGTTTGGTGATCTAACGAGGTCCCTCATCCGTGTGTCCTACAAGACACACAAAACTTTGTCTTAGCGGCTAAGAGAACTATTCATAACTCGAATATAACTTAATTCGATAACATCGTAAGTATGTGTCATTGTAACAGGTTCGACTCTTATGATTAGGGCTTATTTAGCCCTAAGGATCAAACCAAGGTTTCAATTCCAATACTTATACTTGTTTCATTCCTAGTTCATAACATTATTTTCTCAAACTCAAGGGTGTAAACTACAATATCAGCAATTCAGGTGCTCAAACCTAATTTCATAAATTCCAGGATCTTGTATGCAAATATTTTAAAGTCAATGGTTACATTCTAATTTCTTTAAACATAAGGTTTGCAATTTGATCCTTGTTTTTAATCCAAATCTCATAAGAGGTCTTCTCTTTCTTCCCCTTTCCACCTCTCGGCCGCCACCTCCCCCGCTGTGCCACCAGGTCTGCTCCGTCGCCGATGACGGTGACACTCCGTCGTCGGTCACACATACTCACACTCAACAACCCCTAGAACACACACAAACACACTGCAATACATGCACACACCCACACTTCGGAACTCGAAGAAACAGCGGAAGAGAGAGCTCTCGGTGGTGGAAAGAAGGAAAACGAAGAATGAAGGAGAAGGAAACTACAACCCCTTTATGTCGTCCATACGCGGCAGCGGCGGCACCAAGGGCCGATCCGAGCCCGTACCCGTGATGGGCTCGAGATAGACGATAATTTTACATAGGCTACTTACCGGAAAAGAGCAGTGGCGGTCGAACTTCTCCGGTGACGGAGGTGGTCGGCAATGGCTTTTGTGAGAGAAAGAGAAAGAGAGAGAGTGATCGAGAGAGTGTGAGAATGAGAAAGATCAAGTGTGATGGAAATGTGTTTGACTCTTTTTTGTTTTTCTTTCCTACTCAGACTGGGGGAGTTGTCATAAGCTTAAGAGGAGAGAGAAAGTGTAAACATGAGATGTCTAGTTCTTAGGGAATTAAGTGATGAGTAGCCATGTTCCTTCATACACGTGGCTTGCCTCTTAACTTACTGATTACTTGTGTATGTAACTAGCTATTAATTAAATAAATAAAATATTACCTCTTGATTTAATTGGTAGGGTGCTATTTAATTAGTAGGGCGTTATATGTATTTTCCACAGAGATGTATAAAAACAAGGGGTTTTCTTTAAAAAAAATAAGAAAAAGAATTATAGAGCTATATTTCATTTAGACTTTTATCATGGTGTTTGGGTTTTATCTTTCCAGAATTATTGTGTTGCTGCAAGTGCGATAGGTAACTTGAATGGCCAGTTAGGTTGAGTTGATATTCATAATAGTGCCCTCTTGAGTTGTCTCCTGATCGTATATGCCTTATAAAATATAATAATTTAATTAATAGTGGAATTGTGCATATATCTAATTAATATATATACATTAAGTTTCAATGTTAGTGATGATGTAATTAAGTAGTCAAACCTTCTTACTTTTGCATAAATAATGTTTCAGAGAAAGATATTGTATCAACAAGTAAAAATTCTTAATATACATTCAAATGTGTTCCTCAAGCTTGAAACTGTTCTAGTAAACATGGCTTGAATTTCTTTTTTTTTCTAATCTGACTACTTATAATATTATTGATTGTAACAGTATTGCTAAATATAATAATTTAATTTATTCCACAGATTTATGATCCATTCATGTTAAAGTAGTTATAGCAAGATTAAGCTTGATAAGGAGAAACAAAAATATTGCAATGTTATTGCTTTGGTTGAACATATTGCAATTCGTGAATTGGTTTATGGATGTTGTTGTTAAAAAAATAGAATATTGTATCAAGTCTATCAGCTTAAGACCACAATATCATATGACTTTTACGATAAGAGAAAATATATTCAAAAAATAGTATACGAGAGTGATACTGCATGCAAAAGCATAACTAGGATGAATAGGAGAACTTGTGTTCGTTTGTACACTAGATTTGAAGCGACGAGCATAGTATCATCAATAAAAAATATGCTAGTGGACGAATAAGTAGCAATGACTGTGCATATTTTGGCTCATTACCCAAAGTAAAGAACGATAAATATTAATTTTGGACAATCCGGGAAAACAATTAGTAGACATTTTAGACAAGTAATAAATGATATTGTTACACTTCAAGGAGAATTATTAAAGACACCCGAGCCAGTACCTAATGACTCTACAGACAAGAGATGAAAATGGTTTAAGATATACCATTTTCTTTATTTTCAAATTTTATTCTATGTAATATCATACTTAATTAAATTTCATGATAGGGCTGTTTAGGAGCTTTGGATGGTACCCATATCAAAGTTTGTGTGCTTAAAGAGGATAAACCTAGATATCGGACCCAAAAAAATGAAATTGCTACTAATGTTTTAGGAGTGTTCTCCCAGGATATGCAGTTTATATATGTTTTACCTGAGTGGGAAGAGTCTGCTCTGATGGTAGAATATTAAGAGATGCAATTACTAGAAGAAACGACTTAGTTGTTCCCCGAGGTAAGTTCCATAATTATACTATAAAATAACTAAATAATTCATAAAAATTGTTGAAACTAACTCATAATTATTTATAATCAAGGATCATATTATCTTGTGGATGTTAGATATACAAATAGTGAGGGATTTCTTGCACCATATAGAGGTCAAAGATATCATTTGAATGATTGGAGTGAAAGATACAACCCTACCACTGCTGAAGAATTTTTAATATGAAGCATTCCTCTACTAGAAATGTAATAGAAAGATTGTTTGGTCTATTAAAGACTCGTTGGGACATTCTAAGAAGTCCGTCATACTATCCAATTAAACTTCAGAATTGCATTATCATGGTATGTTGCTTGCTTCATAACTTTATAAGACAAGAAATGGATGGTTATCAAATGGAAACTGATGACAGTATAAAAGATGGAGATATACACAATAGTGAGAGCAACGAAGAAGAGAAACTTGTTACTTCAGTAGAGCCTTCTGATGCATGGACAAATTTTAGAAATGATCTTGCAGTTAACATGTTCAACACTTTTTATTATAATATTTATCGATTGGTTTTTCATAAGTTGTATTTACTCAAATATTCATGCATTTATTATTTTGTGTTATTGAAATTATAATAATATTCCTTTAATCTCATAATATTTAGATGATCATAATCCTTTATTCTATTTTTTATAAGAATGGATTCTTCAAATCAAGATACAAGAGGTCGTGGTAAGAACAAAAGAAAGTGGAAGTACGATGAAGATGCCAAGCTTATTGAGGCACACTTGATATGGTCAATCTTGTATCATATAAAACTGAAAATGAGTTCAAATCAGGTTATCTTAAATATGTTGAGAAAAAACTGCTAGTTTCTTTACATAACTCAGGTTTCAAAGCTAGACCACATATTGAAGAAGGATTTTCATGTTGTTTATGATATGTTGAATGTCCCCATACGAGTGGTTTTGGAATGGATCCAGTAAAAAAATGCATTACAACAGAAGATCCCGGGTGGGATTCGTATCTTCAGATTTGTATCTTTTATCAATATATATACCCTTGCTCAAGTAGTTTATGTATATGTTCTAATTCAATTTATTTTCTTGTTTGTAAAGTCATCCGACTCATTCAACATGGAGAAATAGGAATTTTCCTTTTTACGATGACTTGCTCACTGTTTTCAAAAAAGATAGGGCAATAGGAGCTAATGTTGAAGGTCCTAATGATATAATGGAAGAGATACAAAGGGAAGAGGATAACAAGGATGAGAGCAATAATGTAGAAACTACCATGAAACCTGGTCTCGAGGACTTTGATGATTCATTCTCACAAAACATAATATTTGGCTATTTTGGATGTTTTCTTGCAGGTATTAAGGGGGAGTTTATTAATTTGGGTTTTGAGCAGAATAAGTCAAAAATGGGAAGATTGTTAGTGTTAATTTTTAACACTAATTAATTTTTCCTTTTTCTTTATTTATTGATAGTTCTGGTGGGCAGAATATCCTACAAATATATGAAGTATTTGGAGACATAAATCACATCTATATAGGAAAATAGTGCATCCAATCAAATAAATGATCATAAAATCTCACATTAAACACCACTAATTTACACATATTTTCCACGTATCATTAAATGTGTGAGGGTATGACCTTTGTAAATTACAATTGTTTTCCCACCTTTCTGTTAATTCAAAATCCATTATTCTCAATTTCTAAGTTTATTATGCAAAATAAATTACAATTTAAAATTTATAAGAGTGTTATCTATATTGGAGTTGCAAGGCTGTTAATATAAATTAGGGTTTATTATTTTGTTGTTTTGCTCTTGTAACAGACGCTGAGTTGGCTTGTCATGTCAGCATTGGTTAAGCAAAGTTGTTAGTTAGATAGTTTAGTGATCAAGATATGTATCTATAAACAGAATGATTAATGTTGTGTTAAATATCACAACATCAACCAAAACAGCAGAGGAATTGAACTTTAAGAAAGATGTAAAGAATAGAGAAATTATCCACAAATATATAAAAATACATGTGGAATGCCAGCAGGGCAAAACTTTATTACTTCGATGAGTAATTACAAAAGCCCAAAGAGATCTTGAAAGAATCTCTTTGGAAAAACACATACTCAAAAAGTTTTTTCTCACGCTCTATGAATGTGACAAACTCTCTATGGTTTACAAAGCAATCCTAAAAACTGAAATATTCAGAAACTAGAATCACTATGAAAATGTTGTCACAGATGTACCAACATCAGATTACTTTGTAAACTAAAAACTATTATTCACTCTCTCTTTTGCTTTGCTCGCTTATCTTCCTTGCACCATTTCTGCAGTCTTTGAATCTGCTTTTATAGAGCATTACAGTCTCTTCTTCTTGGTGGAAGATCATCCATGTTCTCCACTATCTCCATATCTTGTTCCATCCATGATTTTCAAGACATGCTCCTCATCTTCAATATTCCACTTCTCTACCTCTTGCTTCTCCACGTTTTCTTCATCTCTTTTTCCCACGTTTCTGCAAATCACAAGGATACACAAAGAGAATAAAATCTCCTATTATCTAGGAAAGGAACGTTAGTTCCTTTAGACTCCTTCAACAAATAAATCTTGTTAGATACACATCCAATCACCCAATCATCCAATCCCTTAAATATCTCAACTATAAACTCACATATCAAAAGTAAATTAATTTGGGTAAAATAAAGAAAAAGGAAAAATTAATTAGTGTTAAAAATTAACACTAACAATCTCCCCCTTTTTTACTTTTTCTGCTCAAAACCCAAATTAATAAACTCTCCCTTAATACCTGTAAGAAAACATCCAAAGTAGCCAAATATTATGTTTTGTTAGAAATGCAAAATAAACTAAGAGTTTTAAAAAATTAAACTCTAACAATCTCCCCATGTTTGCATTTCTTCACAAAACACAACAAAATTAATCTCCCCCTTAAACTAAGATCAACTTTTGAAAAAAAAAATTGAAAACCTTCAAACTTCCCCTTAGCAAAACAATTTCTCCTTAAAACAAATCACACCAAAACAAATCTTCCCCTCAAAAGAATCTTCCCTTTAATAAAAAACACAATAACGCTACGCTAGAAATTTTTCCCCCTTTTTGGAAAAAAAGATCAGCAAAAAGATGTCTCTAATGCTAGTCATCTCATCAAGTTGTCGAGTCAATGTTCAGACCTGTATAAATAAAAATATCTCGAGATAAAAACATGTTAGTGGAAAAAATGTTGGAACTGATGTTGCAACATTAACAGAGACATTTTTGTCAGTCCAAAGCAAACAGTAATTTGATCTCCACATAAATGAATTTCTTCGTAGCAAACCAATAACAAAGTGGAAAAAATGAACTAGGAGTAGACATTGAGAGATTGAACATAGAGAAATTTTGAGAGAGAAAGAAGAGTATGGGAAGATAAATAGAGATGAGATATTGTCTTCATGTACGTATCTGAACTGAGTGGTAAGAGAAGAGAGAGTGTATGAGATGAGTGAGAGAGAGAGATGGTGATTTTGACATGGGTCAGAGACGTGATATACATAAAGAGATACAAAACCTTTAACCCCTTAAACTTCTCAACAATAAATTCAAATTCAAATCTTCAAAAAATGAAGAGATTTTATCTATTTATCCAAAGAATTTGAATTTAAAAAATAAATTTTATCCAAAGCAAGATATAGATATCATTAAATCCAAAAATTTAGGAGATGTATTATCCAACAATAAGATAGTATCCACGAAAAGATATGAAAAATCTAGGGATGCCTATTTTCAAATTTTGAAAAATCGCACACAAAATATCCCAGATTTTGTTTTCCTCAATGTTGGCATATTTGTAAAGACAATTCCTGAGAAAAATATGAACAGGCCCAAACAATTTTAGTGTACTTTATAAAACCAATTATCACATGTTAATCTCAACCAACCTTTTAAAAAGATAGCATCGTCGTCTCGAGCACCGTGCCTCTAGTTACTTGGTTGTGAGACTAATTTTTTTATAATGGTTGTGGTATCTCCTACACTTTTTGACAATGAAGCATCGTCATAGTGAGTGTGTGCCCCGAGTACTTAGTGTAGGTCACACAAACCTTTTTCAACAATCACTAGGCTGCCTGAAAAACATCATCGCCGCGAACGCCGTGCTCCAAGTGCTTTGTGATTTTATCAAATTTTTAAGCATATTACACTTTAGATAGAGCCATCAACTAAAGTTTGGAATTATCAAGATAAATATCTATAAATAGTCAAATATTATCCAAGACAAAGAAACGTAAAAAATGCCTAAAAAACCTAGAAAGCCAAAAATAATGGATGTTGTTCTGAATATGGGAACATAAGATGCAACATCCGTAAATAGAGATTATGCATTTAAATCACACACAAATCGAGAGACTTTTTCAAAGATGAAAATCTCTCGAAATCTAAGGCTTTAGTGAATATATCAGCAATCAGATTATCAGTGGATACATACTCAAGTTGGATAAGACCTTTCTCAACTAAATCTCTAATAAAATGATGTCAAATATCTATATGCTTAGTTCTAGAGTGTTGAACAGGGTTTTTGGAAATATTTATGGCACTTATTATCACAATACATGATCAGATTATCACAATTAATTCCATAGTCGTAAAGCATGTGTTGTAACCAAATTAATTGAGAACAACAACTTCCGACTGCCACATATTCGGATTTAGCAGTCAAAACACATAATTTTGTTTACGACTATACCAAGAAACCAAATTATTTCCAAGGTAAAAACAACCTCCACTAGTGCTCTTTCTATTATCAACATCTCCAGCCCAATCAGAATCATTATACCCTACAAGATTATGGTTAGTATCTTTTGAGAACCATATACCTTCATCACAAGTACCGGCTATGTACTTGATGATTCTCTTAACGGCATGCAAATGAGAAGTTTTAGGATTAGCTTAGTAATAGGCACAGACACACACACTAAACATGATATCAGGTCGGTTGGAAGTAAGATATAAAAGACTACCTTTCATAGATCGATATAGTGTTGTGTCAATATTTCCAGCAACATGATCCTTTGAAATTTTCTGCATGGAATCCATTGGAATTCTCATATGCTTTGCACTCTCAAGTCCAAATTTCTTGACTAGATTTCTTGCATATTTGTTTTGAGAGATGAATATGCCCTCATTTGATTGTTTAACCTGCAAACCTAAGAAATATGTGAGTTCACCAATCATACTCATTTCAAATGTTGATTTCATAGCATGAACAAAACCATCCAAACTTTCTTGCAAAGTGGAGCTAAAAACTATGTCATCAACATAAATTTGTGTTATCATTATATCATTACCATCTCTTTTAACAAATAAAGTACGATCGGTCTCACCTCTTATGAATCCAAAGTTAAGTAAGAAATTTATCAGCCTACCATACCAAGCACGAGGTGCTTGTTTCAGCCCATACAACGCTTTATCAAGCTTGTAAACATGATTTGGATGAAAAAGATCTTCGAATCCTTTAGGTTGTTCCACATAGACTTCCTCATCCAAATAACCATAAAGAAAGACTTTTTTAACATCCATTTGGTACAAGATAATTTTAAGATAACAAGCTATAGCAAGTAAAAGTCTTATAGACTCAATTCTAGCCACAGGTGTAAAGGTCTCGTCATAATCGATACCTTCAACTTGTATATAGTCTTGAGCTACAAGATGCACTTTATTGCGCATAATATGACCCGACTCATCAGTTTTATTTTTAAAAATCCACTTAGTTCCAATTACATTGGTGTTTGAAGGTCTTGGAACTAAAGTCCATACCTCATTTCGAGTAAATTGTTCAAACTCTTCTTGCATAACTTAGATCCAAAATTTATCTTTTAGAGTTTCCACCAAATTTTTGGGCTCAATTAAAGACACAAAACAAGAGAGTTTTACCTCAACATATGTGGTTGTCATACACACATATCTTACCATGTCTTTAGAGTTTTCTCATATCTTCATGAACTCCACCTATCACCTGGCTGGTAGGGTGATTTTTTTTGATTCGAGAAGGTGAATCTCTTCTTATTGGATCATGAATTTCATCATCACTTTTGTCTGTCTCAACATTATTACCAAATGTATTGTCAAATGTTAGCACATTGGGCACAACATTTGGTGTGTATGTTGGCACATTGGGCACAACATCTGGTGTGTTTGTTTTTGCATCAGCAACAAAAGATTTTTCCATTAAATCATCACTATATCTTCATAAGATTTTCCAACAAGATCAGAGAAATCATCAAACACTACATTGACAGATTCTTGAATACTCCTTGTTCTTAAGTTATACAAACGGTATGCTTGACAATTCGAGGAATATCCAAGAAATATAGTTTTATCACTTTTGGAATCAAACTTAGCAAGATGATCTCTATCATTAAGCACATAACACAAACACCTAAAAACATGTAAATGTAAGATTTGGTTTCTTTCCTTTCAAAATCTCATAGGGTGTTATTTTACAGTCGGGCCTAAGGAAAACTCGATTCCCTATATAACATGCAGTGTTTAAAGCCTCAGCTCAAAATCTTCCAGACAAATTCTTAGAGCTCAACATTAATCTAGTCATCTCTTGCAAAGTTCGATTCTTTCTCTCCACAATCTCATTTTGTTGAGGAGTCTTTAGAGCTGAAAATTCATGAAAGATTCCCTTCTTTTCACAAAAATTTGCAAAGAAACTATTTTCAAACTCCTTTCCACGGTCAGATCTAATTCTCAAAATTTTGGAAGAAAATGATGTTTTGATTTGAGTATAAAGTACTTTGAAGTAAGAAAATATTTCAGATTGTTTTCGTAACAAAAAAATCCATGTAAAACGGGAAAAATCATCAACAATCACATAAGAGTGTCTTTTACCTCCAAGGCTATCTACCTCAACTGGACCCATAAGATTCATATGTAAGAGTTCAAAACAGTGAACAGTACCTACATGTGTTCCCTCATATGTGACAACATTATAGGGAACACGAGTCTGTTTACCTTTCAAACAGTCACCACAGACTACTTTATCTTTATGATTTAGATCAGGTAAACCTCTTACAGCTCCAAACTTCATCAACTTTTGAAGGGTGTGAAAATCCACATGTCCTAATTTTTTATGCCATAAAATTGTGTCATCAACTTGAGCTTTGTTGCAAGTGATATTTTCTTCATCAAGGTAGCAATTATCATGAGATCGTGTACCTATCATTACACATATTAGTTTGATCATAAACGTCACAAGAATTTTTGTTGAATTTTACCTCCAAATTGTCATCACACAATTGGCTTATGCTAATAAGATTAGCCATAAGTCCATCTACCAACAAAACGTATTTAAGACTTGGAAAACTTGTCGCATCAAGAGTTCTTTTGCCTATAATTTTCCCTTTAGCACCTCCACCATAATTAATGTAACCATCAGTAAGTGGTACAAAGTCCTTTAAGTACATCTTTGTTCTCGTCATGTGACGAGAACAACCGCTATCAAAATACCACGAACCTGCAAGGCGTTGTGCTATATTTTGTGTCTTACTAAGGGTTAGAATAACTTGACATTCAATCTTGTCATGAATAGTTGGCTTCAACCCATTTACATACCTAACAACTTGTTCTCCCTCGCTCTCTATCAAATTATTACATGATAAGAGACGTAAGAAGTCTGCACTATACTCAGCCACAGATTTTTGCCATTGTATCAAAATAGGGGTGATTCATTGTGTGTGAAATTTTAGCAAGTTCTAATTTAGATGAAGGATATCGTAAAAGGAGTTGAAGTATGTTGATTGATGCAGGTGGTAGAATGAGTTGATGAACTGTCTATAAGAAATTTGATTTTTAATGTCCTTTCAAACCTTATGATTTCTTGAAATTGTGCATTGAGTCCAACATGTTTTTGTGCCTTGTTCCCGACATGGATTTGAATTCCTATGAGTGTTGGTAAGAATCTGAGCAAGCAATACTCTTTCTTATTTCATTTTCCTATTTGCTTTAATTCTTTTGTTGCTTGTGGACAAGCAATAGTTTAAGTGTGGGAAAATTTGATATGTGAAATATGTGCAAATTAGTGGTGTTTAATGTGAGATTTTATGGTCGTTTATTTGGTTGAATGCACTATTTTCCTACATATTCGTGATTTGTGTCTCCAAATACTTCATATATTATTTTCTTAATTATTTTAGGGGAATTGAAGAATTTTTTAGTTAAGAAAAGTGAGTGGAACGAGACGTGGAGTTAATTGGGCTATTCTTGGTTCAAGAGGCAAAAGGAAATTGAAGGAAATAAGTGGGCTTTAATTGAAGAACAAACGAAAGGACTTGTCCCAAAAGTTTAAAAGAAATGAATGATAAAAGAAGGGCCAATTTTTTCCACTAGCCAATATGCCCTAATTAAGTGGTTTTCTCCCCAAGAAAGAGGAGTTGACGCAAGGCAGTAGAGAAGGAGTTTAAAAGAGGAACACTTTATTTTCTCAATATACACTGTTCACGTAGATTAGATTTTTGGGAGAGAAAGACAAGATTCTAGAGAGAGAATTTAGAGAGAGATAGAATTAGGATTAATTCTTCTATACATTATCTTGGAGATTGTTTTACGATGAATTTCGCAATTACTTTTATGGATTTGATTTCGATGATGCTTGACTAATTTCTCAATTCCAGTTAGCAGGGATGTTTGAACCTGTATATCTAATTATTTTCTAATTAATCTCGTATTCTCTTCTCGATATTTGATTGGAATTGATTATGTTATCTGTGTATAATGTTCTCAATTATTCATGCTTAATTTAGCCTGTTTTCCACATAAAAAATCTTGATGTTGTTTTACATTATTTCTGTAGTTTATCTACGTCTGATGGTTTGTTGCATATTAGATATTTGAATGGAGGTGTTTGTTGGGTTGTTGTTTTTGTGAATTCTGCAGTGCCGAGTTGATTTTTTTTGGGTTAGCTCTGATATTGCACCTTCCACAACAATGGTATCAGACTTTAGGTTAAACTAGATTATTAGTTGGATAAGAAACTAAGGGCAGTGGTGGCTCGATGATTAAGTTGATTGTAGAAAATTATTCTATATGGAAGCCTATGATGGAAGATTCAATTTCTTGCAAGGATTTGTATGATCCTGTAGAGGGGGGAGATGTTAAGCCTGAAAAAATGGAGGACAAAGAATGAGAGAAGCTTGGCAGAAAAACAATTGGTATAATTAAACAGTGGGTAGACCTTAGTGTTTTTCATCATGTGGCTAAGGAGACGGATCCATGTGAGCTAAGAATTGTATGAGAGGAAGAATGCACAGAACAAAGCTTTTGTTATCAGAAAGTTTGTGAACTTGAAATACAAAAATGGGAGTTATGTGGCAAAGCGCTTGAATGTTTTTCAAGATTTGGTGAATCAGCTTTCTACCATGAAGATTTCTTTTGATGATGAGGTGCAAACTTTATTCCTATTGAGTTCTCTACCTGATAGTTGGGAGACTATGGTGATGACACTCAACAATACAACTCCGAATGGAAGGTTGACATTGAACTTGGTCAAGGAAAGTATGTTCAATAAAGAGACTAGAGAAAAAAATATGGGGTTAGTCAATCTCAAGCACTTGTCATAGATAATAAAGATAGAATCAAGAGTAGAAAACTTAAAGATCGAGATAAATCGAAAGATCACATGTCTAAGTCCAAGAAAAAGTTCAAGTGTCATCAATGTGGTGGACCAATCACATGAAAAGAAATTACAGAATTTGGAAGAAAGAGCAAAACGAAGCGAATCAAAAGAACCGGAAAAAATCAGAGGATAAGAATACAACATCTGTTATCACTCACTCCAATGATGATCAAACTGTGGTTTGTGATACTGATTAATGTCTCAATATGGAGAATCCTGACATTGAGTGGATAGTTGATTCAGGTGCTTCTCATCATTGTGTTCCGAATGGAGAGTTGTTCACGAACTACAGAGCTAGAGACTTTGGTAACTTGTTCATGGGGAACAAGAGTGTTGCACTAGTTATTGGCATTGGTGACGTAGTTGTTGAGACATATTTGAGATATACACTGAAGCTGAAGAATGTAAGACATATTTCATAGTTGAGCTATAATTTGATTGTTGTTAATGTCCTTGACGAAGATGGATATGAGCAGAAATTTGTAAATGGTAATTAGAGGCTCATAAAGGGTTTCTTGTTGGTTGTCAAATGAAAGTTTTGTTGTACTTTGTACCGGACGAAGCTTAAGATGACTCCAGATCAATTATTTGCAGCCGAAGATGATTCTTCTTACCAAATTTATGGCACAACAAGCTAGGGCACATGAGTGAGAAAGGGTTGGACATTCTAGCCAAGGAGTCTCTGATCCCCACAGCTCAATGTAAGTCACTCTACTCTTGTGATTATTGTTTATTTGGAAAACAACATAGAATTTCTTTTCATCCACACTCCAAACTAAAAGATGTTATACTTGAGCTAATACATTCTAATGTTTGTGGTTTTCTCGAGGTGAAGTCCTTAGGTGGAAACAAATATTTCCTCACATTCATTGATAATGCTTCACACAAGACTTGGGTGTATTTCTTAAAGAACAAAAGTAAAGTATTTCAAAATTTCAGAGATTTACACCATGATTGAGAGACAGATAGGAAAATTATTGAAATGTCTGCCAATAGATTATGATGGTGAGTACACCTCGAGAGTTCAAAGATTAGTGTGCTCAACATGAGATCAGATATGCAAGAACTAAACCAGGCACTCTTCAACACAATGGTATAGTTGAGAGGATGAACATATGCATTATGGAGAAAGTGAGATGTATGTTGAGGATGGCTAAACTGGCTAAGCGATTCTGGGGTGAAGCTGTGTTGACTGCTTGTTACTTGATTAACCGATCTCCATCAGTTTCTTTGGATTCTGATATTCCAAAAAGATTATGGAGTGGGAAAAATTCCTTTTAACTCGGTACCGTCAGATCACTAAGGCCAACTTTCATCCGTGCTCGATGGGTGGGTCTTGCAGTCAAGCTCCCTTCTGTCTTTGCATTCGAAGGCTAATCTTCGTCCGGCCCGAGGAAACCTTTGCATGCCTCCATTACCTTTTGGGAGGCCTACACCCCATAGAAACTGTCTACCTGAGACTGTTCCTTGGCCCGTAGGTCCTGACACAAGGTTAGAATTCTAGCAAGAAAAGGATAACAACTGTCACGACCACATTTATAACATAGCTAGACGCAAAAGGTTTTTATATTAAAACACCTGTAAGTGAGTGTGTGACTTTTTTTAAACATAATAACCGATAACTTTTCTTGTACCTGAAAACCCGGTAAGACTATAATAAATTTCATAGCGTGTACCATAAAGTCAAGCCACACCCACTTCTATATATACATAATTAAACACATCAGAGTACGAGAATAAAGCAGTCAAGATACATTATCAAAATATATCATTTAAAGCAAAATAAGCCCATAGCGTAGCCCAACAGGTCGTCATCCATGTACACCATCTCCGAACCCATAGGAACTTAATAACACAGTCAGTTTGTCTATGAACTTATACATCAGCAGGATCACCTACAATGTATGAACTATATGAGCTAATAAGCTTAGTAAGCAGAAATTATGCGCATCATATTAATGATATGAAATGATGTCAAAAATGCATGCTAATGATTGAAAACCTTTCTTTACAAAATCATTTTCCTTTATTGGGCCCCTTGACTACCTCGCTACTAAGCACCGAATAGAGCTCAATATAACATCATTCATCATTATAGCCATATTCATGTCTCACAGGCCCCCGACTGAACAAATCAAGTCGTAGCGATGTCTCACATGCCACCGGCTAAGCACATAGTAATGGTAGCCGTAACCATGTCCCACAAGCCTCCGACTGAGCAAATCAAGTCGTAGCTATGTCTCACAGGCCCCCGGCTACCCATATAATATATCGTAAGCATGATTACATACCTCGATGCTAGTAGTGGTCAATAAAATACTTTTCATCTTGAAATCATGTCTTGCATGCAGAATGCAATAACTTTCATCATTTACATATACACGTGTTAATGCTCGTGATTGACATTCGTAATGCATCACATATATTTCCCCATAACATTTTGCAACCACATTAATTCTCAAGGATACATGAAATCACATAATATCATTTCGCATAGCATCACTCAAACACTCCAATTCTCAAGGAGATGTAAAATAACATAATGTCACTTAATCAATATACATATATATCACGAAATACTATGTTTATAAATTGTAGTTGCAAATGAATTTCTACTTACCTGAATCTCCAGGGATATTGATTGTATAAACTTCTGATTACCTCTCAAATTTTCTTATCGTTTTATTTCTCTGTGTAAACCCTCTGTTTTTATCACTACTTTCTTTCTTTTATTTTTTTCTCTCTGTCCATTTGTGAGGAGAAAAGTTACTTATATAGTTATATGCATCAGAACGAAGTAGTTTACGATATTCAGACAAGACGACCGATTATTTCTTTTTCTTGCTTTATTGGTGTGTTACTGGACATATGGGTACGCGAGGGACAACCAACGATGCCTCCATCAGGACCCTTCGACCCTCCAAGTAGTGAGGAAGAGAAAGAACCCGAAGAAGATCCAGAAGATGTACCGAGCTCTCCGCACCGCCATTTTAGAAGACCACCCCCACCGCCCCCAGCTGCCGGAGCAGCAGGGATTGTCGTATAGCTGCTTTTAGTTTTCTTTCATTTCCCATCTTTTCTGTCCGAGACTTGTGAGATCATGTTTGTTGTACTATGATGTATGGTTGTGCTTGACACTTTTAATTTTGAACTTTATTGTATGGTTCTGAACTACTTTCATATCTAACTCTTATGTTGTTATATATCTTTATCTCATTCTACGACTCGCATATCTTCTATTTTTTTGTTTCTCTATAACGTATTCAGTTCTTTCTTTCTCTACGATGGATGTATGGAATTTATCGTATTCCTCGAAGACTTCTACTTGGTGTCCCGTATGTGACATTTATACCATGTTTCTTATTAGATATATATGCCCTGTGAAAGACCTAGGAAGAGTCCGGCATCAATGGCAGATCCACCGTCAACGAATGCGAACAACACCATGGAAGATCTAGTATCGGTATTGCAAGGTCTAGCTCAACATTTTCAAGCAACCCAAGCAGCTCCAACGACATCTAATAGAAGTGATATCAATCAAGTGGTGGAACAGTTCCGACGTTTTAACCCTCCAACCTTCTCAGGAAATGGAAGTCTGGTCGAAGCAGAAGAATGGCAGAGAGCATTAGATCGCCTGTTCGGACATCTGTCGTGCACCGAAACACAAAAAGTTTCTTGTGCTGTCTTTCAACTGGTAGAGAAAGTCAGTCACTGGTGGGAATCACACGCCAGAACTTTGACACAAGAGCAAGTGGAAGAACTGACTTAGGAGAATTTTAAGGAAATGATTACTCAAGGTTTTGTGCTGCAGTCATACAGAGACCAAAAAGAAACCGAATTCTTGCATTTACGACAGGAGACCTTACCTGTAGGAGAGTATGAAAGGAGTTTTAACTAGTTGAGCCGATATGCACCTCATCTAGTAGATTCTGATATTAAGAAAGCTCGGCGATTTAAGAGGGGTCTCCGCCCCGAGATCAGCTTCATTCTTGCTGGACAAGGCATAACGTCATACTCAGTGGTGGTAGAACGAGCTCAGGAAATCTCCTCAAGACTACGATTAGATATTGCGCCTCCCAAGAAGGTAGAAACGAGACTCAGAAAGTGGAAGTGGACGGGTCCCAATCGGAACTTTGCTCAGCACTGACCACAACCACCCAATAGTGCTCATCTCCTTCAGAATCCTAACCCAAGAAACCCCTGTTATAGCTGTGGAAGGATCCATATGAGGCCTTGCATGAAGACGCATCCGACTTGTTACAGATGTGGAAGACCAGGCCATATTGCGAGCTCTTGCCCAAATTGTTTCAATTGTGGAGAACCGGGCCATAAAGCGAACTCCTGCTCGAAGCCTAAAAAAACAAATATTATACCAAGATCCAGATCTGAAATTGGACCAGCAAGAGCTTTCACTCTCACCAGGACAGAGACGGCTGAAGAATCGGAAACAATAACAGGTATGTTGTCAGTGTGTGGTGTACCTGCTTTAATTTTGTTCGATACTGGAGCATCTCATTCCTTTATATCTACCAAGTTATGTGATCTGTTAAAGCATGAGAACGGTAGGATAGTCGCTGAAACACTAGACGTTAGCATTCCCTCTAAAAAGGTGATAAAAACGAAACATTTATATCGAGATCTAGGGATCGCTTTTGGAAACAAAATTCTACTTGACAATCTACATGCGTTAGATAGGAGAGATTTTGATGTCATCCTAGGAATGGATTGGTTAAAGACAAATCATGTGGTGATTAGATGTCATATAAAGGAGATTTCCTACAAACCTCAGATGGCGAAGAATTCACGTTTGTCGGGACTCCAATCGAAAGCAACCCGAGAGTTATATCAGTAATAAAATCGGTCAAAATTCTCAAGAATGACGAATGTAAGGTTTGGATAGTGAATGTTATGAGTTCTGAATGGGAGACGAACCCTATTGAGAAAGTACATGTCGTAAGGGAGTATGTTGATGTCTTTCCAAATGATTTACCAGGCCCTCCACTGGATCATCAGATTGTTTTCGAGATTGATCTCATTCCAGGTTCAACTCCAGTGTCGAAGGCACCATACAGAATGACACCAAAAGAACTACAAGAACTAAAGATCCAACTCCAAGAACTTTTAGATAAGGGTTTCATCTGTCCGAGTGTATCATCTTGGGGAGCTCCAGTGTTGTTCGTGAAAAAGAAGGACGGAAGTTTTCGGATGTGTATTGACTATCGAGAGCTTAACAAGCGTACCATCAAGAACAAGTATCTTCTATCCAGAATTGAAGATCTTTTCGATTAGCTAAGAGGTACCAGTGTATTTTCAAAGATTGACCTCAGATCAGGATACCATCAAGTCAAAATAAAGGAAACAGATGTACCGAAAACGGCTTTCAGAACGAGATACGGACACTATGAATTCGTGGTCATGCCTTTCGGACTCAGCAATGCACCCGCCGTCTTCATGGACTTGATAAATCATGTTTTTCACCCTTATCTCGATCATTTTGTCATAGTCTTCATAGACGACATCCTAGTTTATTCTCGTGACAAACTTCAGCATGAACAATATCTCAGGATCGTATTGGAAACCTTGCGTCAGGAGAAACTCTACGCCAAATTCAAGAAATACGAATTCTGGTTGGAAAGGGTGGTCTTTCTTGGACATATAATAACTTCTAAAGGGATTGAAGTAGATCCAGAAAAAGTAACGGCAGTCAGCAAGTGGAAAACACCGACAAATGTTAATGAAGTACAAAGTTTTCTGGGTTAGCTGGATATTACCGCAGATTCATTGAGGAATTTTCGAAGATTGCTACTCCGATGACTCGCTTAACTCGAAAGGGTGTAAAGTATTAATGGACAGAACAATGTGGACGCAGTTTCCAAGAATTGAAGCAAAGATTGACGGAAGCACCAGTGCTGACCATTCCAGACGCAACAAAAGACTTCGTGATTTACAGCGATGCTTCTAAACAAGGTTTAGGGTGTGTTCTAATATATGAAGGAAAAGTGGTGGCCTACGCATCAAGGTAATTGAAACCTCATGAACAGAACTATCCAACACACGATCTGGAGTTAACCGCGGTCGTTCATGCACTCAAGATATGGAGACATTACCTTTATAGCGGACGTTGCGATATCTACACCGATCATAAAAGCTTGAAGTACTTTTTCGAACAAAAAGAACTTAATATGAGACAACGAAGGTGGTTAGAGTTGGTCAAGGATTATGATTGTACGATCCAATATCATCCAGGAAAAGCAAATGTGGTAGCCGACGCACTCAGCAGAAAGGAAAAGGGGTCTATAGCAAGAATGATTACAATTCAAAACTCACTAATCGAAGATATGACGAAGCTAAGCTTGAAAATAATCACGCCACCAGATAGCATCCAGGCCACACTCTCAACACTGTTTTTGAAACCCAAACATCGCGAACGTATAATCAAAGCTCAAGGAATGGATGAGTTCCTAAATAAGAAGAAAATTCGTATAGATACTGGAAAAAAAGAAGGATTTACCCTGGCACCAGATAGAGCTTTGACTTTTAAAGATAGACTATGCGTACCAGAAGACAAAGAATTACGAAAGAAGATCTTAAAAGAAGCTCATTGCTAGCCTATGTCAGCACATTCTGGAGGCACAAAGATGTACAAAGACTTGAAGAAAAACTTCTGGTGGAATAACATGAAGTCCAGTATCGGATTGTTCGTAAAACAATGTTTGACATGTAAACAAGTGAAGGCTGGACACCAACAACCAACGGGACTTCTGACCCCATTAGAATACCCGAATGGAAATGGGAACACGTCGCCATGGATTTTGTCGTCGGATTGCCAAGAACTAAATGCGGAAACCATGTCATCTAGGTGATTGTGGACAGGCTGACTAAGTCCACTCATTTCTTACCAGTCAAAATGACATACAAAATGGACAAACTAGCTCGGATTTACCTTGAGGAAATTGTTAAACTATATGGAGTGTCAGTATCCATCGTTTTCGACAGAGATCCACGATTTACATCGAGATTTTGGCAAAGGCTTCAGGGGGAACTAGAGACTCGACTAGCTTTTAGCACTATTTTTCATCCTCAGACAGACGGACAGACAAAGAGGACGATTCAAATTCTGGAAGAGATGTTAAGAGCCTGCACCATAGACTTACACGGGAGCTGGGAAGAACACATTTACTTAGTGGAGTTTGCATACAACAATAGCTATCAATCAACAATCGGCATGGCACCATATGAAGCCTTATACGGAAGAAAATGTCGATCTCCATTATGTTGGGATAAAGTCGGTGAAAAGAAGGTACTGGGAATTGACTTGGTTGAGCAGACAGTCGAAGTAATCAGAAAAATTCGTGAATGAATCAAAACAGCTCAAGACAGACAGAAGACTTACGTGGATAGAAGATGCAGGGAGTTACATTTCGAAGTGGGAACAAAAGTTTTTCTGAAGATATCCCCTACAAAAGGAATATATCGATTTGGAAAAAGGGAAAAACTAAGGCCAAGTATGTGGGACCATTCGAGATTCTGGAGCGAGTCGGAAACGTTGCCTATCACTTAGCTCTACCGCCTAATATTGCAGGAGTACATAATGTATTTCATATATCGATGTTGAGAAGATATGTTTTCGATCCAAGCCAAGTGGTCGACCAGAACAACCTTGAAGTTAGGGATGATCTATCATACAAAGAAGTTCCAGTAGCTATCCTAGATCGAAAGGTTCGTACATTGAGAAACCGGGAGATGGTTCTAGTAAAGGTCCAATGGAGTCGCCACGGAGTGGAAGAAGCAACGTGGGAGTATGAAGATGAGATTTTGTCAAAGTTCCCAGATCTTCCGTTCATAGGTACGTATCTGAATTTCGAGGACGAAATTCTTTTAAGGGGTAAAGGGTGTGACGACTAGGATTTATCGATGCATAATCTGATAACTAAATATTTAAACCTCTAATTATTTGATTTACTTTATGTGTGTCTCAGAAAATCTAATATAAGTATGTTTTAAATTAAGTTTAACGTTTAGAGATTTTTTTTTATAAAAAGAAAAGTCGATAAAATAATTCGTAAGTGGGACGAGATGAACGAGAATGAAAATTCAAACAAAATGCCAAAAGAATGAATCAAATCGGAGTTCGAATGATATCTCAAATTAATTAATATCATAAGAATGTTTAATATAAAGTTTAAGAATATAAAATGACTAATGATATAATTAACCAAGGTATAAATAGTGTATCATCTAAGGTAAAAGCATATGTTAATTTTTAACCTAAGGTAACTATGCTATAAGTTGTTCCTCATTCTCTCTTGTTTTCCGGTGGCCGGCCGGCCGGAGCACCGCGGTCGCCGCCGCCGGCGACCCACCATCGCCGGATTTTTCTTCCAACCGAAACCTATCGAAACCTATACCATCTTAAAGCACTCACCGAGCCCGTTCAAACCCCGAACTTGGAAACGCCTTCCGCCGCCGCGTTCGCCAGCAATTGGCTGGAGAAGATTCGGTTTCTCTCTCTAAAAACCCACTATTTTCTCTCTCTTCGTTTCCGGCCATCCTACCACCGATCAGAGTGATTCTTAAGCCTAAATTGAAGTTCTCGCCGAGCCCGTCTCGATTATGGGCTCGGATCGTTGATCAAACCAGCCGATCTCCGGTGGCGGCCGGTCAAAGTTTCTACATGCTTGGTTTCTCTCTCCTTCCCTTTCCACTCTCTCTCCCCGATCCTCCCTCTCTCTCGATCTCTCTGCCCTCTCTTGTCTCTCTCGCCTGGTTTGGGTGGTCGGGACGGCGCATGCAGCGCCGCCGTGTGAGTGGTCGGCCGGCGTAAGGAGTGCCGGCAAAGCTTGTGTTTGGATGGTGTTGGGGTCGTGTTTGGCTGTGTTTGGATGGAGTTTGAGACGGCATTTCGACGCCGCCGTGACCGGAGGATGCCGGCGCTCGGTGCACCGAAGTGTGGTGGTGGTTTCGGGTGGTGACCGGCAACACGGTGTCGCCGGCGGTGGCTGGCAGTGGCGGTAATGGCAGGGAGCAGTGGGTGGTTTGGTGTGGGGTGGATTTTTGAGAATTAGATTAACTTCAAGGACTAGATTTCAAATTCTTAAGTTTATGCTTATTCTCTTTTTAGTCCCCCAGCTTTTGTTTGGTGCAGTTTAGTCTTAAAGCTTTTGAAAAATTATATTTTCACCCCCAAAAGTTTCCAACTCTTTGTTTTTCACTCCCAAAACTTTCGTATATTGCATTTCGACCCCTCCCAGATTCCAGAAACTACTCTTTGACCCCAAAACTTCTTTGTTATTACAGTTTTACCCCCAAAACCCTAAAACACTCCGTTCGACTTCGTTTCTCACCCGTTTTAACCCATTCTTGTTTCTAAAGCTTCCTTTTTGAATTCTCTATATTTCGTGACCTAGTTGGGTTATGTTCCGATTTCATTTTGTTGTTTCTTTCGAAAGTTTTATTATAAACGCTTAATTAAATTAAATAACCTAATAATCTACGTTGTATGTTTGTAGGCCCAAACGCTCCGAACTCATCTCAGAATTAAAAAGGAAAAGAACGTGAAAGTCTCAGGTTGAGGTGGGGGTAATTTCTGAATTAACATTTAACTTTACGTGTTATATTGTATAGTCGCATGCTAGGGTTTTCGATAAGCTATTATATAATGATGAACGTTATATGATTTATTATATGAGATTACGAGCATGAGATGTGAGTTGATGATATCAGCATGTTATTGATTACTATACATATTCGTACTTATGTGTTATGTCTTACGTGCTGTGAATTAAATGTGTTGTTGGAAGAAAGATAAGAATATGTGTTCATGATGCATAGTTCTGGAGAAAGCAGGTTGGGATTAAGTCCTAACGGATATATGGAGGATTGGTGAAGTCCCCCTAACCAAATAATCACTTGGTGGATTCCGTTGTGGGATAAGGCGGGATATACCTGCGCCCACATCATTTATGTGTTGTGTATTGTACTTGTTGTGTTTAACTACTTATCTGATTTAAAGTTTTATGTTAGTTAACGAACTTATCTCCACGGGGTGTATTTGTATGCACTCACCCCACTTATGTGTTCGATACAGGTGATGATTTTGTTGGAAGGAGTTGAAGGGAGAGATGTGTCATGTCTGTTAAAGATGTTTTGTTATGATATTTTGTTAAACTGTTTTGGAACGACATACACTTACGCTTCTTTTTTGCTTAAACATGTGTATTTATAATCCACTGCTATAAATCTTTAACTTATATAGTTTTATATATATCCTCTTCGTTTCTCCTTCCTTTCTTTTTCTTCTTTCCTGCACGCCTGTCGAGAATACTCTGATAATTTTAAAATATTTTTCCCAATTTTGTTAAACTTTTAAAATAAATTATGGTTAAGTTTCGGGGTGTGACAATACCCATTATCGTTTCTATATTTTCAGCGTTGTCGTATCCAGCGTTGCAAAAAAAATTCGCTATTTAACAACAGTAAAAAGTTTTGTCGTATCTAAATACGACAACGTTTTTAAACCTTTGCACGAAAGTGTCGTCTTTTTTAAATATTTTTTAATTAAATATTAAATAGGATGCTGAAGTCATTATAATACGACAACGTTTTTAAACATTTGCACGAAAGTGTTGTCTTTTTAAAATATTTTTTTAATTAAATATTAAATAGGATGCTGATGTCATTACAACGCTGACACGTCATCATGCGTTGCCTGGGATTCGAACCCGAGTGCCATGGTGGAACTCCAACCACTAGACCACTAGTACTTTATTTATTAATATTCTACATGCATTTCTTTTATTTCAATTTTTTATATTTTTCAATTTTCTATTATCATATATTTTTTTGTTAATTTTTATTATTTGTATTTTTAATATATTTTAAAAGGTTATATATATATATATATATATATATATTTATTTAATTGGAAGATTAATGACTAATTAATATGTTTAGTAATGTTTAATCTAATTTCATTTTAAGACAATTATAAAATATACTAGTGCATATTTTTAATATATTTTATGAAAATACTATTTTTTAAAATTATGAGTTTATTCATATAAGATAATATTAATGCAAATAATATAAGATAAAATCATAAAATAATTAAACTTTTCAAATTTAATTTAATTAAAAAAACAATTAATATTATCACATATTTTTTGTTAATTTTTATTATTTGTATTTTTAATATATTTTAAAAGGTTAACAATATACATATATATAATTGGTATGATTTATTTATATCATTTTTTTTGCTTTATAAAATAATTGTTTAAACTAATATATGTTTTTTGTATTAAAACCAAACTCATTTTATCTTTATTTTTATTTTAGAAAACATTCATAATTTATGAATTATGAATTATAAAACATAATTTTCAAATTATGTTTTAAAATAATATATAAATTTTGTATTATTATATAAAAGGGTGAGAGTAATATTTTAGGTGTAGTTTCTTAATTAATTCAAAATAGTATTTTATAAAAATACTATTTTTTAAAATTATGAGTTTGTTCATATAAGATAATATTAATGCAAATAATATAAGATAACATTATAAATTAATTAAATTTTTTAAATTTAATTAAATTAAAAAATAATTAATTTATAATTAACACAACACATAAAAAAGTGTTGCACAATGGGTTGTCTATTGGCGAAAAAGTACTATGAAAAGACAATGCATAAAAGCGTTGCATACAAGGGTTGTCTATTTTTTAAAAAATAAGCTATTTGACAACACTTTGAAAAAAGCGTTGCACAAAAGCGTTGTCTATTTTTAAAAAAATACGCTATTCAACAACCCTATGAAAAAAGCGTTGTCTTATCCAAAAAAAGCATTGTCTATTTTTAAAAAAATACGCTATTTAACAACCCTATGAAAAAAGCGTTGTCTTATCTAAAAAAAGCGTTGTCTATTTTTAAAAAAATACGTTATTTAACAACCCTATGAAAAAAAGCGTTGTCTTATCCAAAAAAAAGCGTTGTCTTTGGTCGAATTTTTTGAACAAAGACAACGCTTTTTGGAAAAAGGGTTGTAAATTTCGAAAAGACTACACAAATTCATAAAAAGCGTTGTCTTTTGGGGGTTGTATCCTATTTTTCTTGTAGTGTCATATATATACAAACTTTGGCATGTGCTCATATATATATATATATATATATATATATATATATATATATATATATATATATATATATATTTACATATGCTACTTATATATATTATAATATATGTTACTCATATCATATTTACTGCACACACGGCACTTATGTATATGTATATATATAATATTGATAATAGTCAACTTCATTTATATAATATGCACACACACGTCCACTACTTGCATATATATATATATATTATATTATATGTGCACTTATATATATATATACCGTAACCAAATCAATTATTTAATTATTATTTATTTTTATCTATTCTTATTAATTAATTTCATTTCTATAATTTACACCATCAATAATTAATTCATTTATATTGTGCACTTAAATATCACTAGACTCAACCAATTATGATAGAGTTTTCTCAACACCATTAGAGTCTCAAGCAATTATAATAAAACTCTTTCCTCTCCAATTATGTAAGAACGTATAATAATTCAAGTATTTAAAAGCAAAATAAAATCATGCAAGATCACAAATAACACAAATAATAAGAGATGCATATGATGCATGAAATGCATTGGTCAATAAGTAACGAGGGACTCGGGTCTCACATCCTTCCCTCCTTATAAAAATTTCGTCCTCAAAATTTAGGAAGATTACCAATCTAAGACACATGTAAGTGTTTGTCTAGACATCCTCTTTTATTTGGTTCAAACTATTACTAGTGCCCTAATATTGTATTTATTATAGTTTATCTCATATTAAGTTATAAATTTATCTCGTATAATAGTAAACACATAATATGGAAAAAATTACATACTAATAACAAACTGGACGTGGACTTCACTCGACATGATTCTTTTAAGAGGACAATTAACATATTTTACAAAATATAATATACTCACATTGATCTGAAATTTACAATAAGATTTTCTTTCCTTAAGTGCTAATTAAGTTACATATTCGAGCAAAAGTATTATACTAAAGGCTATTTTCAATCCTCCATAATAGACACAGAAATATTACACCAAAAACTAGTTTCAACCCTCCATAGTAGATGCCAAAAAACAAAACTACTTTTAGTCTTCTATAGTAGAAATGTCACTTTGTTCTTCCTGTTCCTCGGGATCCTCTTCTTCATGTTCCTTAGGATCCTCTTCTTCTTTCTCTACCACGATGGGTGCTTCTGGCTCATGATGTGCTTCTTGATTACCTCGTACTACCTCTAAATTTGGAATTACCATTGTTAGATCAAGGAAACGGGTTCTAATTGCAGAAATTTGATGATTATGGGCTATCTCTCTTTCCTCATGTACTTGAATGTCATGATCCCAAGCATTTTGTGTATATTGTATTAGTCGTTCTAATTCCTCAATTTGATCTTGAAGGGCAGACACTCGTGCCTCCAAGTGGTGAACTCGTGCTCTTAAATGTTGGTTATACCTACATAGCTCCTCACTCGCTTCTACTAGTCCGTGAATGTCCATGTCAGAATTATGTTTATGTTAACCTATTACATTAAAATGTATACTTTTGTTAGGTGAAAAAAAAAATATCTACCATTTATATACTATTCCAATGTAACCTCGTTAATTATTTGTATTATTTCGTCTAGGAGAGAAAATTAGTAAAAACGGTGACCCTTGCCTATTACATTGTTATGGTAGACCTTGAGTTATGGTTCTGGTATTTATACTCGTGTGATTTCTAGCGTCACTCTATTCCTGAAGTTCAAAACATGTGAAGTCCATTCTGAGCAGCTATGTTATTCTAGCTATCGTCACATTTTATGAAAGTTATATCTTGCATTAGTATCTATGTGATATTAGATCACTCGAGAAATATTACTCTCAACCAGTAACATTATTCCATAAATCAATTAATAACCTCAAAATATTTCTTTGTCATTCGTTCGTCATCACAGTATAATATTATCGTGTAGGATAACATATACCCAACATACATATACTCACCATAAAAGTACATCATAAGCAAAACATCATGGAACATATTACAAACATCCACACATGGTCCCCATAGACCTCAAGTATTAGTCCTGGCTTTACGTATCACATCCGTGTACTAGGAAAAACACACACACTTACTCATCTTATCCATGTATTATAGTAGTCGCATCCCTATATAACCCAACGACCTGACAAAACATACACACTAACTCACTCAACACATAGTGACTAGTGACAATGTTCATCAATTCAAATAAAGTTCACAGATAGCATAACATAATCTAACCTACCAAATAACACTGCACCAACTCCTACGAACGGTCATTTACGCATACGAGCTCATGTTGTTGCAGTCAGTGGTTCAGTGGCGGCATCCAGCAAGCAGTGAGTCAATAACAATGACATCAAACAACAAAAAGATCATAGTTCATTAAAGTAATTTAACAAGGAAACATCGATAAGCACAACTTTTTCCTCATATGGAACCCTGCTATATTGAAACATGTTATCTATAGTTCTCAGCCAATCTTCTGCCTCAATGGGATCTATAACATCCTCAAACATTGGTGGATTAAGTTTTCTAAATCTTTCTCCCACCACTACTCTCACCTCGAGTTCTTACCATTTTTATCAACTAAAATATAGAATCCTAAACCACATTGCAAGTATAAATAATAAAACATATGAATGCAAAAAAATAAAATAAACTTACTGACATTATGTTGTGCTCCACAAGTTCTAAGATCATGTACATGGATTGTCTACAGAACCTCAGTTGGGCTTTGATACCACTCTGTCACGACCACATTTCTAACATAGCTAGACGCAAAAGGTTTTTATATTAAAACACCTGTAAGTGAGTGTGTGACTTTTTTTAAACATAATAACTGATAACTTTTCTTGCACCTGAAACTCGGTAAGACTATAATACATTTCATAGCGTGTACCATAAAGTCAAGACACACCCACTTCTATATATACATATTTAAACACATCAGAGTACGAGAATAAAGAAGTCAAGATATATTATCAAAATATATCATTTAAAGCAAAATAAGCCCATAGCGTAGCCCAATAGGTCGTCATCCATGTACACCATCTCTGAACCCGTAGAAACTCAACAACACAGTCAGTAAGTCCATGAACTTATACATCAGCAGGATCACCTACAATGTATGAACTATATGAGCTAATAAGCTCAGTAAGCAGAAATTATGCGCATAATATTAATGATATGAAATGATGTCAATGAAGCATGCTAATGATTGAAAACTTTTCTTTACAAAATCATTTTCCTTCATTGGGCCCCTTGACCACCTAGCTACTAAGCACCGGATAGAGCTCAATATAACATCATTCATCATTATAGCCATATTCATGTCTAACAGGCCCCCGGCTGAACGAATCAAGCCGTAGCGATGTCTCACATGCCACCGGCTAAGCACATAGTAATGGTAGTCGTAACTATGTCCCACAGGCCCCCCGGCTGAGCGAATCAAGTTGTAGCTATGTCTCACAAGCCCCCAGCTACCCATATAATACATCGTAAGCATGATTACATGTCTCGGTGCTAGTAGTGGTCAATAAAATACTTTTCATCTTGAAATCATGTCTTGCATGCAGAATGCAATAACTTTCATCATTTACATATGCACGTGTTGATGCTCGTGTTTCGTAATGCATCACATATATTTCCCCATAGCATTTTGCAACCACATTAATTCTCAAGAATACATGAAATCACATAATATCATTTCACATAGCATCACTCAAACACTCCAATTCTCAAGGAGATGTAAAATAACATGATGTCACTTAATCAATATACATATATATCACGAAATACTATGTTCATACATTGTAGTTGCAAATGAATTTCTACTTACCTGAATCTCCAGGGATATTGATTGTATAAACTTCTGATTACCTCTCAAATTTTCTTACCGTTTTATTTCTCTGTGTAAACCCTCTGTTTTTATCACTGCTTTCTTTCTTTTATTTTCTTCTCTCCATCCATTTGTGAGGAGAAAAGTTACTTATATATGTATATGCTTATTCCACCGCCTAACCACAAAACTTCCTTTCTAAAATTTCCTAATATTATTATTATTATATTATGCTAGTAATTAAGTTGTTGGCAGCTTAACTATCTGTCACGCAAAACATGCAATATATATTAAGTTCTCATATATATACAAACTTTGGCATGTGCTCATATATATATATATATATATATATATATATATATATATATATATATATATATATATATATGTTACTCATATCATATTTACTGCACACACATATATATATATATATGTTACTCATATCATATTTACTGCACACACGGCACTTACGTATATGTATATATATAATATTGATAATAGTCAACTTCATTTATATAATATGCACAAACACGTCCACTACTTGCATATATATATATATATATATATATATATATATATATATATATTATATTATATGTGCACTTATATATATATATATATATACCGTAACCAAATCAATTATTTAATTATTATTTATTTTTATCTATTCTTATTAATTAATTTCATTTCTATAATTTACACCATCAATAATTAATTAATTTATATTGTGCACTTAAATATCACTAGACTCAACCAATTATGATAAAGTTTTCTCAACACCATTAGAGTCTCAAGCAATTATAATAAAACTCTTTCCTCTCCAATTATGTAAGAACGTATAATAATTCAAGTATTTAAAAGCAAAATAAAATAATGCAAGATCACAAGTAACACAAATAATAAGAGATGCATATGATGCATGAAATGCATTGGTCAATAAGTAACGAGGGACTCGGGTCTCACAACAACCATGGGACCAAGTTCAGGAAACAATCCACTAAATCAATGATTGTTACACTGTTCCCTTCTCTATTACAAATAGAGGAATCAAAATATATCAATCTATCCTCAAGAATGCAATTCTTGGCATACACAAAGATATCTAGGAAGAGAGCAAGCAAATAGTACAAAAGATGTCACGCCCCGAAACTTAACCATAATTTATTTTAAAAGTTTATCAAAATTAAAAAAAAATATATTTTAAAATTATCAGAGTATCCTCGACAAGTGTGCAGGAAAGAAGAAAAAGAATGGAATGAGAAATGAAGAAGATATATATAAAACTATATAAGTTAAAGATTTATAGCAGCGGATTATAAATACACAGGTTTAAACAAAAGAAAAGCGTAAGTGTATGTCGTTCCAAAACAGTTTAACAAACATCATAACAACAAAATCTTTAACAGACAGGGCACATCTCTCCCTTCAACTCCTCCCAACAAAATCATCACCTGTATCGAACACATAAGCGGGGTGAGTCCATACAAATACACCCCGTGGAGATAAGTTCGTAAACTAATATAAAACTTTAAATCAGATAAGCAGTTAAACACAACAAGTACAATGCACAGTACATAAATGACGTGGGCGCAGGTATATCCCGCCTTACCCCACAACGGAATCCACCGGGTGATTATTTGGTTAGGGGGACTTCACCAATCCTCCATATATCCGTTAGGACTTAATCTCAACCTGCTTTCTCCAGAACTATGCATCATGAACACATATTCTTATCTTTCTCCCAACAACACATTTAATTCACAGCACGTAAGACATAGCACATAAGTACGGACATGTAAAGTAATTAATAGTATACTGATATCATCAATCATGTTTCATGCTCATAATCTCATAACACAAATCATATAATGTTCATCATCATATCATAGCTTATTGAAAACTCTAGCATGCGACTATACAATACAACACATAAAGTTAAATGTTAATTCAGAAATTACCCCCACCTCAGCCTGAGCGGTACGATTTTCACGTTCTTTTCCTTTTTAATTCTGAGATGAGTTCGGAGCGTTTGGGCCTACAAACACACAACGTAAATTATTAGGTTATTAGATTAATTAAGCGTTTATAATTAAACTTTTGAAAGAAACAACGAAATAAAAACGGAACATAACCCAACTAGGTCACGAAATATAGAGGATTCAAAAAGGAAGCTTTAAAGACAAGAATGGGTTAAAACGGGTGAGAAACGAAACTAAACGAAGCATTTTAGGGTTTTGGGGTAAAACTGTAATTACAGAGAAGTTTTGGGGTCAAAAAGTAGTTTCTGAAATTTGGGAGGGGTCGAAATGCAATATACGGAAGTTTTGGGGGTGAAAAACAAAGAGTTGGAAACTTCTAGGGGTGAAAATATAATTTTTCAAAAGCTTTAGGACTAAACTGCACCAAACAAAAGTTGGAGGACCAAAAGAGAATAAGCATAAACTTAAGAAATTGCAAGTAGGTCCCTGGAGTTAATCTAATTTTCAAAATCCACCCCACCCCAAACCCCCTGTTCCCGTCGCCACTACCATCTCCAGTTTCCGACGCCGGCAACCCCTGCCGTCGGTGAACTCCACCTCCAACACCCCCCTCGCCTGGCGCACTGAGCGCCGGTCTCCTCCGGTCACGGCGGCGCCAGAAACGTCGCCCGCAAACATCACTCCACCACCACCAAACTCAACCAAATACAATCCAAGCTTCACCCAAACACATGCATTGTCGGCGCTCCTTGCGCCGGCCGACCACTCATACGGCGGTGCTGCATGCGTCGCCCCGACCACCCAGCAATGGAAGAGAGATGAGAGAGAGCAGAGAGATCGAGAGAGACGAGAGAGAGAGAATCGGGGAGAGAGAGAGCAAAGGAGATGAGAGATAAACAATGCATGCAGAAACTTTGACTGGCCGTTTCCGGAGATCGGTCGGTCCGATCAACGATCCGAGCCCGAAATCACGACGGACTTGGCGAGAACTTCAATTTAGGCTCAAGAATCACTCCGATCGGTGGTCGGAAACGAAGAGAGAGAAAAAAGTGGGTTTTTAGAGAGAGAAACCGAATCTTCTCCGGCTAATTGCCGGCGAACGCGGCGGCGGATGACGATTCCGAGCCCAGGGTTGGAACGGGCTCGGCGAGGGCTTTAAGATAGTATAGGTTTCGATAGGTTTCAGTCGGAAGAAAAATCCGGCGACAGCGACAGCGACGGCGGCACTCCGGCCGGCCAGCCACCGGAAAACAAGAGAGAAGGAGGAGCCGGTTATAGCATAGTTACCTTAGGTTAATTATATCATTAATCTTTTTATAATTTTAAACTTTATATTAAACATTCTTATGATATTAATTGTTTTGAGATATCATTCGAACTCCGATTTGATTCTTTCTTTCGGTGTTTTGTTCGATTTTTCATTCTCGTTCATCTCGTCCCACTTACAAATTATTTTATCGACTTGTCTTTTTATGGAATAAATCTAAAACATTAAACTTAGATTAAAACTTACTTATAATTAGATTTTCTAAGACGCACATAAAGTAAATCAAATAATTAAAGGTTTAAATATTTAGTTATCAAATTATGCATCGATAAAACCTAGTCGTCACAAAAGAGAATAAATTTACTCCGATCAAATCAAAGAACACGTCACCACGAGCTCTCCCTCAAAATTTGGAGCAAAACGGTGAAGAAACGAACCCGAAATTCACAAACCCTTCTTCTCTTTTTCCTCCCATTTTTCTCTCTCATTTCCCTCTCTTTTCTGCTGATTTCAACGAGCTACTGTTGTTCAAAAACAACCCTCTTTTTCCTTTTTTTTTTAGTTTAATGGACTTTTATTTAAATATCATGCTTCTGGGCCCAACTATTTTGGGTAGCCCAACAATAATATCATATTGGAAAAGGATATCAAATGTCAGATTGAATTAGCTATTTTATATATAGCTATTTTATGGAGCCAATCTTGTTTATGTGGTAATTCACGTCTTTTTTTTTTCTTTCTTTTCTTACGTTTTAATTACCACGCATCATTCATTTTTATTTTATTATATTTTTAAATAAAAAAAATTTTTATTCATCTAAAATTCTATCTCCACACATCCTTTTCAAACTCATCTCATTATATCCACATTTTTTTATATTTAACATTAATACTAATTTTTAATTTCTTTTCTTATCTTGTATTTTCCATTAATATCAATAGTACTTGAAAAAAATATTTTTAATTTTTTTTAATTGTACATAAGTTTACAAATTGTTTAAAAATTTCATGTACTTGTAGATTTTTATGGAGTAAACTCAATCATCTATTTTGTAGATCTTTATGGTGTAATATCAACCATCTATTTTGTTTGAATTGTATATAAGTTTAGAACTTGTCATTTAATAGCTTTTGTCACCTCCTTATACATTGTGAAGATTACAAATATAAATAAATAAAACCTATCAAATGTTAAAATAAATAAAAGAAAAATATACATCCAAACATTCTTATTTTTTGTTCTTGACATAAATATAAATAAATAAAACCTATCAAATGTCAAAATAAATAAAAGAAAAACATCCTAACATTCTTATTTGTTATTTTTGACATAAATAAAAATAAATAAAAGAAAAATATCGAAACATTCTTATTTGTTGTTGTTGATATAAATAAAAATAAATAAATAAAAAAAGATCCTAACATTCTTATTTAAAAAAATAAAATAAATGGTTGATTTCTAGACAAGTTCTAAAGATATATAGAATTAAAAAAAAAAAAAAAGATGATTGAGATTACCACATAAAATCAACAAGAACTTTTAGACAATTTTCTAGACAAGTTCTAAATTTAAAATATACAAGTTCTAAAGATATATAGAATTAAAAATATAAATGATTGAGATTACCCCATAAAATCAACAAGAACTTCAAGAACTTTTGGACAATTTTCTAAACAAGTTCTAAACTTAAAACAAAATAGATGGTGAGATTACTCCATAAAAATCTACAAAGTAGATGGTTGAGATTACACATAAAGATCTACAAGTACATGAAATGTTTAGACAATTTCTAAACTTATGTACAATTAAAAAAATCTTAAAATATTTTTCTAAGTACTATTGATGTTAATGAAACTACGAGAGAAGAAAAGAAATTGAAAATTATTGTTAATGTTAAATAGAGAAAAAAAAATCAAAGTACTATTTGTATTAATGAACCTAGGAAAGAAGAAAATAAATTGAAAATTAGTATTAATGTTAAATACAGAAAAAAAATGGAGATAAAATGAGATGAGTTTGAAAAAGATGTATGGAGATGGAGATCAAATAAGATGAGTTTGAAAAACATGTGTCAACATAGAATTTTAGGTGAATAAGAAAAAAAGATTTATTTAAAAATGCAATAAAATAAAAAAGAATAATACGCGCTAAGTATATGAAATTTTTAGACAATTCTAAACTTATGTATAATTAAAAAAAAAATTAAAATATTTTTCCAAATACTATTGATACTTATGTACAATTAAAAAAAATCTTAAAGATATTTTTTCAAGTACTATTGATATTGATGAAACTATGACAATTTCTAAACATATATATAAATTTAAAAAAATCTTAAAATATTTTTCCAAGTATTATTAATAATAAGAGAAATAAAAAAAATTGAAAATTAGTATTAATGTTAAATAGAGAAAAAAAAAAGATAAAATGAGATGAGTTAGAAAAAGATGTGGAGAAACATAATTTTAGATGAATAAGAAAAGAAGATTTATTAAATAAATTCAATAAAATAAAAAAGAGTGATACGCGGTAATTGAAACGCAAGAAAAGAAAGAAAAAGAAAATTAAGACGTGGATTGCCACATAAGCGAGATTGGCTCTGTAAGAAACCCAACGATGGGTTCTTTATTATTACTATATATATCTACAAAGTTAATTGATATCTTCGATTCATGAAATATAAACGAAATAAAACACTTAAATTTGTATATAAGTCCTATTGAAGTAAGGATTATTATTAGAAAAAATTAAATTTAGTATAATCAAATCCCCATAATGTTAAGTTTAGGAACTCCCTCCACCCTCGTTTGAGGTGGATCCTTAGAGGGAACCGGGGTTTTCTCACCCCACTAACAAGCCTAAATATAAATAGTTTATTCTTGATTCTCTAAAAAAACAATTTATTATCACTTATAATCATTATATTCATTACTATAATTATCATATTATAATTGTAAAATCAAAAGAAGAATTTAATTACGTAGACGAAATTGTGTAGAATTGTTGTAAATTTGTAAAATCATTTTGATTAATTCTGAATATTGCTTAGAGATTGTCCAAATTAATTCGAAATGGGTAATTGGGTTTGGCGCGGTGCATGCTTTCACTAGGGCGCCAAGTTTCCCGCCATTTCCCTTCTACAAAACCCCCCACGCAGTCCTCACACATATTACACACCAGATCTACACACACATAGCCACACACAATCGGTCAGATCTACACGCACCAATACACACGTAGTCGCCGACATGGTTGTGCCCTTAGGTCCCGGAAAGTTCTATGGCAGCAGCTTGCCGCGACCACGGTTCTACACTGACGTCAAATTCAATGGCGAAAGGGTAGATCCGCCACTCACTGTCATGGGTCCACTCATGGCGTGGGCGGAGGAGGCTCACTGGTCCATGGGAGGTCTCAATGTCAAGCGCCACCGCCTCCAAGGCCGTATCGAGGGAAATATTGAGAGGCTTCGCGCGCAGCGAGAGAGCAGCTTCAAGAGATCCCCAAAGCAGCACAAATCCGTCAAGGGTTCAGCCCCTTCTCGCTCTGACAAGGGTAAATACAGAAGCGAGGTTAGCAAAACTCCGTCGCCTCCGCCCGCTCCGGTGGCGATTAAGAGGCGGCGGGTGGTCGGGTTGCTGGATGAAGACGAAGAGGAGGTGGTGACGAAGAGGGGGCCGGTGAGGAAATTGGGGGATGATTTTGAGAGGGTGGCGAGGGAAAGTGGGATGGCTGTAGAAGAGGCAGTGCCGGCGAGAACGAGGAGTAAGAGCGTTAAGGAGAATGTGAGATCTGATGAAGGGAAAAATAAGAAAACGAAGAGGAAATTGGTGAAGGAGGGGAGAACGATTGGGTCGGCGGTGGTGGATGCGGCTGCCGGAATCAGAAGTTCGCCGCGATTGGCAAAGCTCCATTGATGAGTTAGAGGTGTTCGACGATTTGTCTAACTGAAAGTGTTTTAGGATTAGGCTTTTTTTATGTACTTAATTGAGTGTTTAGATCTGGATTAAGAAATGTTATATCAGTTTATGACTGCATTGTGGTATATATTGATCCTTATTTTCAATTGCTAAAATACTTGGTTCCTTGAATTGGGCATCTATCTAATTTACATTGCAAAATAAAAATATCATCTAATTTTACCTGTGTTTATGCAGCCTGTTACAAATGTCAATTTGGGGTTAAATGTTTTTATTAAGGTAGTAAGTATTAGTTTTAGGAAGAATCGTGCTAAAATGTTTTTTCAATTGTAACTTAATTTGTATTGTAAAATTTATAAACAATTTCTAGGAAGAATCGTGCTACAAATTTGAGGATCTCTGTTTCATTTATTTATTTAATTTTTATTCTTTCTTTTGGAGGAATTTGGTAATTTGTTCTTGAACAATTTGATAAAATGCGTGCATTGATTTTGCTGTCATCGGGAACATTTAAAGCATAATTTTTATTTTTTTCTTAGTACAGTCCATCACACAAAATAAATTATGATAATATATTAATATCCAGTGTAGGTTATAATTTCCTTTTGAATTAGTGGGCTTGGGCTGCTTAAAAGAATAGACTGAATGGTTTCGATGTAATTTATCGGTATGGGTTTGGTCCGTTTGGATGGGGCAAATTGTGGACTAAAAACAAAAGTCTTCAACTGTACTCTACAGCAGCAATGTTTGTGGAATCGAATTAGGGGTCAAACTATTTGTTTTTTTTTTTTTTTGAGAAAAAATAGGGGTCAAACTATTCTGACCACTGGTTCTATCGATATTACGACCGGTTGAGGAAATTACAAAATAATTTTCTAAGCTTTTATCATATTACGCAATGTTATGAATTTTTTTTTGTAAAATTTTTTGGAATAATAATATTAATAATCTAAAATCATTTTTAAATATCAATAATAAATTTAAATCATTTTTCATAAAGTCTAAAATATAGCTTAAAATAACCACAAATTCACAACATAACACATAAAATTTATATATATATATATATTAATAACAAAATTATGTGTCCTCTAATTTGTTTTTTAATCATTAAGTTTAATAATATATGAAATTCTCTTTCAAAACTATGAATGTATCTTTAATTGCTTATAACTTATTTACAATGTAAATTAAAGGTTGTCTCACATATGAAAAATAACTAAAAAAAAATATATGAGATAATAGAATAAAGTGTAAGAGTTTGTCTCACAATAGATAATAATTATAATAATGATGCATGAGGTTGTTGCACATTGATTAGCAACTTAAAATAGCATTGAGGTTATAATTACTAATGATCCTAATACATAATGGTGTAGTTATTTCACAATTCTTTAATTAATAGCAGGTAAAATAATAACAAAAACATAAAACATTTAAAAAAATGTTTTTAGGTCAATATTAAACCAATTATGCCAGTTTTGACTGGTCAATCGTGAATCTTTTTCTTTATTATTTCACCTAAAAAAATAGGATCGACAATCGGTTTGTCAACAAACGTTTTAAATTAGATATACACTGATTGATACAAGCAATTCAATTACATTATCTAAAATATTACTTCGATGAAAATAAGGTCTTCATAACATAGTGTCAGATGATAATTATAATTTTAGACGTTTTGAAATTAGTAGGTTTAGTCAAATAGCTAGGATTAATTTGTCCGAAACAATTATTTGAAACTAATCAAATAATCAATTATACTCATAATTACATTGTAATTCGACTATAAGGTCAATTTCGATTATATAACCTCCCCCCACCCACCCCAATCCCACACACAATTTTTTTTAGTGATTCATTAATTTCCACACGGTTTTAATTAGAAATTCAATTTTGAGTTAATTGACAATATTAACTAATGTCATGTTATGTTAATGCGATCCTAATTAGAGGAGTTTGATGCACGGTAGGAAAAAAATATCTAATTTCATATAGTGGAATATTTTAATTACGAGTCTTGTAGGTCAAAGTTTGATGAGAGTTTTAATTTGGATCGAGAGTCTCAATTGTTATCTACACTTTATAAAAGGATAAAGTTTGATCAAAATTATTATCCGGATCACTTAAGTTTTCTAATTTTTATTAAATCTCATTCCTCTTTTTCCCTAATTCATTAAAAAAAAAAATGAAATATTCCATTTAATACCAACTTAATCTATTTTCCCATCAAACAACCAAATATTTCAATTTAAACCATCACATTAATATGAAAGACACACATGACAACAACTAAAGTTAGATCAACTTTTAGAAAAACATCATACTAAAATTGAAAAAAAAAATTTAAGAAATATTATAGAAAGTTGTCAACTTAAATATGGTGTAAAAATTGAACAGTACCAAAGTTATAAGTTGAAACTTCCATATTTAACCTATCACAAATTACCACTAATTTATATTCGAATTTAAAGAACTACATATTTTTTACATAGAAGAAGATCTGGTCCGTTGGATTTTGGTGATTTCATGACATCTCTCCTAATATATAGTAACATAATTAGATGTATAATATATGTCAATCAGAAAATAACCTAACAACCAATTTTTTCAATTATTTTCTTAATTGTCATATATCACACATTAATATACTATTATGAAGGTAGCATAGAATTTCCCATGCACTTTTATTTGGTAGGTAAAATTAACTGTCTTGTGGAATAAAATGGTTGAATGCTAGTAACTAAAGTGATGGCCCAACTACTATTTCACGTTTACCTTTCCTTCCTGTCGGTGCCCACCGTGCCCTATTCCACAATCCACATCACTTTACCAAAAATATATTTCTTCATCTATATATTTAAAATTCATATTTTTTTTATTTTTTAATAAAAAAATAAAGGGGTGATTGAGTTTGATTTGAATGAGGATCATATGCTAATATTTATGCATTATCAATAGAGGAATTATATATATGTATCTATTTCCTGATTTAAATTCTAATACTGATAAATCTAGATTCAACAAACAAAATTATATTTAAGGACAAAAAAAAAAAAAAAACTCACATGTTCAGTTACCTTTATTATACCTGAGATTTAATATTGCGCTTTGGTTGCCTTCTGCAGTTGAACGTGATATAATGTCTCTTGTTAACATTGATTAACTTTATTCATTTAGTTCGTTTCCAAAGAAATATGAATAAAACCATCAACTATTTTGAAAATAAACTAAACTTAATCATAAAATTTCAACCAGACATTCAAAATCATGTTGAAGTAGATAAATATTCAAATGTAATATAGATTAGATATTTGAGATTCTCTTTATAATGTTATTTACTTCATTAATAATATCCACATCCACATTCCGTCAAAAATAAAAACAAAAACACATTTCTGGAATTAGCAAATTAGCAATTTCGATATGAGGATGATTCTTTTCTCCTAACACAAACGGAATGCTCATATTCCTCAACAGTGGGGGTATTTATGAAAGTAGAGATTACCCATGAATATCTCTAGAACACTTCTAATCAAGAAACATGAAGAAACCTTCTGACCGCCCTTCAATCAAATGAGATGTAAATCGAGGGATATTCTTGAATGGTAGATACATGTAGAAGAGAGCCAACAAAATTCAAATTTCAAGACAAACTCATAATATCCCACATCAATACATACCTTACCAACTCGGATATACCGACATGTCTCTAGAATACGTTACCCTGAATTAAGATGTTGATGATGAATAGGATTAATGGTCATGATTTTAGTAAAGAGTACATAATTTAAAATCATCAGAATGAGTTGGGTCTATTGGGCCAGTCCATCCCACTAAAATGTAAGGTTTGATTGAGCACTTAGAGACATTTTTTGATGAGATGAGCTTTTGATGGGTTAACCCACCTTAATGAAGGATGGAATATCGAGGTTAATCATTTTATTTTAAAAATGAGTTTTGAAGAAAAATCTATTTTTCAAATGTATTTCATATTTTAAATGTAATTGAATGCATTTACATGTGAGTAAAATTTATAATATATTACATGTATTGCTATTTTTCCTTTCAAAAGACCAAACAATAATAAAATGTTGGCAAACCGTGGAGGGCTTGGGTTGTGATGTGTTGGAGGTCGGCCAGGTCTATACAATTTAGGGCCTAAGTAACTAATTACAAGATGCTCAATTACGGCCCGAGTCCATAATATTATAACTTTAGTAAGAAATAATACAATAATTTTATATCTAACAAGAAACTATGTAAGTGACTAATCCAATTGTATTCTGTTTTGATGTACACTTTTTTATGCCGATTAAATATCATTCTAAAGTTTTTATTATAAATTAAATAACATAAAAATTGAACTAATATACACTTAGCTAATCAATGAATTTAGTATTCAAATTTGGAAAGAGAATCAAATTCATCCCAAAAAAGGTTGAACATATCAAATTCATAAATTTAGCTAAGGAATAGTGGTGCGGATAATTTGGGATTTAATAAATTGCATAAGAGTTTAAAAACTATACTTAATTGGGATTGGAGGAAGTGTATATCGTAAAGAAAAATCAATTTAATTATTTATTAGTTACAATTTAAGGAAGGAGAATTGCAAGTTGAGATGTAATTCAAATTGAAATATCTGTTGTAAAATATGTACCTCGAATGTATCACCTTCTATTGATCAATATTTCAATAATAGAAAATGAACAAGATAGAAAATAGATAAGATTAATAAAATAGAATTTTATTAATCAACATTTCTTCATATAATTTATTTCATTATATATATTAGTTGGTGGACTCGACCAAAAATTATATATAGTAAAATATGAAGGGTTTGTGGAAATAATGTCCACTTTATTTAAATTAATTATAACAATGTCATCACCCAAATCAAATGGGGCATGAATAATCGATTAAATTGAGATGCCAAAGAAAATCAGCATGATAAATTATTGTACAATCAATAAACTATTATAAAATTAAACTACTATTACCCATATGAAGTAACACGAATTCAAAGTTTCTAATATTATTATAAGGTCTTGTAGGGTTTTCCCTTTTCCCTTTTTTTACTTCGTTGACATACGGAGTCTATTTGTTAACAATATAATCAAGGATGGAAAGAACCTAAAAACAGGATCTAAACCGTTGTTTTAAATATACAAATAGGTCAAATAATATCAATAGTTCACCTACTCTTTTATTTTTAAATATAAAAATGACAGGCCCTAAAACCTTAATGTTTTTTTCCAGAAAAATAATAAATTATTGGTTACATCAAATTAAGTTAAAAATTAATTTAAATTGACAATCAATAATTCTGAAACTAATAGATGAAGATTCAGATACAAGTCCGCATTAAATTCATGAATAAACCTTATAATCAAAGAATTACTTCAAGTACTCTATCAATTGAATAGGCATTATTATTTTATTTTTTTCCAATCTAGATTAATTTATTAGTTTATTAAAAAAGATACATAATTATAGCATACAACAACTTTAAATAATGTGTCAATAATGTTGCCGACAATGATTTAATGCAACTATTTTTATTGGCCAGCTAAAGATAAAAAAAAATTATTACCCACTTGCATCGCACGTGCAAAAGCCACCATAAATGCTTAATTCCTTGTCGTTATTTCCCAATTTAAATCAATTTATAATCTAATATTACCGCTGTCCCAAAATAATTGTCATTTTGTATCTGAGATTTGTTCTAAAATATTTATCATTATAGGATTTCAAAAAATATTTTGCCCAATTTTTTCAAAATCACCCCATTTATTCTTTCTTATTAAATATTTTATTATCTCAAAGTAAATATTGAAAATATAAAAAGGAAGAACAAAAGTAATGAATAGATCAGTCATTTTGTAGGTCTTCTTAATTTGTCTGAAAAATGTTAAAACATCAATTAATTTGGGACGGAGGTAGTACATGTTTAACCTTATATTTCAAATAAACAAATTACATATATTAATGACAAAAACTCATGTGCAACCGTCGCACAAAAACATACTTATAAAACATATATTTATAACTAAAAAATGCATACTAATAATTGTAAAAGATATATTTGGATCATGTCGCATGTGAGACAGTCTCTCAAGAGACAAACTCTATATTAATTGATATCCATATGTCTTAAATATATAATTAAATACTAGATGATGCAGTCTCGTTATTTCAAGCCCTAAGTTTTTTCATCTCATATAAGTTTTTTTATGATTAATTAATTCTTCCATAATCGAATGCTAGTTATGAGTCATATATCCAGAATTAAATATTGTGCAGGAAAAATGCTTGTATTATGGACTTTGTCTCTTAAAATGGAAACACATAAATAAGCAAGCAGAAACTGTCAGGCAGCGATAAGTAAATCAAATTAAATTTAATACAACGTACAGTTTATACTATGCATTAATTAAAAATTGAAAAATAAGCACACTTGAAATTTGACCAGGAGGATAGACGATACTACTCATTGGACTATGAGATACTACAAATTGTGATGCTATGAATTTACCATGTTGAAATTATTTCCAATATATGACAAATATATTATTTCAAAACTTTAATTGGGGAAATTGTATTATAACCAGCATTCTTCCTAATTAGAGTTTAGGATGAAAGAAAAAAAGTATACTATTTTCATCGACATTGATATTTACTCAATAATCACGTAGTAGTAATAATAATAATAATAATAATAATAATAATAATAATAATAATAATAATAGTAGCTCTTTTGTGTAATTGGTGCATGGATCCATACATTCGAATTGGGTCGGGTCAGATCCACGCATTTTCCTTTTTTTTTCCCTAACTTTTATGTTGGTCATATCTTTATATTATATTAGTCATACCTTTATATCCAGATTTCATAATCTTAGTGCAATACTTTAACTTAAAAAAAAGAATTCGCTGACATTTATATTATGTTAGTCATACATTTATGTTATATTAGTCATACATTTATGTAATGCTTTAACTCCAAAAAAATACCCTAATTTCGGCATAAGTTGTACATGCTTACCTTTATGTGATATTCTTCATACATTTATGTTATATTATTTATACATTTATATCAATATAAATATACCTTTATGTAATATATAAAGGTACATCTAACATAACTAAAAGGTATGACTAATATAACCAAAATATATGAAATGTATTAATAGTTGTTTAAAAATATGTTAAGATACAAGTAAAAATCTAAATAGGTATGTTTAACACTACATAAAGGTATGACACTTGAGATCGAATTTGGACGAATTTGTGTGTGACCTTGTAGCGCGTGCGAGTGCATGGCTGCATGTGGGGGTGAGTGCACGGTTCCAGATCTGTGCAATAGGTGCACAAATGTTTTTGTTTGTTGGTCCTAAGTGGCACAGAGGTTCGGAGGGGGGTGAATGAACCTCTATCGATTTTTCAAAAATCTTTCAAACTTGCAGCACAGTATTCTGTAGCAGAATACAGTACAGAATGCAGTACAACTAACTGGTCTATAATATAGCACAACTAATTGTACCGGAGTTCTTTGCAGCGGAAACTTTAAACTTTGATAGAGTTCCTTTTGAAAACCTTTTCAGAAATGAGTTTTAGCTAACTTTGAATGTTGTATGATGCGATGTTAAATGCAGTAAGATATAACAGCAGAAATGCTAAAATACAAAAGATAAACACATGTACAAGACTTATAATGGTTTGAAAGTGGTGTAATCCTTCTACATCCACTCTACTCCTTCTCTAATGAGGAACCTCGTTAAGCAAATTTGATTTACAGGATTCGACCTTACAACCTACTAAGACTCAACTTCTATACAGGTTGCTCGAATCAAACAGGCTGATCCATACAGGATCCTACTAACTCACACAGAGTTGTTGCCTTAAACTTCTAAGGCTAAATACTTAGTAAGGATTTAAATCCTATCAACTGAGGACACCACTAAAACAACCTAAATACACAACACAAAGGTTAAAAGTATATAGATTTCTTCAACTGGTGCTTGAAGCAGCCTTAATGAATCTTGAGCTTGAATGCTTCTAAGGATTAACTACTTCTATTAAAGGTTAAGTGATTGAAAACTTTGAATGTTGAGAGCTTTGAGAGTTTGTTCTAACTTGAGAGTGAGTGGTTAGTTTTTCAGTAGTTACTTCAGTCAAGTCTTTCTCTATTTCTAGGTGAAGAAATATGTCTGTTGAAGGGAGACGCATTTCTTTGAATTTGAATCCTCTTTAAATGTTCTTGAGCTCACATAAATTCTTTTGAAGGGTTGCATTTAATTTTCATTGTCTTACACTTCAGACTATTTAATACAGTTGTACTAGGTTGCAGATTTGTTGCAGTCTGCCAGTCCACGTGTAAGCAGATTACTGATTCTCGGTACAGTTTGATTAGTTTGTCTCTACTAGCTAGTTTTGGAAAGACATTTTCTTGGACAACATTGATCTTCCTCGTACTGCATTGTTGTGTGTGATTGTCCATTCATGCTTTCTATCTTTCTTTGACTTGAAATTCAGTACTTGTTTTCTACAACTAATGCAACAATGCAACTTTCTGTTAGCTTGTTATATTTTGCTCTTTTTACTGTCTTGCTGCATTATTCTGCTTACAGTATAAAAATATTGTTTTCTTTTGTTGTATTCAGTAGCGACTTTTCTTATTGCTTGCAGAATCTTCATTCTTGATCAATTGGCTACTGAATTTCGAAATCCTCTATTTTTCAACTTGTCTTCTTGACTCAAAACTTATCTAAGTTTCACTTAAACATTATTAAAATTGGTGTACTCTAAATTCCTATTACAAAGTTGTTTTGTCTCATCAAAATCTACATAAATTTCCTAACATTGTCTAATAATAATAATAATCACTAATTGTATGCATACTATGTGATTGATTAAGTAAAAACAAGAGCATTTTTCATTTTTTATCACTTGTCCTAGAAAATGTTTTTTTATAATCACAATTTAAAATTATTATGAACCAATAAAATTTCTTTAGATACATCTTTACATTTCTTGCTCATACCAGCTACATCAACCCGTTGCATCAAACTAAAATCATACGAATTATATTTCATATCAATAAAATCAAGTCAATACATTTCTTTCAAATCCAAACACTAACATCATATATATAGTGTAACGATAAAATTGAATTGTTCCAATTAAATCACATATATGATATTTAATATAAACTTAAGTTTTAATATCCTAGCTCATGACACAATTTACAAAAAAAAAAAAAAAAAGATGAAAAATATTTGCGACTATAAAAGATTCCCCCATATCTAAGTTTGGAGGTTTCCCTAAAAGACACCAACTCCTCTAACAAATTTTAAAATCATTAGTTGTAATACTATAATGAGTTAATTTTCTTAGATTTTCTGTTATTAGAGACCACAATATATAATAATATGTTGAACATCATGTTATAGTGGTATTCAAACAGTTTGAACTGTTGTTAGTTCAAACCTTTGAAATGCCAAATCGAAATCAAATTGTGGGATTTCAGTTTCGGTTCCGATTTGTAAATCGGCAGTTCCAGTTCGAACTATAGGTTTGGCCGATTTCAATATTCCTTTTTGTTTTTAATTTTTTTAATTTTTTTTAAAATTAAATATGCATATAAATATTACAATTATTCATAGATTACAACATAATAATTTTGTTTGAGTTGATAATTTGATATAAATGAAAAATTAGAACAACACAACATTACAACTTACAAGTTACAACTTCAAATATAAGATATTACAATTTAAATACAACGAAATACAAATCATATTTACCTAAAAAAATTACAACTTATAATACAAATTAAGAATAATAATCAATACAACTTAAAACGAAAGAGTAAAATAACATAAATACATAATATTATTTATATATAATATAAAAATTTTAAAAAATAGATATATCGGCGGTTTAACAGCTGGTTCCAGATTTGAAATTATCCCTAACCGAAACTGAACCGTCGAACCACGGTTCATGGTTCCGATTTTGAACCGAAATCGGATCAACTATTTTCCAAACCTTTGACCCCGATTCGATTTTGATTTTTTAAACCATTTGAACATCACTACCATATTATTTTATTTTGCCAATATGTATTTGTTACAATCTTGTAAATATATTATGAGTAGGCCTCTTGTATTTCAGGGACATAGATCCTAGGATCCATAACCCTAACCCGACCTGCCACACCCACCTATCCTATATTTTTTTTAAAATTTATATCATTCTCTTTTGGAATAACATGCTTTAGCTCATCTTCATCAAATATGCCGCCTTCTCCTCTTCATTATGGTTGTCTCTTCTACTTTTTCTTCTTCTGCCTTTTGTTGTTCTTCTTCTCAGTTTTCTTTGTATGATGTTATCGTCTTCTTTCATATCTTCTTCTCATTCTGCAATTTCATGTGGTTTTTTCTTCAAACCACAATTTTATATTTGTGATTTCTTCTTCTTCCTCTATTTTTTTATCTTATTTTTCATCTTCGTAGATTATTAATTTCATTGGGGATTATGATTATCTAGCAACTATGTCATTCATCTTCTCCTCATCCTTCGATTTCATGAAATTGTTTGTAGAAATTTTAAGGAAGAAGATGATGAGAATCGCACATTTAAAAATTTAAAATTATAAACTTAGCACTCTGCAGTATACTAATATCTTTTGAGTATATGGGTAATACATTTACATGTAACAAGTAATAGTTAAGTAATATCTTTCACCAAAACAAAGTAAAATAAAGTAACTAATACCTTATGAGTATACAATTAATACCTTATGAGTATACAATTAATACCTTTCACTGAATAAGTAAAATATAACATATAATTATATCTTTATCGGTGCTGACTTGGATCTCGGGTGACGGAATAAGGTGGCCAGCAGAAGCGACAAGTGGTCGCGGTCGAAGCTTGGATACAACAAAATGCTTACCAAGAGCGAAGGAAAAGCCTCCACCACTTGAGCTATATACAGGGAAACTTGCACGTGCGGTTCTTAGGGGAGGAACTAGTAGGAACCATCCTATCCCAATAACATATAGTTGGAGTTCAATATGAAATTATGCAACTAATATCTTATAAATATACAACTAATACATGAACAAGTAAAATGTAAATATATATTTCAGTTATACAAGTAATAATATCTTATGAATAAGCAACTTATACTTTATGAGTATATAACTAATACCTTTCACTAAACAACTAAAATGTAAACATATATTTCAGTTATACAAATAATACCTTGGTAATAGTTGAAGGGAAACCCAAAAGATCTCCAAAGTCTGCTGCTACAAGAAGTAACATTCTTGAGGGAAAATCCTCCAATGTAAAAATACAGAAGAAGAAGATGACGATTCATGATTCGAAGAAAAAGGATGATAAAAAAAATAGAAAAGATGAAGAAGAAGAATGTACAAAATTGAGAAGAAGAGATTAGCGGAGACAATGTGAATTTGAGAGAGAAGTGAAATAATATATATATATATATATATATATATATATAAGGAGTCCACCGTTGGGTTTCTTAGGGAGTCAATCTGGTAACACACGTATGTTTTAAGTTCCGCGATATTCTACTTAGCGTGATATTCTTTTCTATGTAATTTTTTTTCTTTTTCTTTTTTTTGTTTTTTTACACGCTTTTTTTGTTTTTTTTTTACGTACGATTTTTTTTTTTTTACATAATTTAATTTTTCCTATCATTTTTTCTTATCTTATTTCATTTTTAAATAAACTTTTTTTCTTATTCTATATCATTCTTTCTTAGTTTATCCCATTTTTAGATAAAAAAAATTTATTCATGTCAATTTTTTTCTTATTCTATATCATTCCTTAATTTTTTTTTTTCAAATTCATCTCATTTTGTCTTAGTAAATTTTCTTATTATATATCATTCTTTGAATATATATTTTTTCAAATTAGTAAATTGTCAAATTTTTTTCTTCTCTTTTAGTTGTCATTAATATCAATAGTACTTTGGAAATATTTTTCTTTAATTGTACCTAAGATTAGAAATTGTGTAAAAGTTTCATATACTTAGATTTTGATGAGTAATCTCAACCATCAATTTTTTGAAATTGTAGATAAATTTAGAACTTGTCTAAAAATTGTTTAAAAGTTCTTAGAAGAATTTTTATTAAGTAATCTCAACCATCTATTTTTTAATTCTATATAATATTCACAATGTATAAGAAGGTGACCAGTAGATTTTGATGAGTAATCTCAACCATCTATTTTTTGAAATTGTAGATAAGTCTAGAACTTGTCTAAAAATTATTTAAAAGTTCTTATAAGAATTTTTATGGAGTAATCTCAACCATCTATTCTGTAATTCTAATATTCACAATGTATAAGAAGGTGGCCAGAATATTTATAAATGATTCGAATCGAAACATTCTTATCAGTTGTTCTTGCATCAATATAAATAAACCTATCAAAATCTATAAGTATATGAAACTTTTACACAATTTCTAATCTTAGGTAAAATTAAAGAAAAATATTTCCAAAGTACTATTGATATTAATGGCAACTAAAAGAGAAGAAAAAAATTGACAATTTACTGATTTGAAAAAATATATATTCAAAAGAATGATATAGAATAAGAAAATTTACTAAGACAAAATGAGATGAATTTGAAAAAAATAAATTAATGAATGATATAGAATAAGAAAAAAATTGACATGAATAAAAAAATTTATCTAAAAATGGGATAAACTAAGAAAGAATGATATAGAATAAGAAAAAAAATTGAGATGAATAAGAAAAAAAGTTTATTTATCTACAATTTCAAAAAATAGATGGTTGAGATTACTCATCAAAATCTATAAGTATATGAAACTTTTACCCAATTTCTAATCTTAGGTACAATTAAAGAAAAATATTTTCAAAGTACTATTGATATTAATGGCAACTAAAAGAAGAAAAAAAATTGACAATTTACTAATTTGAAAAAATATATATTCAAAGAATGATATAGAATAAGAAAATTTACTAAGACAAAATGAGATGAATTTGAAAAAAAAATAAATTAAGGAATGATATAGAATAAGAAAAAAATTGACATGAATAAATTTTTTTATCTAAAAATGGGATAAACTAAGAAAGAATGATATAGAATAACAAAAAAAATTGAGATGAACAAGAAAAAAAGTTTATTTAAAAATGAAATAAGATAAGAAAAAATGATAGGCAAAATTAAATTATGTAAAAAAAGATTAAGAAAAAGAAATTACATACGTAAAAAAACAAAATAAAAAAAGCGCGTAAAAAAATAAAAAAAAAAGAAAAAAAAATTACATAGAAAAGAATATCACACTAAGTAGAATATCACGGAACTTAAAACATACGTGTGTTGCCACATAAGCCAGATTGGCTCCATAAGAAACCCAACGGTTGACTCCTTATCATTACTGTATATATATATATATATATATATATACACACACATGGTGGCCGAGTTGGGACGGATGAGCACTCCAAGTTGGGGCACGGATTTTAAATCCATACCCCAGGGTATATAAGTTTTTACCATATATTATATAGTTTAAACTTAAACATTCACAGGATACATTGCAAATCCAAAATATAAATTAAACTTAGTACCTTTCATTAAGTAAATATATTATAGAGTTTATTATTATTTTTTACCAAGTAACGTATCGGGTCTGGAAATTTCAACCAATAAATTTTCGAGCTAGCAATTTTATCTTTTTACTTTAAAAATTCAAAAATTTAGGTCAATTTCAATCCGAAAGGCCAAATTGGGCTCAAATTGGGCAATCAAACTCTAATTTCAGACTATACAACCTAATTTGCTAATTTCGAGTTAACAATTTTATCCTCTAACTTTTAATCTATTTTTCTTTTTCTTTTTCTGATACTCTTGTATTACTTTTAATTCTATTTAATAAATATCATTAAATTGGACCAAATAGCTTGAAATTAGCGATTTGAGCCAAATTTAGCATTTTGGGTTGAATCTGGCCTAAAGATTTGAATTTTTAAAAATTAAGGATAAAGACATAAAATTACCTACAACCCAAAATATTAATCATCGGAATTATCAGACGTAATAAGTTATTGGTTAAAAAAATTATAAACTGTATATTATATAGTAGTGATAAACCCCTTAACCACTAACCGGTACTCAATTAAACAATTACACCGTGTAAAAGCTATTTAATATTTTGCACTTTACCATTTAAGAACAAAAACTACTATTTTATTCTTTGAATTTTATGGCTCATAATTGCAAATTGATGTTTCAGAAATCCCTCGTCTGACTCGTGTCCTTATACTTTTATTTGATTGAAAATTTAAAATAAAATTAAAGTATTTTACAAGCAAACGTACATGACTCAATTCAAAACAAAATAAGAATACAATGGTTTAATTTTTATAAATAAAGATTAATGATCCAATTTAATAACAAAAACAAAGTACAAGGACATATATATATATATATATATATATATATATCAAAATTTTCCAAGTTTATCTGATAAAATAAAATATTTCAAAAATTGGAAGAACAAAGTGCAATTAAACCCTTAATAAAGCATCCTTATCCATTTCAAAACTCAATCAATCATAATGGCTTAATCATAACCTCAATAATTCAGAAAAAAGCAACTCATGCCAGTTCAGGAAATATTGTTGGCTAGTTTTGTGGATCTGAAGACAATATTTATCTATTATTTTGTCAGTATATTACTGTTCTGTTGAGATGCATGATTATTAGATATATCTCGAATGCACGAAGTGATCCCCACGTTTATCCATTAGTCACATTCTCAATTAATGGATTGTTAATTTTGGGTTAATAAAAAAAAAAAAATCATACACTACGAGTGAATTCAAATCTGTTAATGCATATTAAGTTTGTAAAAAATAATTCAATAATATTAGTCACAAATTAGAAAAGTTTTCCAATCATAATATTAATCGATCTCTGTATTTGACTCCTAATTGTATTGCTACTACTATCACTTAACATGTCTTAAAGATATTAATCGATCTCTGTATTTAACTCCTAATTGTATTGCTACTGTTATCACTTGACATGTCTCAAAGAGATCGTTTGTTTTAAATTCATCATCTATTTTATCATTTGTAACCATCATAATTTGATATGTCACAAAGATGTGGATGTTAGGATTTCTCGTACCTATAAAAGAATATTCAAGCTAATTAAATCAATTATTTAAGATATTCCTTCAATTGTTTTCTTCTATTCTTGGTAATGAGGATTCTTAAGAATTTAATTATTTAGTATCTTTCAACTTGATTTATTGCGAGCGGAAGAGATAGTGGATGATAAAATTTGTGATAGATCTGAAACATGTAAAGGTGTATTCAATGATGATGGTATGTAGCATAGTAATTAGATGCTAAAAAAAATGAAGTTGATATTATAATAAAAATGTTTATAATTCACAACTAATATCAATAGTTTTATTGAGTATAACAAATAACAATTATACCACAAAATATAGTCAACTTATCAAAATACCATAAAATATAACAAAGTTACCAAAATACCACAAAACTTGACCGGTTTCATGTGAATAGTGTTTGATGGGATTGAAAAGTAATTGAGGCTAACTAATTGAAGAGAATTAATTGGGGCTCAACTAACAATCAAATCACACTTTAATAAAATAAGATAAAAAAATACAACAAGGTGACTTAACCCCAGAAAGTGGCCGCCACTTTGGTTATTTTCGTTTAAGTTAAGAATTGTTAAACGAAAAATTGCGTTTGAGTTATGAATTGTTAAACGAAAAATTATGTTTAAGTTATGAATTATTAAATGAAAAGTTACGAGTTATGACTTATTAAACGAAAGAATTATTAAACGAAAAGTTGCGTTTGAGTTATGAATTATTAAATGAAAGAATTATTAAACGAAAAGTTGCGTTTGAGTTATGAATTATTAAACGAAAGAATTATTGAACAAAAAGTTGCGTTTGAGTTATGAATTATTAAACGAAAAGTTGCGTTTGATTTATGAATTATTAAACGAAAAGTTGCGTCTGAGTTATGAATTGTTAAACGAAAAATTATGTTTGAGTTATGAATTATTAAATGAAAAAATATGTACAATTCGTTTAAATGTGTTCAAAAAATATGTTAAAATATGTACAATTCGTTTAAATGTGTTCAAAAAATATGTTAAAATATGTACAATTCGTTTAAATATGTTAAAAAAAATGTTAAAATCATTCGTTTAACAATTCCTATATATCTTGATTCCATCTTTTTGTTTAATATATTTCATTTTCGTTTAATAGTGTTCATTTTATTTTCGTTTAACAGTATACAATTTATTTTCGTTTAACAGTGCACGTTTCTTTTCGTTTAATCCCTTATTAAACCAATATAGGCCCTTATTAACTGTGCACTTTTTTTTTCGTTTAAGCCTTTATTAACAAAAATTCGTGTAATAATGTTTAAAAAATACGTGAAACAATGTTAAAAATATTCGTTTAACAGTGCACATTTTTTTCTCGTTTAAGCCTTTATTAACAAAAATTCGTGTAATAATGTTAAAAAATACGTGTAATAATATTAAAAAATTCGTTTAACAGTACACTTTTTTTTTCATTTAAGCCCTTATTAAACCAATATAAGCCCTATTAACAGTGCACATTTTTTTTCGTTTAAGCCTTTATTAACAAAATTCGTGTAATAATGTTAAAAAAAATACGTGTAATAATGTTAACAAAATTCGTTTAAAAATGCACATTTTTTCTCGTTCAAGCCCTTATTAAACCAATAAACTAATTGGGGAAAACTACCATATATCAAGAGAAATAAAATTAAAGTAAAGTGAATCATTGACATGAAGTAACTGAATCAATGACATGTATCAGTCTTCAATCCCATCAAACACTATTCATATAAAGACCGGTCAATTTTTGTGGTATTTTGGTAACTTTGTTATATTTTGTGGTATTTTGGTAAGTTGACTATGTTGTGTGGTATAATTGTTATTTGTTATATCAAAGGTGGTACAGTCGGCTATTTCCTCAATTCCATAAATTAATTCTTTAGAAGTTAAATCTTATTTCAAATTGTTTGTCTTTTAAAATCAAACTTTCTTCCAAATTTATCTTATCCTATCCAAAAAATCTCTTACTTTTCAATTATCATATTCAATTTATTTAATTCTTTATCATACAGTTTAAACCAGAGCATGAATGGAAAAAAAATTGCTTTAATTTATGATAAAACCTTTAAAAATTCATCTATGGATCGAATGATATTACGAGATTGGGCGTATTTTTTGTGTATATTTTTTTGGGATTTGTTGTAATCTTATTGTAATCTTTTTGTATCTTTACATTGCGTTTCTTTAGGAAAAGTTTGTTGGTTAGAGTTGTATATAAACATCTCAAAGGCAATGAAATCACCAGGTCTTTCTCTCATATCTCGTTTCTACATGGTACCAGAGCAACTAAAACACTAGCCTAGTTGAAATCGAGCCGCCGATGTTCTCTTTTCACCATGGCGGAGAAAAAGAAGATGGCGATTGATGCCTCTTCTCCCTATTACCTGCATCCATCCGATCATCCTGGCATGAAAATATATCCGATGGTCTTGAATGGCGATAATTATCAAGAATGGGAAATTAGTATGCGCAATGCTTTTCGGGCAAAACGCAAACTTGGTTTTCTTGATGGAATGGTGACTGAACCTAAGGACGACACTGGAGAAATTGAAGATTGGTGGAGTGTTAATTCCATGCTTGTGGCATGGATTATTCAGTCCATATAACCATCATTTCGATCGTCTGTAACCTATTATGACACGGTAAAAGAGTTGTGAGATGATTTGCGTCAACGATTCTCTATTGGCAACGACCCTCATATCCTCCAACTTCATTCTGATTTGGCACCCTGTGTTCAACAGAGGCAGAGCGTGGCTGCATATTATAGGACCTTGAAGAAGATTTGGGATGAGTTGTCGACATACTTGACAATGAAGGCATGCACATGTGGGATGTGTACGTGTAAATGGGTCATCGATATCGGCAAGGAACGCGAAGAAGAACGTGTTCATCAATTTTTGATGGGCCTTGACGATGATCTCTATGGCACTCTTCGCTCAAATATCATAGCCTAAGATCCGATTCCTCATTTGAATCGGGTTTATGCTCTTGTTGTTCAAGAAGAGCGTTATAAAACTATGACAAAAGTTCGCGAGACACGATCCGAGGGTGTCGTTTTTGCTGCTCGTGGTGCTCCTTCTTTTTCCCAGTTTGAAACTCCTGGATGCACTAACTGTGGACTGAAGAACCACGATGTTCGATCTTGTTTTAAAATCATTGGATATCCTGAGTGGTAGAATGACGGTAAAGGGAGCGGGAATGCATCTCTCTCCGATTCAAACAATAGGAGTGTTGGGCGTGGACGTGGGAGAGGCAACTCAAACTCTCAAGGTGCTGAATGTGGTCGTGGAAGAGGTCACGTGGGTGTAGCGAATGTCGTTCAAGTCTCTGGTTCTTCTTCTTCAGCAACACCAGACTTGACGTCGCGGGATAGAGGTGCTCTTGGCGTGACATTGAGTAATGATCAATGGAGTGCTTTGCTCAACATGTTTAAAAACTTGAACCCTCAACCTTTTTCTTCTAATGAGAAACTCTTGGGTAAGCTTATTTCTTCGTGGATTTTGGATATCGAGGCGTCTTATCACATGACGGGCGATAAAAACTTGCTTGTAAATTTATCCAACATTTTTTCCTCATCCATCATCTTGCTTGATGGAACTCAGACTGCTGTTGTCCAAGAAGGGTCAATAATTCTGGGGAATTATTTACATATTAAGCATGTTTTATATGTTCCGAAATTAACTTACAACTTGATATCTTTCTCTCGCTTGATAAAAGATTTAGATTGTATTGTCACGTTAATTGACAAATTGTGTGTTATTCAGGACCACACTTCGAGGATGGTGATTGGTGCGGGTGAAGAAAGGGATGGGGTCTTTTGGCTTCATTCTGTGACACAAGTTCCTGATCCGTTATGTCATGTGACTACAAGTGATCCTCGGTTGTGGCATTTGCGTCTCGGACATCCCATGAACCTTGTGATGTTTGTTTTCAAGCTAAACAGACACGTTTATCTTTTGATAATAGTTCTAGTTGTGCAGTTGGTTTGTTTCAATTAATTCACTGTGATGTTTGGGGGCCATACAGTGTTTCCTTGTCATGTGGTGTATCTTATTTTTTGACTATTGTTGATGATTTTTCTCGAGGTGTTTGGATCTATTTATTGGCTGATAAAACAAAAGTTGTTAAATATATTAAGCATTTTTGTGCTATGGCCGTTCGACAATTTGATAAACAAGTTTGTCGTGTTCAGAGTGATAATGGAATGAAATTCATTTCTTTGCGCAATTATTTTTCTGAAAATGGTATTATGTTTGAAATATCATGTGTTGTCATACTGCAACAAAATGGACGCGCTGAGCGCAAGCACATGCATATATTAAATGTAGCTCGAGCTTTTCGTTTTCAGGCACATTTACCTATTGAATTTTGGGGTGAGTACGCACTCCTACTACCTTATTAATCGTACTCCTACTACCATCTTGGAAGGGAAATCTCCATATGAACTCATCTTTGGTAGTCAGCCGGTGTATTCGCACATTAAAGTTTTTTGGGTGCTTGTGTTTTGCCTCAATAATCCCTTGCGATAGAAATAAATTTGCAGCTCGAAGCCGGAAATGTCTTTTTGTTGGCTATCCCCACGGCCAAAAGGGATGACGATTGTACGACCTTGAGGCCCGAAAATTCTTTATTTCTCACGATGTGGTATTTTATGAGAATCAATTTCCATTTGCACCTTCTAGTTCACTGTCAACGACACCTAGAGACTTGCATCCCAGTGTTTTCGATGATGATGACGCATCACTACCACTAGACACACCGTCAGATTTGTGGTCAGGTTTGCCATCCTCCGATGATAGGGGGAGTGATTCGGTGATAGAGGAGCACCGCTCTACCCGTGTTCATCAGCTTCTCAGTCACTTACGGGATTTTATTTGCTCTATTGTTCGCCATATAGACCCCCTCTCATCAATACCCTCGCCACCATCATCATCAGGTACGCCTTATCCCATATCTAATTACGTCACTTGCAAAAATTTCTCTTTGATGCATACTAAGTTTTTGGCAGCTATTACTGCTAGGCATGAGCCCTCTACTTACGCCGAGGTTGTTCACCATCCTCAATGGCGTGAGGCGGTGCATACCGAAATTGTGGCTCTAGAAAAAAATAGGACTTGGTCTCTTGCGGATTTGCCTCCCGGAAAGAAAACTATTGGTTGTAAGTGGGTATTTAAAATTAAATATCACTCTGATGGAACTGTTGAGCGTTATAAGGCTCGTTTGGTTGTACTTGGGAATCGAAAAGTCGCAGGGCTTGATTATACTGAGACATTTGCCCCCGTGGCCAAAATGTTTCAGTTCGTGTTTTCCTTGTTGTGGCAGTCATTAAGGGGAGGGAACTCCATCAAATGGATGTTCACAACGCATTATTGCATGGTGATCTTGATGAGGAGGTGTATATGACACTTCCTGCTGGTTTCTCTCCCTCTTCTCATGGAAAGGTTTGTCGGTTCCACAAATCTTTATATGGTCTTCGGCAGGCACCACGAAATTGATTTTCTAAACTCGCTTCCGCTCTGAAGATTTTTGGTTTTATTCAGTCTTATGCCGATTATTCGTTGTTTTCTCTTGATCGTAATGGGGTTGTTCTTCATGTCCTTATCTATGTCGATGACTTGGTACTCGTAGGAAATGATACGACTGCAATTAATTCCTTTAAAGCTTATCTCCACAGTTGTTTTCATATGAAGGATTTAGGGGTTTTGAAATATTTTCTCGGCATTGAGATAGCTCGCGGGCAAGACGGACTATTTCTTTCCCAGTGCAAGTATGCTCTTGATATCATTTTTGAAGCTGGCTTGCTTGGTTCCAAGCCTTGTGATTTTTCTATGGAGTAAAATCACCAATTGACGGTTGATGATAGTTCAGACTTTGGGACCCCGGATCGATATCGTTGGCTTATTGGACGACTTATCTACCTAACTATCACACGGCCTGAGCTCTGCTATTCGGTTCACACCTTTGCCCAATTCATGCAGTCACCTAAAGAAGCACATTGGAATGCAGCTCTTCGTGTTGTTTGATATTTGAAAGGTCACCCCGGGCAAGGTCTTCTTCTTTCCAATGATAGTGCATTGCAACTTAATGCTTATTGTGATTCTGACTGGACCACTTGCCCGCTCACGCGCCGCTCTCTCACCGGCTACTTCATCATGTTGGGCATTTTGCCCGTTTCATGGAAGACAAAGAAACAAGTCATGGTCTCCCGTTCGTCTACTGAGGCGGAATATCGGTCTATGGCTACTGCTTGTTGCGAACTAACTTGGCTCAAGTCCTTCCTACTTTCTCTTGGTGTCCATCACGCCTCTCTTATGCGGTTATTTTGCGATAGTCAATCCGCTCTTCACATTGCCGCGAATCCGATTTTCCACGAGCGCATCAAATACATAGAGGTCGATTGTCACTACGTGCGTGATCAGATTCAGGTCGGTTATGTTGCTACTTCACATGTTCGTACCTCAATGCAATTGGCTGACATCTTCACCAAAGTTCTCGGCAAGCAACAATTTCAATTTCTTTTGCGCAAGTTGGACATTCACAATCCCCATGCTCCAACTTGAGGGGGAGTATTACGAGATTGAGTGTATTTTTGGTGTATATTTGTTTGGGATTTGTTGTAATCTTGTTGTAATTTTTTTTTGTATCTTTACATTGCGTTTCTTTAGGAAAAGTTTGTTGGTTAGAGTTGTATATAAACATCTCAAAGACAATGAAATCACCAGATCTTTCTCTCATATCTTGTTTCTACAAATGACGTAATAACTAGATCATCTAATATTATTGTTGTACCTATAATGTCTAAGAGTAGAATGAAACACAATGTAACACTCTTTAACAAAAAAAGATGCAAATTGTGTGAGAGGCAATCCATAGTCCCACTCCCATCTATGGTTCTATACCAAACATGTTATGATGGATTTTGGAACAACCTGCAGAGATTGGTTCAAAAGACAGGAAAGAGTAACAAGAAAGATGATGGAAAATGAAAATGATTAAATTAACTACATAATACCTAATTTACTACCGATGCACATGGGCACAAGACTCAAACCAAAATTCTATTGACTCTGCACCAAATTGTATGCACAAATACTCAAAAAAGTCATCATGGCAGAGGCATCTTTTCTTTGCTGAAATCAACAAGTTAAGTATTTTATTAAAATGGTCACTAACTCATAGGCCCTCAAATAGAAAATTAAAATTCAAAAGACAATTCTGTCCCCAGCTCATCTCATTTTAATAATATATATCTTTACTCATCCGTCCCATATAAATATATATATATATATATATATATATATATATATATATATAAAATTAAGAAAATTATTGAAAAATAAATAAATTAATCAATTTTCTGTTACCATTAAATGTTTAATGTTTTTATATTTTTTAGATAAAAAATATTAATAAATGAGTTAAATAAATATTACTGTATATAAAAAGTAGTTTGAGATGAAATACTATTAACAATTAAGAAAATTCAAACATGTATTAAAATAAGGAAAATAGAAATAATGAGACAAAGATAGAAGGGCTCTAATTGAGAAAAGGCCCATGACTGTATTGATTATTAAATCTCAAGAGAGTCTGAAATTATGACCCCAGATCTAATCTAGCAAAGCATTTTGATACCAACATTCCACCTTCATCTCCATTTAACTTTTTCTTAAATTTGTTTCAGGAAATGTCTTCTATTGGTATATATTAGGTCTTTTTTCCTTTAATTTATTGCAAATTGTTTCACACTCTCACCCTCTTCATATCCATCATCAACTGCCCTATGGTGTATATTACCTCACAATAAAACTTGCACTATAATTGGATATAGAAAACACACACTCACTCTCAGTGGTTACATCTTTTCCTCTGCTGTTTCCACAAGTAAGTATTTGATGATGCAGTTTCTGTTATGGGTAACTGAAATGTGAAGCTTCATTGATGGTTCTTGGACTTGGGCTGTCTCTCAACTAATTCTTGAAATACCCTTTTGCGGAAGGGGGATCTGGGTTGACCTTCAAACTCTGTCTCTTCATCTTCAAGCCAAGGATTTTGGGAGGTGAATAGATCCAAAACGTCAAGAATTCTTTTTGGGATTCTTGATTTCTGGCAAATTTTCATATTTGTGGCTCAAAGATTGATTCTTGGTACCTTTACTGTTAGCTGTTTTCTTGATTTACAGTTCAAGATTATATTTTTACCTTCTTCATACATTGAGAGTGTTGTGGCTGCTTCTTGATGGTTAAAAGCAAAATGTTAGGAGGAAATGGGGTGTTTTACCCCATTGTTGGGTTTGCATCATGTGTGGCTTTTATATACTTGTCTTTTGGAGATTTGTGGATCAATATTCATGGGAATACAAAGCTGAGTTTTGTGGAGAGGAATGGGACTCAGTTCATAGTTGATGGTAGGCCTTTCTATTTCAATGGATGGAACTCTTATTGGATGATGGACCATGCTGTTGATGAATTTAGAAAACCTAGGGTTAGGGAAATGCTTCAAACTGGTGCAAAAATGGGGCTCACTGTGTGCAGAACTTGGGCTTTCAATGATGGTGAATACAACGCTCTTCAGATTTCCCCGGGTCAATTCGACGAAAGAGTATTCAGAGTAAGCATACTTTGTTGCTAGTATGACTGATAGTGTTTTGAGTTGTTGATAGAGTGATAGTGTTGTGTTATCTTTTGTTGCTACTTGAGCATAGTCTTGTTTTCTAGGATTCTAATCTTGCTTCTTCTACTTTTTTTTTTGTTTGCTCTTGATTGTAAAGTTCCTTAACTTAGTTAAAGTTGAAGATCCTAAAAACATGATCTAGAATTAGTTGATCATAATCTTGAATTAGTTGTGACATGATAAGAGTGTGTATGTGTGCATTTGTTTCTTCCCTATGACAATTATTCATCCAATTCATGGTAATAGCTCACTGTATATTGAAATATGTTGGTTTTCTTCTCGTTTTCTGCTTTGAATATTTGTGGATGGCCCCGTATATTATCTGTCCCTGATTATCATTAATCACTATTATCCTTTTCTGGATTGTTGATTTGACAATTTCATATATTATGGCAGGCCTTGGATTATGTTATTGCAGAATCAAGGAGATATGGGATAAGGCTAATGCTATGCTTGGTGAACAACTTGCAAGCATATGGTGGAAAAACTCAATATGTTAAGTGGGCTTGGGAAGAGGGTGTTGGTTTAAGTTCTTCGAATGATTCGTTCTTTTATGACCCATCTATACGGCGCTATTTCAAGCATTATGTTAAGGTAACTTTGTCCTCTTATTTGCTGGATTGTGGCAATATATCTTTGATTGAAAAAGTTATAGAGTAAGATTTTCTTGTCTTGCTTTGAGAAGGCAAAATATCTTATATCATATCTTCAAGACTTTTAGGTTTTCTTTCTAAATTAGGAGTTCAACCTCTTGTGATCATACATCGTAAGGCTTGCAACTTTTGAATAATATGGTTCTGTCCATACCAACCCTTTACTTTGTAGTTTCTTTGACCAAAATGACGACGTGGGAAAATCTTATCTTGGCCCATGATGCAACAGTTGTCAAAGCTGATTGGGAGAGGATTTATCTTTATGTCATAAAAAGAAATAATACTATGGCGTTCCAAATTCCTTTATCTTTCTGGTTCTTTGACAAACGTATTTGAACGTAAATGACTTGGTAGATAAAAAGTTGTTGACATACAATTTGCATATGGTGATAAATCCATGATAACCCAAGTTAAACCCGAATTTAATTTCTCATTTCTATATAAAACCTCTAATTTTTCTATCAAATTCTGTTAATATCCTTTGATGCTATGCTATAGATGCTTATTGCAAACAGAAACACAGAAAGAGTATGCTAAGTTATTTGCCTTATCAAGTATACATTTGATGCCTAAAGCTATAACTTTAATCCTCTTGTTCTTAATTACCCATCGAGTATAAAAGGTTGATTCCCAGAAAAAAAACATCAATGCGAAAATCAAAGGCAGCACATTGATCTTTTCAGTACTATACATTTTGGAAGTTGAAACAATTTGATAATAAGAGTTCTTAAACATATTCTTATTTTGTCTATTCTGCCAATCTTTAGTTTCCAGTTTTCTATACGTTACATTTTTCAAATTGGCATTTTCTTAGCTCTGGCTGTTGCTTTTGGTGATTTTTAATGATACGGTTGTTAAGGTCGATTAATAATATTTTTCAATTTTTTTCTATGGCAGACTGTTCTAACAAGAAGGAACACATTAACTGGAGTTGAGTATAGGGATGATCCGACTATCTTTGCATGGGAGTTAATCAACGAACCCCGCTGTATAACTGATAAATCTGGTGACACACTTCAGGTAAATAGAAAATTCTTATCCTACTAACATTTACATTTATTGCTTCTTGAAACTCAATTTATTGCAATATTTTCATGTCAAGGGAGTATGATATCTTTTAGTATTTTGCTATATGTTAATATTTTTCAGTCTATGAAGGTCATTTTTCTCATCTTTCAATAGAAAAACAGTAGTTATATAATAGCTATAAATTCTTCTGACATCATCAAAGCTAGTTGTGGATATAACTGTAACTTGTATAAATGCAGGATTGGATAGAAGAGATGTCGACTTTTATCAAATCAATTGACAGAAACCATTTACTGACAGTTGGCCTCGAAGGATTTTATGGCCCTAAAAGTCCTAAAAGATTAACCGTCAATCCCGAGTTCTGGGCAGCTGATGTCGGAACTGATTTCATTCGCAATTCCAAGATCTCAACTATTGATTTTGCATCAGTTCATATTTACCCTGATCACTGGTGAGTTAGCTCTTATCTATATCTTCATTTAACTAATGTAGTTATGTAACTACGTGAAAAGACTAAAATACCCTTGTAGTGAACATAGTTCTGTCTTCGGATTCACATAAAGCGTATTGTAGCTATGTCCATTCGTTTTTGACATGTTGCTATGTCCCATTTTGATCCATTTTTAACAGGACACATAAACCTGATTTCGAGTACAAACTGAAATTTGTCTCCAAGTGGATGCTATCTCACATCGAAGACGGTGACAAAGAACTGAAAAAGCCCATAATGTTCACTGAATTCGGATTATCTACAGAGAACAAGGACTTCACACCTGCTCAACGTGATAGGTTATACAAAGTGATTCTCGACATCATGTACAAGTCTGCCATTAAAAGCAAGTCGGGTGCTGGATCTCTCGTCTGGCAGTTCCTGGTTGAAGGCATGGAAGAGTCCAATGACGACTTTGGTATCGTTCCATGGAAGAGACAATCTACGTATCAGCTCTTCACGGAACACTCGTGTAGGCTTGCGAGAGTTCAAGGTGCACTTCCTACACAATTGGATTTCTTGCGAAGATTATGCACAAGACGATGATAAAAGCTATACACACACACACACATATATTATATATATTCTCTATTAGGTGAAAACTCGGAATTTCTATATTTGTTTGCATCTTTGGTTTGGTTTTGATTGTCTAGATGGAAAGAACTTCAATTGATTGTCACACATATAGATGTATAATTTCATCAATGAAACATAAGAGCAGGTATTCTTTGCTGCTCGATTATTGGAGATCTGTTTTGGAACGCTTTGAGCTGAGTCTCGTTCGTATAGTAAAAGATCAAAGATCAAGAGCAGCTCAGCTTTCTTTGCTATGTTTGTTGTATATATTTGTTTGAACTCAAAAAAAGATGTTCTTGAATCTTGGGAAGAAAAATATAAGTAAGAGGATGTTTGGCTAAACTTATTTTTAGAGTTTAAGTTCTTACAATAAGATGTTTTTAAAGTTTATAAGATGTTTAATTTTAGTTTAAAATAAGTTGTTGAAGTGTTTGGATAAATAAGATGGTTGAGCTTGTGTTTGTAGTTTAAATAATTAAATTTTAAGGTGTATGAAAAAAAAAAGATTTTATTTTAAAAATAAGTTGAGATTCCCTACTTTAAAAAAAAAAAAAAAAAACTTATAAGCTTCTAACATCTTATTTTAGGATAAAATAAGAACTTATTTTTAAATCATTGATGAACAATTTTGAAGAGTTTATATGCTCTTAAACTCTTTTAAAAAGCTTATAAACTCACCGAAACACTCTAATTCTATATTCAAGAAAATGTGTTTTCCAGGCAGGTCAAAATCTGGCTAGTGATGAAATATTATATAGACAATCATAAATGTGATATGAGGGAATTAAAGGGAGTTTGTTAATTGCTTTTAGAAATAATTTGTAGTTGATCATTCCTTTATTCTTGAAAACAAAGTCAATAAGGTGAAGCTGGATTAATAACTCTTGCAACTTCACAATTAGTTGATAGCTACTGCTAACGAATAGCACATGCCATAAATGAGACAAGTTTTATTGTTCCAAATGTGTTGATGTTCCAAAATAGCTATATATAGATATAGTTATCTATAAATATCTCGTTTCAACTCCATGTTGATTGCTCAAAACAAATGCAATCTCTTATATGTGTTGCTAAATGAATTTAGTCAATGTCATTCTATCGAATTGAACTAAGAGGATGTTTGGGTGAACTTATATGCTCTTAAACAACTTAAGAGCTTCAAAAGTGTTTGACCAAATTTTAAAAATAAGATTTTATTTCATTCAAAAATAAGATGTAATAATTTATAAACTTTTTTTTTTAAAGTAAGAAAATCCCAATTTATTTCTAAAATAAGACCTTATTTTCTTAAAACACTTTCAAATTTGATTTCTTAAATTACACAATTGTGATTACTAACATCTTATAAGCTCTACCATCTTATTTTTCCAAACATTTCAACAACTTATATTTAAACTAAAATTAAATAATTTATAAGCTCTAAAAAAACATTTTATAAGATGTAAGAGCTTATAAATTCTTTCAAATAAGTTTAGTCAAACACTCTCTAGTTAACGATTTTAAACAAATACAAATATATGCATTTTCTTATAACATTTGAGTTTTTTACTACTCTAGTAAGACGTTTTCATGAATCTAATTTTATGAGACAAATTAAATCATAACCAAAAAAATGAGTAACACTCTTGTGAACCAGTTGCACGAATCTCAACCTGCTCTAGACCCGGATATAAATACTCTTTTTTTTTTTTTTTCTGAAACCCTAATAATTATGTGCACCTCCTTCATCTTCTTCCCCACATCTTCTAATCGTTTTTCTTTCTCTATATATCTTCTTCTTCATTCATCTCTCTTGATTCTCAACAGATCACAGCTTGTTTCTGAATAGCAGCAACATGAGATTCTGCAGTTTCGACTTTCTTGTCCTTTTCTACTGAATCAATTTTAAGCTTATTGATCAGATTCTTGCATTGAAACTTCAGTGTTGCTTTTATTTTCCTCGGACTACATCCAAATTTGTTTCTTTTTCAATTTGGAGTCCTTCATATGCACTAAAAGTCCTTTAAATGTATGAAAAATCCCTCACAACCAACAAAAACTCTATAACCACAGTCATTTCCGAGAAATGAAGAACATCAAAATTGGTTTTATTATTTATTGAAATATATTACATAAAAGTATCACTAATATTATGTAAATGTATAGTTTCATCTACATAAAAATATTAGCTTATTTTATTGAAATATGACGTAAATGTATTACTTATATCATATAAAGGTATGGACCAAATAATGTAAGATATTTACTCAATTTACTAAAAGATATTACTTAAATGGTTTTATTATCTTATTCAAATATATAAATTATATCACATAAATATATTAGTTATATAATATAAATGTATTATTTGTACCTTACGAAGGTCTTACATAAATGTATTACCTCATTTCATTGAATATAACTTAAGGATATTACTTGTATTACGTAAAAATATTAATAATATAATATAAAGGTATTAATACGTCCACTTAAAGGTTTCGCCTAATTTTACTTAAAAATGATTTTGTTATTTTACTAAAATATTAGTGTATTACATAAACATATTAGGTGTACCACATAAAGATCTTACGCAAAAATTCATATGAGATGTCTCACGTTTACGTGAGACAGAGCTTTATACACTCTTATGTGAGACCAACATTGACAATTTTAAATGGGTTGACCCGCTTCCATCCATCCATTTAAACTTCGTCTTATATAAGGTCTCACGTGAGACCATCTCACGTAAGACCTACTCAAGATCTTATGTATATCATATAAAGATATTACTTCATTTACATAATGTATTACCTTATGTAATATAAAGTATGGGTACTACTAACATTACATAAATGTATAATGTATTATATATTGTCAGAACACGAACATGAATATAATGTAAGAGTACTATTGACATAATATAAAGTATAACTAGCATAATTAATTAAAATATATCATTAATATAACTAATATGTATAAAATGTTTGTCAAAACACAAACATATATGAGGAAGTGTCGACATAGCTAGACAACTGAACATATAAAGATGTGTGTGAGCATGTGAGGCATGTGGAAACACGTAAAAATGGATTCGGGTTGGATCACCCGAATTTCCATTCATCATATGTATATAAATTTTAATTTATGAATAAGGATATATTGACTCGTTAGCGTATTAAACTAGATATTTTACGAAACATATAAATGGGTATCAATTACTGAACTCACCATAGGGGAGAATCTTGTTGAAGCTCAGCCAAATGAAATTTTATTGTATATATGATCAATATTTAGGATCCACTACTCTTAGAAAAATAGATATTTATTCATTTTTTTCTTATACAGATAGCCATTAAAGTTAAAATAGAATAAACGATTATAGACAACATAAGGACTTGGTCTAAAGTCTAAACTTGTCAAATGGGATAAAATGGATACATTCAAATAATAATAATAATAATAATAATAATAATAATAATAATAATAATAATAATAATAATAATAATAATAATAATAAAGGGAGTTAGTCTCCAGTTTTATCAAAACCGGATTCTCATACGTATGATATGGATAAATGTCAAAATTTGAGTCCATACTTAATGTCCAACAAAACTCCATTCATAATTCTCAGAAGCATCAATAGGTTTTGTAATAGGTATGACAAATCATCCCACCAATTTGGCCTTGTTTTATCCATATAGAGTGTACACGTCAGCCATAAAAAATCAATCTTCAACGTCTGAATTCTATATTTTTTTTTTCTAAATATGCCATCTTCAAATTTATGCAATTGAACTATCAAATCCTCTTCTGTCCCCACACTATTGAATTTCTTGGTCATGATTTTGACAATTCTAGAAAAAGTCGGATATTCCAAAACATCAATATATAATTATATTGGATTAATTGAAAAAAAAAATCCTACATTTTCTAAAATTACATAAAATTTAATCATAACTTGATAAATTCAACAAAAAAATCATCATTTTTTTTCAAAAATTACATTTTAATCTTGACCCTTTCAACTAATTAAGCATAAAAAAAACCCAACTTTAACTACTATTATGGTTTGAAGTACAAGTGAATTTCTTGATGATTTGAGTTTAGGTGTCAAACAAAATAGCATGCATGTTAAAGTTGAATTACAACAATGTGTTAAAATCAAGATTATATATGAAAAATTTTAAATTATAATATTCACGCAAATGATTTATAATATGTTATTGAATTATGTATACAATATACTACAGCACATCTACTTCGCCAAATGTATCATTTATAGAAAATAGGATAATTAAAAAAAAAATGTAGTGTTTGTGTGTACCAAGTGCATGGGTCATGATCCACGTAATTGGGCGCGCACGGGTTTGGGTCGGTCCGATCCTGATCCACACACAAGTTTTTTTTTTGTTTTTTTTATATATATAATTTATATCATAACATTTATGTTTACCGAATATAACCTTTATGTTAATCGAATATAACCTTTATGTAAAGATAACATAACATTAAAGTGAATAACTTAGACTTTTCAGCATAAAAATTCATGTAATATAGTTGAAACCTTTATGTTATGATAATTTAACCTTTATGTACAAATATTATAACATTTAAGTAAAAAAATTACTTAAACTTTTTTCAGTATAAATAACATAATTAAAAGTTATGTAACACTTTATGTTATATGAGTATAACCTTTATGTTAATTTAGTATAACCTTTATGTACATATATCATAACCTTTAAGTAAAATTACTTAGACTTTTTTCAGTATAAATAACATAAAAGTTATGTAATCTTTATGTTATATAAGTATAACCTTTATATTATATTAATATAACATTTATGCACATATTTCATAATCTTTAAATAATATTACTTAGACTTTTTCTCATTATAAATAACACAAAAGGTTATGCGAACAGAACTAAAAAGTTAGGTTCGTTAAACTAAAAGGTTAAGTTAGTTAAACTAAAAGGTTATGTCAACATAACTGCGAAACTAGGATTTGAGATATGATTTGGGTGCGTGGGCGTGCATGTAGACACGTGAGGTGCGTGAAATGCAACCTCGAGTCAGGTCGACCCAGTTGCACGAATCTAGACTTTGTGTACCTGGTGTACAAAATCATTTGTGCTAAAAAAAAACCATTTAAATATAGCATGTGTAAAAAAAAGAAAAAAAGTTACTCATCACTGATATATACCAAAATTGTGTGTAGTGCAACTGACAATGCTATTATATAAAATTATAATAAGTATCATTTTGGCATACATATTAACATATTATTGTAAAATAAGTTAAATTTACAAAGTGTAGTGTTTATGATTGGTTTAGAATTTTAGACACAATTCGAATAGTTAAAATCGCACATGTGAACAACAACTTTCATTAAAATTATTCACTTAGTCTATGACTTCCGACAAAATTGACACAAATTATTAATTTTTATATCATTGTTAATTTTTATCTAGTAGTCTCGATTCTCATATCACACAATCTCATGTCTTATCTACACGTGACTTAAATACAAAAAATTAATGGTAAATGAATGATATATGAGATTATAGGATGTGAATCTCATATTTGTTGGATACACCCGCATCACCTGATTCCACCTCCACTCAATAAAGGAAACAAATTGGCTCAACCGTATTCGTTGCATATGGCTGAAATTGAATGATAATTAATATATAACAGAAATTAATATTCGAATTATTCCCAGAAAATAAAGTAGAAATCATATATCAGTCCCCTACAATACTCCATGGACGAGGATTTTTTTTTTTTTTCGTTTATAGAGAGAAGAGAAATGGATATAATTTGAAGAGAGAGAGAGACAGAGTCCAATGCCGTCTTGACTTGAGAACTAGTAAGTATTGTTTTTATAGACAGAAAAGCTTTGCCGGCTACCATTTTTTCTCTCCCCCCCCCTCTCTCTCTAAATATGTATATATATATATATGTGTGTGTGTATATAACACAAATACACAATCATGCATGTAGACAAGAATATTGAATCTTGTTACCATATATTATATATAAGCGTGTTGAACAGTCAATAAATGGTATAACTTATTGAACTTTTCAAGACCGAGTCCTTTTTCCACAAGTTTTTTCTCTGACAATCGAGAATTCACCAATCAGCTGTTTTTATTTTTCGCTGTTCTGATTCAGATATTTGTTACAGATTTGAATTGATTTGGTGGAAATTAGGGTTTTGCTGTGGTATGATGTGGCTGCTTGAAGGTATTGCATAAGAATCCTGGGGATTTCAATTTTATTGTTCAAACTGTGGAAAGTTGAGTTCTTGAAGGTTAGGGTTGCATGGGTGTATTGAATTTTGTTGTTTTTTTATTGTTTTAGATTCTTATGTCGATGGGTGTATGAGAACTACGAGGTTTTAATGAAATTAGTACTGTGGGATGGTTATCTGAAGGTGTAAAGGAGGTTATATTGATTATCTGCTGGATTAATATTGGGGAATTATGGGTTGTGTGTGTGGAAAACCATCTTCAGCAGTTAAAGATAGTGAGGAGAGCCCAAAACAGAGGGAGTTGATTAGGAAGACATCTGAATTGCGTGGTGCTCGAGCGGTTTCCTCGAAAAGGAATGAGAGTTTTTCAATGAAAGATAATAGGGATATTAAAATTGGGTTGATTGATAAGAAGATTAGTGGGTCTAGAAGGGTGAGGGATGATTATTATGAGAAGAGAAGAGAGGATTGTGAGGATCTGAGCAAATTTCCGTGCATGGGAAACGTTCCTAGAGCCATGGATGGCGAACAGGTTGTGGCTGGATGGCCATCTTGGCTGGTTGCAGTGGCTGGGGAAGCTATCAGAGGATGGATTCCACGAAAAGCCAACACTTTTGAAAAACTTGATAAGGTATCACCCTGATCCAGCTTGTTGAATTCATCACACGATGTTTGGATAATTATTTCTGTTTGTTGGAAGATTCACCTGTTTTATAGCAACAGGATTGAAATAAAACCAGATTACGATACATATACTAGCAGTGATTAGGACCCTTCTGCAAATCACGTATTCAATATAAAAACAGATACTGAATTCTTTATTCTATTTACCACCATGTAGTTAGAATTTTTGTCTAGGACTAATGATAGATTTAACCATGTATGTTGTATATGTATATGATTGGTTTTTGGTTCTTCTTTTATAGCCTTTTGTTATTGCAGATTGGCCAAGGAACATACAGTAGTGTATATAAGGGACGTGATCTCCTGCATAACAAAGTTGTTGCTCTGAAAAAAGTACGTTTTGATAATATGGATCCTGAAAGTGTCAAATTTATGGCAAGGGAGATTCTCATTTTGCGACAGCTTGATCACCCAAATATTATTAAGCTGGAAGGCTTGGTCACTTCAAGAACATCTTCCAGTTTATATCTTGTCTTTGAATATATGGAACACGATCTCACTGGACTTGCTTCACTTCCTGGCATCAAGTTCACAGAATCACAGGTAGTTTCTCATGGTTTCTTCATAGTTGTTATCTTCGTTTATCTTAATGGATTGTTAAGTGGGAGAACCTGCTTGTGATGTTGATTCTCATTTTACAATCTAGTGGCAGAGTGTGAAAGAAACAAGCCTTCAAATAATTCGATCAGCTGTAATGTTGCTAGGTTGCACTAAATTTGATTATCCGTTGTTTTTCTGTGTTTTTTCAGGTGAAGTGTTATATGCAGCAGCTGTTGAGTGGACTTGATTATTGCCATAGTAATGGTGTCCTGCATCGAGATATTAAGGGTTCAAATCTCTTAATTGACAATCATGGCATCTTGAAAATCGCTGATTTTGGTTTAGCGAGTTATTTTGATAATCACAACAAAGTTCCATTAACAAGCCGTGTTGTGACATTATGGTATCGACCACCTGAACTTTTACTTGGAGCAATTCATTATGGAGTTTCTGTGGACTTGTGGAGTACTGGCTGCATACTTGGAGAATTATACACTGGCAAGCCCATCATGCCTGGTAGAACCGAGGTATTATTGCTACTTGGTTTTTACCATGCCATGACAATAAAATGAAGCTATTTATCGTTAGAACTCTCTTTTCTGTGTCTCCTTTCTCATAAGTATTCTAGAGCTCATCATCTTAACTAGTAATCACTACTGGAGTTTTCTATTCCTGCATGATTTGTTTTTTGTTTTGTTTTTTTTTTTTTTTTTTTTTTTTGTGTGGGAGTGGGGTTGAGAGTGTGAGGATGAGAGTTCTTGACTTGGTCTGCTTACTCGGCACTCACATCATATTAATAATTTTAGTTGATGCCTTTGTGAATCTTTGCAAATGGTACTTTACTTGGTTCTGCTATTAGTATTCTGTGGGTGCACATGAATCTGATTTACATTTCACCAGCTGAGTGTCACTGGAGCTTACCTCAGAGAAATTTGATGTCAGCAATACTTAATGTTCTGAACTTCCGCAGAAGTGAAATTGATTAGGTTTCCTTAGGTCTACGGTTCCACATGAGAAGCCTAGTTGTACAAAGCAATGAAGCATTTCCAATGGCCATGGTACAGATTGAGTTTGTGTTTTTTGTGTTCGAGACAGTTATTGATCTAAGATTCAGTGCATTATTTGAGGTGTGTGTGTCTTGGTCTAGTAACTTTCTGTTCTGAAACATAATCCTGAGACTTACAAATTCAAATAAATGATCTAAGCTATGTGAACACACAATTAGATGATGTAAATCAACCTAGGGTATCCTCTCCATGTATCACTGGTCAATGCTTCATATTCCATTTAAATGGTCCTCTAGCTTCATGAAAATTTTTCTTCCCAAATTTGTTAATTGATAAACTTCTTAATTGATGAACTAATTGTGAACTTTATTTGCTGCAAATGGTGATGTTTTAAAAAAAAGTTGTAAAGGAAGAAATTTTTCTTAAGGAGGTCAATGTTTCATTAATTTACAATCATCATGTTTCCTTGTTGTTCTCTCTCTTTCTCTCTGGTAAACTTTTTACCAGCTTTATTCCAAGCTTGAATTGAAAAAGCTGGCTGACCAAACTTCTTCCTTCTCTTATGCATGGGTTAATACTTGGACCAATATCTTGATAAGTGTATATCAATTGATTGCTTTTATTTCTCTTCTATTGCTGTTAGTAATTGCCACCCCCACGGTGGCGTTCTCAGTTGTGGTCAAAATTGTCCACTAAATTCCATACAGAAAAAAGCTAATAAGTTATGTTATACAAACTTTGACACATAAGTCATACTTGCTTATGAAGTGGCAGATTCTTTGATAATTTTACAACCTTTTAAGGATATCTTTAATTTCCACCTTGCAGGTTGAGCAGCTACATAAAATTTTCAAGCTTTGTGGTTCTCCTTCCGAGGATTATTGGAGGAAATCAAAATTACCTCATTCGCCAGTTTTTAAACCCATTCAGCCATATAGACGACGGATTGTTGAAACCTTTAAGGATCTTCCCCATGCTGCTGTTGGGCTCATGGAAATCTTACTCTCAATTGACCCTTCAGATCGTGGGACTGCATCTATTGCTCTGAAGAGTGAGGTACTCCCTCTCTCTCTCTCTCTAACTTAAATAATCTTGACAAACCTAAACCTATGTGGATGTGTTGCACCTTCTTATAAACATTTTCTAGCATGACTCCTCTTTTTCAAATATATATCTGTTTAGCCAGCTTTATAAGATGGCAAGAGCATTTCTGAAGCCAAATTCTACTCTGTGTTTTCCATTCATGATAACAATTTTGGTTTTTAATTGGTATTGATCCTATATTTCCGACAGTACTTCAAAACAAAACCACTTGCATGTGATCCGTCAAGTTTTCCCAAATATCCTCCAAGCAAAGAGATAGATGCAAAATTGCGAGAAGAGGAAACAAGAAGGTACGTATCTGCCCACAGTTACTTCTGGCTGTGCAATTGTAGTTTTGGTTTTTCTCTATCTGTGGTTTCATTTAGCTAACATTTTAATTTCTTGAATTTTGATATTATGATAAATAAAACTTTGTAGCTTGTTAATTTTCATTAAATGTAAGTATAATGAAATTATGTCCACAAAATTCACAAGACTGTCTTAGTAACTGATTTTTGCTTCACAAATTTTAGTTTCGTACTGCTTAGGAATTTTTTTCCTAACTTATTAGGTCATTAACAATGTTTTTTGAACCAACTTGGACAGGAAAGGATCCCAGGTAGTTAAGGGACAGAAGGGTGAGACTGATGTCAGACGATCAAAAGACCTCCGAGCTGCTCCAGCACCTGATGCTAATGCAGAGTTAGCTAGGTCAATGCAGGTAATAAATAGAACTGATACTAATTATGTTTCACATCTTGCTATATCGGTTGACTTTCACTCATAATTTTTGAGAAGTCAAAACTCCAGGTCTAACTCTAGAATAGCTTTAAAATTGCTGTTACCATATGTAACATTTAAGGTTGCATATGGAGTTAAGGATTTGACAATGGTTGAAATCCATAATAGCACAACTGTTGGTAGTGTTTGGACGTAGGGATTTGTATAATGAATTTGAAATCCATCATTCTCTTGCTGAACCATTTTTTAAGTGGTTTGGCATGCAAAATATCATACCTTTTATATCACATAATTTTGACGAGGACATTTTTGGGTTGCGATGCACAATAATCCTAGGAGGACATTTGAATTTGCAAATCTTTGGTTTCCTTATGTTACTTGTTTACACTTGAATATGTATGATGCACACACAGAATGACACTGGTATTCAATTTATAAAGACAACACAACCTAACATACTACTTGTTATTGTTGATTGTTCATTTTTTCTCAGAGGAGGCATGGCCATGAGGACTCAAAGAGCCGAAGCGAATTGTTCAACCCTCACAGGGAGGAAGCTGCTTCCGGTTTTCCTATTGATCCACCGAGACGTGCACTAGCTCCATCAGAAACGAGCAAATACCATACGCAAAATCCTCCAGAGAGAGTAGTATCTCATTCGGGCCCACTTGCTCCAGGAGTGGGTTGGACATCGCCTGGGAGAAAAAATAATAATACCTCCATCGTTTCCACCAAAAATGGTTTATCCTTGTTATCAGGTTTAGTGGCATCTAGAGGTTTATCGTCTGTAGAATGTCGAGACAAGTTAGTTTCTTCACATGTGGATGCCACAATTCAAGAAGGTAGGCTTTCACAGTCGTTCGGAGATCCCACAAGAAAGCATGAAATAAGACGCCAATCACCAATGCATTCTGCCTCTCAACAAGCAGATTACAGGAGAATCAACATGAAAGAAGCTATTACAGTGAGTTTCCTGAGAAAGAAAATAAAAAATAAAATTATAATAAATTTTTTTACATCTATTTTGTTTCTTCTTTCAGGATGGACGTGGCCACAAAGAACGAAAAATTCATTTTTCGGGTCCTCTAATTGCCCCTTCGAACAATATAGAGCAGGTGCTCAAAGAGCATGATCGTCGTATCCAAGAAGCTGCTCGACGGATGAGGTATGGGAGGAAGCATTTAACAGTTGGTCAAGCATGTGTCTCGAATCAGAGTAATGGGTAGACCTGTTAGAACATATACATATATACGTATATATATATATCATGAGTTGTTCGTTCGTTCGTCTGTGTAAATTGTCAATTCATGTACAGATTTTTCTGGGTTAAATTTGATCTTCACTATTTTAGAATGATCCAATCTTTTCATCAAGATGAAGAGCAGCAGGAGAACTGGTTGATGTGATAATTTAGCTTCTATTTTAAGTAGGAGACGACGAGACGAGCTTATGAAATGCTCTACGTAGATCATCATCAGATCGGATTGGCTTGTTCAATTTAAGCCATGAAAATGGCTTGTATTTTATTGTAAGTGAAACCTGGTTCGATTTTGCCTTAATGATTCTCGGTTTCATCGGATGCAGTTATCTTAATATAGTGTAATTTTATACGTAAGTGTAACATTTTAAAGTTTATATTCAGAATCGTTGGAATGTGAGAGACAAGTAGTGAAATATCATTTCTTTTCTTCTGATGTAACAACTCTTTTTTTTAAATAAAATAATTTAGTAATTATTAATAATGAAGTGAGGATGCTTTATTTGATACTCTGTAATTTGATCAAAACAAAGAAAAAAAAGATGAAATTCATTCTAAAAATTTCACGTTCATTTTCTATCTCTAAAGAAAAAGACATTTCAAATATTGAATCACATAAATGTCACATCAACTTGACTATTGACAAAATTTTGCAACTAATCTTTAATCAATCAAAAGTCAAGCTAAATACTAAACCATGACGCAGATTAATTTGGACATTTATTTAAGTAGGTATTTTACAGTTTTATATCAAAGAGTAGTTAATTTGTTGACCTTTTATCATCTTTCATAATCAATGGAGCAAATTGCGGGTCGATGGCGATTGCTAAATTAGGTCTTACCAAATCTTAAGTTGCAAAAAAAAAATACTGAAATTAGAAAAATAGCATAAACTTAAATTTAATTAATTATTTTTAATTCCTAATGGATACAATGATACAAGCCCTCTTAATATACTACAATACTTCTGGTCAGAAATAAGATCTTGAAATTTTAATATGTCTAAATTTAAGAGATAAAGCCTAAATTCCCAAATTATGTCTTACCCTCGAGAGTTGGGATCATTGGATTGACCAATACGTTACTTATTGTAATATTGATTAATTCTTTAATTAAAGTTTCAAATATATTAGTAGGTATTGCAATACAAATAGAAAACTTTATATTAATATTTGATGCAATCCCAGGCCCACAAAATATTTTTGATTTTGGGCCTTGTAAAAATGAAAGAATACCAAGTGGACTAAGACTAGGCTTGGACCTCATAACTTAATATTTGGTAGTTCTATTTACAAACACATTATTTTTCTCTACGGTCATTATATATGTGAATTCTCTATTTTGACTTTTTAAATCAATTTTTTTTTTCTCTTTTTATAGCCTCCAACCACCACTTTTATGTTCTCCATATATGCATGCAAAAAGAGATTTTATGCACTCCAAATCTAATTTTTTTTTATTATTCAAAATTATCTCTTTGCTCATTTAATTTCTCAACAATTTTTTAATATCTCCAAATATTTCATTAAAATAATTAACATTATAAGAAAATTGAGTTTGTGAGATAATAAATGTATCTCCTTAAAATAAATCAAAAAATCGTTCACACGTTGAGAAACAAAAGATAATATAATTTTTTTTATGTATTTATACAGTATAAATTAATCGAAATACCAAATGTAGAAAAAGAGAGAGAGAGTCATAATTGTAGAGAGATATAATTTTTTTTGAAAAATTCTAAATTCAAAATAACTTCAAATAAAATGTATGGATAATGATAAAAAAAATTAAGTATTCATTTCAATTTAAATATTGTGTGACAAATCATTGAAATTCATAGTTTATGGAATAATGGAGACTGAAACGAAATTATTCATTTCAATCTAAATATTGTGTGGCAAATCATTGAAATTCATAATTTATGGAATAATGGAGATGGGAACGAATTTTGTTTTTATTTGGAGAAAGAGAGGGTTGACGATTGAGATAATAAAGGTGTGAAGATATGATGGTTGTAAAAAAAATAAAAAAAATATTAATGATAAAACAGAGAAATTTAATATATTGTGGATGTGGGGTGAAATATTGGTGACTGTGAATATAATTATCCTGTTATTAATTACTAAAAGGGTGACTCTCTTGTGTCCCGGCGGCGTGTCCCTAACCTGCCCCGCGGGCCCCGCACATATTTTAAATTGTTTTTCCCTTAGAAAAGGTATTCATGGAATACCTATCAGGTATCACATGTATTTCATGGATACCTTGAAGGTATCCACATGTATACATTGAAAGTGCGCGCGTGGCGTGGGCGCGCGGTTTGTGAGATGCGCATGCTTCGTGGGCGCATGAGCGCGCGGTTTGTGAGGTTACGGGGCGTAAAACAAAAAAATACGTTGATGGCCCGGGGGCATACTATGTGTAATCTTGCATCTATAGTATTTCTGCCCTGGTGGATTTCTCTCTCATTTACTAAAAGTATGGAATCTTGGGTTACTAATTGGTCGAATACTGGTCAATCTGTAAAGTCATCCATAACATCCACAACTAGTTAGTCAAAACAAGAAACAGGTTAGAAATTTAGTTTGGTAAGCCCATTTTTTCATATTTATAACTTCGAAGTTATGCATGTGGAGATAAAATTTAGAATACATCAACTACCTTATGATACTGTCACTAGAGCCGGTCCTGTGATATTAAGTGTCTGGTGCAAAAAAATTGTTAGGCCCTTTGTATTTTATATAAAAAATAAAAAGCAGTGTATTTATTAATATAGAAATAGTTTCAATGAAAATACATAAGATGAGTAAGAATGAATTGAAGATATAAAAAGTTATTAGTGAAAACTCGAGGAAGAAGAAAGAAAAGTAAATAAATTGGCATATGAAAAAAAATCTGTGGAATTTTTTTTTTTTATAAAAAGTTATAAGTGAAAACTTGAGGAAGAAGAAAGAAAAGGTTATAAGTGAAAACTTGAGGAAGAAGAAAGAAAAGTAAATAAATTGGCATATGAAAAAAAAAATATGGAAAACATGAGTAAGAATGAATTGAAAATATAAAAAGTTATAAGTGAAAACTTGAGGAAGAAGAAAGAAAAGTAAATAAATTAACATATGAAAAAAAAAATCTATGGAATTTTTTTTTTATAAAGAGTTATAAGTGAAAACTTGAGTGTCAAAACACGACAGTAGCAGAATTCAAACACAAGACCTTGTCAAGGTGAAATCATAGACTACCAACTCTGTCAAGGTGAAATCATAGACTACCAACTCATCTACGCTCTACTTTATATCAAATTAACCAACATTAGAGTTTATATACATTATATATATATATATAATTAAAAAAAAATTCCGGGACCCTGTGTGGTGGCACCACCTGCGCCACCCCAGGGCCGCCACTGACCGTCACAGATATTGAGACAAAGCCCATTCAAAACTTATAAATGTAAATAATCCATTTTAATTTAATAATAATATAAAATGAATTGGAATAAAACTCAATGTGAAAGAATATGATTTTTGAGACGATCTTATCCTCGTTTTGCCTTTATAATAAAGGACCATTAATGAAACAAACCAGATCCTTACTATATTCCAAAGCCGTTTTCAGCAGGTTGGCAAGAATGCCAGGACAAAAATAAGTTGTATATATAATAGAATGTAACAATTCCATAATGTATTTTCAACATATGTTTATTGAAATTAGTCTATTGATTTTGATCAAATATATTCTTCCATTCTAACGTTACAATCCACTATTAATTTTTTTTTTTTTTTTTACAATAAATTTGAATTTAGATATGTAGTTAATGGATAATCGTGATAAGCATATTTATATAATTTTGCAAGTAGAATATTTTATATTAAACCAAATAGAAGTGCACACATAATTTCTTGTAATCTGTTACAAACAAGAGACAAGAGAAAGTAAAACCAAATGAGTGGTATCAGTGTGTGTATATGGAGAGAGAGATGAATACATATGAAAAAAAATTCAAAAAAAAAGAAAAAGAAAACTGATAGATCACATAGAAGTGAAATCATGGAATAAGGAGAAAACAAAAAATCAGAGTAGGAGAGAGACAGCCTGTATCTTTTTAATCAGCTTGGAGTTGTAAAAGAGTAAGTATTGATTCGATTGGCATACACATGAGATCTAATGAATTAGACAACTTTTGAATATTGAAAATTATTCATTAATTTATTCTAAATTTCTTACAACAATAGACGTTATCAAAATTAAAGAAGTAAATTAACAAACTGGGTGCATTAATTAGTTCTATATATATATATAGAATAGTAAAATGTGAAAACAGAGAATATTAATGTTTCTTCATCTTCAGAAGAAGTTTAATGAAGTAGAGCCTTTTGGGCCTTTATCTCATGGGCCCTAAATTCAGCCCATGGACATCTAAGGTATGGATAATTTAGCTCATTTATTTCACGGTCATACTAATTACTAAACTATGTAAAGAAGAATTGAATTGGAAGACGAAATTCACAATTAAAAGTCAATTTATATTTGCGTGATTAATAAAAGCCTATTTACATCTTGGCCCTTCTTTTTGAGAGAGTATTTACATTTTTTGTTCAATAAGAATAACAAAAGGAATTTTTTTTTAATATCTACTCAGTGGTATTTAGAATTAGTTCAAGCTGAACTTGATTAGTTAAAGAAAAGAGTATATTCACAATAAATTGTCATTGAAATTGAGTTTCAATTAAATATTAACCAAGTTCACAGTCTTATTAATCAAGTTAAAATACAATGTCAAGTTAAAAAGAGAAAAAGAAAAAAAAATCCTAACTGGCCATAAGACCTTGATTAGTAGTAAGAAAATAAAAATGAAATATTGAACCTTGACCTAAGTCTTATAGGCATGTGTTTTCCGTCTAAATTTATGTTAATTTAGGGTTTCATTGTCAAATTTCAAGTCTAAAACCATTTCATTTATAAAACCATTTCGTATACCATTTACTTTGGTTATCTTTTATTTGGGTTTATATAATTTATAATTTATAATATCAAAATAATTAAATGCGTTGTAGCAAAATTAGTTGTTGTTATTTGAATCTTTTGTTGTATTATTTTTATTTATCTTTTTGACTAGCAGCTAGAGGGTGGGATCTTGAATTTAAGATCTAATTCAAGTTTAATTTTTGTTTTATTCATTGAATGTTGTATTTCATCATTTATAAGTTCATAGTAATGATAATTTTATAGATAATCATATTACAATTCAAATTATAAACTTGTTATTAACATGATATTTAATTTTAAAAACGAATGGAAGCCTAGGTATTTGAAATGACCAGTAATTTGAAGTCAAGGAGTATTTATTAAAATGCGTTCATTATTTGAAGGAGCACTAAAAACAAGTGTTATGACAAGCCTACTTATTTTAAAATAAGAGATTATTTATTCTTTTCATTTTAATTATGAGATACCACATTACTAACAATTTAAAAAATTGTTATATATTAAATGACTACAACTTTGTGCAATTTATCATCCTTCATTCCTTCTACTGTAAATTATTATTCGCTTATTCCCATGCATATAATCAATACGAACCGACCAACTTGATTTTGTTCATAACATCAAAGCAGGTGTTAAAGAAACTATTTAAAATACAGAATGTCATGTGAACTATATTAATATTATAGAATAGTACTTTATTTAATGCCAAATTAGCTAGATGGCTTTCTAAATTTTTTGACATAGGTTAAGCAACATAAAAATTGGGTAAATTAATATATCTTTGACTAATCATTAAAAAAATTATGATTCAAAATCAAAAAGGAAATCAAAAAAATCCATAAAAATAATCATATCAAATTCTTAAATTTTAATTAAGGAATATAAGTACAAATGATATGATAATTTAAGAATAAAGTTAAATAAAAATTTAAAACGACACTTAATTGAAAATAAAATTTAATTTTTAAAATGGCATTTAATTGAGGTTAGGGGGAGTCACGCGAAGATTATAATCTCATGCCTACACTACATGTTTTGATATTAATTTTCATAAAGACATAAAAATTTAATTAGATCTCTCATTCAAAATTAGTAGACAAAAGAACCTAGAATCATTGTGTTTCCTAAGGAAACGGTAAACTATAATCTTATTTAATAAGAGAACCTAGGCCAAAATACATTAAAAAAAAAAAAAAAAGAATAAATTAAATAAAAAGTAGAAAAAAGTGGTCAAGAAATGCATCCATGAGGTCTTCGGGTTCTCATTTATCCGAGTCATGACTCCAAAGAATTATTCTATAGACTTCTTCTCACCGTCCACTCCAATTATACCCTTCTTAATTTTGTCTCATCTCAACCATCCATTTATATATGTTTGTTCCATCATCCAAATCACATCCTTTATTTCATTATTGTTTAATCTGATTTTCTAAAATAATTATGTGACAACAACACAGTGTAGAAATGACATCACTAATTAACACATGCTATCGTCATGTATTAAAGAGACGTACAACAGAATTAATACAAGATGAACCATATAGTTGTCTCACTTTTGTTGATTGGAGGTCAACTGCGAGCCCTGATCAAGTCCTTTTCTCTTCGTGTGGTGGGGGTAATATGACTCTATCAGCCGAAAATTGCACAGAGTTTTTACATTAGCTAGGGTTTGTGGTCTACTCTTTATACTTTCAACTCATGCATTAGCTTAACATAACATGCCATGTTTCTTTTGCGGTCCTACCTATATCTCCACCTAAAATGTACATACATCCACTTTTATATCATTTCAGGTTTTTTTTTTTCTTTCTTTTTTTTTAAATACATCCAGACAGGCTTGAACAAATTGGACTATGTATTGTTCGAAACAACCCCCCCCAAAAAAAAAAAAGGATTAACTCACAACCTTCAACCCCAAAATTCACGTATAAGTATTTGTGAAAATGGATATTGTTTATGGATTAGATCTCCGTACTTACACTGACTCTAATATTAAGAAAGCAAAATTTACTAAGTACACATGAAAATAATAGTAGTAGCATATTATATGATCATGGCATTGAGAAATGAGTGAAGTTTTTAGGTTTATGGATTGTTTTAATTAGAAGATAATATCATTATTAATTGATTACTTTTAAGAAGACATTGAAATGCGTGGAGTCCATTAATAACTCGTGGATTATAATTACCTCCTTATCTTTTCTAAAGACACCCCATCTTTTTCTAAGCACACCCCAATTAAAAATATTTCAATTAAAAAAAATTAAAAATATCAATTTTACTCTTTAAGAAAGAAAAAAAAAACCCTAATCTCCTTCTTCTTCCTCAATTTTTCTATTTTTCATCGTTTTTGTTTTTTTAATGTTAAATCTTCTAATTTCTTGAGGCATGTAATGTCAACATAATACTGAACATTTCACGAATTTGTTAAATGTATAAAATCGTGTGAAAATTGTATAAAAAATGCAAAAAAAAGATCAAACTCGAATAGTTTCGTTTTATCTTGGTTAGCCAACACATAGAAGGGTATTCGACCACCTTGGCCAAACATATAAAAGCACGTTCGACCATCTTGACCGAACACGTAGAAGTACGTTCGGCCATTATGATTGAACATAACTAATAGAATTTGACCTAAAAAGTAAAATTGGTATTATTTATTTTTTAAAATTTTTTAATTGAAAAGTATATGAGTTGGAGTGTGCTTAGAAAATGGTGAGTGACTTTAGTCCCACCCTTTCTTTTATATCCTAGAGAAATTTTTTTTTTTTTTTTTAACTGTCAGTTCCAGCACAAAAACTACCTAAGTATTTTTTGTCCTCATATTGAATAAAAGAATATTTTATATAAATATTTTTCGATAGGAAGTTACATACACTTTTATAAGCTCTTTAAATAAGATGTTTGTTTTAAGTTTTAAAATACACACAACTTATATATAAGACAATCTCAAGTTTATAATTTGAAAAAATGAAGTTTCATTATTCACAATCCAAATCTATTTTATAAGTTGATTTCGAGTGATATAGTTGCACTACCTATATGCAACAACTCAAACACATTTTTACAAATCAATCTTTATTTTATGGATTACTATGAGTTATGGATTAACTAGTTTGATAAAATTATATCTACAAGAAGATTTCACAGGTGCCATACTAAAAAAAAAAACAAGAATACGATTGTTTGTAAAATATAGAGATCTTTGTAGGTAATTTATAGAGAGAGATTAAATCTATTTTTAATTACTTAACGTATGAGATGCATCTTTGATTTTACTTAAGCAGCTCTCAGGTTTTCCACCATATATTTTGCAATTTTTTATTCGAATCTATTGCGATTTTTTTTTCTTCTAGTTATTTCTCTCTATATTAATGGAGGTGTGTTTGGATTATTAGTTATATAATATTTTGATTTTTAAAGTTCGAAGTTATTTATAAACAGAAAATGAAAAGGAAATAATTGGTATTGACAGCCTCTAATTTTTTTGCGATTGTGATTTAATTTGTGAGCTTAATTCATATGATATCCTGCACCATTAAAATATAATAATAAATAAGTTTATTTTTTGAAGCCTTTGAACGCTGATAAAATCATAGAAATAATTATAATGTATTTTTACCAACTATTTAATTTTTGTTTTTGACTCATGTATGTAAATGTACTAACTTATAGACGACAAAACTTGATCACACGATAAATAAGTTGTTATTTCCAAGTATCTTTTCTCATCTAGAAGATGCTTTCGGCCTAAACAATACTCAGGTCGGTTTCATATATATATTCGTTGGGTATCTCACACAAATTAATAAAAGTTATTAAAAATCAGTAAAATTAGTTAATTTTCAGTTATATTCATATTTAATGAGTACGTAGTATATCCTTTAAACTATATTATATATTAAAGTAAAAAATTGACAAAAATTATAAGATTGTAATTTTCCCGTCTAAAAGTGTCGTGTCAATAAAAATAAAAACAGTAAATCTTACTTAATAAGCTATTCTTTAATAAGAATAAAAAAAATCAATCTTACTCTAAAAACTACTCTATAATCTATATAAAGTTAAGAGATGAAGATAGAGATGCATTGATTTCTCAATTCATGTAAAACTAAAAAATGGAGAAAAAATATAGTGATTTCTCAACAAAAGAGAGATGCATATAGAATGGGAAAAAAAAAACAAGACTCATGTGAGACGGTTTTATGGATAGTTACCGTGAGACAGAGCTCCATCACCCAACCACCCACAACTCAAACCCTACAATTCACATGTTGTTTGACCCACAACTCAAACCCTACAATTCACATGTTGTTTGTGAGTGATGGAGCTCTGTCTCATGCAATATTATAAAAATCCGTGAGACGGTCTCACAAGAGACTCACTCAAACAAAATATACAAAGAATGAAGAAAAAAAATAAGAAAAAACCGTAAATATAATTATTTCTCAAATCTATATAAAACTAAAGAAAATGAAAGAATACAAGATTTGCTAAACATTTAAAGGTAGAAAAATTCTTCCAAATTCTATTGTCTAAAGAAAAAAAGAACAATAAAAAATTATAAATATAATGATTTCTCAAATCTATATAAAACTAAAAAAATGAAAGAATATAAGATTTGCTAGACATTCAAAAGTATAAAAGTTTTTTCAAATCTTATTGTCTCATATTTTCATCTAAGAAGATCCCACCAAATTGTCTTTTTACACTAAATACAAATTAAACAAATAATTTATTGAGAGAGAAATGAAGAAATGACGTAGGAAAACATATATGATGATTCAAGTATGAGAGTGGAATATACAAATTATAAAAAAATATAAAAGAAAAGATTAATTATTATGATTGAAGGAAATATTATTGTATATGATAATTTTAATTTAACAAAAATATAAATCAACAAATAAAATAAAAATGTTTAAAAATAAAATTAACAATTAAAATTATTAAAGTTATATGACAATTCGTGCAACACACAAGAGTAACATGAAAAATTATTTATATATGGTATATGTTTTAAATTAAAATAATAAAAGATGTTATGAATAACCTGTTAATTTATGCAACTTCATTATATTATTATAAATTGCATAATATTAACATAATAAATAATAAACCGTGCATCACGTCGGTGGACTGCTAGTATATTTCATTTCATCTTATTATAAAAGTGACGCTTTGGATGTTCAAGCTTGTTTTAATGCTATTATTTGTCTTTTCAAATTTTTATGCAACTTTATTTTAAAATTATCATATATATTACTATTTTTTAAAAATCTTTTATTCTTAAATCTAATTATATATACATTTTTATCGAAAATATAGGAATTTAATAGGAACCCTTGTAATTACCCCCTCTCCCCCAACAAAGCCTACTAGATCAATTTTTACAACAAATACAAAAGAATCATGAAACCAACCACACAAACTAAAATCTATAGTTAGGCAACCCACATTTGTCCACAATAAAAAAAAGAAATCATTTCAAGCTATTACAAGCATCAATATCATCAAGTTGTAACTCCATCTTCTCTTTAATTGCCATATTGTCCAAATCATCTGCAGCTTTGTTCCATTCTCTATGTATATTTTAAATCTTTCATATATATTAAAGTAATAATCATAAAAAGACAAATGTCACTCTCTTATTGATTTGGTTTCCTCCCAAACTAAAATTTCAATTAAATTATATTTAAGTTTATTTCATATCAATTAATGCTAAATTAAATAAATTATTAACTATTAAATTATTAATTTTCAATCAATCTATAATCAATTTTAACATAATTTCTTTATGTTGAAATAGAAAAAAAAAATACTATTTATCATTTTATTTATTAATGTTGTTTTACTTATTACATTAAAAGATAAAATTAAAATATTTTTGAAACAAATTAAGTTAGAGAAGATCAAATTTTAAGTGCACTCATGAACTTGATCTAAAGTGCAAACATACAATATCAACTATTTTAAATGCATACAATAAATTCTATGCATATAAAAACTAAAGACTAAAAAATATATATTTCATACATATTTCATGAATAAGAAATTATGTATATAAATTGACAATACAAATATTTTTTAGGCCATGTGATTATGAAAATATTTTAAAAATATATAATTAACCTTAGTAAATTTAAGAAAAAAATTGTTGTTTGTTAATATGAATATATAAAATAAAATACCAATAGAAAGTATGATGTTAGTTTACAACTTTACGGTAATACATATTTACAAAAAAAACTCTAAATATATTTTATTTTTTATGTCTTATTATTATATGGATTTTAATTCTAATTTAAAAAATATAACACATAGTTAAAGTATATATATGTATTACAAACTTTGGTAAAAAAGATCAAAAAATCATTAATAAAATGTTAAAATATTATTCGGAAAGAAAAAACATTTTTGATTACCATATTCATCAAATTATAATATATCGTACTCAAAATATATTACATTTTTATATTAGTTTCTTGAAAATATTTATTTTGGAAAATCCTGTGTATTACATAAGGTTTATACTAGTTAGAAATATAAAGAGTTGAATATCCATTAAAAGCAAGGAACTTCACAATCAATATTTGGTGCCTCCAACATTTGGGATGATTTGATGTAAAATATACAAAATAGAAAGTACAATATCACAACCTAAGTTTTACAAAACACAATACCTTCTAAGATAGCAACAATTTTAGCATGTCCAATATCACAAACGTCGTCTATTTAATTACAAAAACCTGAAACGAAAGCACCAGCATAATTACGAATAACACCCTCAATTCTTGTCGGCCCAAATTACCTTTCGAAGCTCCATCAGTATTCAATTTCACCCATACATCATGTATAGGCTGTTTAGCCATTTTCCTCACAATATTTACCCCCAATTTGACAAGTAACATGTATAATTAATTAAGAGTGAGTCTTATGTGAGACTGTCTCACGAATCATGTTATGTAAGACGGGCCAACCACAACCCATACTTCACAATTCACATATAAATTAGTATAAATGGGTTTGGTTTGTGGGTATAAAGGATCCGGTCTACGGAAACTATCTGTGAGAGCGTCTCACGTAAGTTTTTGTAATTAATATATTTCAAATTTTGAATCCTAAATTACTTGATTAGTTAAAAATATATCACAAAAACTCATGTGAGACGGTCTCACGGATAGTTTTCGTGAGACGGAGCCCATCACCCACAAATAACATGTGAATTGTAGGGTTTGAGTGGTGGGTAATTGGGTTGTGGATTAACCCATCTTACACAATGTATTAAAATTCTGTGAGACTGTCTCACAAGAGACTTACTCAAAGTATATATATTAGCCAAATTTTAATGTTTTTTTATTCTGTGAGACGGTCTCACAAGAGACTTACTCAAAGTATATATATTAGCCAAATTTTAATGTTTTTTTATTCTGTGAGACGGTCTCACAAGAGACTTACTCAAAGTATGTATATTAGCCAAATTTTAATGTTTTTTTAATTTGGAGAAAACTCTAAAATGACACTTAAATACTACTACTTTTAATATTTAGTGATTTTTATATTTTAAAGTCTAAAAAGTTAAATTGAATAGAAATATACTTAGTAAATGAGCTAAATAAATATATATGATTCTATATAAAAAAATGGATTATATATTGGGACATAAAAAACAAAAACAAAAAAAAAAGTGTACATACATATGGGATAGAGGGAGTAATATAATACCAATACTCTATAATCATTCTTTTAGTAATAAATAATATATATAAATTTGGTTCTCATAAAATAATATAAAAAATTCAAATATTTTCACCGTTTACATAAAACTTGTTAAATTAAATCTGACATTTGAATAAATAACTTAGGTGACAATCTATTTTCATTTCGCGGGATTCAAGTCTTTGTATTTAATTGTTGGACTCGGTCACTGAAGACATGTGTCTCTACTCTCTATGTGTACTGCTTTTGACCCATGACTTGGATGAAAGTCATTTTGCTTTTAATTTCTCACTTTTTTTTATTTGTATTTTTTTGATTTAGCTTTAAGTTTATCTTAAAAGACATCATACGAACAAAGATGCATGTGTATACGGTACACGCTAGACAATCGTATCACTTTTGGGTTTGGGATAACTATTAAAATTAACACAAAAACTCATGTGAAACTAGAATCCATGTAATTTAAATTGATCCGGACTTGGTATGCGCTTCACACCTCGGCAAGTGTCTCACAAATCCAAGTGTGTGCGCTTACACACTTTCCCTTGTGTTCATGTTTTGAAAAATATATGTATATCTTTTAATTATAACATTCATATCATTATATTATATTACAAAGATATGTAATATATTTTTTAAATATTTATATTATATTAGGTGTACATTTACGTTATAATAATATAATATTTACGTTGATATAAATGTATAAGTTATGTAGAGATATGTATGTCAACATAATCATATCTTTACAAAACTTATACATTTATATCAACGTAAATATTATATTATATATATATATAAAGGTATAAGTTATAATATCACATAAAAACATGTTGATAAAATTGCACTGATTTTTTTTTAATTACAATATTACATAAAAGTTATAATATTTGTATATAAAGATCATATTAATAACATGAAAAGCCATATTAATATAACATAAAGGTCAATCCATGAATCAAAAAAAAAAAAGGGGCATGGATCCAAGTCAGATCTGAATCGACCTAGCTAGTTGCATGGTGCTACTGATGTACACAAGACCTATCTTAAAATTAAGGCAAAAATTTATTTACCCTCGGTGTACGTACCTCAAATGTATTATTAGTTTGATATTAGTTATATACTCATAAAGTATTAATTGTATACTCATAAGATATTAGTTGCATACTTATAAGATATTACTTATATAATTGAAATATACGTTTTAATGAAACATATTAGTTGTATATTCATAAGTTATTTACTTTTGTAACTGAAATATATGATTTAGTGCAATATATTACTTAAGGTATTACTTATTACATATAAAAATATTAATTATATTATTTAAATGTATCAGAGTTGGGATTGAGGGCACACCATATCCTAGGGCACATAAGTCTTGCTCTAAAATTAATATTCAAGAATTGAAATATATTGCATTGGTATTGCATAATCTCATATATATTCTTTTGCTTGTACAAGTTATGTGAAAAATAAAGAAATCATAAGGTTGTTGATAGATTTTTAATATGTCAGATACAATTAAATCTATATATTCTAATTTTAAAAAACAAAATAGACATGCATATCAGACTAATACAACTAATTTTAAAATGATTAATTCTTATATAAGATGATTTTATTATATGAGACCTTATATAAGACGGAGTTCATATAACTCATTCAACACGATTAACATCGAATTCACGTATTATCATATAAAATTTCTTAAATTTTTGCATATTAAAATAACAAAGACATGAACATGTTAGATTGATACTCATATCTCGACGTGCACAGGGATCAAGTACAGACCCAATTACCTGAACTTTTTCCTGAACAACAATAATCCAAACTACATGAAATTTCCATTCCTACTAATAATAGCAATAATAATAATAATTCCCTTAAAAAAGCAATATTAATGAACTTGCAAACGAATTTCCGAGTCACAATCGTTGGTGGTCTAATTCATTGTGGAATGTGAGCACAATGTTTTGACCAGAGCAACACTAACGAATAATTTGGTAAAGAAAAGACAAGGGTAGTGTCCGTCATTTTCCTAGTCTGTACTCTGTACGCAGTAATCAATCCAAACAAGCAATCCATTTACTTTAATTGTTCCAGACATAATCAAACTATTTCTTTTTAATTGGATTAATAATTAATAATTAACAGAAAAATCAATTAAAATTATCTATTTCAATATGAAAGGATAATATAATAGGTTGAATATTTTCTAAATCTTATACAAGAATAATATATATATATATATATATATATATATATATACACACATAAATAATTGAACATATCCAATTCAAGCTTTCAAAATTCATAAACATAAAGAAAAGAAAAGTTTGACCAGTCAAAACCTCGTTGATCTGATTTTTGTCGATTAAATTGGTCCATGTTCAAGTTCAACTAGTTAGTGCCAATCGATTTTTTGGGTTTAATGTCGTTCAAATTGGATTAGTGGTTTAGTTACTGATTGAATTGGTCCAATCGACCAACCCCTACTATCTGTGACGGACCTAGGATTTCAATTCAGGGATCCAAGTTAATTAATAAAAAAAATACTAATTTTAAACTAAGAACATAAATATATCACTTGTAAAAAAATTCATATTAACCTCATTATTTTTATTTTGGTTTGATGGTAATTGAGGTTGAACAACATAAGGTGCATTAATTAACTTTACAATAGATGATATTTTTTCATAATATATTTTCATTATCTATAGAAAAAAAATATATATACAATGAAAATGTATATCTCCAAATTTGGAGAATGAAAATGAAAATCTCCAATCACACTACATCTTGATATTTAACCAAACTGCAAAATGACATCCCCAATTTCTATTTGTCAATAATTTTAATCTTTGTCTCTTTTTATTATATAGTAATTTAGTTACATCTAATCAAATTCAAATTCAATTATTTGTATTAGTGACCAGCCTATCATTAGTATTTGCAAATTAATTATAATACATTGATAGGGCATATAAAATAACAAATAAATTATAAGTTCAATTTGAATAAATTTCATAAAAGGATTTCCAAATATATACAATTTCATGTACAATAAATTGACAACAATGAAGATAAATTCACAATATGAGAAAATAAAATTAATTAAGATATTACCTTGAAATTAGGTGAAGAAGAAATTGAGAGATGGAGAAGAGAGAAAATGAAGAAGAAATTGAAAGTTGAAGGAGAGAGGAAATTAAGGAGGGAGAAAGACAAGATTTTGTTGTTATGAGTGCATGACATATGAGAGAGAAAAGATCAATTGGTTGGCTGCTATCTAATTCACGTCTTTTATTTTATTTAATTTTTTCAACTAAATTAAAAAATTACCTAAGTACCTTCTTTTTTTTTTTCAAATTTTCAGGGGGCCCAGTGCCCCCTTGGCCCCCATCTAGGTCAGTCCTTGCCTACTACGTACATCGTTGAATCAATTATGCAATTAAAATACTTCTCAATTAAAAGATTTTCAGTGTTTTGATCATTAAAATTAAGAGTGAGTTTCTTGTGAAACTGTCTCACGGATTTTTATTGCATTACGTGAGACGGGTCAACCCACAACCCAATCAACCACAATCCAAATCGTACAATTCATATGTTGTTTGTGTGTGATAGATCTCCGTCTCACGGTAACTCTTTGTGAAATCGTTTTATATAAGTTTTTGTGTAGATATACTCCATCTAAATTTCAATTTAAAATAAATGTCTTTTTTTAAGGTTAAATTTTATTTCAAATTAAGCTCGTTTTTTTATGATCACTTTTTTTCCCCCTCTAAATTTACCCCTAATCCCTAAAAGATTTTTTACTTTTGAACTGATTACCTATTCAATCTCTTAAATTTACTAACACGAGATTTTACAAAAAAAAAATTCAATTTTCTCTTATTTCTTTCTTTCATATTATCCATCTTATATTAATTTAGAAATGAGTGGTCAGCGAGAGATTGGTATTGTCAAAGAACATTTTTATCTAATTTTTAAGTGTCTTAATCTATGAAATAAAATATCGAACAATTATTTTTTATCGGAGGATCGTACTGGTTAGTGATGTGTTGAAATGTAAATTAAGTTAACATAATTTTATTTTATAAAGTTTAATACATATTAAATTAGGCATCAATGTGTTAATAAAAGTAAGAGGGTCTGAATTGCAATGGAAGAAGCTGAATTGCTTTCCATTTGCATAGGATTGCTCAATAGGAAACATCCACATATATGATATACGCAGGGTTTATAATTTTGTGATTATGCAACATATTCTAGATTATTATAATTAACCTTTGTTTAAATGTCTTGTGTGTTTTTGATAAATTATTTTATTTTATTTGATTAATGTATAACCTTCTTTCGAATATAATGGTATTGAGGTGTATCTAGATGCTCTACGCGCATTTACAAATGTATTTATTTGACTAAATACTTTATTGATTCCCAAAAAAAAAAAAAAAAGACTACTGTTTTTTTTTAAAAGTAAAATAGAGTAATATATAAAAAAAACGAAGTACAAGGGGTACCTTTTCTACATGTAGAATGTCACACCCCATTTTCATACTTAAAATATCAGAGTTTTCTTGTGGGCGTGCAGGAAGAAAGGGGAAAGAGACATACATTTTAAAACAGAAGATGAAGATAAAAGACGATAGAAAGATTTACATATACAATACTTCGACACCAGCCGAAGTAAAACGTTTTAAACCTTGAGCAGTGGAAAATCTCATACAGGATCTATCAAAAAGAAAAACAGTATAGTTTTACAAATGTGAAATATTAAAATATTGTTTTGACAACAAGTTTTTAAAAGAAAAAAAAAAAAGAAAACTTGATACGACACCACCCTCTTTACGTATCTTGATTCTCGTCATTTTCTGTAGTGTGAATACAGATAGGGGTAAGTGCGTTGAATACACTCGTGGGGATAATTTCATATAATTTAAGTCCATTAATTCGTTAACAGACAAATTAATCAATCATAAATCAGAACAACAGTTAAACACAACACATATATTGCACAACACGTAAATTGGTGCCTTTACGGACGATCCAGTCCATTCCTATCACACTATCGGTACCTTTACGGACGACTCAGTCCATCCCTATCATGGTATCGGTACCTTTACGGACGACTCAGTCCATCCCTAACACACTATCGATACCTTTACGGACGACCCAATCCATCCCTATCACACTATCGATACCTTTATGGACGACTCAATCCATCCTTATCACACTATCGGTACCTTTACGGACGACCCAATCCATCCATATCACACTATAATAATATGAACACAGTATATAATCACGGCATATAGGATTCAACAATTCATATATCAAATACGGAAAACATAAACATATAGAGATTAGAAGTTACCCCCACATTGTTCGGTGGTTATCCACATGTAAACGAAGTCTTAAGTTCTAAAGTGTTTGTTCCAATTGATAGCCTACACATGTAAAGATGTTTCTTAGTTTCGTTATTACGATAATTAAATATATAAACTCTCTCTTGAAGAAGAAACGATAGGTTAGACGAAACAAAATGAAAGCTTTAGAGATCAAGAATGAATAAACAAGTGTGGAAGGTTAAACATGTAATCATAGGGTGAAAGGAAAACGATTAGAGTTTGAACGGAGGAAAAACGGGCCAAAATGGAGGAAAAACGAGCTTAAACGGAGTGTTTAAAAGTGTAAGGGCTTTTTCGTAAATTCTGGTAAATAGTTGACTTTGACCAGGGGTATATATGTAAAAACAGAAGAGATTTGGGGTCTTTTTGATATATTCAAAACCTCGGGGTTTAAAACAGAATTAAAGATCGACCCCCATCGCCACACACACATGACGGCGCTGCCCGACACACGGCCGATGACCTCCCGTCTCCAGCGACACGACCACACGCACGCACGCACACATGGCGCAGCAACACGCACACACACACCGGACATCAGCTCGGCACGCACATAGCGCGCCCCGACGTCAGCCTGGCGCGCACACAGCAAGCCCCCGCGCGCCCAGCACCACCGACGTGATTGAGCGCGTCAGTCCCCGACTAACCCAAAACAACGGCGGCGCCCCAAAACCAGGTTGCGCCGGCCACCACGCACTACCAGAACACGGCGGCGCTGCACAGCGCCGCCCTCCAACCCTCACACACAGAGAGCTCACACACACACACCCACACACCGAATAACACACACACGACCAAACAGCCCATGGTGGTGCCACCCCCCACACAACACACACACAGGCGACTGAGGCGAGAGAGAGAGAAAAAGATTCGGCGAGGTTGAGGGAGAGAAGAGAGAAAGAGAAGAGAGAGAAAGAAACGAGAAGGAGAGAGAGAAAGAAAAGAGGGAGGAGAGAGCCGAGCTTTCACCGGCCGTTTTTCTGGTGAATACGGTTGCGCCCGGAACAGCTAGGGAGGGAGAGAAAGAGCAGATGGGAGAGAGGGAGAGAGAAGACGGGGAGAGAGAGAGAGAAAAGGGTTTGGCCGCCCTTTGACCGGCCATAGCCGGCGGATACGGCGGTGGTTCGACGATCCGTGCCCGGATCTGGAACGGGCTCGGCGAGGGCTACGATTGGTGTGAAAATTGGTCGGAACGGAGGAGGTGGTGATGGCGCCGGTGGCCGTTGGCTGGAAAAAAGAGAAGAGAAAAGAGAGAAAAATCTACTTTTTTTGACTTTTTCGGTTGAATTATTACTTTTACGATTCGTTTCATACTATATATACTTATATTCGATTTTTTGTATTCTTCGTGTTTTCATCCACGAACCCTTAACGAGCCGTCCTTTAACGTTTTAACTTGCGGTTTTCGACTACGATACCTTTGGGTTTCGTTTTACAATATCATTATTAAATTATAATCTATGCTTCACGATTTAATTATACAATTGATTAATTAATTATGCATTATATCGTTTTTTTTTTAAACGCGCGTAATTAAATCAAACAATTAGAAATTTAATTATTTATTTAGCCAATTATACATCGTTTTTCCTAGGCGTTACATAGAATACTACTTTATATTTGTGTGTATTAATTCCAACTCTTAACCTACAGTAGCCTATAAATGCATACTTCATCTTTATTTCATATCCGTGTCTCATTTTTCTAATTTTGTAACTATAACAAAAAAAAAAAGGTTCTAACTTATCCTAATTAACTTTTGTCGGACTCGGATTCACGCTGATATTATAAGTCATTAAAATATTATTCCTTTTATAGTTTTATCTCAAGTAAATGTCATCTAGAGGTCAAGTTTTGGTTCCAGTTATTTATCTTTTATACTTGCATACAACTAAATTCCAAACCGAAAAAATTCATATACCTTTATTCGGTTCAATTCATAAACCTTTACTCGGATCGAAAAAATTCCAAATCGAAAATCTTCGTTGACTTTCTCTAAATTGAATTGAACCGAATTTTTTTGGTTTGATTCTGAAGATTTTTCAATTATGTGAATCGAGAACTGAACCGAATTGAGACAGAACCTAACAGAATTGGACAGAACCGAAAAATCGATTTTAAAGAGTTATATATATATATATATATATATATATATATATATATATACATACACACACATCCCTATTACCCTACCCACCGTATGCACGTTAATATGTGCACTGCCTACGACTGATGTGTCAAAAATCCAAAATGTCTATTAATTTCAGTTTCTATATAATGAGGGGATGTGATCAATGCACGTCATCGGTGTGCATATTAAGAGTTGCACAGTAGACATTTTATCATAATATATATATATATATATATATGTGTGTGTGTGTCATTTATTTTTCTATAACTTGATATAATTACATAATACATATTTTGATTAAGTTATAATTTTGAAATGCTATAAATAATTTACATTTCATATTTTTTAATAATTAATAATAATGAACTATATTCTAATGACTCTTATCAAGGAAACTTATATCATTTTAAACTATGAAACTTTGTAACTTTTGAAATGAAGTATTTAGTTTTTTTGTTGTTAATAAAATTTTGTTATTACATGTTAAATTATTTTTTGTTGTTTATTTTTCTAATTTAATTTGGTGCATTTCCTATTCATTTTTTTATTTTAGTTTCTTTTTAAATCTTCGAATATCTGTCCTCAACTAATCCAAACCAGCGACCCAAAGCTCCAAACTGAATCGAACCGAAATTTGGTTTGATTTGGTTGTGGAGATTTTTTATTTTGGTTTGGTTTTGGAGAATCATTTTGGAAATCCTCCAAAGTTTGGTTCGGTTCCAAAGATTTTCAAATATCCGAACCAAACCGGACCATGCACACTTCTAACCTCTTTATTTAAAATAACTTGATACTCTTTACAATTTTGAATCCTAAATTTCTTGATTAGGAATATATTTATCCAATTTTTATGTTTCATATTTTTTTATTAAAACTCTAAAATAACATTTAATTAAAATCGTTGGAAATAATAATTAAAAAAATTTGTTGCCGTTTTATAATAATATTTTTTTTGGAGACAGATTCACGACGGTATAATTAAAAACCTCGAAACACTATTATTAAAGAACTTTACTATATATATTCAATGCATCTAAATTGGTATAATTAAAAACCTCGAAACACTACTATTAAAGAACTTTCCCATATATATTCAATGCATCTAATTTGGTCCGAGTAAAGGTATATGAAAACGATTAAGGTCGATTCCAAGGGATCAAGTCATTAGATAAAAAAAAAAAAAAAAAAAAGTATCTACATTGTGAATACATGGTTTTAAATCACTAATTTTATATATTCAATATTTTAACTGTTTATTATTTTTTGTTTTAATTCTTTTTGCAAGTTAAGGACGATGCTTTTGTTGTCACCATCAAATTAAATAGCCAACCTATTCAATATTTATGTTGAGTTCAATTTGTAGGCGTTAAGTACCTTTACATGCATCAACAGCTTCATATGTCCTAATTAATTATCAAAAAAAGAAAGATAATTATTAATTGCAATCTAACAACCTCATGACCTAATGATATCTTCCAATACGATCGACTTGATAATGGCATAATGTATAACTACGTATAAATAATCTAATGATAATTGCATAATTGTTAGATAAATAATCTATTTAATTCGTTATACAAAATTAATATGAACAATTGAACTAGCTCTTTGGACACCTAGCTAGGCCATATACAAATATCACTACACTTTATTACTAGATTATGTTGTAATTTGATCTCAAGATCAAGATGTTGCGAAATTAATTTGGCATATGTATTATAAAATAAAGTCTTGCTTAAAATCGTTTGATAAATTTCAAAAATTTCATTTCATAAGATTTGGGTGAATTTGACTCGGTCAACGATATGGCCAATGCGCATCAATGTTTCAGTCAACGGTCAATGTATATTGGTCAACGGTCTGATTAACGAAGTCAAATGTAATATTTTTATGTATATTAGGTAATATTTTTATATTATTTAATATTTTTATGTGTATGATGTAATATTTTTGAGAAATTATAATTTGACAAGTAATAATATTTTTGTGTATATTAGGTAATACTTTTGTGCATATCATATTATTATACATTTGCTTTTAAAATTCTAAACTAAGGATTAATTTGGAAAATTGTAATTCCACATAATATTTTTATTCTCATCATGCAATTCTTTCATGTTCATTATGTAATACTTTTGAAAAGTTATGATTTGATAAATATTACTATATAATACTTTTGTTTGTATAAGATAATTTTTTTTGTGTGACAAGTAATATTTTTGGTTCAATGACTTCAAATCACTAATCATATATCATGTAATATTTTTATAAATTTTTTGTAATACATTAAAGAGCATCACATGATACACAATATTTTCAAGTAATACTTTTCGAAAATATTACATAATATACATAAAAGTATTACTAATACCTATATATATATCATGCATGTAATAATTTTGAGTTAACAGCGTAAACTCGTATTGACCGAATCGGATCGACTCGTCACTCAAAATGAAATATGTAAGTCGATCTCACACAAAACATAGTCGTATTATAATGACACGAATAAAGGACTATACTGCGGGATAGATATTCAAGTAATTGATGTATGTATTAATTATTTCTTCATATATAATACAAAATTAATTTTTCCGCGTTTTTTGCTTATATTTTATGAAAATTGTCATTCAGATACAATGACTCATAATCTTATTATGGTGGGACTACAACCACAAGAAAACAGCGAACCAATTTGTATTTTAAATTTTCTTTTTGACTAGGTGAGTAAGAATCAGTTGAATGTATTGTGAAATAATTAGGATGGTCTATTTATAAATTTCATCAATTCCCAAATACCTCTGTAATTTAATAGACATAATTTCAATACGACTTTACAATTTACCTCAAAATTGGTAAACAAAGTATATTCAATGGTAATATATATATCTCACAGTGTCTCTATTGCCAAATTGGCATAGAATTTTTCGTTGTATTTGTATTCTTGGAGTTGATTTGTGAACACGACTTTTGTGTTTCGATCGCCTAATTAAGTCCAGAGAAAATATAATTCTGACACTTAAAAAATGTCAATTCTTACACACGCTATAAGAAATGAAGAAACAGGGGTAAATCAGATTTAATTCCCAAAAAAACAAAATACCCTTACCCTGAATTTTAACACAAATATTAGCTCATGAACTATATATGTCATCTTTCTAATTTTCAAAGAATGTATTGGTTATTCAATTTATTTTTTTCAATCCCACTACGTTTCCACGATGAATACTAGCTAGGAAACGACAATAAAGTTTTAACTTGATCATCATGAGTCTACTGCCGTTGGTCAATCAATTAATTAACATTCGATTTTTTTCCTTAAAATCTGCACAAAAACTTAAATTATGATATTTTTTCGACAAAATTTCAATGCCTACAATTCAAATCTATTTTTACAAATCGTTCCACAAGATTAATACTACTCTAAAGTCTGAACCGTTTGAAATAAGGATGGAAAATTTTGAAGACCAACCGACTCTCTAATAGAAAATATCGAATAGCTTTTCACATTAAATGTAAGTTAATAATAATTAATATCGGATTAAAATCATAGAAGGTTTACTTTTAGGACTGATTTCTATAGAGAATTGCATAATTATATTATTCATATTTTGGGTCCGTTTCCTTTGGTCAGTGTTCCACTTTTATTTTAAATTGCATGTAAACCACGACAAGGATAGGGTTGTTCATTTATTTAAAACCTTTTTTTTTAATGTAAATTAATTCGAGTTCTGATCGTTAGATTAAGAAAATAAAGAGTGAACGATAAATTTTTTCTGTTTTTCATTTTCTAAAATTTGTGAGTTTAACTTAATTCTTGTAAATTGATCAAACTTCAAGATTGTTTTAAACGCATTATCAAAGATATGTTTGGATGAACAGATTTGAGGTGAGATATGAAATCCATCGTATCAATTCCATTAATGATATTTGAATATTTGAATAGACGTGAATTTAAAAATCACTAGCAATATCATTAGTTTGCGAATTCATTTTAAATCATGAAGTTGAAATTACTCTATTAAAATACAACCTAAAAAGTTATTATATTTTGAAAGCACTGATTTGATGTGATGAATGGGTAATAAATAAAGAGGAGTAAAAGTGCAAAGCATTAACAACAAGATTTCGTAGTCATGCACAGTCTTCCTCTTACTTTTCCATAGAAGGACGTGCCCCACTACTAAATTTTGATCAATTCCACACCATAATTTTGGTTTAAAAAGAAAGAAAAAAGTAAAAGAAACAAGAGATGGGAATGGGAAAGTGCATGTCATTTTCTTCTGCTGATGAACCCTATCAACAAATATATAAATTTCCAATTACTAATTATCAATTATCATTATGTCATAATTTTAATATAGTTTATTGATGTTTGCTATGTAAAATGTCATCATTATGACATACCATTACGCTAATAAATCAAAGGAGAAATACTGAAACCATGCATTCTTTCATTTAAGATTGTGATAAATTTAAAAAATGTGTCTTCGTGTTGAAAGGTTAAAAATAATTATTCTTTTAAACTCTCCTGGCGCCTAATAGATAATTCATATACTAAATAAATTGAATATGATTGATTAAGTTAAAAAAAAAAAAAAAAGATTTATTGCATAAAAAATCACGATCATTTGACATTTTAGAAAATCGAAAATGTCATATTTGAAATAGCAAAAATTAAAAGGTTGAGATGAGACATACTTCACGAAAGACCATCCACGATTTCTTTTACACAATTAACTCTAGAGGTAAAATTTTAATTTTCGTCATGTAATTTATCTATTTATTTTAATATCATTTTTATGTATTTTAATTTTAGTTTTTTAATTATCTTTTTTTTTTCATTTTGATTCAATTTTATTCAAAATGTTAATTTCTACTTTTGTGGACGCTGACACTAAAAATTCACGTCAACATTTTGACGTTCATATAGACAAAAATCAAAATTTCGAGTAAAATTAAATAAATTTTTTTTTTTGATAAAAGATTAATTAGAGAGCCAAAATTAAAATATGTAAAATTGATAATTAAAAAATGAAGATACATAAATTATAAGACGAAAATCGCTACGCTAAATAAATAGAAAAGCTTCTGTGAAAGTTGATGACTCATAAAAGATTTCATTTTCAATCAATTGAAAATATATAAAAAATTACACTTTTAATAAATAAGAATTTTTATTCTTTTTTTTTTTTTTTTACGAAAGGAGCATACAATATAAATGAGTAGTTATTGGGTCAGATCGTCTTACAAATCTTATTTTTTGAGATGGATTGGGTCGATTCGGTCAACAATCAATGAATATCGATTGACGCAGACACAAAATCAATTAATATGATAAGTAATACTTTTATGTGTATTATGTAATATTTTAAAAGTATTACATGATACAAACATTTATATAATTACATTATGAGAATAAAATATTACTTATTACATTACAATTTCTCGAATTAATTTAGATTTGAAGCTAGCACGAAAAGTACTACCCGATATGCATAAAATATTATCTTATATAAACAAAAATATTATATAGTATTACTTATCAAATTATAATTTTAATTTCAAAAATACTATATGATACATACAAAAATATTACATGATAAGAATAAAAATATTGTGAAATTATAAATTTTTTACACTTGCAACTTAAACTTTTTTTTTTTTGTTTTTGCCTCAAAATCATCTCAAAGTCCATGTGTTTTCACTTTGCAATTTAAGGCCATTTTCTAATCATATTTCCGGTCAAAATTGAAAATTTTGTTATAGTTTTCCTCAAATTGTGCTTGAAACTAGTGTAAATTAGAAAATTCATCAAAGCTTTTGTTTGATTTGAGACATAGAGTGATTTGACGTAGATTTTATGTATTTTGATTATAAAAAAAAGAAAACCAAATTCGATTTTAGCTAAAAAAAGTGATAAATTTTGATTCAAGGTTGAAAAAAAAATCCATGCATGAACTTCAGGGTAACACACAAAATAAAATTAATAAATAAATAAAAAAGAAAAAGAAAAGGAAGAAAAAATAAAAAGTTTAGGCTGACAAGAGGCCATACTTGAGGTTAACTCTTAATAATAAATCTAAATTTATTAACCAAAATATTGAGACGTCAAACATTATTCTACTTTTGTAAATCTTTTTCGTACCCTGAATCAATAAATTAATCTTCCAGATTGATAATTAACATATTTATGAATCTAGCATTAAATGAATGAAAGTCATAGTAATAAATAAGATTGATGAAAAGTTGGAATTAAGAGAAATACATGGAGAGTAGTAGATGTGTGGGATACAAACATAGAAAATTCGATGCGACGCGGTGTGGTGGCACCCAAAAATGGGAGATTTCCATGTATCTTCAACCTACAATCCTTCCACCTTCAAGCAAGCATAAATATGTGCACGTGTCCTAATTAACTCTAATAATTTGTGTGTGCAAATGAAATGAATTGGATTCTAGTGACGTTATATTCCAACTCGCCGGCTGATGAAGAAACGTGACCAAATAATGACGTTACCCCTTTTGACTTCAGCCCTTTTTTAATTCAATTATTCCACTCTCTGCTTCCAACTAAAACATTATCATATCCTATAGGCTAGGCTAGGCTATATATATATATATATATATATATATACACTCCAAATTGACATCATTAATTTTCACAGAAACACACTCTCTCCTACATACTCGCTTTAACTTCAAACCTTTCCGAATTTGGGCAGCTCAAAAAAACAGCTAAGAACTAAAACAAAAGATGGGAAAACCTCGTTCTGTTCCAAGAATTGCAAGGAAGATCATTGAGAAGAATCGCAGAATTAAAATGAAGAATCTCTACTCCAATCTCATGTCCCACCTTCCAAATCACTCCTCCAAGGTACCTACTTTCTCTCTCTCTCTCTCTCTCTCTCCCTTGTTCTTGTTATTTCTAGTGAGAGAAACTCATGAGTAAAGTATTGATGCAGGTGGAAGAGTTGCCATTGCCAGATCAGATAGATGAAGCTGTGAAATATATCAAAAGCATGGAAAAGAAGCTTGAGAATTTGAGACAAAAGAAGGATCAGTTAATGCAAGGAAAGAGAACAAGTGAATCGTGTGTGGTTGACAGTAGTGAAAACCAAGCAACCAAGAAGAGATTATCATCACCAATTATTGAAGTTCATGATATGGGCCCAAATCTTGATGTCGTTTTAGCAAATGGGATTCAAGATTACTCCACTTTTCATGGTATTATCAGATTGATTCATCAGAATGGGGTTGAAATTGCAAGTGCCAGTTTTGGAAAAGATGGGAACTCAACTTTCCAAGTTCTTCAAGATAAGGTAAACAATATAGCATATATATCACAAGAATTAATTAGGAGTAATTTTCTCTTACTATTGTTGTTTATTTTTTATATTTCATGTCTAGTATTATGTTAGTTCTAACCTAGTTCTAATTGAGATGGGATATTAGTAATTTTTCAAAATATTAATTTGTAGGGAGGACAATCCAAATTGGATTTTGAAGGTGCAACAATTTCAAGAAAGCAAAAGGAATTAGTTTGTGGAACTTCTTCAAGATCAAGTGAAGTAGTGGAATCTGATCAGTTCAATTTATGGGACTACGAAATTGGATCTGACATTTGGGGATTTGAAATGCCTCAAGTTCAAGCTGCAGAAGCTAATTTTGGTTACTATGATCAATTCTTAAATATGGAGAATTTTAATATGTAGCTTGAGATCTGTTTCATATATATAGAGAGGGCATTTGTCTTGATTAATGCAAATTTTGTATCAAGTTTAGATCTTCAACTTTTTGATAATGAAATAACTTGATTTAGAGATTGTTTAGTTAGCTCATACATGAAAATAATATAGGAGTTGAGGGGTTAAATTCATTCTAAAGAAATTTAAAGTACTGATGATCATAAATTCCATTTAAAGTACCAAAAAACAAATTATATAAGAATAGAACTTCTATTTTAATTCTTAAAAAAAATTCTTGTTTTTTTTTATACGTGTTTATAAATTGCAATTGATTGTAATTTTTAACAATCAACACCAAATATAAATATCGTTAAAATAAGTTTGCTGGATAAAAAAAAAAATTGCAAATCTTATTCCTATTGAAAAGACAAATTATATAGAACATGTTTTGCAAAATGGTGAAAATAAACAAATAACATATAATTTAAAAGGTCGACCGAATCTAACTAACTCTAAATGTAATATATTCTCTTTTTTTCCTCTAATTTTAAAAGATTTTTTTGAACCGAAAAAAAGAAGTGGCTAAAAAAAAATTATTTTGTTAAAAGTAAAAAAAAAGTTTTTTTGAACCAAAAAAAAAAAAAAAAAAACTTGGTTCTAATTTTAAAAGTTAAAAATTTTATATTTTGTTTCTATATTTGTTAATGTTTGGTTTAATTTGCTTTCAAATTTGATATGTTTTAATTTGTATTCTACTAATGTTGAAGATGGTTATCATCAAAGAAAGGTGGAAATATTCAAATCCAAGTACTGCTCAAATAGCTGAATATGACGACAATACATTAATTTTGGAAACTATTTTTAAAACTTCTTTTAACTTCGTATTAAAGTAAATTATTCCTCTAAAAATTAAAATGTATTTTAATATATTTATCTAATTAATTATGAATTTCAATGTTAAAAAAATGAGAAAAATTCATTTTTGGTCCTACATGTTGTCCGATTTTAGTCATGTTAATTTTCGAATATCAATTTTAGTTGTGCAATTGAAAAATCTGTCCAATTTCACTCATTTTTTCGCCGGAATCTCAATTTTCCTACCAATTTCCGACAAGTGAACCGTACACGCCCCCAATTTCAACATTTCAATGAAATTATGCTTACGTGACTCTTTTTTTATTTGTGGACTTTATTTTTGTATTATTTTACTACATATATTGTCAAATCATTAGTCACATCATTAATTGCACTTAAAAGGAAAAAAAATAATGAACTCAATTAAAACAAAAAAGAAAAAAAAAACAGAAATAGAAATCTATATATAAGCAACCGGCTCTGCAGTTGTCAATTCCAACCCAAATTTCCATGTCATAGTGCGCGCCAAGAGTTCGATGCAAAGAATATTCATATCCAGCAAGGTAGGTCTCTTTCATGGATTCTTGCGCAGATTGGTGCAGAAAGCTGATGGAAATGAACATTTTTTTATCCTTTTTTCATAGATATTAGGAAGGAGAAGTATTGCAAAATTCATTCTTGTTGGAACTTACAGTGGGGTTTTTTTATTTTTTGGTGTTCGAATGCTGATTATTTAACAAATGTTATGTAGAATTCTATGAATTTTCTTGGAATAAGTTGGGTTGATTTGGGGTTTAGGGTTCTTGGTTGATTTGTGATTTAAGGTCCCGTTTCTTTTTTCGTTAATGGTGTGTTTTTTCGTTTTTTTTTTTTTTCATTTTTCTTTTAATTCTATTCCTTTTTTTTTTTTTTTTAATATCTTAAACATTTTTTATTTTTTTAATGCAATTGAATGACTTGGGGATGATGTGACATTTTAGGTAGGAAAATAATACGAAAAAAAATGTTACATGTGAAAAAACAATCACATAAGCACCAGTTTTAGAAAATCATGAAATTAGGGGCGAGTGTCACTCATTGAAAATTGATCGGAAAATACAAATTCCGACGAAAGAAGGAATGAAATTGGACAAAAATTTTAACTGCAGGACTAAACTTAATGATCGAAAAATAATTGGACCAAAATCGGACAACGCCTCTAAAACAGGACCAAAAATAAATTTTATCTAAATGATATGCATTATGTAGGGAAACCTTGCTAATCCCCTCAATACTTTGTAAATTTTGTTTGGATTTTAAATTTACAGTTGGTTAAACATAAGCATGAAGGAAATCTTTGAAATCACAAATGATTTTCAACATATATAACTGGCTCCGGAAATAACAAAACCCTTAACACATAATATTTAATTTTGAATATGAAAAAAAAAATAGAAAATATAAAAAATATAATTTTATATCCTGTATTTAAACTCAGCGTAATATTATTAAAATGAACATTGAATTGTCCTTTCAAAACATTAGTTTTCTAATTACCTAAAATACATTAATGATATGTTATAGAAAGATATCAAACCATAAACATGTACAGATCTATATAAGTATCAAAATTCAAAATCTTTATATAAGAATAATGTATGTATATACCAAAATATCATGTATTTATATGAAATATAATTAGAAAAAATTTAATGTGAACATGTATTGCATATAGTTTATTCATTTAATTATTCATATATTTTCAAACTCAAATAGGTATATATGATATACTCTACATTTATATGTGTGTGTGTATATATATTAATTATATAATTATTATATTATGATCAATAATATTGATTTTGAAAAAGATAGCTTGTAAATTAGTATTACATTTTGCAAATACTGTTTTAAGTCAAAGTTTTTACAATTTAGATATTTTAGATTTCAAACAAATTCATTAGTTTATATAGTTTTAATTCAAAATTAATTGTAACATAAATAATTATTTGATATCATATTACTCAATTAATTATTGAATAACTAATTGATTTGAAAAACAAACCATAATGAACTTATATGTGTATTCGAAAAAAATAGTTCAAAAGACAAGATATTTAATTGATACATATACTTTTTTTTATTATATACATATCAATTAATATTTCTTGCCATATATATCATTGAAAATATTTATCAGCAAAGTTAGATTATTATATACCATATATATTTATTACACAAAAGTAATATTTATAGAAATTTACAATAAACTCAATTAATATCACAAAAAAGTAAAATATAAAATTTGATGAAATTTCTATTATTAGTAAATGAAAATAGGTAGGAAATTTTTGGCATTTCTATTGTCAGGGGTAATTGTTATTTTATATATATATAGATTATTTCTCCTATGTATTTCTCGGTGTTTCAATCATCAATGGATGAAATCTGGAAAGAGGAGGAAAAAAGTTGAATTGACATTCTACCCTGTGGAAACACCGAGAAGCCTGAGGGTTGTAATAGAGGCTACGGACAAAGAGAAGTAGAACCAGGAACGCGATTACAACTCCTCCTCGTTCGAAATCAATTGGAGCTCATCGCCGCCGCCGCAGGTTCGCCGCTAATACCTCTCTCTCTCTCTCTCTCAGAACAGTCTTGTCAATTGACGATTCAGTGCCCTAATTTAATGATTTCAAATTTTCTGCAAAGATCTTATGCAATTTAGGCGAATGCAATTTTATATGATTTAGAACCTTTATTATCTGATTTTGCTTCTATTGAGAGATTTAGGTATGATTCTGATGAGTAATAGACTAACATATACAATGATCGCTTACTGTGTGTATCTTTGAATTTTGGATACTATATTTGGTGTATCAGTGCCTTCCTTGAGCAGTATGATTTGGGGTTGCTATTGTTAAATCACAATACACCAGATACAGTTAGTTGCATTATGAGGACACCAATGAATGAATAGAAAACATTAAAAACCAGTGGCAATTCTAGGAATAAAGTTTAGGAAAAACAATGAATAAACTGGCAGGAAGGTGGTTCCTATATCCTTCATAGATAGACACACTCCTAATAACATGTGCCAATCCTAGAACCTAGAGTGCGGGTTAACAGAACATGAGAGCATTAGTGTTAAACAGCTTTCAAACTCGAGCTCGAACTCTAATTTTTTCGAGCCGAACTCAAGCTTGAACTATCGAACTTGAATTCGAGCTCAGTTCGAACTTCCAACGAACTTTTGTCGAGCCGAACTCAACTTTGAATAAACGAGCTTGTATTCGAGCCCATTTCGAACTTTTGATGAACTTTTATCAAGCCAAACTTGAGCTGAGTTCGTTTATCTTGTTATCGAACTTTGTTCGAGCCAAACTCGAACAAATATCGAACTCAAAATTTTGATGTCGAGCCGAGCTCGAACTCCATTTTTAAAGTTCGTAACGAACTCCAGCCGAACTTGAGCCCAGTGATATTCGGCTTGGTTCGGCTCGTTTACATCTCTAGGTGTTCTCTATGGCATATGTGTTCACACTGATTTCGTCTTTGCAGGAATTCAAGAATCTTCCACATGTGTTCTTGCATTTTTCTATGATCATTATCGATATTGATCTTGTGTTTTATTGGCCAAATTCAGAGCATTTTTGTTGATTACATACAGGTGTTCTCTACGGCATATGTCCCATGTGTTCTTACTGATTTCGTCTTTGCAGGAATTCAAGTATCTTCAAAATGCTACAAATTCCCCACCAAATTGCCCAATCTCCTGCGAGATTGGGTCTACCAAACCCGAACTCACCATCTCTTCAGAATTCTAATCCGTCTAAATTCTCGTCTCAAACCCCACAAACCCACCAATCACAAAACCAGTTTACGACTCCTGGTGTTTCCTCAGTGCTCCTCCCCCTCCTACCACCCCTCCCCAGAGCTCAATCTCTTCTCCTCCAAATGGCATCTCTTGCCTCTAAACTATTCGAAGTCTCACCCAATCGTTCACATTGGATCAGTTCGTTCCGAGGCTCCCTCCCTTCCTTCTTGCCCTCCCAAACCCAGTCCTCGATTCCTTCTGCACCGGACCCATCTCTCTCTGCCAAAGATATCATCGCGCAGTTCAAAACCCTTCAGACTCAGCTCTTTGAAGCCGTTGCACAGCTTCAAGAGATACTCGATCTCCAAGATGCCAAACAGAAGCTCAGCCGAGAAATCCGGTCCAAAGATTCCGCTCTTCTTGATTTTGCCAACATGCTCAAAGAAACCGAGCATGTCCTCGACATTCTTGTCGATGATTACTCCGACTACAGACGCCCTAAAAGGACCAAGTCCGTGGACGACAACTCAGAGGATTCTTCCACAACCACTGTCGAAACTCAGCTAAAACTATTGGATATATTATCCTACGCTCACAAGATTAGCTACACCACTTTCGCTCCTCCAGAATTCGGCGCTGGAACCGCCCCTCTCCGAGGAGCACTCCCTCCGGCCCCACAAGAAGAGCAGATGCGCGCGTCCCTGTTGTATTCTTTTGCTGATCTTGATGTGGGTTTACCCAAAACAGACGAAGACAGAGAGAAGATACTCGAACCATTGATCGAAGCCCCTTCTTCACTGCCTTCGGAAAGCAACCCACTCAGCAACATGTCAGCTATTCAGGGATTGATTCCTCCGAACTTCATCATACCACCAGGATGGAAACCAGGCATGCCTGTGGAGTTGCCTAGTGACCTGCCGATTCTTCCTCCTCCCGGATGGAAGCCCGGAGACCCGGTCACATTGCCACCGTTGGACTCTCTTCCTCTTCCACCGAGAGTCGAGGAACAGCAGTCGAGGCCCGGCCCTCCTCCCGGTCTGCCCAGAGCACCGGAGCCGATACAGGTCCGGCACGTGCAGCTTGATATTGAGGATGACAGCAGTGACTATAGCAGTGATGTGGATGGCTCTGATAGTGATGATTGATGTTTGATTGTATGTAAGAATACTGGTTGTTCACTAAGTTTATGCATTATACACTTGTTGTTCAGACTTGTATGAGATGTGTGGATGAATGATCCATCTTATTTTAACAAATTAAAGCTAATTTCGTTGATATAAACTCAAAGATAGAATATGCACATTAAAGCTAATTCCATCCTTCTTTGACATTGGAGCAATTCTAATAGGGTATGATGAGCACCATTCTTGATACGATGGGCTCTCGACTGCACAAGTTGCTAGTCGAGGCCCGAGGGACTACTATGTGAAAGTTTATGTAAAATTTAGGGAATAAATGTGTTTATCTTGTAAGATTCATTGGATTTGAAGAAGAATTGCTCCAAAGTTGTGTATGTCTCATTGTAGCGTTTGTCATGACAATCAATTACAATCTTTTAAACATAAAACAACTTATATAAGCGATACTTTTATTTATGTACTTACGTAATTTAATTCATTATATGATTTTGGAGATTATATGTATAATTTTGTACATCAAGAAATTGAGGATGTAATTCATAAGACATTTAATAAGTTGTTTGCCAATAATATTATATGGACATATCCATGCATATATCAAAATTGTATCAACGTTGTAAAATTTTGAAAAATAATCAAAAATCTAGTAAAATTATGGAAATTGAATATAGGAAATTTTAGGAAAAACTACAACAATATTTAATAAATAAATTCAACATAAAATTTCAAAAAAGAGTATGCTTATAGTAAATGTATAAATTACAAACTATATAAATATTATATGATAATACTATATGATAATAAGAATTCAAAATTACTATTAAAAATAGACTATAATTTCATGGGTATAATATCGATAGAGAGGACAAATATAATTTTAAAAAAAAAAGATAATTTAAAATTTGATATTTATTGAGATTTCCTTGATTTCCAGGGCATATATATGTTACAAATTAAAATATCAATAACTTTGATTTGTTTACAAATTAAGAAAAATTAATGATAATCAAATGTTAAATAATTTAAGTAATAATTCAACGAAAAACTAAAGACCCCTTCTTAAAATCAAAAGCTAATGAAAATTTCATATTTCTAAATCAAAGGTAAAACATTTACAAAATTAAATAGCATTAGTAATATTTCTAAGTAATTAAATCAAATGGAAATTAGGATTGGAATTGAAAGCAAAATTTAATAAGTATTTATATATTAACATTAATTATATATAATTATCGCGATTACATTATAAAACTAAACTAGTATTACTACTATTATAACAACTAATAACCCTTTGTGTCCACTAAGACAAAAAATTTCTCACTCCACCTAAAAATAGCATATTATATAACTACCATGATCATTCGATCATCATAATCATCTGAGACTCATACCGGAAAATGGATGGGATTGCCATAATCTAATTTATCATCGTGAGCCCTAATTTTGTGTATCATCGTCCGAGCCGTAATTTTGTGGAATTTCGAAGTCAAATACTTGGTAGTTTTCATTCATTTTTAATATACAAAATAAAAATAAATTTAGATTGAAATATAATGATGATAGGAATAACATTATCTTATTTCTAATGATAACAGGGAATAACATAATTGAAAGATACAAACATTCATTTAATTTCTAAAGCATCATGTGACAAAACGATGTCTAAAATTTTTTTTTTAGCAGATAAATATTCTTACTTTCTAAAAGATTCTCCGATAAAAAAAAATTTATACAAAGTTTACTACACTAATAATATCGAATGTATATCTTTATATTTCAACGGTACGAGTTAATATTTTCTAAAAATATATACAATCATATATTGACTAATATGTTGTACCTCTAATCCGAGCAAAACAAAACCAAACATGTTCGGGTCGAGCCCAGATAGGGTCGAGCCTAAGTGGCCGACCCAAGCCCAGATAGGGGCGAGCCTAGGTGGCCAACCCGAGCCCAAATGGGGCCGAGCTAGGTGCCGACCCGACCAGAAGGTGGCCGAGCCTAACATGGCCGAGCCCAGATAGGGTCGAGCTTAGGTGGCCAACCCGAGCCTAGGCCAACTCGGACCGAGGTGTTCGACTCAAATCGAGGTCTCAAGGTGAGCCAAAGGTGGAAGACCTCAGATGAGTCAAGGTGAATTAAGGTTGGAAGACCTCAGATAAGCCAAAGTTGGAAGACCTTAGATGAGCCGAGGTGAGATCACAAGCCTACCAGAGATTCGTCAACCTTAGGGGGCTGACTAGAGATAGGATCAATTCCGACCCGAACTCAACTCGACTGGACTCCTAGCCAGTCAAGAAGGTGGACCAAAGAAGGCCGACCAGAGATAACCAAGTTTACCAGAGATTTATTAGCCCTAGTAGGATGACCAAGATAGAGCTAAAGAAATGAAAAGCTCAGATAGAGCACTCAAGATCAACTTCATCAGGGAAGAGTTCACCTACCTTAAAAGAGCTCAACGATCAGAGATCACTTGGGTCATCATCCCAAGCTCAAAAGACTTAGAGTTTATTTCAAGAAGGAATCTTCAAGGAAGGAAACAAATCAAGATCAAATCATATCCGATTTAGATAAGATTGAATCTGTATTTTCCTTATCTAGACCCTAAACTCAAGGGATTTATTTCTTATTTTTCATGTAATGTATCTTAGGTCAAGTCCATAAATAAGGTCTCAATTATCATTCAAAAGGATCGAATTGTAGATCTAAAAATCACTGTATTTGAGCAATTAGAGAACTTTTTACTCTCAATTTGATATAAAAAACGTTCTGGCTGGCCAAAACTAACCAACTAGAATAAACTTAACTAATTTGTCCGTGACCGACTAGAATAAGTCTAACTCTGACTGACTAGAATAAGCATAACTAATTTGTCCGAGTAGGCACCAGACACCATCTTTTTCTCTATTTATTTGATTTTATTATTATTTATTCGATTTAATCAATCTAAGCCGGATCGAGTTTTTTGATGTTTGGCTAGAATTTTGCCTTAGACAAAATCTACGTCAACATTTTGGCTTTAGAAGAAGGGGGCTAACAGAACATAGCTTAATTGCTACCAACACAACAAATGACGGTGAAGACCAGAATATTCCACCTGGTCTCCAAGGCCAGAACTTATTACTAGGCGGGTATCTCTGGACATCCCTATCCCTGGATAAAATTAATCATTCTTTTATAATTTAAAATTAGGACAAACAATGAGAGATGTTTCTTAGAAAATAATGAGTGGATAAAAATAACCATTCATCTTTAATTTAAAATTAGGACAAGCAAGTAATGAAGTAAATAGTCAAGGGTTAAAATATTGTAATTAATTCAATATTGTAATAAATTACAATTCATGAAAAATACCTAATTCTCAATTGTCCACACAAGTATGGAGCCAAAGCTGTATTTCCTCTTGCTGATGGGCATAACATAATTAAGCTGGTCTTCCATTAGATTCATATCATGTAATAGAATTAATATTTAGTTTATTTATTATTGTTGGTAAGGCTGCTGCTGTTACTGTGTATTCATAATTTTTCACTAGGAATATATATTTCGAATACATATGCAACATCACAAGGCCAAACTCAGATAAAAGACTAAGCGTAAAAATCGTCAGACTTTAGACACACTAGTTATTCAAATATTTACATCCATAACTTACCTTTGGGGTCATCATCGTCGCTTATATCAAGTTCACCAAGTAACTCGTCTAATGGAATAGAATGAAGATCCTCGCCATCGGTTGTAGAACCCTTCTCTGATGCTTGGTATTCTTTGTCGCGATAGAGGGACAAATTAAATCTTAAATCCGGGTTCTCCTCCAAATCTCTCAAGAATTCTTCATACTCTGAGTTAATCTTCTCATCAATGCCTTTCGCAGTGTTATCAATCTCCATGTTGAGAGACTTGAGCTTCCACGAACGAGGTTTCACCCGTTTCTTCTGGCGCTTCTCTTCATAGCTCTTTTTAATCAGAATAACTTCTGGGAGAACAAGACCTTTGTACTTGTCCATTTCGATATCATTACTGTTGGCACCATACAAGTCATAACCGAGAGCATAATCTCCTGGATTTAGAAGATGCCCCAAATGTGTCTTCACATTGAAAATTGTGTCGTTTTTTCCAAAATCTGATACACGGGCTACTTGTGCATCGGCTAAGGCATACCTAGAGCCACCAACATTGACTTCCGAAGAAACGGACTCCACGTCCAGCACTATGTACTCCACAAGCTGTCTACTCGACAACAGGGACTTAAAAGATGATCTCCAATACTGCTCGGCATCCAGATAGCTTTGTCTAAGGGTGAATGGATCTAACAAAGCTATGCTGTTGCTAACTTTGCTGCATATGACAAGTGGTCCAAGATTCCCCAAACTAGCAGCAACTTTGTGAGGGAGACAAATCAAATCCTCACGACAAACGGGACTGATTTCAACCGAGAAAGTATGCTTGTAATTGTAATTATTGCTCTTTAGATCGTGAGACACGAGTTGCTTGTCAGTACGGCTCCTTATAGGAGCAACTTTTCCCAAGAACTCAACGAACTTCACACCATGACTACGGTTATTGAAGAAGAAATCGATGCCCTGCTCCATCTGCCTGATCCTGATAGCATACTTAGCAGCATTGTGCTTAAGAATAAGCTGCTCAAGATAGAAGAAAGTGCGCCTGTGAGAAACGTGTTGCCTCAGTTGCACAGAAGCCACCCACTGATCAGGATTAACCTGCACCTTCGAACAGGACTCGCACATCTGATCATGTACAACATATTCAACAGTATAAGCTTGCTCGAGTAATGCTCCATTGAGAACCTCTTTTTGGATCCTCAGCTTGACTTTGATCCTTTTCGAGTGAGGTTCAGTCCAAATGAACTCCGTACCTACCAACCGTACTTTGTTTAAGTTCTTCAACCTCTTAACACAGAATGTTAGGAGCTTTTTAGATTCGAGCTGCGCTTTAATCCAAGTCCTCGGTGGCTGCAAATAGCTGTCACATTCAGGGCAATGGGTAATTATAACATGCTTTTGGAGGCCTTCTGTAATGTCTACTTCAGACTGGAGGCATTTGGCACACATATTTGCAGCATTTGGTGGCATTGAGATACCACACTTGCAGCATAAAACACTGCCAACAGTTTGGGACACAGTGAACATACCCGTTTCAAGCGCCATAGCTACATAATGATAAGACACAAGAAATGAGTATGATAATTGGATTGAATAAAACCAGTACAAGACTTTGTCAACATAGTATTTCTTCATTAAAAAATGCAAAAACAAAAGCCAAAGAAGCAATCAATTCCTTCTCCAAGTAACAAGGGAAACAATTTTAAATAATCACTGTATAGATGCAGTATCACATGAAAATTACAAATTATAACATCTGAATCAATTGAAACCATAATTGCATACTATAAAACAAAGATCAAGGACCCTTTATCCAGTTAAAACACCACAACCAACAACCAGGGACATCAACCTTCCAACATACACAACGATGATAACTTATCAAACTACAAGCCATAGGCGTATGGGACTTAAATTTTCTCACTGCATCATCCAAGGGAGAATCAAAGGATTGCATGAAATGACACCACCACAAGATTCAGCAAAAATCCAATAAGAATAACACACTGAAGCCATAATTATCATACAGATTCACTAAATTTTATTTGGATCAAAGGATTTGATTTGATGAGGGAACATTTCCACTGATTCCATATATTAAGCGAACTCGAAACAGTTGAAACACAGAGAGTATCAATTTCAAACCATTATAAAAAGAACTCATTGAAACAACCTCAATAAATTCAATATTTTGAATTCAAATCCTTCAATCAAATAAAACTTAAAAATCCCTCTCATGTTATTATCAAGAAAATCAAGCCACCCATTTCAGATTAGGATATCATAATTCATAACATATGGCAAAGCGAATAAAACAACTAACTTCGGTTCAACAAAATCAGATCCAAAACAGTAAAATTGTTCACCTCCAGTTTGACAAATACATGCTAAATGATCCCAGCAAGAAATTAACAACATAATATTTCAGAAATTCCAAGTAATAGACACATATAAACCAAAAAGGAATCAATTATACCTCAGAAGATAGAAAATCCGAGCGATAAAAGAGGCGGTCTGAAATTGAGCAAAAGGGCACTAATCTGCTCATATAACAATTGAAGTCGGTCATACAAATAAAAAACCACGTTAACAAATCCTCTTAAAATAATAAAATAAATAAAATAAGGGAAATGTCTACTGAGTGTCAAATTTGTCATTTGCGTTCTTTTTTTCCCCCTTATTTTTCCTTTTGCCCTTTGTTAATTTCTATGTCGGTTTTATTAAAAAATAATAATGATAAATTTTGAGGGTCCATTTTACCCGACCCATTTTAGAAAAAAATATTTTCTTTTTTTATGTTATAAAACAACTTGGGAGCATAGTGATTATCTCCATGAGCTTGAAGAGGGGATTGAGAATTGGAAAATAAGTTAAATTATTTGTTAGAAGTGTGGACTTCTGACTTATGATGCTGGTCTCGGACATTTTTAAGGTTAACGGTCTATAATTATTAAAGAATGCTAATATAGATTTTAGTATGATATAATTTTTTTTATCTTATACTAGTATAAGTTCCGTGCGATACACTGACATATAAATTTTACAATTTATTTATTTAGATAAGAAAATATAGAACACGAAAAATAATAAATTTCTTAGGAGAATTCCGATCTAATTTATTACTTGTGTGATGTACGACCATTAAATTGAAATATTTCGATTTAATGTGAAAACTTTAATTTATGAAAAAAAAATCAAGTTCTCGATCATATTTCAATCTCATTTTGTATCTGTGTGACACATGGATAAATATATTTCAAGTGTCAATAAATTTTTGATATAAAAATGTTAATTATGAAAAACAATATACTTCTTCAAAGTTATTTCAATTTAATCTACTACTCATATAAATTATGAATTTTAAATATTTCTTATTTTCATCATACATTATTTGACTATTTTATTACTAATTCTTTTTGTCACAATTAGTTTGGAAAAAGGTTATGCAAATATATGCTAATAGCTTATTCATAATAATGAGTGTAAAATGATGATATTATTAAATATTATAATCAATTCTCAATAATATTTCAAGGTCATTTGGTACCCGTATGATGTAGCAAATAAGTTTTAAGTGTTAGTAATTTTTTGATATAAAAATGGTGATCATGAAAAACAGTATAGTTCTTTTAAATTATTTATAATTAATCTACTACTCATATGATTTACCAAATTTTGAATATTTCTTATTTTCATCATACGTTTGTATAGCTACTTTACTATTTGTTTTTGTCACAATTGACCTGGAAAAAAAAACTTATGCAAATATATGTTCAATAATTTATTCATAATGAGTATAAAAACAATGATATTATTGTATATAATCGTTTTTTTTTTCTGATGCTCTAAAATTAAAATTTATCTCTTAGAAAAATCATATTTGATGATAAACATTTCAAAATCTGATAAATCTAAAACCATGAAACTATATAACAACAGAAAGTAAAATATTTTATCATTGTTCATATAGTTAGGAACTTCATGCTAGCATTATAATGAAATTTCAGATTTATAATCGTTTTTTAATCATGGATGAAACATTATTTATTTTTACATTAAAAAGGATATATTTTTTGCTAATTTTATTTACGGATATAGATAATGATTTAAATTTAGGTACAAATTTTTATTCACAACTTTTATGAACGTTTAGCATGCTATTAGTACATTATTTACACAAATCATAATAAATTTATAGCATATCAAATATGATCGTGTTTGTTTTCTCTCTTAATTTTCATGTATATACAAAATGATTTTCATACCACAAAATGATTTATGGATATACAATTGTGCAAGATCGAATATTTACAATTTATAAATTATAAAATAATAAATATTTGTATTTCTAGTTTAGAAAGTGGAAATACGATTAGTTGGTTTTATATAGATAACAATGAAATTTCATAATTAAAAATTCAAATTATTTAAAAAATATATGGAAAAAAAAAAAAATCATTGACATATTATCACTCTTATAATCTGGCAAATGGACATAAAAAGTGAGTTTTATTAAAAAAAATTTAAGTATAAATGATATAATTTTATATATTTTTTTATAAAAGATATTTTCATATACTTAATTTGTAGATTTTAATAGAAAATATATAAGTTCATAAGTTTTAAAATTCCTATTTATAATATTAATTGTATGCAATAATGTATCACATATTATATATATATACATATTTTTTTATTATATTCAAGATATATATATATATATTTAAAATCTTTATACAATAAATAATCTCTATGATTTTTAAAAAAGAATTAATATAACATAGATAAGGTAAATGCTTCAAAGATATTATCATTTTTATTATTATATTATTTTTATAAGATTATTCAATAATTTTCTACTTAATATAATTAAATTATGTAAAAATTGTGTCATATTATTAGTATTGTTACATGAAAGATATATTAAACTAGAGCATTATAAATGATATATTTGTCAAATAAAAATTATGTAATTTTTATTATAATTTTTCAACATATTTGGAATACAGTTATAGAAGTAGATAATTTATGTTATGTTATTCATGCTAAGTAACTTGATTATTATATATTTATTGAGGTGATATATATATATATATATATATTGAACAAAACAATATCGCATAATTACCTCTTGGTCTTTGAAGACGTTTTCATAACTATAAACATCTTTTTTTATTTATGTATGGAATAATGTCATGTGATCTAATGAAACAAAATTTTAGTGTCCACAAAATTACGGAAGGTATTGATACCATTGACAACATTAATAACACGAGTCATATTTGTCAAAATAATGGTTATTGTAACGAAAAATAAAATGATCATTTATCTTGAAAAGACGAATTGAAGTCAATGATGTACAAACTTGTAGTTGACATATATTTATAGATGAATAATAATTAAGACCACATATAAAAAAATCGTATATATATAGATCAAAATTATGAATTTTATAAATCTATTTATAATTACATATATAATAAAAATCATAAAATTATTTGAATCACATTTTTATATATTGGTGAAATTAGAGTAAGTCAACTTAAATTTGAAATTTTTTTTCCACTTTTGTTATAAATCTCCTTCTATATATAGACAAAATTATACGGGGAGGGGTTTACAACATTAGCGATAATTTTTTTTATTTTGATGGTTTAAAATTCTCTTGAAATTCATTCACTTGTATTATTTTAATTTATTCAACATATATATCGTTAATCTTTATTATAGCAATAATTAAGTATTTATTATAGAAATAATTAAGTATTTATTAGATGATATCATATTAACATTCAGATACCATATATAGATTATAATTTCTAAGATTTTGCCAATATCATAAATGATATTATTACCATATATATAATTATTTTTAATACAATAATTCTTTTAATTATAAATTATGAAATAATAAATATTGTATTTCTATTTTTGGGAGGTGGAAATGGGCGGGAAAATATTATCATTTCTATTTTGAGGGGTAATTGTTATTTTATATATATATTCTTGATTAAGTTTCTCATTATTGAGTTTGTTATCTTTGTAAAGTCAATCACGATAAAGAAGATTAAGGTCAATATTCTATATCACCAATGACCAGCCTGAGTCTTCTCTTTAGTGGCATACAAAACACATGCAACGATTTAATGATTTGTTCTCCACTAAATTGTAATTAGTCACGCAGTTTAACTACAAGTGTGACAGATAAGTTGGCAAAATGATGAATCTTGTCCATCAAATATTTTTTTTTTTTTTAAGAAATATTATTTTCAGCTATTTGGAGAAGTGAATTGAACAAGATTATGAAATATATAGAACCAACAAAAAACTTTGATAATTATAGATGAAAAATGATTTTGTAATACGACTAAATGAAAATCAACTTAATATATTTGTAGGGAAAAAATAAAGTCTTTGATTAATGGCTCTATTTTTGGCAACATTTACATTAATTTTTTTTTTCATATGAGATCTCTCAATTGAAATGTTTGTACGCTTAAAAAAAAATTGATAACAATTATATTTATCACTATAATTTTTTCATATTCATTAAATATCACTTTTGTGCATCTGTTGCACAGATCTGAAACCGTGCACTCGTCCTCCACGCACACAAATTAGTCTAAATTCGATCTCAGGTATCATACATTTATGTAGTGTTACACATACTTTTATAGTGTTAAACATATACTTTTATAGTGTTAAACATACTTTTACGTAGTGTTAAGCATACCTTTTAGATTTTTATATGTGCCTTAACATATTTCCAGACAATTATTAATACATTTCAAACATTTTAGTTATGTTAGTCATACCTTTTAATTATGTTAGATATACATTTATATATTACATACAGTTATGTTTATATTGATATAAATGTATAAATAATATAATATAAATGTATGAGTAATATCAAATAAAGGTAAACATGTACAACTTGTACCGAAATTAGAGTTTTTTTTAGAGTTAAAATATTACATAAAAGTATGATATTTGTATATAAAGGTATGACTAATATAACATAGGGTAATTCTACTATACACCGTTGTATTAATACACCGGTGTTTTTTTACTGTGGTAATTTCTCTGTAAGGTAATTTTTCTGTTTTAGGCTGGACTTGACTGTTGGACCTCCCTATACTCATTTTATATCCTGAGTTGCAATAAGCCCTTTTTGATTGCATTTGATTTTGCTTGCATTTAATCATTGTAAATCAATTATGTTGTATGTATAAATAATGAAATAAATGTAAATGAATTATCACAAAAATTTTGGTTCATTCTAAATTTATTAATACGTAATATTACATGCATTTCGTTTGTTGAGATATATTGTTGCCTCCAAATCTAAGTCGTATATTGTTGAGATACGAATATCCATATATATATATATATTTGCATTTTCAATCCAAATCTAAAAGTAACTTAAGGTACCAAAATCCATCCTAATCGAATACATATATTCTCAAGATATGAAAATCCATTCTAATCAAATCCGAATCTAAACATACGTTGAGATACCAAATCGAATACACGTATTACGAGATATGAAATTGATTATTCTTAATTCAAATCGAATAATTTTGATATGAAATTAGATATTAACATTTTGTTTATGACTGAATAATTAATATGTGCGCGAGCTGCTCATGATTTTTCATAAACTAATTCAATAATTAAATAAACGAATATAATGAACCATATAAAATAAATGAACAAATATCAACAATTCTCGTCTCTTTGAACTCATATATTTTGCAACTTTATAAAAATAAAGAATAACTGAGACTTTTAACAACCAATAAATTATAGTGATTAGAGATTCGATTCCACAATTAATTGATTTTATATGAGCATTGATATTTTTAATTTTTTTTTTGTTTAAAAAATATTAACGAATGTTGTTATGGTTCATGGAGAGTAGTAAGTGTGTATATTTAATTATTTATATGACTACTGAGGGAAAAAATAATGCGTTATCAGCACATACAAATTAATTGGAAAATTCAACTAAATAATCAATTAAGAATATATGTATTAAGATACATTCAAATAAATAATCAATTAATAATATATGTATTAAGATACAATCACGGGTTGTGGATGCAGCACTACAGAGACAAGTTATTTGAAATTTTAATGACGAGATTTCATAACAAATATCCAAATACATCGAATATGGGTCTCAAATGAATGATTCGTAATAACGAGATGCATAATACAAACATATTCGATTGTGGTTTTATGGTTGCAGATTATTGTTATATACAATTAATGAAGAAGGTAGATATAGACTACATTACCCATAGTCTTTTGGTTATTGTGGGGAATTCTTAGTTTTTACTGTGACAATTTCTAAAGATAGGTAAAAAGGTTAAAATGTAAATGAAGGGTCAGGATGCAATCATTCAAGATCTAATGACTGAAAACATTGGTGTATTAATACAACGGTGCACTATAGAAGGACCCTATAACATAAGAGTATGACTAATATAACATAAAAGTATGACTAACATAATATAAAAATCAACGATTTTTTTTTAAAGTTAAAGTATTGCACTAAAGTTATGAAATTTGGACATAAATGTATGACTAATATAACATAAAAGTATGACTACATAACATAAAGGTTGGGGCAAAAAAAAAAAAAAAATGAAAATGCATGGATCCAAATTAGATCTGACCCAACTTGGGTGCATAGATCTAATATTTTCTAAAATTCAACCAATAAAGTAAAAAAAAAAAAAAAATTGTTATTTAACAATTGTAGTTGCTTTTTCTGCTAGATGAGAGCGCTCCATTGCTTCACGCATTCAATTATTCTTCTTCTTTTTTAAGTTAGTCTGGCTATGCTGGTTACAATTTATTTGCACTCCAATGTGCTGAATTATAGAATTTGAGCCCATTGTAATTGATCTAAGAGCGTTCATTTCACTGCCTTACATTAATTTCATTAGACTCGCGTGACTAATCATACTATTACCGTGACTAATATAAATATTATATTACATGCTCAATATTAAAAAATAAAAAATAAAAAACAACTGCGCAAACTTTATTTTCGAACTCGAAAATCATGTTTTAGAAAATAACAATTTTACATTTCCATCTCTTTTGATAAAAGTTTCCAGTTTATTTCCTAATTATTTCAATTTTACCATTTTTCAGCTTGACCCAATTAGATCAAATATTCGATTTTATTCCTTCGAAGTTTTAGATAATGCTTCATCAATAACAGCCTTTATTGTCAACATCTGTTGGTGAAGATTATTATGCTACTGGCTACAAAATGGTACTAAAATTCTAATCCAATAGTGGGAGTTCTTTTCTACTTTCTTTAAATTTACACATTAATGATAGCTTAGAATCAACATACAAGACTGCAATCAAGAAGAGCAGTTCCAGAGATAGGTAAGGAAATTGTGTATTATTTTGGATATTAAGTAAATGAAATTTTGATATTTCATATAAGGGTAAAATGGTCTAGAAAATAATCAGACTTAGAATTAGTGAATTACAATATCCGACCAATAGCAAGGCACAATTGTTAAATTTCTAAAACAAATTGATTGCTAGAAGAAATCCTAAAATGAGTTTGTACGATCTAAAATAGCTAAACTAAAAAAAGTAATATATTAAAAGTAAATGACTTTAAGATTAAAACTTGGGTCCATCCATATTATTAATAAATAAAAATAAAAAGAAGGTACAAAATAGAAAGTATCAGAAACAAAATCTTTCTCATACACAGCATTGTCAAACTGTGTCAGAAGGTGTCCTAAGATTTTCGTGTTTCATCATCTTCTTCATTACACTCCACATATCCCACAATTATATATTAAATAAAATAAACAAGCTCAAAATACACAATAGACAAAAAATTGGATAAAAAACAAAAAATAAATAATTAAATTGGAGGAAGAATCAGAAAGAACGTAGCGAAATGAAGATTAATTGTTTGATCAGGTGGAGTTCACCATCACCCTTCAATGTCTCATCACTTTCATCCTCCATATACATAAACCCAAATATAACGAAGAAGAATAACAGATTAAGAGATCGCTTTCATCCTAAATATACACAAACCCAAATATAACGAAAAAGAAAACAGATTTAATAGAGAGAATGGATTGGGCGAAAAAGAAAAGAAAGAAAGGATTGGGGGAGTGGAAGGAGGAAGGAGATGGTGGCGGAAGTAGGTGTAAAATATGTTATTTATAGAAGCCCTAAAATATAAATGGGGTGTGTTTGGTTGTAGGGAAATTATTGCCTTATATAAGCCCTAATCCGGAATTGCGGGGTTTGTTTGGTTGCAAGGCAAAGTTCCTCGCCAACAATTTTCTTTTTCTCTTTCTTTTCAAATTAAGGTCTCGAACAAGGATTAAAACATTCGGTTTCGATTAAAATATGAGTATTTTAATTTTACGGAAATGTCAGATGAAATTATAGGTATTGATGGAAATATTGGAATCGATATTTATTGAATATTTATCTATATTTTGCAAATATTTCATCGATTTTCATATAATTTGTACCATAAAGATCAGTATCGATATTTATCGATGTTTTACAGATATCAAAATCGATACTGATATCTATCGATATTTCATCAATATTTTATTGATTTTTCTATCATTTGTACCATAAAGTCATTGATATTGAAATCTATTTAGATATTTATCGATATTTTACTAATATTTTGATGAAATTTCTCGTTTTTATATTGGAGAAATATCATTACATCCCATTTTTATATCGATCAGATGAAAAATGAAAAATATGGGGAAATATCGACGATATTTCAAAATATTTTCATCCTTGATCTCAACATCATAAGATTTTTAATTTGATTTTATATTTGTGAGTTTTATTAATATTTTTTTATGGCAACATAACATACATGAATACAAAGACACCATTAAGGGTGACAATATGTTACAAAAATATATAATCACCTTTACTCAAATTGTTATTTTAACCAAACTTTTCATTATTGGTCAAAATAACATAAACTTAAATATGTAATATGTTTTTTTGACTAAGATAGTAACAAAAAAAATCATTATCTATTAATATACAATTTTTTACCCAAATTTTGTAGTATCTTTTCTCTCTCACACTCCTCCCCTCCACTCCCTCTAAGTTTATTAAAAAAAATACAACTTTTCAAAAATTGATTTCAATCATAAAACATACTACATATATAAACAAATAGTGAAAAGTTTGGTTAAAATACTAATTCAAGTAGAGATTCTTTTTTTTGACAAATATCCGTTAAATTAAATATCAAGCATGTAAAGAAATTTTGTAATTGGTTCTACTTTATGCATTTGGATCATTGTTTATTAATTGAGTAAATGGTTCATATAAAACGAACATTTTTAAGTTTTATTGAACACGAATCCTACAAAAATGTAAATCTATTAATGATGCATTTAAATTTGTATATATTTCGTACCATCCATCCATCCATTTTAGTGTTAAATTTCCAGAAAAATGTAAAAAAAAAAAAATTTCAAAAAAAAAAACACCAAAAAATTCATGTGAGACAGAGTTTTTTATGGTCTTATATGAGATCGATATTGACTATTTTGAATGGGTTGACTCGCCTCACATAAGATCTTATGTGAGACAGAGTTTTTTATGATCTTATATGAGATCGATATTGACTATTTTGAATGGTCTTTATGTGAGACAAAGTTTTTTATGGTCTTATATGAGATCGATATTGACTATTTTGAATGGGTGCCATATTGAGTTCATACGTAAGTCCTCATGTGAGATCGTCTCACATATGATCTACTCAAAAAATGTAACTTGCTTCTCAACCTAAGATATATATATATATATATATATATATATATATATATATATATATATATATATATATATATCAGTGATGATAAGCAGCCCACCGTTGGGTTTCTTATGGAGCCAATTTGGCTTATGTGGCAACACACGTATGTTTTAAGTTTCGAGATATTCTACTTAGCGTAATATTCTTTTCTACGTAATTTATTTTTCTTTTTTTGTTGTTTTTTTACGCACTTTTTTTTATTGTGTTTTTTACGTACGTAATTTCTTTTTATTTTTCTTTTTTTACATAATTTAATTTTACCTATCATTCTTTCTTATCTTATTTCATTTTTAAATAAACTTTTTTTCTTATTCATCTCAATTTTTTTCTTATTCTATATCATTCTTTCTTAATTTATCCTATTTTTAGATAATTTTTTTTATTTATGTCAATTTTTTTCTTATTCTATATTATTCTTTGAATATATATTTTTTCAAGGGTAAATTACATAATAGAAGCCAAACTATGGTCACTTTTCCACTTTGTTACCCGAACTTTCAAAGTTCACTGTAAAATAACTCAACTTTGTTTTTTTACTAAATGGTTGCCAGAAGTCACCGCCGGTGGAATATTCCGTCCCGAACTTTCAAAATTAACTGTAAAATAGCTCAACTTTGCGGATTTACCAAACGATTGCCAGAATTAAATTAAATTAAATTAAAAATAACTAAAAAAATACAAATCAAATTAAATTAAATAAAAAATACAAATCAAATTAAATTAAATTAAATTAATCAAATCAAATTAAATCGGCCGATTTTGGGGGGCCGATTTGATGGTTTTAGTTATTTAATTTAATTTAATCAAATCAAATTAAATCGGCCGATTTGGGGGGTTTTAGTTATTTAATTTAATTTAATTTAATCAAATCAAATTAAATCGGCCGATTTGAGGGTTTTAGTTATTTAATTTAATTTAATTTAATCAAATCAAATTAAATCGGCCGATTTGGGGGTTTTAGTTATTTAATTTATTTAATCAAATCAAATTAAATCGGCCCCCCAAAATCGACCGATTTAATTTGATTTGATTAAATTAAATTAAATTAAATAACTAAAACCCCCCAAAATCGGCCGATTTAATTTGATTTGATTAAATAAATTAAATTAAATAACTAAACCCCCCAAATCAGCCCCCCAAAATCGGCCGATTTAATTTGATTTGATTAAATTAATTAAATAACTAAAACCCCCCAAATCGGCCGATTTAATTTGATTTGATTAAATTAAATTAAATTAAATAACTAAAACCATCAAATCGGCCCCCCAAAATCGGCCGATTTAATTTGATTTGTATTTTTTATTTAATTTAATTTGATTTATATTTTTTTAGTTATTTTTTATTTAATTTAATTTAATTCTGGCAATCGTTTGGTAAATCCGCAAAGTTGAGCTATTTTACAGTTAATTTTGAAAGTTCGGGACGGAATATTCCACCGGCGGTGACTTCTGGCAACCGTTTAGTAAAAAAACAAAGTTGAGTTATTTTACAGTGAACTTTGAAAGTTCGGGTAACAAAGTGGAAAAACGACCATAGTTTGGCTTCTATTATGTAATTTACCCTTTTTTCAAACTCATTAAATTTTGTTTTAGTAAATTGTCAATTTCTTTTCTTCTCTTTTAGTTGCAAATTTCTTTTCTTCTCTTTTAGTTGTCATTAATATCAATAATATTTGAAAAAATATTTGTTAAGACATATTTTCATTAATTGTACATAAATTTAGAATTTGTCTAAAAGTTTCATGTACTTCTACATCTTTATGAGTAATGCCAATCATCTATTTTTTTAATTGGAGACAACTTTCATATATCCAGATATTTATCGAGTAATCTCAACCACCTATTTTTTAATTGTAGGCGTGATATTTATTTTTTTAATTGCAGATAAGTTTTATCATCTATTTTTTTAATTGTAGATAAGTTTGATATTTATCGAGTAATCTCACGAATCTATTTTTTAATTGTAGTCGTGATATTTTTTTTATTACAGATAAGTTTTATCATCTATTTTTTGAATTGTAGATAAGTTTCATGTACGTGATATTTATCGAGTAATCTCACGAATCTATTTTTTAATTGTAGATAAGTTTCAGGTATTTATTTAATGGTATGTAACCCAATATTTCTTAAGTTTCTTTTTTTTTATCGAGTAATCTCACGAATCTAATTTTTAATTGTAGATAAGTTTCATGTATTTATTTAATTGTATGTAACCCGATATTTCTTAAGTTTTTTTTTATCGAGTAATCTCACGAATCTAATTTTTAATTGTAGATAAGTTTCATGTATTTATTTAATTGTATGTAATTCGATATTTCTTAAGTTGTTTTTTTTTTCATACCTACTGTTATAGACTTATCTACAATTTCAAAAAATAGATGGTTGAGATTACTCATCAAAATCTACTAGTCACCTTCTTATACATTGTGAATATTATATAGAATTAAAAAATAGATGGTTGAGATTACTCCATAAAAATTCTTATAAGAACTTTTAAACAATTTTTAGACAAGTTCTAAATTTATCTACAATTTCAAAAAATAGATGGTTGAGATTACTTATCAAAATCTATAAGTATATGAAACTTTTACACAATTTCTAATCTTAGGTACAATAAAAGAAAAATATTTCCAAAGTACTATTGATATTAATGGCAACTAAAAGAGAAGAAAAAAAATTGACAATTTACTAATTTGAAAAAATATATATTCAAAGAATGATTTAGAATAAGAAAATTTACTAAGATAAAATGAGATGAATTTCAAAAAAAAATAATTAAGGAATGATATAGAATAAGAAAAAAATTGACATGAATAATTTTTTTTTATCTAAAAATGGGATAAATTAAGAAAGAATGATATAGAATAAGAAAAAAAATTGAGATGAATAAGAAAAAAAGTTTATTTAAAAATAAAATAAGATAAAAAAGAATGATAGGCAAAATTAAATTATGTAAAAAAAAAAGAAAAAAAAATTAGGTACGTAAAAAACAAGACAAAAAATGCGCGTAAAAAACAAAAAAAAAGAAAAAGAAAAATAAATTATATAGAAAAGAATATCACGCTAAGTAGAATATTGCGCAACTTAAAACATACGTGTATTGCCACAAAAGCCAAATTGGCTCCATAAGAAACCCAACGATGGGCTCCTTATCATTACTATATATACATATCAAATCTGATATGGTCGAGATATACAAACAGGACGAAATGAATATCTCGATCAAGAACGTGCGAAATACTTTAATCAAACTGCACCGTGTGAGCTGATACTTCGGATTGTATTTAAGAAAAAGAGCCCCGTACAATAAACCTCGAAACACATACTGTAGGGGATCTCACCGAAAATAAAGTATTGCCAAGATCTTATATCATTGTTTCACATTTCAGGTTGAAAGAGTCGAAATGCATTCATGTAAACCAAAGGGTGCATCTCGACATGAATATTGCATCTCGATTAAGGAAAAGGGCGAGATACTTCCTACCACTCAAACCCACGATCTAACGTCCTAATAACTGCTCTATGTTAGTGGCAACGTGACACGATATTTTAGGAGCTGTTAAACTAATTCGAATTTAGGTATAAATATCATTTTTTTTCCTCATTTGGGGGACATCTACAGGAAGAAAGAAAAATATTAGTAATTTTAGAGAACAACAAAATCTATTTTATATAAAATGGTTGAGTTTGGGTCGTTGCATAACCTTTCTATATTTAAAAATTTATAGTTTTGTGTATACAATTATATAAATAAAAATATAATAAATATTTTCAAGATACAAGACTATTATCCTATCCACCGTGAATACATATTAATGTGTCCATGGTTGATGTGTCATTAATTAAGTATAATCATTAATTTTAAATCATAATATTTAAAGGATTGAGATCTTTAACATATTAACAGTGATTACATTAAGATATGCCCATGGTGCATAGGAAAACAATATTTTTTTGAAGATAATCTTCCTTTGTCTTTGCATTTCTCATTGAGAGAGCATAACTCAGTATAGTGGCTGCTCTTGCCTGAGTCAAACTAAATTACTCAGGCCCAAAATAATTATAAAAAAACATTAAGTGTACAATTTCGTGCGGCACATAGGCTTGACAACATTTCATTTTATTTTTACTACTCTAATTTATTAAAATGATTAAACAATAACCATCAGAATTACTAAATTATTATTTATATATTTATTTTTGTAATTTTGTCTGTCAATGAAGTTAATTAATAGTTTCTTGATATATATATATCTATATATATATATATATATATTTTAAATTAATACTCAAGGGTTTGGTTCAATTTTAACCAAATTGGCCCAAGTAAGGCCCAGTTGGGTTGGACTGCAATTGTTTTTAGACCCAATAAGGGATAGACCCAACCACATCCTTTAGGCCCATTGGGTTCAATTGTACGTCAGTTCCTAATCGATAATAGGTAGCATTAATGCACGTGAGTTTAATATTTTTATAAAATTTGTATTTTTTTAATAAATTTAAATAGAAATTTAAATGTTTAGTAAAAACAGTTAAAAGTTCCTTTTAATAAATATAATTATTGCATTAGTAAATAAATAAATATAATTTAAAAATATTCGTAAAATTTATAAGCGATTGAAACCGGATGGTGAAGCATTTTGACACTGTCCAAAAAATGTATTTGACTTGTCAAAATTGTGAAAAAAAAAAAAGAGTTGCGTTTTATTTTCGACATCATCAACCTTAATTTACGTTAAAATATGTGAAGACCTCACACCCCTTACAAATGCCTTATAATTGTTAATTTAATTGTAAATAAAATGCAAATTCATGTGAGTCTAAATTTGGCAAATCTGGAACCCAAAGTTAAAGAACTTTTTTAAACTACAAAAGTTTTGCAAAATTAAATGTCTCTTCATCTTTTGCACTACCTTTTAAAAGAGTGTTGATAAAAGATTCAACTTCTAAAAATGGTTATCGGGATTTTAAGAAAAAAAAAAAAATAAGAGAGAAGGAAGTGAGATGTATGTATGTATTACAATTTTTCATATTCTTTTAGGGATGATTTTTTATTTTTTCGGTTTTTTCTATAATGAGGATATTGGGGGTGGTTTGTAGAACCCAAAAGAGACGATTTTACGAGGAAAAAAGAGGCTGATAAGGACTGAAATCAAAATTTCGATTCAAAATGTGACTTTAGAAAAAAGTTTCAAAAAGTTACTTTTTAGGACAACTATAACAATTATTTTTATGAGCGTTATTAATATATTAAAAAAATATTAGAAAAAAAGTTTAAAAAAGGGAAAAAAAAAAAAAAAAAAAAGTGCGCTGCGTTGGGCCCCATTTTATCAAGTTGCAGCGTACACACGCACTCGCGTTACTGAGTTTTGCTTTTCAAACGTGGCTTCTGCAACTGTCTCTCACTCTCTTTCTACCTAAAATTGTTTTTTTCTTTTTCCGAAAAACACTGACAATCTTTAAAAACAAAAAATATAAAATTCATTATTAAAATGTTTCTTCTCCAGTTAATAACACTTCTAAAAATAATTTTTGTGACTGCGCATAAAAACATGAAGGTTTTTCTTCAAGCAATATGCATTAACACCTGTCATGTAGGCTTATTATCATATTGAAGTCAAATTCATGTGCATATTAATTTAATTATATGCATAATATAGAGCCGCCTATGCATGGATGATTTGACACTTTCACATTACTTAATGAAAGTTGAAGTTTGTAATCGGATAATCCTGGTTGACATTATTTCCCAACTCTTTTGAATACTTTTCTAGAATAGGATTAGTTATATTTAAAATTACATTTAATTTATTTACAAAAACGCCCTTTAAATTTTACTCAACTACTCCCATACCTATCCCAATATATGCATGGATGATTTGACTCTTTCACATTACTTAAAGAAAGTTGAAGTTTGTAATCGAATAACCCTGGCTGACATTATTTCCCATCTCTTTTGAATACTCTTCTAGAATAGGATTAGTTATATTTAAAATTACATTTAATTTCTTTACAAAAATGCCCTTTAAATTTTACTCAACTACTCCCATACCTATCCCAATATATATATGCATGGATGATTTGACTCTTTCACATTACTTAAAGAAAGTTGAAGTTTGTAATCGAATAACCCTGGCTGACATTATGGGTTCCCAGCCCAAACTATTCCTAATTGTATAATAAAATCCTTTAATACCCCTTAATATAAAATAGTGCCAATAATAGTCCAAAATATAAGAATTGATCCCAAAATACTCCAATAATCTGTCAACCTGCCTGCCAAATATTAATTCTCGTAACTACCACATTTCACATCATTGACATCCATTAATATAGAAGTAGGGTTGCACGAAATTATTTGAAGTGTAAACCTTACACGAACATAAAAAAAAAGTAAACCTTACACGAAAATAAAAGTTCAATGTTTAACGAAAATAATAAAATGAACATGCATGGGAAAAAAAGAAATTAAATCGAAACATTAAAAAACAAGGGGTCCACGAGGATTAAATTTAATGTTTCACGAACACTGACTTTAATTATTCACGAACATTATGTTTAATTTTACACGAACATTATGTTTAAACCTTACACGAAATTAAGTTTAATGTTTCACGAAAATTAATTGAAATGAAATATTAAACTGGAATTTAAAGGTGCACGAACAATAGGCTAATGTTAACCGAACATTAATGTTTTGTCATGGGTACACGAAGATTAATTATGAAATGAATTTTGTGGGCCTGTAATTAATGGGCCCAACAACCCCACCTTAAGAAAACCGAATTCTTTCCCTTTCAATTAAAAAAGTTCTTCCCCTTTCAATTAAAAAAGCTCATGTAGCCCTAATTTTTCAATTGCCGGCGCCTCTTCCTCCGACGAACGAAGAATCATTATCAGGCATTCTACACATTCAGTATGGCAGCGAACAATGTTAGTTTCCCATCTCCCTTCTTTTTTAATTTTCTGCCATGTTTTTTTTTTTTTACAGTGTAGATGTGTTCTGTATTTTTTTTTTCCATTAATGAATTCTACAGTTTATGATCATGTTTTGGTTTGTAGTTTGAACTAGGATTTAGGTTTTCTCGTATTGTTGATGGAATGTGGTGGGGTTTTAGGTGTTTGTCGTTTTTACGCTTGAATTTGAACTGTGTTTGTCGTTGGTGAGATTTCTGGAAAAATAGGCTTACACGAAGATTTTACAGGTAGTTACACGAACATTTAAACCTCATCGTAGGGTTGCACGAACATTATAATAAAACATTACACGAACATTTTAGATTTTGTGTGTTGAACGAAGTTTATGCTTTCAAAGTTACCCGAACATTATTGAATTTAACGTTACACGAAAATTAATATCTTAAATGTTCGTTTAACATTAAAAAATTTAAGGAATGAGATAAATGTTCGTGAAACGTTGAAAACAATTTGAAATTAGACAATTACACGAGAATAAAATTAAAGCACAATAAAATGATTTTAAATCGATGTTTAAGGAATGTTTTTAATGAATGTTTCTGTTTAGTTAAAATTTGAATATTATATAAATTTTTAAAAAATATAAAATATATATTCACAAGCCTCAGTAGATTATATATACCGTATAAATTTTGTTATAAGATATATAAATATATATATTGGAAAGTTACAAATATACTATTTATTCTCAAAGTTAGTCATTTAATATTGTGAGAATGATACATTTAAACTATAAAAAATTATTTAAAATATCGAACTTATATGGAATTATCAAATTAAATTAAACAAAATTTACTTTAAAGCATAAACGCGAATTATACTAATATAAGATAATGTTGTAATAATTTATAAAAATACAACTTAGTTTGGAGATGTTTTGAAAATAATGTAGTAATTGTAAATATGCTTTCTAAAACTCAAGCTCAATAATTAAGTAATCCTTGACAATTAAGTAATAATTAGCAAAAATATATAAACATTGTATAATATTTTTAAAATAAGAAACCATTTACAATCATATAGAATTTCTAGAATAAACTTGGTGGATATATATTTTGATTATTATTATATATATTAATATGCCTCGAAAACAAAATGAAATAAATAAATTTTAAATCTTTAAAAAGTTTTAAATAAGTAACAATTAAATGTTATTTATAGATATTTGGATTACTATATTTGTTTTTCTCCTTGTGCTATTCATTTGTACCTTTAAAAAATGACTTCAAACAATTACATAATATATTAATAAAATAATTACTTAATATATTAATAAAACAATTACATGAAATATTAATAATTAACCATCTATTTAATTGACTTTTATAAAATAATTATTGTATTGTGAATATAATAGTTTGTTGTATATGCAGTTAGATCGTTGATATTGCTTGATAATTAATTAATTAGATAATTTTTATTATTTTAGTACCATTGGGTCCGTGAGGGTTGCCAGGGTATGTTGGCATATATCAATGGGTATACTCGTTTGAGCATATTAGATGAAATCAAGGAAGAGTTGTTGCAAATTGGGAGAGATTGTCTGTTGGACCTTCTGAGGTCGTGTTTTGGCCATTTTCTGAGGTGGCAGACTGAGCTCGAAAGTTGTAAGACCTTTCTTCACGTGTTGATGTCACATGAAATACGTAGTAGAGATACCCCTGCAGATGAGTGATGATTTCTTATTGGACGAGACCTCCATCTTTGTCGGTTCTCTAGGAGAGAGTTTGCCTTCATCACTGGATTGCGATTTGGTGATTCTGACTTTAATCCTCGTGGGCCGCACTATCCACTTGAAGATGGAGAATATCAAAGAGTCCACGCCGGCTATGCTCATATGACTGTTGCTGATCTTCGGCAGAGATTTATTGTTGGGGAGTTTCGTGCATCGCGGGGTGATTCTTTGAAGATTGTCAAGATCCTCATTGTCTACTACATCATCTTAGGAGTCGATATCGGGAAATCGACTGTTGATTTATGGGTTTGGGTTTTAGTCGAGCAGGAGGCTGTTTGGGAGAGCTTTCCATGGGGCAAGATATCTTACCTGACGCTACTCCGATACATTGACAAGCTACCAACAACAGTGCAACCACGGAGGGGGAATAGGGTATTTAGATACCACTTCTACGGGGTTCTCGATGGCTTTACTAGTGAGTTGTTTATTTTTTTTCCATAGTCTTTACTTGTTTATGTCTACTTGTTTATGTTTTCTACTTGAATTTTGGATGCTAACGTTTAAGTAATTATCTTTAGATGTGGAGTTTTGAGGTGATGCCCGTGACACGGGATTTTGCCTGTTACCAGGTACAGACAGACTTTTACATGCCTCGCTGTTTGAAGTGGTCCACTAGGATAAGCGAAGATGATGTCACCCATAAACTGGCAGAGTAGGTATTTCGTTTTTGTTAATGACAGTTCTTGATCCATCTATGTTTATAATTTTTAAATTTGAGGTAAGTTGTTTACGTAATGAAAACAGGTAGGGGCATGTTCTGAGATTCTTGAGCCTACTCCTGAGGAGACACTACAGCCGTATTGGCAGAGTATTGATGTTGAGCTTCATATTGGAGTACAGCCCGTCCTTCAGCGTCGTGGTAGGCCACCAGCTGCTACTGTGGCAGCTCAGGTTCAGGGGACTGCACGTCGGGGTCGGACGATCCGGAACACTGGGTCAAGCCGTACTACGTACGTACCGGATGAAGTTGGAGACACAGATCGGGACTTGCCGAGCTCCCCAGGAAGGGCTTATGATCATTATAGAGTACCGGAGCCCAATTCAGCACAGCATCAGGAGGACCCTATATCGACTAGGCCGATCAGCCAAAGACACCGGCAGTAGGTATCATCATCAGACGAAGGGACACCTGATGCAGCAGATGAGGGTTTGTATGATCGGTTGAGCCGTCTGATCGACACTCGTCACAGAGAGATGCATAATTATATTGGAGAGCGGTTTCGTCATATGGAGCATCAGGTGCCTGGCTTAGTGCATGACACGGTTTATCAGGAGACCCAATGCTTGGAGTTGGAGATCCCCTCGATGATCAGAGATGAGCTTACTCATTTCTTCGGTGAGAGACAGTCATTTCATGATTACTATCATCCACAATCGCACCCCGATCAGTGGACGAATTGGGATCAGACCGAGTATTTTACCCCACCTATTCCACCTCAACCGACAGCACCGGGAGCCGGCACTTCTTATGGTCCTGTAGACTTCAATGCGGATTCAGCGAGGCCTGATGCAGCGTTGTCGGTAGGAGCAGTGCACGATATTCAAGATACGAGCGGAGGCCTCCATCTGGTGAGAGAGAGCTCCGTCCCATCTTATCAGAAGTCCATTCAGACAGGTGGGTGTTAGGAGGGATACTTTGACTACAGATGACTTTGTTGCATGGATCGAGCGCTGTGGACACGAATTTGACTGATATGTTTGATAAAAAACTAATTTATTAACTGAATTTTAAATTTTTTTGTGTTTTTAAATAATGAAGTCCCCTACATGGTTGCAGGCGTAATATCAGTGTCGGTTTTCCAGTTGGACCCGACTTCTTCAGAATACTTCTGGATTCGAAAGAGGATACTCATTACGAGGTTTGAATCTTATTTTTATAATTTCAGTTGTAAATCTATTCTTGAGAAGATCATATTATATGCCGAAGTGGGACACTGTTTTGAAAATGTTTTAAATTATGTTAGGCCATTGATGCGTACTTGAGGATTCTCCAGATGCAGCCCACACTGGCTGGGGTTCAGGTCAGGCCACAGATGCAGGGGCACTATCAGATATTGAACTGTCATTTCTTCGTAAGTGTTTTTTATACCTCATATCATCCAACTGTTTTTAATTAATTAATTAATTCTTCGTATCGATAATTAATTATGTAGGAGACCTGCAAAGAGATATGGACGAAGAAGCATATAAATGACCCTGTGGACATGAAATACGTCTACCCTACGCGAGAGACATTCCCTGTCAATGAGTTAGACCGGCTCATTGAGTATGTTGAAGGTTCTCGACCCAAATGGAGTCATACGAAGCCGTGGTGGAGGGACATTGATGATGTAAGTAAAAGGTCATCTTCAATATATGTTTTTGAAATATGACAACAAAAATCTGACCTATAATACAATTTGCAGCTGTATTTGGTGATGAATCTGGATGGGCACTGGATGGCGGGTTGTATCGACCTGAAAAAGATGAAGTTAGTGCTTTACGATAGCTTGCGGCACACTTGGGACAGGGCCCGGAAGAGTTTGAGGTACAAACAGACGCTCCCAGTACGTCGTGTACTGCCTGCCTTGCTGGAATGCGTGGACTATAAAACAAGGCATGGTGGTGATGCTTGGATCGCTGAGGAGTTACAGCTGACGAGTGCCAACCCGAAAGTTTGTTACAAACAAAGGGATGATACATCATGTGGTATATATGCGATTAAGGCGATCGAGAGTTGTTTGAGTGGTACTTGGCCCAGACCAGGCATGATAGAGCCACTAGATGCTGTTAGACGTGAGATCGGTTTGACTATCTTTAGATTCTCTTCAGATGCTTCTACCATTCAGCCCTTGGATTTATGAGATTGTATGACTTTTGAATTTTGTGAACGTGATAATATAGGAGTATAGAATTCACATATTTGATATGGTTTCTGTGTGTGAGTATCGACGGTTCTGAAAATTCTCAATTAACTATAATACGAGACAAGTGTTTCATTGAAAAGAAAATAGCAGAAAACACATTATAATATTAATACAAACTGTAATCATGATGTCATGAGAAGCTAATTAGGTCTCTGCTGCCTCAGATAGATCTCACATTTACGGCGTGTATGCTCTTCCGAGCCACAAACTGAGTATTTTTTCTTTCTCCTAGTCTTCGGCATTGTTTCATGTTCGGTTGTATCGACATTACCATACTGCACATTCAATGGTATCTCCTCGGTACATCTAGCTATATTGTGGCCAACTTGCCCACAATGACTGCATGTTCCGACCTTGCGTGCACATCCCGATTCCGGACCAGATGATGGAATTCGTTTCCCTTTTGGTCGTCCTGCTTGCTTTGTTTATCCGGCGTCCGACAGATTCGTTTTTGTACTTCGTCGAAGTAATTCCATTCTTGTGGATCGGGCACCGGAAGAACCTCATTTGCCTACATACCCCTCAACCACTCCGTCGTGTAATATAGGAGCATGTATGAAGTAACTGAACACTTTGCAAAACTGTTAAAAAATCATGAAAAATGTTACATACTCATTTTCGAGTGATTAACTTGAAAACATTTGAAATAAAAAATGCTACCTTATTGCGGCACATGTGTGTGAACACGGTATCCCATCATATTGAAAAACCATACATGTGCACTCACTTCAAGAGAGTTCGACTATATAAATCTTATTCTCATTCGTCACTTTGTACTTGTCACCTCCAAGTTTAGAGACCTGCATTCTTCGACCTTGTTTTACGGTATCCAGTAACCTATCATGCACTGTTTTGGTGAGGGTGTTTTCTCTGACATTCGCAGCTTCTCTCCTCTCGACAAACCATTTCTCTATTATTCGACGAGCACACTCCAAGAAAGAGCAAACCGATAGCTTTCTCGCTCAAAGAAGACGAGCATTCTAACTTTTAGCTGCATTTGATGTCATGAAGCTGTACCGGTGAACAGGGCACCTAACACGACTCCACCTACTCAGTTCTGCGCTGCATAATGTCTCAAGCACACCTCGACAGTTTGTTGCTTCCAGATCTCTTATGTAACTTTGAAATTTGAAAAAAAATGCAAATTGGTTAACGTGATTAACATCTTGCATTTCGTAACGATAATAAATTACTACTCGAACAACTGTCAGAAAATAGAAATACCTGTCGAACTCAGAATCTTGGTAACAGTATGCTGCTTTCTGGAAGAGTCCAACTATTCCAGATCCGTGTTTCGTAAGATTCTGCTGCAAATGATAACAACAGAGACCATGAGAGGCTTCTGGATAGACTTCCTCGATTGCATTACTGATACTTATGTGTTGATCAGACACTATCAGTAGCTCTTTATGACATCCAAATGCTTCACGAACATGTTTAAAAAACCATTTCCAAGTGTCATCATTTTCCAAATTGCCTATCCCTGTTGCAAGCGGAAAAATCTGATCGTTGCCATCTTTTGTGACAACAACAAAGCCTATACCTTTATATTGCCCCTTCAAGTGACAACCATCGACAACAATAACCGGTCGGGAGTATTTTTGAAATCCACAAATAGATGCACCTAATGCAAAGAAAGCATATTTGAATTTTCCATCATCGTGCGTGTATAAGTCCCGGGGTTTGAACTCTTCAGCATTTCCAAGTACATTGGAAGCATTGCGAATGACTTTTTTGGATCTCCATATGCAACCCTCATTACAAGACGTTTAGCCCTCAATGCAACCTTATAACTAAGATATAAACCATGTTTTTCGGTCATTTCTTGTATGATGCTACTAGGGACAAGCGATGAGTTATCTTTATGAACGTGTTCGGCATAGTACTCACCGATCAGAGTACTTGGTAGATGACGACGAGAGCTACTGTTCAGCTTGTCCGTACATTGATGGGGTATAATACTTTTTGAGATTTTCCATATGCCATATTTTTCACGTGCATTGAGTATGAACGGACAATTTTTCCTGGTGCATTTCATATACTACCTCTGTTTATCTGAACGCTCCACACGGTACTCTACTTGATATTCCAGATGGTAAAAATCTACTGCGTTCTTCAACTCTATTTTACTCTCAAACGTGGCTTTTTTTTGCAGACTACATGGACTCGGCTCTTTTAGGGCAAACTCGGAGACACTAGGTTGCTCAAACGGTGGTGTATTTGGGATAAACCATTCGGGTTGCAAAATATAGCTCAAAAAATCATCGTACGCCATCCGCTGCTCATCGTTCAAATTCTCCTGAACCTCTGGACCTAACTCGAGGTCATCTTGATCATTATTTGCAAGATATTCAACATATATAATGTGTAAAAACCAATTTTTTCGTTATTCAATCTCAACAAATATATATAATTTAAAAACGAAAGTTACCACTTCGACTCTCACTCCCGCTATCTGATCGTCTTTCTTGTTGCACTGGTTGTGGTTCTTGTGCAGTTATCTCATTGATTTGTTCAAGTTGTGTGTACCCCTGATCCGCGTACGTAGTTGGAGAACTATTCAAGTCAATACACTCCATACCCAAACTTGATGACGGGTTCATCTCAAAGAATTGACAAGGCCAATGCTCAAATATGTGATTTGAGGATGTCCTAGGCTGACTTGTCTGAACCTCATTATTTAAACCCCATCGTGCATAAAATGAAGAATCGTCTACAAGTCCTAGTGGAACTGAGGAATTAGCAAAATTCTGCACATTATTCTCGATACTAAAGTTCACAAATTCTTGATGCGATGGTCTAACATTAAATATTCCAGATGACGAACCTTCAGTCATCCTATTCTGAGTTGTAGCCGACAACACACTATCGAGTGCTCCAGTATCAGTCTTTTTTAGTGAAACAAAAATGACAAGGACATTATTGACGGTTGACAATAATCGGGCCAGATCCGCATCATTCTTTATTTTTGTTCTTTTCACTAATCCATTGAACTCCACCAATGACTGAATCACATATCTCCACAAATTCAAGTCTGCATGCACTATTCCATGAATTGACTTTAACAAATCATGAAATGTGATGTGTTGAAACTGAAACACCTCTTGTGAACCATTTTTATACTCTACACCTGCCCAGTAACCTCCAAATCAAATCATTACAGACACATATCCCATCGTTTTCTAAACATTACAAAAAAACATATATATGCGAGTCAGTTATTTCATAATACTTTTCATTCGAAGTAACGAGAATACAAAAAAATCAATTCATATTGAATATAATATTATGGAATGGGAAGCAATCAAAACTGCAACAACATAGTTAATGTACAAATCTTGTTATTCAGGGCTCAAATTTTTTTTATTAATCATTAATTAAAGAATTAATATAATTTATTAATAATTCATAATCAGCACCTAATTACTAATGATTAAACTATTCATAGTGATCACGACTTCAAAATAATTACTACTTTTAATTAATTACTGGTAAAATATACTTTAATTCTTAATAATTATATAATTTAAAACATAACAACAAGTAGACATGAAAAATATTCACCACCTCAGTAATGTAAAATAATTATTCAATATTATAAAAAATTAATAAATAATACCTTCGTCATATATAAATAAAAATCATATAAATGTGAAAAATCATATAAACAAAGAATATTTTCATATATAAAAACAAAAAATGAACTTTGAAATAATTTATAATATTTGTATTAACAGTAAAATTATTTTATGGAAATCTTCGGGTAGCACTTTAAATTACTACACGAAAATTAATTTATTTTATGAAATTATGGAAATCTTCGGGTAGCACTTTAAATTACTACACAAAAATTAATTTATTTTTTGAAATTAGGGAAATCTTCGGGTAGCACTTTAAATAACGTTTAACGAAAATTAATTTATTTTATGAAATTATTGAAATCTTCGGGCAGCACTTTAAATTACTACACGAAAATTAATTTATTTTTTGAAATTAGGGAAATCTTCGGGTAGCACTTTAAATAACGTTTAACGAAAATTAATTTATTTTATGAAATTACTGAAATCTTCGGGTAGCACTTTAAATTACTACACGAAAATTAATTTATTTTTTGAAATTAGGGAAATCTTCGGGTAGCACTTTAAATAACGTTTAACGAAAATTAATTTATTTTATGAAATTATTGAAATCTTCGGGTAGCACTTTAAATTACTACACGAAAATTAATTTATTTTATGAAATTAGGAAAATCTTCGGGTAGCACTTTAAATAATGTTTAACGAAAATTAATTTATTTTATGAAATTAGGGAAATCTTCGGATAGCACTTTAAATTACTACACGAAAATTAATTTATTTATGAAATTAGGGAAATCTTCGGATAGCACTTTAAATTACTACACGAAAATTAATTTATTTTATAGAATTTATGGAAATCTTCATGTAGCACTTAAAATTATGTTCGTGTAGCACTTAAAATTAATCTTTGTGTAGCACTTAAAATTAATTTTCGTGTAGCACTTGAAATTAATTTTCGTGGAGCTTTCAGCTTAACAAAATTCCAATTACTAAATTTATTTCTTCTAACATTTTAAATTAAAATATAGCATTATGCAAATCTTCGTGTAGCATTAAAATTAAATTTTCGTGGAGCTTTCAGCTTAACAAAATTCCAATTACTAAATTCATTTCTTCTAACATTTTAAATTAAAATATAGCATTAGTTTAATCTTCGTGTAGCATTAAAATTAAATTTTCGTGGAGCTTTCAGCTTAACAAAATTCCAATTACTAAATTCATTTCTTCTAACATTTTAAATTAAAATATAGCATTAGTTTAATCTTCGTGTAGCATTAAAATTAAATTTTCGTGAAATCTACATTTTATGGAAATTTTCGTGTAAGGTTTCAACCATTTTAAATTGTCGTGAAAGGTGCAATAATTCTAATGTTCGTGGACCTCTAATGCGTAATGTTCGTAGACCTATAATACTTAATGTTCTGCCAGCCTTGAATTTTTTTTTTATACTCCTAAAAATACTCCTAATTCTCGTGGACCTCTAATATGTAATGTTTGTGTGGAGCTTCTTATGTGTGGAAGAAAAACATTATAAAATCGTGTAATACTCATAAAACAATTACATACCTTCAAAATGAGCGAAGTTAAAATTCTTCGTGCACCATCCACGATAAAAAAAATTTTATCTATGAAAATTTTGGGTGTGATTTAGGGGGAGAGGAGTAAGATCTAAGAGGCTTATATAGAGAATTGTATGATTAATAAATGACATATCAATTGCTAACCAACAAATTTTTCTGATCAGAATAAAAAAAAATCGTGTAACCTTTGCATGCAAATTTCCCATCACCCTGCAAAAGTCCAGCCCAAAAATACATGCACATGTCTCTTCATTATACTGTTCATGAACAATATTCACGTTGAATAGTCAAAAGGGGTAGAAAAGGTTCAACTCTTATATTGAGGGTTAGAAAGGGAAATTGTTTATATGTTTGGGGTATATGTGGCTATTTCCTCCTGACATTATTTCCCATCTCTTTTGAATACTCTTCTAGAATAGGATTAGTTATATTTAAAATTACATTTAATTTCTTTACAAAAACGCCCTTTAAATTTTACTCAACTACTCCCATACCTATCCCAATATATATATATATATATATATATATATATATATATATATAATCTACCATCCTACTCGTTTTTTTTGGAGACCGATTACCTATTTTTGAGGGACCGTTTACCTTATTTATTTATTTTTTAAATGGAATGAGTGCATGAGTGATAATTTTTTTCGAGAGAAACCATATCCACAAAATATCAAAATTAATGAGATGAGGATTTTCCGATCGAATCGGAGAACAATTTATTTTATTATATATATATATTAAAATAAAAAATTATTTGTAATATGGTTTGTAATAATTATTCGAAACCATATCCATATGTATATATATATATATTAGGTAATAATTTGTAATAATGGATAGAAAATGTTTTCGTAGTAAAAAATGGTTATTTGACAAAAATATTTTTACTAAAATGAAGGCGGATCCCATGTATATATATGTATGTATGGTTCATGCCACATGACTTGTATAGCTCATGCTGCATGGGTTGTGCGGGTTGTGTCGTAGGGATCGATGATCACTTGTGCTTTTATATACTTTTGGAGGCTTAATTTCATATCATTTTGTACTAGAAAGCATACATTTATGGGAATTTCACGTGTTTGCTTGTTTTGAAAGAAATTTGACAGATTTTAACACAAGTTGATAGCACAATTTGATCAATTAGAACATGAGAAGCCAAATGAGTTGAGATATGAAGTTGAAATCACTTCAAAAGCCAAAGAATTAAGTTAGTTGAAAAAGTGACCAGTGTAGACTATGAGCTAAACACGCAACTATGACATATCTCATAATCTAAAAGTTCAAATTTAGTGATTCTTACCTTGTTGGAAAGCTAAGAAATAGTTCTACAACTTTCTTATTTAACAACTTTCTCAATTATGTCTCCAAAGAATAAGAAAATTTTCTCAATTATGTCTCTAAAGAAGCAAAATTTTCAAGAATATAGAAATTGTGCAAAGACATTTTGATTTTCGTCATAATAGGGGTCTAGTATTTTGAGCATAATTTAGTATAGATATATGATATTAAGCTTTAATTTATTGCATTGGAAAGCTGACTTCAAGGGCTACAACAATCATGAAAAAAATTGAAGCATGACTTAGGTCAGGTTGAGTCCCAGTGCATGGGTGATGTGAATAGCGAAATTTGAAGTGCGACTGATTTGGGTTGTGTGTTTTTCTGCACATATTTTGGTCTTGCTTTTCGATCCGGTGTGGATTGCATGTTTTATGTTCATTTTAGACGTCGTTTTGACTAGAACTCTTACCTAAATTCAATTTTAACACTTCTAAGTATGAATTGGATGTTGGGACTTGAAAAAAAGTTTTTTTTAACCTCCATATATCTAAATTTGATCTTGAGAACATGCAACAAAGGAAGAAATTGATGATTTGAGATCGAAGAAGCAAAACAACTGCCAATTCTCTAAATTTTCTTTGATTTTATTTTTAGTTTTCATCAAGTTGTTTTATAATTTATTATTCTTTATAGACATGATTGTTGGCTAGGGATCTCGTAGTCTTAGGAGGGCACTAGAGTAGTTTAATAAATATTTTGTTGAATTTTTAGTTTTAATAATATCTTTTTTTTCATTATATCTTATTTATGCTTCTTCGTGCTTTTTTCATGTATGAATCTTTCTCAAATTTATGCTTGATTTAATTAATAAGATTGAGATCGAGTGATGATGTCTAATTATAGATTTGAGAATGTCTGACAAAATTAATTGTTAAGTCGAGATATTGATGATAATTGTGGTGAGAATACAATAGATCTTATAAGCTTTGAGAGTTAGTTATTAATTATGGGCAAAAACTTATGTGCACCCGGGGTACGAATCTAAGATCCATACCCCCAACCCGACCAGATGCATGGGTTGCTCCCACGCGCGCCCGCTCGCGGCCATAATATAGTTTGTGTGTGCCGCACGCACACCTTATTGTATACAATATATTCTGCGAAGGTATTATGTTTATACTCTTGAGATATCACATATTTACTCTTAAGGTATCACACATTTACTCTTAAGGTATTAGTGCAGAAACAATTCTGTTTTTTTTTCTCTTCTTCTTAATGTCTTTTCTTATCGATTTGTTATTCTTCTTATTTATTTTATGGATTCTTATCCTTTTTCTTTTCTCTATCTTCTTGTTCTTATTCTTCTTCAAATCGTTATGGAGTCATTTATGAGGGTTTTTTTCTTCTTCCTCTTATTTTTTAATCATTTTCATAGATTTAGATAATTGATTTCAAATCATAATTTATTATAATAATTTTAAAATATTGAAAATTAATTATTTTGAACAATATGAAATCATGATTTGCAGAAAATTTGAAAAAAAAGATGATGAAATCGTGATTTACAGAAATTTTAAGAAAAATGATGATGAAACATTTGAAATTTTAAGATTTTCAGTGAATGTATTAGTTGTATGCTCTTAAGGTATTAGTTGCACACTCTTAAGGTATCAATTGTTTACTCTTAAGGTATTACATATTTACCTTTAAAGTATTAATATTTATAGTATAAAGTATTACATATGCACTTTTAAAGTATTTCATATTTACCTTTAAGGTATTAATGCTTTTAGTATAAGGTATTACACATTTACCTTTAAGGTATTAATGTTTATAGTATAATATATTACATATTTATCTTTAAGGTACTAATGATTATAGTATTAGGTATTACATATTTACCTTTAAGGTATTAATGTTTATAATATAAGGTATTACATATGCACCTGTAAGGTATTACATATTTATCTTTAAAGTATTAATGCTTATTGTATAAGGTATTACATATGTGCACATTTAAGGTATTACATATTTACCTTTTAAGGTATTAACGCTTATAGTATAAGGTATTACATATGCACCTTTAAGGTATTAGTTGTTCATTCAATGAAAGATATTAGTTACAATACTCTTAAGGTATCAGTTGTATACTTTTAAGGTATCTGTTGCATACTCTTAAGGTATCAATGTGCTGTATAGTGAATTTTAAATCTTAAAATTTTAAATACACGAATTTTATCATATTCTTCTCCAAAATTTATGTGCAAATTCATATTACTCAATCAATAACCAACTATGGTGTTTGTTGCATCAATTTTGTCATATATTGCTATGAATTGAAACAAGCTAGAAAGAATTTCAAGTTATAGAAAATTAAAAATCCTTAATTTTTATAGAAAAGAACTTGTTGGAGTGTTAGAAAAATAAGAACCCTAGATCTGTAGAAATCATATGAAGAAAGAGAAGAAAAAAGAAAAAAAATGAAGAAGACGAAGGAGGAACAACGCCAGGAAGGAAGAGATCAAAAAGAAAAGAAAAAAAAAATGAAGAAGGAAGGTCATGCACAAGAAGGAAAAAAAAGAAAAAAAAAAGAAAAAAAAGAGTGGACCGGGTCGGTTGAAACGGGGTACAAGAGCCTTCTCTTAATTATGAGGTAGAGATGCAAACATCAATAATTAATATATGAATTAAATTATTTGAGAGAGAGGTTAATATATACGTGTGATTACTCACTTTAGAGAAATTGAAATTAAGTGTTATTTTACAAGATTAGTAAACTTGACTGAAGTAGAATAAAATTGTAGCCTTAAGATACTTGTTTGAATCTTGATTTTTTTTGTTAGTAGAGTTTTACTTATTTATTTATTTATTTGGTTTCATTTTAGGATAATTCATAATAACCTCTCGTAATTCGATCAATTAAATGAAATTAGGCAAATTAATGAAGTAGTTACCATTGTTTTAATTAATTCACTAATTTATGTGGGATCGACATTGCTTATCTATCTATAGCCTACAATGTGCACTTGTGGATGTGTATCATATTTTTGTGTCATGTGATTATTGTGACTCATTTCATTAAGGGTATCTCAATCAATTTGGTTAAAGTTTTGTTATGTTTTGACTAGTTTAAATTTTTTCTTATCCTATTTTGGTTAACAAATAGATTCTTTAATTCTATAATTGCATTATCAAAAATGTTAAAATGCCCATTGTGGATAACTCTTAGTATGCTCACCGATGATGCGTAATGATCCCACCCTATGAAATTATGAAATATGAAATTAATATATATATTAGATATTTGACACATCAACAATGCTAGATATTTTACACACACATATATATGTGTGTATGTGCGCGCCACATGACTTGTATAGCTCATGCTGCATGGGTCGTGCGGGTTTTGTCGTAGGGATTGATGATCACTTGTACTTTTATATACTTTTTGAGACTTTTATATATATATATATATATATATATATATATATATATATATATATATTGAACACATATTAATGTACCATGGTAAGGTTAAAAGGGCTAATTGTATAATTGACTTCAAATATGTCGAACTAATATAAAAATCAACTAATTTATAAAAACAAAAACCTAACATATTGAAGGGGGTGAACATGAAAGCATTAAATAATAATTCTTTTAACAAATAGATTCTTTTTAGAATTGAATTATTGGCTTCAAATATTTTGAATTAATGTTAAAAGTCAACTTTTTTTTTTATTTTTAACTTAACCTTGCAGGCTTGAATATTTTTCAACGGTTGATTCTTGAATTGAAGATCAAATAACTTAATTCATTTCCAAGCTAGCTAATGGGGGAAAAGAAAAGAGACAAAAGAGATAATATGAAATATCATGATTCATGAGTTCTAGTATGTGTATTTAGATTTTTAGGCAATAAATAGATGAAATGTCACATATATTCTAGTGTCAATAAAATGAAATAAAGTTCAATTGACCACATGATGTATAGTCGGTCGAAAATTTCTATTAATTATCTTACATTTATAAATGATAATATTATAATTTCAATTTATTACATTTTAATTTAATTCAAATTTGTAGCTTGTATTATGATAAGCTATACCTATTTCAATCCATGCGCAACTATACTGGATATTATAAATATGGACAAAGTAACAAGTAGCTACAATACAAAAGCACAATGGAGCTCAGCTCTGTAATCCTAGGATTAGTCATAGTTCTCTTGTCTTTGTTTCTTTATTACTATTTATTTTCATTAAAGTTTGTGAACTCTAGACTTGATAAAGTCAACGAGTCGCCACCGGAGGCTGGTGGCGCATGGCCCTTTATAGGCCATCTCCGCCTGATGAGTAGTGGTGGTTCCTCGTCCAAGCTTCCTCACATGACCTTAGGAGCCATAGCAGATAAGTATGGTCCAATTTTCACAATCCGGCTCGGTATAAGTCGAGCCTTGGTGGTGAGTAGTGCGGAATTGGCCAAAGAATTGTTCACCACACATGACGTGGCAGTGGCATCACGTCCGAGATTGGCTGGGGCCAAAAACTTGGGTTACAATATGGCCATGTTCGGATTTAGCCCGTATGGCACTTATTGGCGGGAAGTCCGGAAAGTCATCTCTACTGAGTTGCTTTCAGCCCGTAGGTTGGAACTGCAGAAAAACATACTTATATCAGAAACCTCACAATCTATAAATGAGCTTTATAACCTCTGGAGTCAAAATGCTGACCCATCGGGCCGTATTTTGGTGGAGATGAAAGAGTGGTTTGGGAATTTGAATTTGAATGTGGTGTTGAGGATGGTGGTGGGGAAGCGATGTTTCGGATCGAGTGGCGGCGGTGACGAGGCGAGGCGGTGCCAACGAGTAATGAGAGATTTTTTTCACTTGGCAGGAATATTTGTGATGGGGGATGCACTACCCTATCTTGGGTGGTTAGATATAGGAGGCTATGAGAAAAAAATGAAGGAAACTTCAAAAGAATTGGATTTGTTAGTTGGCCAATGGTTAAATGAACATAGAGAGAAGGAAGATGAGAAACATGAAGATTTTATGGATATTATGATCTCGGTTGTGCAAGGTTCAAAGCTTCAAAATCAGTACGATGCTGACACCATAATCAAATCCACTTGCTCGGTTAGTTCTCATATATATTTATCGAAATGATTTCAATTTTGGTTATGTGTGTAAGACACTTTTAATTTTTTAACAACCAAGTATTCATTTTCCAATTTTGGTCTTCTATGTTTTATTTTTTTTTAATTTCAGATCTTTTTTTGTCGGAATTTTCAAAATTGTTGATGTAGTAGTCGGAAATTTTGACATGGTCGTAAAAAAATCTGACGTGACATTCAAATTCTGGCAGCCACGTCAGCAATTTTGAAAATTTTGACAAAAAGGGCTAAAATTGAAACAAGTTAAAATATATAGAACCAAAATTGGAAAATAGATACTTGATTGTCAAAAGATGGAAAATGTCTTATATAAAATATCAAAATTGAAATTAACCCTATGTTTATTCATTAAATTAATTGATTCTTTCTTCATTTTCATTTGATCCAAATATTTAAGAATATTGAATTTATAAGTAGGTAAAAGTTTTATTATGTGCTTATATTATAGCCTAATACTAGAGGTGTTTGAGAAGAGATTACTTAATAAGAAAAAAATGTGAAGATGGTTTATGCCATAAGATAAGGTTTCTATGAAGCAATTTAAGAGAGTAATAGGGTGATACTGACTACATTAGTTGTGGTACGAGGGTGTACTATGGTGGTACAAACTTCATTAATAATGGCACAGAGTGAAATATGGTGGTACGACTTAATTTCATTAAGGATACTATGGTCCAAAAAAAAAAATCTCTTAGCTAAACAAGAATAATTTTAAACTATTGGTTAAGAAAGAATGTTTCTTTTTATAGTTGACTATTTATAATTTCATCCCAATATTTTTATTCACCTAATCTTTTACTTTAGAATTTTTTTTATAATATATATATATATATATATATATATATATATATACACGTCTTCCCATTGAAATCGTTGTCCTGATTAATTATTTTAATCAAAATATATGGGACCTACACAAAACCACACTACATCTTAAATCAAGTGAAAGCCTAAAATCAATTGTTTAACTTCCATTCAATTCAAACTCAATTTATGCAAAAATTGACCAAAATTTTGATTTTGACCGAAAAAATGATATAAAACCGATAAAATTTGAGTTTCAATCAAAGAAAATAAAGCTTAAGCTGTTAAGTTCAAAAAGTGTTGTACTTCAAATTATATTTTTAGTTTCAACCCTAAATATATACATATATATTTGTAAATACATAATAATGATAAGAACAATATTAAATTTTATATGGCAAAAACTCATGTGCACCGTTGCACGGTGCGACGGTTGCACTTATAGTATAAAAAGACGTACTTATAAAATATACTTAAAAGACATACTTGAATAACTCATACTTATACAGTAAAAAACATATTTATAAAATACATACTTATAGTTGAAAAACACATACTTACACTTGTAAAAGACATATTTGAATTCTGTCGCATGTGAGACAGTCTCACAAGAGACCAACTCATTTTATATGTATTACGGTTGTCACGAGTACTCGATATTGATACTTTTCAAATTATTAGGTAGCGGGTATCCAACTATATTAACCCCAACCCTAATATAAAACTACTTTTAATTTGACATCCTTACTTGAGAAAATCTTTATACTTGGTTAACATGCAAATCAACCATTGGCAGAACTTGATTTCGGGTGCTAGTGACACCACCACAGTTATGCTAGTATGGGCATTATCCTTACTATTGAACAACAAGCATGCCCTAAAAAAAGCTCAACAAGAACTGGATCACCACATTGGCAAAGAAAGACGTGTAAATGACTGGGACATTGTCAAACTACCATATCTTCAAGCCATTGTTAAAGAGACGCTAAGATTGTACCCTGCAGCACCCTTAAGTGGCATGCGAGAGTTCACTCAAGATTGCAATCTAGGAGGTTATCATGTTCGAAAAGGCACATATTTGTTCGTTAACTTGTGGAAATTGCATCGGGACCCACAAATGTGGACTGACGAGCCGTTAGAGTTTAGGCCCGAGAGATTCCTCACTACCCACAAGGATGTGGAGCTTAAGGGTCAAGATTTTGAGCTGATTCCGTTTGGAGCTGGTCGGAGAATTTGCCCCGGTGTACATTTTGGTCTTCAAATGTTGCATTTGGTATTGGCAAATTTATTACAAGGGTTTGAGTTTTGGACTCCATTGGGTGAATTAGTTGACATGAGTGAGGGTGATGGATTGACAAATAGCAAAGCAACTCCACTTGATGTTCTTGTTGCCCCAAGATTATCCCCTTCTCTTTATTACCTTTAATTTACTTTCATGAGTAAGATGTACTCTTTTGACTTTTTTTTTTGGTTTATAGTTAGTAATAAAAAAGATGGTTTGCGTTGCATGTGTTTCACTTTCAATTTAGTATTTAAATTTAATTTCTCTTTTAGTGCATTTTGTGATTCCACCTTCATACACTTTTTCTTAGAGCACTGAAAATGATTAAAGAAAAATAAATGTAACTGAAATATGTAATAGGTACGTAAGAGAACTGTTGTTAATATAGATCAAAACATGACTTCAATTAATCGTTAATTTTGTCTTTATTTCTTATAACAATACACATATATTTATTAAATGACAACAACAATATTTTTTAAACTCTTACATATATATATATATATATATATATATATATATCATTTTCAAACTCTTACAATCCATGAGGAATCTTTTAAGTCAAAATGTCTCACGTGAAACCTGGTGATTAATTTTTATCGAAAATTAAAGATAGATAGTAAAATCAAAACTACTAATCATATAACTCTCTATAATGCACAGTACCAGATTATTCAATTAGACCTAGTAAATTGATATATACAAACTCTGCTAAAAAATGATATATAGAAACTATAACCCAACATGATACAACCCAAACAGATTAAGGTAACTAAATAAAAAATTTCAGCCCATATATTTTTGATCCAGCCCAAAATCGACATTGAAATTCAAAGTCCAAGGATGTTATACTGGTAAGGAAAATACCTTTTTTACACAATATCAAACGTGGAAGGAAATGACCATGAAGTCGATGCATATATAAAATAAGAACACCAACAAATTAGTATATATTTCATTATATATTTATTTATAAAAAATATATTTTATTAGACGCAATAATATATGCTATGTAAAAACACAGAATTTATAACATCCCAGCAGAAAATGGAGGGACATGGTTAAAGTGTACGGAACCAAATAAATGGAAAATAAAAGCATGGAATTTAAAAACAAAAAAAAAAAAGAAAAAGAAAGGGAAAGCACCAAGGGCTGGCGAACTAGCCATACAGACTGTATTTTCTTTTATATATATATATATATATATATATATATATATATATATATGATATGATATGACAAATAATGATCCCCTCCTCTACCCACCATGCGTATGTGTTTAGTTTTGAAAAAAGGAAAAAGTAATCCATTATCGTTTCTTCCTAGGGTCCTATAGCCCGCTCATGTTTTTTAGGTACAATAACACCATTAATGTTTATCTTTAGATACATATAAGCTCACTAAGAAATTTTTTTGGTACAATAACACCATTAATATTGTAATGCTTCATATGAACATTTTATATTATTTATTCTTTCTTGTTACCTCATATTTTCTTGTTTTTTAGAAAAACAAAATATTTCATATATAAATATAGAGGTTTAAGTTGTATTTAAATTAAAAAATAATAATATCTCTAGTTTCATAGTGAAAATATTATTTCAAATAAACCTAGTTGTTTAGTAGTTTTAGTCTTCAAAAGTAAAAAAATGTAAATTATAATAATAATACGTATTCACATATATATATATATATTAAATAAGCTATTATATTTATGTTTTCATGACACTTTTTTTTTTGTTCTAAAATACGTAAAAAAAAAATATGAGGCCAAAAAAAGAAAAGTAAAGTGTAAATATTTTAATTTTACAACATTATTGGTGTATTATATTATAAATAAATTTTGAATGAATTATATGTATTTAGAATTAAACATTAATGATATTTTTGTACCTAACAATACTTCAATAAGATATGTGAACTTGAGAGTTAACATCAATGGTTTATTTAAACCTTTTTTCCTTAAAAATTATCTTGAGGAGTGTTTATAGTAATTACCTCTAGGAGGTATTTATAATTTTAAATTGTAATAGTTTTCTAATAAATAGATCAAACATCATGGATAATTTATATAATTTATTATTGGCAAAAACTCTTGTGCACCAAGTGCACGGATCTCAATCCAGATCAACCCGACCCGACCCGAATCCATAAATTTTGATTTTTTTTTTTGATTTTATGTGTTGACCTTTATGTTATAAATGTGTGATCTTTATGTATAAATATCATAATCTTTATGTATAAATATCATAACCTTTATATATTGTAACTTAGAGAAAAAAAAAAGAATTTTAGTGCTTTTTTTGGATCAACATACATTTATGTTATATTAATCATACCTTTTAGTTATGTTAATTGCACCTTTATATATTACATAAAGGTAAGGATATTTGTACATAAATGTGACATGAATATCATATAAAAGTATATATGTACAAAATGTGCTGAAATTCTTTTTTTTTTTCCTAAGTTACAGTACATAAAGATAAAAATATTTGTACATAAAGGTCACACTAATATAGTATAAATGTAACACATAAATCACAAAAAAAAAAAGACAAAAAAACAAACAAACTTGTAGATCCGAATCAATCCGGGTCGACCCGGATTACGTATGCATTTAGTGTACACCAGACCAACTCTTTATTCTTTATGAAACAAGACACACATACATATATATATATATATATATATATATATATATAAATATTGATGGGCCCAAGAATTTAATTTAGGAGTCCCGACTAACAAAAATCAAAATAAAGTCATAATTCAAATATATTACACAATAATTCTAAACATAAGATTATAAATTAGTAATAATTTAAAGTCAATATAGCACATTATAACTTGATAACATTCAAAATAAATAATTTAATTACATCTCAACATGAAATAAACTTAAAAAGAAAATTTGATGATATTGGAAATTAAATGGATAGGCCCTACACTCCGAAAACAGGGAAAACAAAATAATAATTGAATCACAATAGAACTTAGTTTTATAATGAAACAAAAAGATAAAAAATAAGAAAAATAATATATCTTGAAATTGGGCCATGCTATCCAATTTTGGGGGGAGTGAAGAGATTTAATTTAAATAGTTGAAAGAAAAAAGAAAACTCTGATTTTTTAGAAGAATTGCCCTATTGGCCCCAACCCACGTTCATCCACACACACATAAAAAGGATAGAGTTGAGATCTATCTTGTAGATCTTTTACGTACAATCAGATATTGGATTATAACTTATACTTGACATGATTTACATGTAATTAATTTAATTTACATAATGATATACATTATCTAAAAATAAGTCATTAATAAGTTCCAAATGATAAATGTGTTAAACCTAATAAAATCATTTTAAGTGTAGCCTGAAACTCATAGTTTAGATCAAATTCCGATATCAGCAATAGCATTTTAACTTATAAAATATTCTATAAAATTACTCTCTCAATAATAATTATTGCTGGTTTAATTAGATCCACAATCCTTACATGACATAACTAATTGGTTATTTATGATATTGATGTGTTGAGATAAACTACTAAAACCAATAATTTATGACTTAAAGAATGTTGAGAAAATTTTGTAGATGCGAACATTGATATGGTTATTGTACATACAAGAAAATCAAAGGCTGCATCAATTAGATGACAAAATAAATTATTACAAATCATATTTAAGGCTGGTAATGTGCATTTGAAGTTTAATAGGAGCGAAATAAACTTTACTTCCTTATGCGACAGAATCATATATAGTAGTGATATCAGCAAAATCCAACTTCAAAATTGAATTATTTAGTTACATTTTACAATTTATTATGATAACAGATTAGAGGACCTTAAATTGTTTTCCAAAAATATTAATCAAGCGTAAATTTGAAAGTAGAATAAAAAATTTCAAAGGCCTAATTAAATTAAGCAAAGTATGCAAGGACACGTACGTGGATTATCTGGTGAATGAATCATAACTAAATCATAAATCTGGTCTATCTATAAAGTTGAAGCTTTTGAATTCAACTTTAATGCGCAGTTATTATAATTATTTTTTAATAAAATTTTTAAATATATTTTTTTAAAATACTCAAACACTTATGACATAACGAAGATGCCCATGTTACAAAAATTAAGTGTGGGGCCATGTGGGAGTAAAGTTACACTTGGTATTAATTCAAACATAATATTCTGAAATAAATTCTAGTTTGACCTTTTTTTTTTTTCTCCATTGATAATGCTATAATATCTCAACTAAAAGTATTAGATTAAAATAAAAAAAAAATCTATATTGATGAAATTATTTGAATTAATGTCTTAAAAGTTGATTTTATGATATATATATATATATATATATATATATATATATGTGTGTGTGTGTGTGTGTGTCCTTATATATATATATATTCATAAATATATATAAATAGATAGAGATAGTACTGATAGATAGAGAAGGAGCTGGTTGTGAAAATTAAAATGACAACAACGTATGAAGATGTACATTTCATTATATGATATAAAGTGTTTCAGATCGTGGGACCATAATTCAAGCCATGATGGTGACCTTCTCTCTATTTCAACATTTATTTAATGGGTGAATATCCCAAGCTACCATAATTCCTATAACTATGTATCAAAAATACCATTTTCAATAATATGTTCAAAACTATCATTCAATATAATAAAATACAAAAACTCATGTGAGACGGTCTCACGGATAGTTTTCGTGAGACGGAGCCCCATCACCTACAAACAATATGTGAATTGTAGGGTTTGGATGGTGGGTAATTGGATTGTGGATTGACCCGTCTCACACAATGTATTAAAATTTCGTGAGACGGTCTCACAAGAGACTTACTCATAATAAAATAGAGATACTATCCCATCTTACCACAATTTATATAATAAAATCCTTATCTACCATTCATTATAATAAATATCCTATTATACCACTTTTCAAATAAAAACTTTATTTTCTACCACAAATCAATCATTACTTGATTTTGACTTTCACAAAAATTCAAAGATTCCAAAATCTTTCTTTATTCTTTTAATTCTTTCACTCCAAATAGTAATTATATCCGAATTAAGAATAAACTGATCAATATCAAACCCAACATGCTTCCGTATTTAATTTTTATACTCTATAAAATACATACCTTTGCCTTTGTCTCTGATCCTCTCGATTTCGGCCGGTTTTTACTGATCAGCGATCCAATCACACGCCCGCAGTAGGTGGTTCCGCTCCGTCTTCACAACGAGAACCTAGATCACAATTCTTACTCCTACCCACCTGGTAGAGTTTTAAAGGAGATCACGGGGAGACATACTTTATTAAATTATACAGAGTATTTAAAAAACTTTCGAATAGCACGAAGGAAAGCAAAAACCTTTCTTTTATTGAAGAAATAAAATAGATTTATATTACAATACTTATTTCTCCACCATTGGAGAAGAATACTTGATTTAGCCGATCATGGCTAAACTCTTAGGGGAATCCCCCATCAACTAGAAAAACTTAAAATTTAAACACTTATACTTGAGAGAGAAGTGCTCAAGAAATGTTCGATTTCTGATGCCCTTCTCAAATGGCCGAAGCCTCCTTTATAGCTGAGTTTTCGGATTTCAAATGCGGACTTCAGTCTCCTTCCATTAGTTGTCTCTTTGCCAGCTCATCTTCCATCTTCATCTGTCGGGTAAGTAGCCTTGTGACCATCCACCATTCCTTGTCGGGTAAGTGGCCACGTGATTTCACGCACCATCCTTCATCGGTGGAGTTATGGTCCCTCCACTATCTTTTGTCTTGATTCCTTTGGCGATGTCGTCTTATCTTCGCACATGGTAGGGATACCCCATTACAATGTGTTGGGTGGAGTGTTAAATGCTTGTGGGATTTGATATGATCCTTTGAACCATACTATTACAAGTTTAAATAAAATCCTATCTAGATTTCAATCCTGAAAATCTACCAAGTCCAATTAGACTCGTTTTCTCTTATTACATTTGTGGTTTTTATTTTCTAAAAACCAACCCCTTTTTGGACCCTTTATTTTTATCGTGGGTCGGGTCAGTTGTTCTTGATTTTGAAACTTTGTCCAAATAAGGGCTTCTCCTGTATCTGATAGAAAGAACAAATTCTTTCTTCCTATCTTTCGATATGTATCATATTACATACCTTTTTTCTTGTGTTTTCCGTTGCTGGAATCTTGTTTTCCCAGATAAGCTTTCTCTTATATTTGAAGAGATTTTCAGCAAATCCAATGGTGTTTCCTGTCATTGAGTTTAATAGGAAGGATCCGTTCGCAGAGTTTTGGAAGATCTTGAACGAATACTTGACTTTGTTCATCTCTATAAGACAGACCCACATTCCCCATGCTCGCATCGTAGAAATCTCATCTTCAGTGCGGGTGACCACTAGAGGGCTGCTTGTTGGTGGTGTTTTTGCTTTGTTGAAAGCCACCATGTCTGGTCTTTGTAGTTTTATAAAGTGAAAAATCGAATGAGACCCTTTACCTGTAATCTCTGGAATCGTTGATATTAATTTCAGCTCCAAGATATCTCCTTGACCCAAATATGGGTTGTTTTACTGTGAATTGTAAATGGTCGTAACAATCCATTCCGGTAGAGATTTCCAAAAAGTTCGGTGCAATGGTAAGAATTGAAGCAATAGCTCCAAAGTCATACCAGTCTCGAACATCTCATGGATTTGCACCCACAAACATCCACAATCGTGGATACTTCCCCGACCAATCAACAATCATCTTGCTTGGATTGATCCCAATCTTTGTTACCAATTTCTCCCAAGTCTTTTGATAAACCTATAATGGAAAAAATGATTCGTTAGTGTTAACCTTTCTTGGGCCGGTCTGTGGCCTAAGGTTAACCTCTCCCTTTTTAACCCCTGAGGTGTTGGGTTGACTTGGCTTGTCTGGAATAAATTACTGACTTTTCAAATTAATATCCTTATTGGAGTCCGATAGTTCACTCGTTTCGGCATTTACTACTTTTACACCAATATAAGCAGGTTTGGAAATACCAGTTGTGTTCATCGATGATGAACCTTTCTCGAAAATTTCTTTTTTGGTCACCAATGGTGAACCCACTTTGAGAAGTGGTTTCTCAAGTGCATCCCATAAATGGACATGAGTAGTTTGTGTGGCCTGTATAGCCTTTTGGATCGAGTCCAAATCTGTCTTCTGAACATAGACAGCTCCTTCAACATGGATTCTTAATAATCCATATCTCTTGTTCAATTCCTCCAGATTTTTCTCGAGGTGTCTTGAATGTATTGTGATGGAATCTGCTTCAAGGATGTTCATCTCTCGTTAAGAAATCTGTAAGAACATTCTCATTAGATTTCACAATAACAATATGAAAAATATAATATTGACATTCTGTTTGCAATCTAATAATATGTGCTTTCTCGATTTTTGATTCGAGCTTATTTTTCAAGAAAGCTTTAACATTTGTATTATCAACTTTTAAAATAAATTCTTTTGCAAGTAAAAAATAAAGGCTATTTTTTGAAAGCCTTCCAAACTACAAATAACTCCTCGTTGATGTGCCAAAAACTGGCTTGTTGTTCAGAGAACTACCCTCCAGTGTATCTACACAGTTCTTCACCTGTAGATATCTTTCGCATGAGCACTGCTGCCCATCAAAAATCATTAGTGTTTGTATAGATAACTAATTGATGGTCATCTTGTGGTATAGCGAGTTTCGGTAGATTATTATAAATCTGTTTTAGCTCGCGAACTCTTTGGGAATGTATATCTTCCCATTTCCATTTCGTCTTTTCATCATTTTGTAGTAGAGGATGAATTTTTTTTCTGTATTTTGCTAGGTCTTTAATAAAACTACCTGCAAAATTAACAACACCCAAGAAGCTTTGAAGATGCTTGTTATCATTTAGAACATCAGGAAAATTACATATTTTTTCCACAATATGTTTCTAAAGTTCCATACATACTTAGTCAATAATAACACCGAGAAACTTGATTCTATTGACTGAGATTATTGTCTTATTTTCAGATAGCACTAATCCTTCTTTATGACATGCTTCAAAAAATATTTCAAGATTCTTAATATGCTCTTTCATATTTTTTGATGCAATCAATATATTGTCGATATACACAAACATAAACTCGAAATAATTTTTAAACAAATTATCCATTTTTCGTTGGTATATCTGGGGTGCATTTGCAAGTCCCATTGGAAGTACATTCCAGATATACTGAACTTGTGGAGTAGAAAAAACTGTATATTTTCTAGACTCTTTTTCCATTTTTATCTGGTAGAAACTAGACTTACAATCAAATTATGAAAATACTTTTAACCCTCTAATGCAGTCAATTAAATGTTCTTTACTTGGAGTAGAATTAAATGTTCTTTTTATTTCACAGTGGTTTTTTTACCAGAAATCCTGGGCTACTGTAAGAGGAGACTCCAACTTCAATCAATTTAAGATCGATATGCTCTTTGATAATTTTTTACATATCTTTCTTATCTGTCATGTTCATCTAGATTGGCTTGTATCGAACCAACTCGTATTGGAATTATTTCTTTACTTTTAGAGTTGCTTCAATCTTATTTTTATTCCACCAAGTTAGATGATCCTCATTGAAGTTTATCTGGATTAGTCTTTTGACATTCTCAAGGGAAAGTAAACTTTCCTCATCAATGTGCATTCTTCTTCAGAAGTTGGATATCTTCTTCGGATGCCTTTTCGAAACCCTGTTGCCTGAAAGACAAAAGAGCTTTACCAAATTTTCTTTTATCCTGCATTTTAAGATGTGTTAATTTGGCATCATTATCACGTTTGCTGCGAAAATTAATGGGAATTATTCTATTGAATACCCTTTCTTGTCGTAAAACCTGTATCAAATTACCACAGTTAGTAGTAAAAGTTAACAGGTTCTTGTGATTATCTTGCTCATATTTTGTAAAAGTTTGGATAAAATTATTACCCAACAAAATATCAGCATCTGTATCGTGAATATAGATCGGTGGTATTTTTACCTTGTACCAAGGTCTACCAAATGCTTCTCCTATCATGATCCTTGCTTCATGAATACCCTTATTGAGTATCAGGATTTTCTGAGAAAAATCCTTTTCTGCAATAATAGGTAATGTTTCTACAGCTTCGCTGGGAAAAACTCCTGGTTTTGGCTTGCAAATACCTGAACCTGGATCAATATAAGCAACAAAGTATTCTATCTTATATTGTTCATACATCATTCCAACAGATATGTATATGAAAAATGGGCTTGTCATTTCACCTTATGAGGTCTTCATCGAGACTGAATTCCATCAATCTTCCTTTTCATCTTCAAGGTTTGTGTTCCTCAAGGAAACTTAGACCCAAAGTCATAGTACCTTTGGTTCTATCTGCATTACCAGTGACAGATACTTCATAGCCTGCTATTTCTAGCATGCCTTTGTATCTTCCAATCGCTGGTTATTGTAAATGATATATTTCATCACATGGAAAAAGGTTAAGTTTTTTTGGATATATCAAAAACAACACAGATTTCTTTCCAACCCTCAGGACAATACATTTTTACATTACTGACCCTAATTTGTTGTGGGTTGAAATCCTCTAATGGTTCTTTCCTTTTAGGCATAGTATCCTATTTTCGAAAAATGACATTCCATTACTGACTTAGATTCAAATCTCATTGATCTAAACAAGAGAATCTTTAATCAGTATATTAACACTATCTATCTTAGGGATTTTGATTGGGTCTGATGTCATAACTTTGGCGAATTCCTTGAAAATTCTAAGAATCTCAATACACTATTTCCTAAGAAACAAATCAGAATGATGTGTATTGGAAAGTGCATATACAATTCTATATGTAATAGAATATGGTCTGTTACCCTCTTTCATTAAATCTGTTCTTTTAAAATCTTGATGAAGGGTTAAGACTCGACTAAAATCTTGGTTAGCTAGGTTGTATGCAATCCTAGGATGAATGTCAAACATAAGTTTGCCAACATACAAATTATCTACCATTGTACCAAGACAACCATCTCTTAGGTTATTGATTCTTCTATCCATTATTGATAAATAAAGTTCTGAATCAATACCTTCTTTGAATGTAGCTTTGATTACTATTTCAATGGTTCCAATATGGATCCATTTTATAGTTACTGCTACATCTTCCCTGATTCGGCTTAGTTCCTCAAGAATTTCTTCTTTTGGAATAAGTTGCATATCAATTCTATTATCGGTTAATTCCATTGGAATTGAAAACTCACCTGAGTTTACCCAATAGATGATATTATGCTTGCGTTGTTTTAGTCCGATCTGATTAAGGATCCAACTAACACCTCCAATTCTGAAACCGTCGTAGGGGCTCAGAGTTGAGTTCTGCCTCATGATTCTTTCCATCATTTTTGTTTGAGATGGTCATTTGTGAAAAGAATCTTGATAGACTCTCCGAAGTTTGGAGTCTATCCTTTGACTCATGACTATTCGTCAGATTCTGTTGATGATCTATAAGATTCATCTGAATCAGTATCAAATTCTTCTTCATATATATTTTCATCTGAAGAAATGTCTTCGAACTGTTAAATTGGTACCAAATCGCCATAGAAACCGCATCAAGGATGTTTGCAGTTGGCTTGAATTGGTGAATTTCACTTTGCTTTTATGGGCAATCTGGCGAAATATGACCTTTCACACCGCATGTCCAGCAATTGCAGTCTTTGAAATTTTTGTTTGTACGAGTATGAGCTCATTTGAAATTTCTACTTGTTGGTGTTCTTCATGTGGATCTAGATCCTTATGAAGAAAGCTTAAAAAGACCGGACTTCTGATCAGACTTGTAGCTTCTGGCCTTGGATTTGGACCACCATGATTTTTCTTGGTTGGAAGGGCTTATTTGTGATCCTCCAGACTTGGCATAAGATATACTTCTGAAGTGTTTCTTTCTCTTCACATACCTCACCTATTTTAATTCTCCAATTACAGAGGGAAAATCATTGCTATCACAACAAAGATGAGTTCTTTTTATTTGTCCTCTAAGTTTTTTCTTGTTCTTTAATGAGGCCATTTATTTATCGATTAATTTTTCCATATTTTGAAAATCGATGATATTGGGGTGAGAACCAACCCATATGGGTGTGTTGCTTCCAATATCATTTTTGACCATGGACTATTAGGAGGGGCTTTGTTCCTCCCGAGTTGTCCTCTAGTTCCCAATCTCCAAGTTTCCATATCTAACTTGGATTCGACTTTTGCCATTGATCTCTTAGGGGCTGGTGTGTTTGAACTCGTACTTGCTTCTGGATTAGGAAATAGAGAGTTCATCTTGATGTTAACCAGATCTACTATTCCAAGATTGGAGAGTGATTCAGTTAACTCTGAGATATGAACTTGTGATGCCTTCATGTCAGATTTTTCTAATGATTTCACACATTAGTTCATCATGATTTTTTGACTTTAGGATTTCCGTAGCCTTTCATTTGGGAATAAGTGGTCTATCCCCAAACGCATCTTTGAAACGTTCATCCATGAATCTATTGGATCCTTTTGGTAACTTCTTTTTCAAATCTATAATTTCTTTTTTCAGATCTGAAACCTCTCATTGGATCTACGAGATCTGATCATCGTCTCCGTCTGACCTCCATAGAACTGGATGATCTTCTGGATTTCTCTAAGATCTTGCGAGATCTTAGAACTATCAGGAACAATTTTGTTTCATTCCTTGTTGGATATCATCATATTGATAGTCCTGAAGCTTGTATTATCTCGAAAATATTTTTGGATACATAATTTCTTGATTTTGTCCTCCGTTAGACATAAAATCATTATTGTAAATATAAATCATAAATTATTTCTTCAATAAACCTAGACTCTGATAACATTTTGAGGCCCAGATCTAGACAATATTTGGAGGTGGATTTATTAATTAAACTTGAAAAAATATAGATTGGAAATTGTAAAATATGCTTGGATGTAGTATTTTTTTAATGATTACAAAAGTGGGGTCAAAAGGTACTTTTGTCCTTTGACAAATTTTGTGGTATTTAAGTAAGTTTGTTATATTGAGTGGTAGATAAGGTTTTAGTTATATATTTTGTGGTATTTTTGGGGGTTAACCCTAACAAAATACCCCAGTATACCATAAAATAATGATTGTTCCAAAATTTCAAAATTTTTCCTTCAGCCATTTTTTAAACTTCCACTTTATTTATTTAATTAGATTCGAGTTAGGAGTAAACATATCAATATCAGGCCCAACATACTTCCGTAATGTATACTCTGATAATATATACCTTGGTCTTTGTCTCTGTTTCTTAAGATTTCAGCTGGGTTTTACGGATTATATCAGTAATCTAACCACATGCCTGCAGTCGTTGGTTCCACTCTGTCTTCAATGAGAGCCTAGATCATAACCCTTTTTTTCTAAGGGGATCTGTTGGAGACGCACTACCGATATTAACTCGCAGAGTACTAAAAGACTTTTGAATAGCATGAAGGAAATAAAAGTCTTTCTTTTATTGAAGAAATAGAATACAAACTTATATTACAATATTATTTCTCCGCCATTGGAAGAGAATACTTGTTTAGCCACTCATGGCTTAACTTTGAGGGGAATCGCCCATATGCTTGAAAACTAAGGGCTCAAACACTTATACTATAGAGAGAGAAGTACTCAAGAAATGTGTGAATGTCATTCTCAATGGCTAAAAGTCTCATTTTATAGCTGAAATCTCGGACTTCAAATGCGGACTTCAGCTTCGTTTTTTCAGCTGTCCCTTTGCCAGCTTTCTTCCACATTCCTTTGTTGGTAAGTGGCCAAATGACTCTATCCACCATTTCCTGTCAGTTGTGGAATTATGACCCCTCTACATTCTTCTGTCGGATGGAGTTTGATTCCTTTGGTGAAGTCGTCTTACTTTAGGTAGTGACTTATCATTCGCTAGTGGTAGGGACACCCCACTATACCATGTTTGGTGGAGTGTAGTGCGTGGTAGAGATTTGTTGATAACCTTATCCTATCTTTTATACGAAAGTCCATTTTTTTGGATTTTTACACGAAAATAAATCCTAACATGGACTTATAACACGAACTATATCGAGTCTTAATTAGACTCGCTTTCTTTTATTACATTTATAGTTTTTACTATCTAAAAACCCTTCTTTGAACCCTTCATTTTTTGTTGTGGATCGAGTCGGTTCCATTTTGATCTTGAAGTCTTGTCCGAACAATGGCTTACCTTGTGATTGACAAAAAGAACACAGTCATTTTTTCCATCATCCGATATGTATCATATTACATACCTTTTTTCTTGTAATTTCCATTATCGGAATCTTGTTTTCCTAGATGAACTTTCTTTTATTTTCAAAAAGATTTTCAACAAATCCGATAGTATTCACTATCATGGAATTTAACAGGAATGATCTGTTCGCAGAATTTTGGAAAATTTTGAATAAATATTTAACCTTGTCCATTTTCGTAAGACAGACCCACATTCCCCATGCTCGCCTTGTTGATATTTCATCTTCAGTAAATGCGATTACTAGAGGACTGTTTATTGGTGATGCTTTTACTTTATTAAAAGCCACCATGTTTGGTCTCTGCAGCTTGATAAAATGGAAGACCGGGTGAGACCCTTTTCCTGTAATTTTTGGGGCTGCTGATATAAATTTTAGCTCTAGGATATCTCATCGATCCAGATGTAGGTTATTTTGCCATGAGTTGTGAACGGCCGTGGCAACCCTTCTGATAATTTAGAAATTTTCGGAAAGCTTGGTGCAATGGTAAATATTGAAGCAATAGCTCCAAAATCATACCATTCTCGTATGTCCCGTGGATTTTCACCCACAAGCATCCACAATTGTGGATATTTTCCACACTAATCAGCAAACATCTTGCTGGGATTGATCCTAATTCTTGTTACCAATTTCTCCCACGTCTTTTGATAAACCTGCAATAGAGAAAACGGTTGTAACACCCTAATCTAGTGTAGTAGTTACTTCTACTAAATTATGCTTAACTTTCCAACTAATAAAAATATCATAAGGATTCATAGAATTTTTTTTATATTTTTAAAAACAGCGGAAACAAATTTTACTAGGAAACATATCAGAGTTTTAAAATGGTCTAAAGCATCCAAAAAAGGAATTTTATTGTTTATGTAAAACTTTATATCAAAAGAACTCAAAACTAAAGTTTTCTTTGCAAGAAACTTCGAAAAATCTTAAAACCAATTTCGATGTTCCACCGTCACCACCAAGCACGTTTTAGCACTGCTACCTCCTTACATCACAGCTTACCTTTGCCTTTATATGCAGTATGAGATAAATACTATAAGCAAATTGCTTAACAAGTACATCACCTATCTCACAAAACACTTTTCTTTAAAACTTTTGAAAAATGCTAGAAATCAATTGATAAAACAATATATATACTTTTATACTTGAAAATAATATACTATGGGCCCAAACATGGTACTAATGCGCGCAACTTTGAAGAATTCGGGATAGCTAGCCACCAAATCCAAACGGAGCAACTAATAACTAATAAGATGGTCTAGGAGCCCTTAACTTCTTGTGGGCAGTCTAGGAGCCTGGTACCAGCCACTTAAAAATATAAAATAAAACTTCATATTCATAAATACTATCTCAAAATATTTTTCTCACTTTTCATAAAACAAGATTAACTAGCATCTTGTACTTGATATAAAATACATAAAAAAAATACATCACTTAGCAAACAATCTCTTCACATTCATAGAATAACATAAATAAAATTCACAAGACATTTAACTTTGCAAATCATTAAAACAATATTCACTTAAACATAAATAAACATTCACGTAAATTTTATGTGACGACTAGGATTTACCGATGCATAATTTGATAATTAAATATCTAAACCCCTAATTATTTGATTCATTTTATGTGCGTTTTAGAAAATTTAATTATAAGTATGCTTTAATCAAGTTTAACGTTTGGGAGATTTATTTTGTAAAAATATAAAGTCGATAAAATAATTCGTAAGTGGGATGGGATGAAAGAGAACGAAAAATCGAACAAAACGCAAAAAGAATGGATCAAATCGGAGTTCGTTTGATATCCCAAATTAATTAATATCATAAATGCTCCTCCTTCTCTCCTCTTCTCCGGCGGCCGGTCGGCCGGAGCGCTGCCGTCGCCGCCGCCGGCGACCACCGTTGCCGGAATTTTCATTGAACCGAAACGTATCGAAACCTACACCATCTTGAAGCTCTCGACGAGCCCGTTCCAACCCCGGGCTCGGAATTGTCATCCGCCGCCGCAATCGTCGGCAATCGGCCGATGAAGTTTCGACTCTCTCTCTCTAAAAACCCCCATTTTCTCTCTCTTCGTTTCTCGGCCATCCGGCCACCGATCGGGGCGAATCTTGAGTCTAATTTGAAGTTCTCGTCGAGCCCGTCTCGATTCCGGGCTCGGATCGCTGATCGGACTGGCCGATTTCCAGCAACGGCCGGTCAAAGTTTCTGCAGAATCACTTTCTCTCTCCTCTCCTTTGCTCTCTCTCTCTTCGATCCTTCTCTCTCTCGCCTCTCTCTCTCGATCTCTCTGTTCTCTCTCGCCTCTCTTCCGGTTGTGGGTGGTCGGGGCGGCGCATGTAGCGCCGCCGTGTGGGTTATCGGCCGGCGCAAGGAGCGCCGGCGAAGCATGTGTTTTGGTGGAGTTTGGGGCTGTGTTGAGGCTGATTTTTTGGTGGTGGTGGAGAAGGGGTGTTGGCAGCAGCTTTTCCGGCGCCGCCGGGGTCGAAGGAGGCCGGCGCTCGGTGCGCCGGCGAGGAGGGAGTGGCCGGGGGGTGGAGTTCGCCGGCGGTAGGGGCCGCCGGCGTCGGAACTGGGGGCGGCAGTGGCGGATGGCGGGAGGGGCAGTGGTGGTTGGGGGTTGGGGTGAGTTCTGGAAATTAGATATTCTCCAAGGACTTCTTTGCAAATTCCTCAAGTTGTGTTGATTTTCAGTTTGGTCCTCTAGCTTCTTTTCTATACACTTTAGTCCTCAAAGTTTTGGAAATTATATTTCCACCCCCAAAACTTCTCAAGACTTGGATTTTCACCCCAAGACTTTCCGATATTGCAGTTCGACCCCTTCCAGATTCTAGAAACTTCGTTTTGACCCCAAATTTATCTGTAATTACAGTTTTACCCCTCAAACCCTCCAAACCCTAAAATGCTTCGTTTAGCTTCGTTTCTTATCCGTTTTAATCCGTTCTCGTCTCTAAAGCTTCCTTTTTGAATCCTCCATATTTCTAGACCTAGTGGGTCGAGTTCTGTTCTGTTTTCAATTCGTCGTTTCTTTCGAGCATTTAATTATAAACGCTTAAATAATTACATAATCTAATAATTTTACATTGTGTGTTTGTAGGCCCAAACGCTCCGAACACATCTCAAAACTAAAAGGAAAAGAACATGTTAATCGCACCGCCCAGGCTAAGGTGGGGGTAATTTATGAATTAATGTTTAACTTTACATTTATCTTGTATAGTCGCATGCTAGAGTGTCGATGAATTATATCATGATGATGAACGTTATATGATTTACGATTTGAGATTATGAGCATGAAATATGGTTGATGATATCAGCATGCTATTAATTGTTATACATGTCCGTTATAAGTGCTTTGTCTACGTGTTGTGAGTTAAATCTTTTGTTGGGATTAAGATATGTGTTCATGTGCACGGTCTTTGGGAAGACAGGTTGGGATTAAGTCCTAACAGGAAAACGGAGGATTGGTGAAGTCCCCCTGACCAAATAATCACCAGGAGGATAAGGTGGTGGGGTAAGGCGGGATATACCTGCACCCACATTATTTATGTGCTGTGCATTGTACTTGCTGTGATTAACTGCTTATCTGTTTTAAAGTTTTTATGTTAATTTATGAACTTGCCTCCACGGGGTGTATTTCCATGCACTCACCCCGTCTACGTGTTCGTACAGGTGATGTTTTTGTTGGGAGAAGTTGAAGGGAGAGTTGTGCCCTGTCTGTTGAAGACTTCTTTCGTTATTTCGATATTTTGTTATGATGTTTGATAACTGTTTCAGAACAACGTATGCTTACGTTTTCTTTTGGGTTTAAACACGTTTTTCTTTATAGAATCCGCTGCTGCACATTGTTAACTTTCAAAGTTCGATATATGTATATATCTTCATCGTTTCTCTTTCCTTTCTTTTCTTCTTTCCTGCACGCCTGTCGGGGATACTCTGATAATTTAAAAATGTTTTTCCTAAATTTATTAATCTCTTGTAATAAAATATGGTTAAGTTTCGGGGCGTGACAGTTATGGTATCAGAGCAAGGTCCTGCCCTTTAGGACCCTGTTCGCTTCTTTTTATTTTATTTTTCCGCATGTTTTGAAAATAGGGACAAGCACATCTCTCTCCACACGACTCCTCCACCCTGAGATTGATATTATGAGTATTGTTTGTCTATGTTGTATTGATGTTTATGTTTATGTTTATGTGATAGTTGGATGGTTATGCGTAGTTTTAGATACGTAGTGTTTTGAGGCCCCTAGGGCTATGTGCATGGTATTTCTACGATGAAGTTCTGTTGAACTCGTGATCTTTTATAGATTTATATTTACGTTTGTCTTCTTTATCTCTCATTGTTCTATGATATCTTCATCTTCTCTTCTCTCTCTTTTCTACGACGCGTTAGACTTCTTTTCTCCCTCTAATTCTCGTTGTGCTCGTTGTTCTCTGCGAATCGTTGTTATAAGATCCTTGTAGTAGCTTTTGTGATGCGTGGATCGTGTTCTTATCAGAATAGTATGCCTCGTCGTCGCCCCAGGAGAGACCAACCATCCAGGAATGATCAACCGCCAGAGGGGGACCTAGTGTCGGTTATAAGGAACTGGGTTCGATATTTTGGGGCAGCACCATCCGCACTACCAACATCATTAAGGAACGATGCAAACTTATCTATCGAGCAGTTCCGACGTCTTAATCCACCAGCTTTCAATGGAAGAGGGGACCCGATCAAGGCTGAGGAATGGCTAAGGTCGTTGGATGGGATTTTTAGACATCTATCGTGCACAGACGAACAGAAGATCGCATGTGCTGTGCTTCAACTCGCCGAAGGGGACCAGCTACTGGTGGGAGTCATACGAAAAGACTATATCACCGGAACATAGGAGTGTTATGTCTTGGGGAGTATTCAAAGAAGTGGTTAGACAGAATTTTCTGCCTCAGTCGTACCGCGATCGAAAGGTAGCTGATTTCCTACATCTTTGCCAAGGAACCGCCTCCGTAGAAGAGTACGAGAAAAAAATCAATCTTTTGAGCCGATATGTGCCTTATCTGGTAGACACCGATGCTAAGAGGGCCCGACGTTTTAAAGAAGGCCTTCGCCTAGAGATCAGTTCCGTTCTGACTAGTCGGCGAACCACAACATATGCTTAAGTCGTCGAGAGAGCTCGAGAAATCGCTTCCCGTCTTCGTTTGGATGTGGCACCACCTAGGAGGATAGAAATGGCGACGGGAAAGAGGAAGTGGGACGGACCCAACCAGAGTTTCAACCAGCGCAAGCCTCCACGAAACCCCAACGATCCGCTCCTCCCAACACCAAGGCCTGGGAGCTCCTGCACCAAGTGTGGAAAGACGCATATGGGGCCCTGTCTCCAAGGGACTAGATACTGCTACCGATGCGGAGAGCCGGGCTACACTTCGAGCAACTGTCAGAAGCTTAGAAACACAGCAACGGTGGAGCAGTTGAGGTCACAGACGAACAAGACCCGAAACTGCTACAGGTGTGGAGAACCTGGCCATATAGTGCGCAACTGCCAGAAGTTTAGAAATCAGGTGGCTGCAGGACCGGGGCCAGGAGCAAGCCAGACCCAAACGTTCGCCTATACTCGCTCAGATGCTGCCGAAGGATCGAAAACAATAACAGGTATGTTGTCAGTGTGTGGCGTGCCTGTTTTAATTTTATTCGACGCTAGAGTATCTCATTCCTTTATATCTACCAAGTTCTGTGATCTGTTAAAACATGAGGACGGTAGGATAGTCGCTGAAACCCTAGTCGTTAGCATTCCATCTGGAAAGATGATAAAAACGAAACATTCATACCGAGATCTGGAGATCGCTTTCGGAAATAGAATCCTGTTTGTCAATCTGCATGCGCTGGATATGAGAGATTTTGATGTCATCCTAGGAATGGATTGGTTGAAGACTAATCGTGCGGTAATTAGATGTCATGCAAAGGAGATTATTCTACGAACCTCAGATGGTGAAGAATTTACGTTTTCCGGGACTCCAGTCGAAAGCAACCCAAGAGTTATATCAGCAATAAAAACGGTCAAAATTCTCAAGAATGATGATTGTAAGGCGTGGATAGTGAACGTTATGAGTTCTGAACGGGAGACGAATCCTATCGAAAAAGTACTTGTCGTGAGGGAGTACGTTGATGTCTTTCCAGATGATTTTTACCAGGCCCTCCACTGGAACGTCAGATTGCTTTCGAGATCGACCTCATTCCAGGTTCAACACCAGTGTCAAAAGCACCATACAGAATGACACCAAAGGAATTGCAGGAACTAAAGATCCAACTCCAAGAACTGTTAGATAAGGGTTTCGTCCGTCCAAGCGTCTCACCTTGAGGAGCTTCAGTGCTGTTCGTGAAAAAGAAAGATGGAAGTTTTCGGATGTGTATCAACTATCGAGAGCTTAACAAGCGTACCATCAAGAACAAGTATCATCTGCCCAGAATTGAAGATCTTTCGACTAGCTAAGGGGTACCAGTGTATTTTCAGAGATCGACCTCAGATCGGGATACCATCAAGTCAAAAGTAAAAGAGATGGACGTACCGAAAATGGCTTTCAGAACGAGATACGGATATTATGAATTCGTGGTCATGCCTTTCGGACTCAGCAACGCACCTGTCATCTTCATGGATCGGATGAATCATGTTTTTCACCCTTATCTCGATCGTTTTGTCATAGTCTTTATAGACAACATCCTGGTTTATTCTCGCGACCAACTTCAACATGAACAGTATCTCAGGATCGTATTGGACACCTTGCGTCAGGAGAAACTCTACGCCAAATTCAAGAAATGCGAATTCTGGTTAGAGAAAGTGGCCTTCCATAAACAGAACAATGTGAACGCAGTTCTAAGATTTGAAGCGAAGATTAACAGAAGCACCAGTGCTGACCATTCCAGACGCAACAAAGGACTTCGTAATCTACAGCGATGTTTCTAAACAAGGCTTAGGGTATGTTCTAATGCAGGAAGGAAAAGTGGTGGCCTACGCGTCAAGACAGTTGAAACCTCACGAGCAGAACTATCCGACACACTATCTGGAGTTAGCCGCAGTCGTTCATGCACTCAAGATATGAAGACATCACCTTTATGGCGGACGTTGCGATATCTACACCGATCACAAAAGCCTGAAGTACTTCTTCGAACAAAAAGAACTTAATATGAGGCAATGAAGGTGGTTAGAGCTGGTCAAGGATTACGATTGTACGATTCAGTAACATCCAGGGAAAGCAAATATGGTAGCCGACGCACTCAGCAGAAAGGGAAAGGGAACTATAACAAGAATGATTACAATTCAAGACTCACTAATCGAAGACATGACGAAGCTAAGCTTGGAAATAATCACACCACCAGATAGCATCCAGGCCACACTCTCAATGCTGTTTCTGAAACCCAAACTTCGCGAACGTATAATCGAAGCTCAAGAAAAAGATGAGTTCCTGAAGAAGAAGAAGACTCGTATGGATACTGGAAGAGAAGAAAGATTTATCCTGGCACCAGATGGAGCTTTGATTTTTAAGGGAAGACTATGCGTATCAGAAGATGAAGAATTACGAAAGGAGATCTTAGAAGAAGCTCATTACTCGCATCTGTCAGCGCATCCTGGAGGCACAAAGATGTACAAGGACTTGAAGAAAAACTTCTGGTGGAATAACATGAAGTCTAGCATCGGATTGTTTGTAAAACAATGTTTGACATGTCAACAAGTAAAGGCTGAACACCAACGACCAGCGGGACTTCTGACCCCATTGGAGATACCTGAATGGAAATGAGAACATGTCGTCATGGATTTTGTCGTCGGATTACTAAGATCTAAACGCGGGAACCACACCGTCTGGGTGATTGTGGACAGGCTGACTAAGTCCGCTCATTTCTTGCCAGTCAAAATGACATACAAAATGGACAAGCTAGCTAGGATTTACCTCGAGGAAATCGTCAGACCACATGGAGTGCCAGCATCCATCATTTTGGACAGAGATCCACGATTTACATCGAGATTTTGGCAAAGACTTCAAGAGGAACTAGGGACTCGACTAGCTTTTAGCACCGCTTTTCATCCTCAGACAGACAGACAGACAGAGAGGACGATTCAAATTCTAGAAGATATGTTGAGAGTCTGCACCATAGACTTACACGGGAGCTGGGAAGAACACATTTGCTTAGTGGAATTTGCATATAACAACAACTATCAATCAACAATCGGCATGGCACCATACGAAGCATTATACGGAAGAAAATGTCGATCTCCATTATGCTGGAATGAAGTCGGTGAAAAGAAAGTGCTGGGAACTGATTTGGTGGAGCAAACAGTCGAAGTAATCAGAAAAATCCGTGAACGAATCAAAGCAGCTCAAGACAGACAGAAGGCTTACGTGGATAGAAGACGCAGGGAGTTACAATTCGAAGTGGGAACAAAAGTTTTTCTGAAGATATCCCCTACAAAAGGAATAACCGATTTGGGAAAAGAAGAAAGTTAAGGCCAAGATATGTGGGACCATTCGAGATATTGGAGTGAGTCGGAAACGTTGCCTATCGCTTAGCACTGCCGCCTAATCTGGCAGGAGTACATGACGTATTTCATATATCGATGTTGAGAAGATATGTTTTCGATCCGAGACATGTGGTGCTCGCGTGTCCCGACGCACGCGACGTCGTGTTTTCGACCCAAACCCCGTTTTTCTCACCATACGTCAACATCAAGTCATTTTTGACGAGATGTCGTTGATCGAGGGTCGTGGGCCCGGTCAAAATCAACCCTTTGACCAAAATTACCGAAATACCCCTAAACTTAAAATGCTCCGTACGGGCTCATTTCAACTCCGATTGAGCTAATTCTTTTTGCGTTGCAATCCTTGTCTCGTTCTCTACCACCTCAGCCTAAGAAACTAAACTTTCACCTTTATTGCTTCAACCTCAAATTTTGAGATTCCTCGATCCGGCACGCGTTAAACGATCGTTCCTTTTTCGAAATTAATTATGCCTTTACATATATTTATTAAGAATCTAAGGAACACTGTAACTTGTGTAGGTTATCAGTTGGGAGTTTTTGATACCTAGTACTAGCTACTCGACAAGGTGGGGGTAACTTCTAAATCTTAATCTGTTTATTGTTTTCCTAGTATATGCAGGATCTGCGAAATACTATGTGCTGTGGATTTATTTGTGGTGCCATACTTATACTGTTCTGGGCATGCATTCTTCCCCGCTTCTCTTCTACTACTCTCGAGGTTTGGTGGTCCTCATGAAATACACCAGCGGTATTGAGCCCGCTTAATTGGGTGGCGGACAGATCCCGTACCCATCATTTCTCTTTCTAATATCTGCTATGCATTTTACGTGCTGTGGCAACGTGCTGGTAGATAGTTACTTTCTGTTGATTATCTGTTAAGTGTCATAAGATGAGGATGTTATTTCCCACGGGTGTATTCCACGCACTCACCTCTTAATCTGTACTCACACTACAGGAAATGAGGAAACTGGTGAACCCTAGTAGGAGATTGGTGGTGCTGTCTTGGGAGTTTATAATTTCAGGCTGTTGTTCCCCAAACACTTTCAAACTATGTTTTAAACAATTTACGTTTTGCGATGTCTGAATACGTATGATGAATGTGGGATCCTGATGAAATATTCCGCTGTGTATATTGTAAATATCGATAATGAGACCGATGGATTATCGGCGGGGGCCGATTGATGTGTGAATGGTATATGTTTTGTTTCCTTATCCCCTTTCTTCTATCGTCTTTAACCTCCTTCTTTCTGATGTGATATGTGTTCCTCTCTATTTTCTATCTTCACGCCCATATGAAAACTCTGATATTTTAAGTGAAAGAAAACGGGGCGTGACATATTTTGTCTTATATTTTTCATACATTATCCCAATAAATATGTATATGGAAAATGAGCTCGTCATTCCGTCCTTATGAGGTGTCCATCGAGGCTGAATTCCATCACATTTTTTTTTCGTCCCCAAGGTTTATGATCCTTGAGAAAACTCAGACCCAAAGTCATAATACCCTTGGTTCTACCTGCATTACCTGTTACAGATACCTCATAGCCTGCTATTTCTAGCATACCTTCATATCTGCCAATTGCCCATTGCCCATTGCTGTAAATGATATATTTCATCATAGGGAAAAATATTAATTTTTTTCCGATATATAAAAATTAACATGAATTTCTTTTCAACCCTTAGGGCAATGCATTTTAATATTACTGATCCCTAATCTGTCGAGGGTTGAAATCCTCAAGTGGTTCTTTTCCTCTAAAGCTCATTATCATATCTTCGAAAAAAAGATATTTTATTACTACTTACAGATCCTAATCTCATTGATCTATCTAGGATAGGATGATCTGTAATTAGTATGTTAACACCACTTATCCTAAGGATTTGAATTGGATCTGGTGTCATAACGTTGGCAAATTCCTTAAAAATTATAGGAATCTCAATATACTTTTTCCTAAGAAACAAATTAGAATGATGTGTATTGGAAAGTGCATATGCAATTCTATATGTAATAGAATATGGTCTATTACCTTCTTTCATTAGATTTATTCTTTTAAAATCTTGATGAAGGGTTAAGACTCGACTAAAATTTTGGTCAGCTAGGTTGTATGCAATCCTAGGATGAATGTCAAACATAAGTTTGTCAGCATACAGATTACCCACCATTGTACCAAGACAACCATCTCTTAAGTTATTGATTCTTTTATCCATTACTGATAGATGAATTTCTGAATCAATATCTTCTTTGAATGTAGCTTTGATTACTACTTCAATGGTTCCAATATGGATCCATTTCATAGTCACTGCTACTTCTTCTTTGATTTGGCTTAGTTCCTAAAGAATTCATTTTTTTAGAATGAGCTGCATATTAATTCTATTACCGGTTAATTCCATTAGAATTGAAAACTCACCTGAGTTTACCCGATAGATGATATTGTGCTTGCGTTGTTTAGTCTGATCTAGTTAAAGATCCGACTAACACCTCCAATCATGAAACCGTCGTAGGGGCTCAGGGTTGAGTTTTGTCTTATGATTCTTTCTATCGTTTTGTTTGAGATGGTCATTTATGAAAAGAATCCCGATAGACTTTATAAAGTTTGAAGTCTATCTTCTGTCTCGTGGCTATTTTTCTAATTCTATTGATGATCCATATGATCCATCTAAATCAGTCTTGAATTCTTCTTCATATATACTTTCGTCTAAATAAATATCTTCGAACTGGTAGATTGGTACCAAATTACTATAGAAAACCGCATCAAGGATGTCTGCAGTTGGCTTGAATTGGCGTATTTCACTTTTCTTTTATGGGCAATCTGGCGAAATATGACCTTTCGCACCACATGTCCAACAATTGCAGTCTTTAAAACTTTCATTCGTACAAGTATGAACTCGTTTGAAAGTTCTTCTTATTGGTGTTCTTCTTGTTGACTTCCCTATAGATCTAGATCCTTGTGAAAAAAACTTGGATGGACCCGATTTCCGACTGCACTTGTAGGTTCTAGTTTTGGATTTGGACCACCATTATCTTCCTCGAATGGAAGGTCTTCTTTGCTATCTTCTAGTCTTGGCATAAGATGCACATCTAAAGTGCTTCTTCCTTTTCCCATATCTTTCTTGTCTTGATTTTCCAATGATGGATGTAAAATCATTATTATCACGACAAAGATAAGTTCTTTTTATTTGTCCTCTAAGTTTTCTCTCGTTCTTCTACGTGGTTGCTTGTTGACACCATTCTCTCAGACTGTCTATAAGAAAAAACATTCTTCTTGCAACTGAATCTACATGTCCTGGAGGTAATTTATAGGATTGTATAAGCATTTCCCTCAATGGGCTACAGATCTTTGTAAAAAAACATTACCGACGCAACATCTGATAGGATCTTTGTTTGGAAGTAGTATTTGTGAAACTAGTAAATGTATTCATCTACTGCACATATACTTCTTAACTCGAGAGCATACATGACTTGTGTATTTTCTTGAATTTTTTTCCTCATTTTGGTCAAATATCCATCTCCAATGAAATAGATCTTTAACATTCTTCCAAATTTTTTGATGATAGCATAAATGCTATCTCCGACAAGGACGTCTTTTTTAACCTGGATGGGTGAAGCTTCCCATCCTATTTTTGCTGAACCTTCCAAACTATTTTTGATTAGTCAGATAAAGTTTTCTTTATCTATATCCAACATTGATAAGGCCACTTTCAATGAGGCCATCCATTAATCGATTAGTTTTTCCATATTTCTGAAATCGATGATATCAGTTGTGAGTACCAACCCATATGGGTGTGTAGGCTCCAACATGGTTTTTGCCCATGGGCTTTTTGGTGGTGCCTAGTTACTTCGTGGATGTTTTCTCTTTCGAGTTCCCCAAGTATCTGTATCGAACTCGAAATTGCTTTCTACTCGTGATTGTTCAGGAGCATGTGCGTTTGAACTCGTGCTTCCTTCTAGTTCAAGAACTTGAGAGTTCATCTTGAGGTTAACCAGATCTACAATCTCAAGATTGGAGAGTGATTCAGTTAACTCAGAGATATTAACTTATGATGTCTCCATATCAAATACTTCTAATGATTTCACACATTAGTTCTTCTTGACTTTTTAACTTTAGGATTTCCATAGCCTTTCCTTTTGGGATAATTGGTCTATCTCTGAACGTCTCTTTGAAATGTTTATTCCTGGATCTGTTAGATCCATTTGGTAACTTCTTTTTTTAGATCTATTTTTTTTTCACATCTGAAAATTCTTGTTCGATCTCGGATAGAAATCTAAGAATAATCTCTGTCTGACCTTCATAGAACTGGATGGTCTTCTAGATTTCTCAAAGATCTTATGAGATCTTAGAAGTACCAGGAATAATTTTGTTCTAATCTTTGTTGGACGTCATCAAATTAAAAGTCCTGAAACTTGTTTTATCTTGAAAATATTTTTGGATACATAATTCTTGATTTTCTCCTCCGTTAGGCATAAAATCAATATTGTAAATATAAATCGTATAATATTTCTTCAATAAACCTAGGCTCTGATACAATTTTTGCGCTTTGGATCTAATAAATATTTTGATTCAGATTATTAATTAGACTTGGAAAAAAATGGATTGGAAATAACAAATAAAACTTGGAAGTAGTATTTTTCAATGATTGCACATGTGTGACCCAAGGGCATTTTGGTCATTTTAAAAAAAAAGTGGTATTTTTGATCACTTTTCTATTCTTGATAGTATTTTTGGTACTAGTTATAAGTCTTATAATAGTTTTGGTGTTTAACCCTTTATTTAATTAGCTGCATACTAGCATCGAATCTGTCATGCCATGCCAACCTTCATTTTCACCCCAAATTCCTTCATAATTTGGAAAATCATGTACAAAATTAGTTATATTTACATCTCTCTTTCATTACCATTTTGAACAACCTTATTTGGAGTTAGTAGTGACTATTAACGTGTAAATTTGAAAAGTGGACTTTGTCAAACAATTAAAGTTAACAAATAATAAATCAAGTTAAGTAAGTAGAATGAGTATGGAAATGTACAAGTAATTTGGGTGGGAGACTTTTGCTTAATTATACCATGAACTGCTCATCCTAATCGGCTAAAACAACTCGGTCAAGAGGCAGGTAAGATAAGTTTTTTTGGAGCTTTTTGTACATATATTTCAACTCTTTGCATTATATATATTTGATCTCCAATTTATAGTAGTAGCACTTAGAGACAAAAATCCACAACCTCATGATTTAGGGGATCCAAATTCCTATATTAGATTTTGTGATAACCGAACTTTTCACTACTTATTGACCAATACGCCTCATGCATTATATGCATATCTTATTATTTAGGTGCTACTTGTGATCTTGCATTATTATATTTAGCTTTCAAATATTGAATTATTTATATGCTCTTACATAATTGGTGTTGAAAAAACCCTATCATAATTGGTTGAGTCTAGTGATATTCAAGTGCACAATATAAATTAATTAATTATTGATGGTGTAAATTATAGAAAGGAAATTAATAAAAAATACAAAAATAAATAATAATTGAATAATTGAATTGGTTATGGGTATATATATAAGTGCACAATATAATATATATATATATATACATCCAAGTAATGGCCGAGTGTATGTGCATATTTTATAAAAGAAGTTTGACTATTATTATTATAATATATATATATATAAGTAGCATATGTATATATATGTGAGCGTGTGTATATTTATATATAAAAAGAAGTGTCATGAACTATTATTATATATATGTAAAGCATAATTATATATGATATGCGTATGTATTATAAACACACGTGTATGCATCTAAATATTTGTAATATATTATAATAATAATAATATGAAAGCTTACTAGAGAAACATATATTTGGAGGTTGTGGCAATAAAACTTAAAAGCATATATTTCCATTCTTTTGCAGAGAAGAGGGAACAACCCCATTTTTCAAGTTATATGCTACTGTAATTAAAAAAAAGAAAAAAAAGAAGAGAAAACATACTTATATTTGACTCGTGAAGTTTAATCGAAAGAGGACTATGATATTTAATATTAAGAAAGCTTGAGAGGAGATTTAGAAGCTACATCCAAAATCTTTGGAGACCAGGTAAGTAGAAATTCATTTGCAACTACAATGTATGAACATAGTATTTCATGATATATATGTATATATTGATTAAGTGATATTATGTGATTTTATATCTCCTTGAGAATGACGTGTTTGAGTGATGTTATGTGAATATATATGTGATGCATTACGAATATCAATCACGAGTATCAACACGTGTATACGTAAATGATGAAAGTTATTGCATATATTTTGCATACAAGACATGATTTCAAGATGAAAATGATTTTATTGACCACTACTAGTGCACCGAGGCATGTAATCATGCTTACGATATACTATATGGGTAGCCGGGGATATGTGAGACATAGATATAACTTGATTCGTTCAGCCTGTGGCATGTGAGACATGGATATGGCTACCATTACTATATGCTTAGTCGGTGGCATGTGAGACATGAATATGACTACCATTACTATGTGCTTAGCCGGTGGCATATGAGACATGAATATGGCTATAATGATGAATGATGTTATATTGCGCTCTATCTGGTGCCTAGTAGCTAGGTGGTCAAGGGCCCAATGAAGGAAAATGATTTTGTAAGATGTTTTCATTCATTAGCATGCATCATTGACATCATTTCATATCATTAATGTTATGTGCATAATTTCTGCTTATTAAACTTTTTAGCTCATATAGTTCATGCATTGTAGATGAATCTGCTGATGTATAAGCTCATGGACTTACTGACTGTGTTGTTGGGTTCCTACGGATTCGGAGATGGTGTACATGGATGACGACCTGTTGGGCTATGCTATGGGCTTATTTTGTTTTAAACAATATTTTGATAAAGTACTTGGCCTTCTTCTATTGATCCTCTGATGTATATATAAATATGTAAAATATAGAAGTGGGTGTGGCTTGACTTTATGGTACACGCTACAAAACGTGTTATAGTCTTATCGGATTTTCATGTGCAAGAAAAGTTATTGATATTATTATGCTTTAAAAAAAAGAGAAAAAAAAGTCACACACTCACTTATAGGTCTTTTAATATGAAAATCTATTACAAGTCTAGTATGTTAGAAATGTGGTCGTGACAGAGTGGTATCAGAGCCCAGCTGAGGTTCTGTAGACTTTCCATGTACATGATTTTAGAAACTGTGGAACGCGATCCAATGTCAGTAAGTTTTGTTTTATTTATTTATTTTTGTATTCATATATTTCATGATTTATATTTCCCATGTGATCTAGGATTCCATATATTAGTTAATAACAATGGTAACAACTCGAGGTGAGAGTAGTGATAGAGATAGATCCCAAGAACAAGAGACATCCACTGTAGGATTAGGTAATGACTGTGATGCTGTCATTACTAGGTTGACAGAACTAATAGAACGACAGTCCCAACAGATACAACAACTCATTCAATAAAGAAATATGGATGGATAATTAAAGGGTGAAATGAATCAACCACCACATCAAGCGGAACATGTAGAAGTGGTAGGAGAAAGATTTAGAAAACTGAATCTACCAATGTTTAAGGATGCTATAGATCCCACCGATGCAGAAGACTGGCTGAGAACTATAGAGAACATGTTTCAATATAGCAGGGTTCCATATGAGGAAAAAGTTGTGATTATCGATGTTTTCTTGTTAAATCATTTTAATGAACTATGATCTTCTTGTTGTTTGATGTCATTGTTATCAACACACTGCTTGTTGGATGCTGCCACTAAGCCACTGACTGTAGCAGCATGAGCTCGTGTGCATAAATGGCCGTTCGCAGGAGTTGGTGCAGTGTTATGTGGTAGGTTATATTATGTTATGCTATCTGTGAGCTTTATTTGAATCGATGAACACTGTCATTAGCCACTATGTGTTGGGTGAGTTAGTGTGTATGTTTTGCCAAGTCGTTGGGTTATGTAGGGATGAGACTACCATGGGCCCTTGTCTATGATAAGATGATCCAGTGTGTGTTCTCCCTAGTACATGGGTGTGATACGTAAAGCCACGACTAATGGTTGAGGTCTATGAGGACTATGTGTGGATGTTTGTAATATGTTTCATGATGTTTTGCTTATGATGTACTTTTATGGTGAGTATATGCAAGTTGGGTATATATTATCCTACATGACAATAATATGTTATGATGATAAACGAATGATAGAGAAATCTATTGAGATTATTAATTGATTTATGGAATAATATTATTGGTTGAGTATAATGTTTCTCGAGTGCTCTAATATCACATAGACACTAATGCAAGATATAGCTTTCATAAAAGGTGACGATAGCTAGAATAACATAATTTCTCAAGATGGACTTCACATGTTTTAAATTTCAGGAATAGAATGGTGCAAAAAAACTCATAATAAACAGAATCTCAAGGTTTGCATACATAATAGTTACATGATTTCGGGTTAGTATTGATCAGCCCCGGGTGGGACAATCTTGGAAGAAGAGTGACGACTACAGATGTGCTAAAATTAAATCGAATCAGGGATATAATACCTTAACTTTTCTCTTAGATATGAATCAGATATTTTGTTCCAAATTCTATTCCTTAAACCTTCTTCTTGACCTATGCCCAAGTCGAAGTTTTTCCTGTAATGTTGAAATCATATGAGTAAAACTCGAATCATAACTCAACTGACTCGTAAAGAGGTGAAATTTCAGTGGACAAATCAATGCAAAATTAGTTTTCAGGAATTGAAGAAAATGGTAACTGCTGCAACAGTTCTAGTCGTCCCAAATAGAATGAAATGATTTGTTGTCTATAGTGATACATCCAAGTAGGGTTTGGGATGTGTGTGATGCAACAAGGAATGGTGGTAGCTTACGCATTAAGACAAATAAGGACGAACAAACAGAACTACCCAACTTATGATTTAGAGCTAGCTGCTGTGGTGTACGCTATCTATATGGTGGGAAGTGTGAAATCTACCCCGACCACAAAAGCTTAAAGTATTTCTTTGAACAGAAAGAACTCAACATGGTCGGAGAAGATGGTTGGAGTTAGTAAAGGACTATGATTGTACAATACTTTACTACCCAGGAAAGACAAACGTGGTCACCGATGCTCTTAATCAAAAGAGCAAAGACAAGGTAGCTAGCATGCTTACCAGTCAATGCCAACTGATTAAAAATAAATATTCGAGTTAAATCTGGAAGTGGTTACGCCTCCGAACAATATTAAGGCTCGAATCGCGGCTTGGGATGTGAAGCCTACGCTTCGAGAGTAGATAGTCAAAGCTTAAAGGAAAGATAAATTCTTGCAAAAGATAAATGAACGTATAGAGAAAGGAGTGGTAAAAGGATTCCTAATATTAGCGGATTGGACCCTGACTTTTAGATGAAGGCTCTGTGTACCAAAGAATAACACGCTAAGAAGAAGAATCTTGGAAGAAGCGCATAACACGCCGTATACAGCACACCCTGGAGGTACAAAAATATATAGAGATTTGAAGGGAACTTCCTAGTGGAGGGACATGAATGGGAGCATTGGACAGACTGGCCCAGATCTATATAAAAGAAATCGTCAGACTTCATAGGGTACCAGTCTCTATTGTGTCAGATAGAGATCCTCGCTTTACATCCAGGTTCTGGCAGAGCCTACAAAGAGAATTAGGTACCAAGTTAACTTTCAGTACAGGATTTCACCCTCAAATGGATGGGTAAACTGAACGGACGATATAAATTCTGGAAGATCTGCGACGAGCTAGTGCCCTGGATCTACATGAAAGCTAGGAAGAACAGTTATAATTAGTGGAATTCGCTTACAACAACAGTTTTCAGTCCACAATCGGAATGGCTCCTTATGAAGTACTATATGGAAGAAAATGTCGATCTCCCGTACATTGGGATGAGGTTGGTGAAAGAAAACTTTTAGGCCCCGACATGATCCGAGAGATGACAAAAAGGGTAAAACAAATTCAAAAAAAGATGAAAACTGCTCAAAGTCGATAGAAAAGTTATGCAGATAAAAGAAGAAAAGCATTGAAATTTTCAATGGGCGATAAAGTGTTCTTGAAAGTTTCTCCAATGAAAGGAATAATGTGATTTGACAAGAAAGGGAAGCTTAGTCTGAGGTACATTGACCCATTTCCTATCATAGAGAAAATTGGTGAAGTTGCCTATAAACTTGACTTGCCAGCATCAATGTCTCAAATCCACAACGTATTTTACATCTCAATGCTAAGAAAATATGTGGCGAACCCATCTCATGTACTAAAAAGTGAACCAACTAAATTAAAGACAGATCTGAGTTATGAAGAAAGACCTGTGAAAATTTTGTTACGAGAGGAAAAAGAACTTAGGAATAAGAAAATCCCTTTGGTGAAAGTACTATGGAGAAACCAATTAGTAGAAGAAGCCACTTAGAAAAGGGAGGATGATATGAGATCTAAATATATATCCAGAACTTTTCAGGTAAATTAAATTTCAAGGACGAAATTTTTATAAGAAGGGGAGGATGTGATAACCGAGCTTTTTACTACTTATTGACCAATACGCCTCATGCATCATATGCATATCTTATTATTTAGGTGCTACTTGTGATCTTGCATTATTATATTTAGCTTTCAAATATTGAATTATTTATATGCTCTTACATAATTGGTGTTGAAAAAACCCTATCATAATTGGTTGAGTCTAGTGATATTAAAGTGCACAATATAAATTAATTAATTATTGATGGTGTAAATTATAAAAAGGAAATTAATAAAAAATACAAAAATAAATAATAATTGAATAATTGAATTGGTTATGGGTATATATATAAGTGCACAATATAATATATATATATACATCCAAGTAATGGCCGTGTGTATGTGCATATTTTATAAAAGAAGTTTGACTATTATTATTATTATATATATATAAGTAGCATATGTATATATATGTGAGCGTGTGTATATTTATATATAAATAGAAGTGTCATGAACTATTATTATATATATGTAAAGCATAATTATATATGATATGCGCATGCATTATAAACACACATGTATGCATCTAAATATTTGTAATATATTATAATAATAATAATAATAATAATAATAATAATAATAATAATAATAATAATAATATGAAAGCTTACTGGAGAAGCATATATTTGGAGGTTGTAGCAATAAAACTTAAAAGCATATATTTCCATTCTTTTACAGAGAAGAGGGAACAACCCTATTTTTCAAGTTATATGCTACTGTAATTAAAAAAAAAGAAAAAAAAAAGAGAAAACATACTTATATTTGGCTCGTGAAGTTTAATCGAAAGAGGACTATGATATTTAATATTAAGAAAGCTTGAGAGGTGATTTAGAAGCTACATCCAAAATCTTTGAAGACCAGGTAAGTAGAAATTCATTTACAACTACAATGTATGAGCATAGTATTTCATGATATATATATCTATATATTGATTAAGTGATATTACGTGATTTTATATCTCCTTGAGAATGATGTGTTTGAGTGATGTTATGTGAAGATATATGTGATGCATTACGAATATCAATCATGAGTATGAACACGTGCATACGTAAATAATGAAAGTTATTGCATTCTGCATACAAGACATGATTTCAAGATGAAAAAGATTTTATTGACCACTACTAATGCACCGAGACATGTAATCATGCTTACAATATATTATATAGGTAGCCGGGGACATGTGAGACATGGATATGGCTTGATCCATTGAGCCGGTGGCATGTGAGACATGGATATGGCTACCATTACTATATGCTTAGCCGGTGGCATGTGAGACATGAACATGACTTGATTCATTCAGCCGGTGGCATGTGAGACATTGATATGACTATAATGATGAATGATGTTATATTGAGCTCTTTCCGGTGCCAAATAGCTAGGTGGTCAAGGGCCAAATGAAGGAAAATGATTTTGTAAGAAATGTTTTCATTCATTAGCATGCATCATTGACATCATTTCATATTATTAATGTTATGTGCATAATTTCTGCTTAATGAGCTTTTTAGCTCATATCGTTCATGCATTGTAGGTGAATCTCCTGATGTATAAGCTCATGGACTTACTGACCATGTTGTTGGGTTCCTACGAGTTCAGAGATTGTATATGGATGACGACCTGTTGGGCTATGCTATGAGCTTATTTTGCTTTAAACAATATTTTGATAACGTACTTGATCTTCTTCTATTGATCCTCTGATGTATATAAATATGTAAAATATAGAAGTGGGTGTGGCTTGACTTTATGGTACATGCTACCAAACGTGTTATAGTCTTATCGGGTTTTCATGTGCAAGAAAAGTTATTGATATTATTATGTTTTAAAAAAAAAGGGAAAAAAAAGTCACACACTCACTTATAGGTCTTTTAATATGAAAATCTATTACATGTCTAGTATGTTAGAAATGTGGTCGTGACAGATTTTGATGGGATTGACACAATAGTGTTAGGTTGTAGTTGTTGAAAAGATCTTTGCTAAATCATCCTTGTCAATGGCTCTGAGCTTGTTCGGATGTAGAATACCGATCACTTCAATTTTAGTGAATATTTTGAATGGTGATGCTTATGGAATTTATTGACCACAAGGGTTTGGCCGGTCATGTTTTCATTCAGGCTCCTTATATATTCTTCTTTGAAACCACTATTAAGGAGAGGAGCGACTGAACTACACGATATGGTTGGTTGATTCTGGTTCTTCATTTACAAGTCATGATACCGTCACTGAACACATTTATATGAATAGGGTATGGCCGGTACAGATAGCACAATAATGGCTAGAATGCAAATATGTACACCATAAATGATTCAAGACTACAAATCAAAGAACAGAATGATTCAATCTAATTAACATCTGGTGTGTATTAAATGTTATGTAACATGATATGTAACATCAAATGTAATAGAAGATCCAAATTTGTTTTTCTATAGAATGAGATATATCTTCTATTACACTTCGTATTACATATCTTATTCCAAATTAATCACTACACACCACGTATATCAAATATCTTCACTAATTAACATATAAAGTGTATTAAATATTATATAATACAGGGATGTAACATCAACACTACGTAATAGAACATTCGATCTCACACTACAAGAAAAATGAGTAATTGTGGCAACAAATTATTGCCGCAAAATCATTGATAATTGTCGTAAATATATTTTACAACAAAAGTTGTCGCTAAATTATTATCATAAAAGCCTTCTCGTAAATAGTTTTTTTTTCGACAACATTGTCGTCGCTAATGTATTAACGACAACAATATTTTCGCAAAACAACTTTTTTATATTGCCTTTCGTGACGACGTATTGTCAATTTATATTAATATTTCTTAATGAGACAATTTGTTGTAGCAATAACTAAACTTTTCACGACTACTTTTGTTGTCGTAAAAAATGTTATCGTAGATACTTATTTTTCTTGTAATGTCATTTGCCAAAATTGACGGAAGTTGAACTCCAAGATCTACTCATATTTATTAAGGAATTATTCAAGTAGTGATCAAGAGAGAAAGAAACTTTGCCGCAAATTGAGCTTTTCTTTCTAATAAAGTTTTTAAATATAAAAATACTTTCCAGTGATACAAAACTAGCTAGTTTACAAGTAGAGTTTTCCCATACACGGATTTTATAAATTAAAAAGAATTAAAATAAACTTTATGAATGGATTTTCATTAAATAGGTAACCGAAATGTATAAATAATTGTAAAAAACAGTGTCATTTTAATATTTGAGTCTAATTATTATATATAGTCTAATTATTTTATATATATATATAAATTATCCAGATTTGTACGCGTGTATAACATACAAGATTCTCTAAAATGAATACTTTTGTAAAATGTATAAATAAAAGACAAAAAATACAATCATAATTAGTTTATAAAGTTGATACATGAATTACATGATATTGACATATTTATGTATCTAGAGGTTTTAATTTTTTATTATTGCTAGATTAGTGCAATTACATTTATAAATAGTTAAATTATTCAAATGTACGGTTAGAATTGACTATTATTAAGAATGAAAAGATTGAACTACAAATTGACATGTGTCTATCTTGAGTTCTCTTTTAATATATACTAGATTTAAACCCGTGCAATGTATAAGCTTCATTTAACACTTATCTAATTTTTATTTTATAAGTATTATTATTTCATATGTGTTTATATGTATGATATTTTTTTCTATATCCTTAAAATAATATTTCTCATTGTTTTTAGTTTTTTATTTTTTTCATTTGATCTTTAGTACAAAATTGTTAATAGCTAGTTCTTTATAGGTATTTTAATTGTTAGATTAGATATGTTCATATCTTTCTTTAGAATAAATCTCATTTTTATCGCTCAAAGACATCCATTTTGTTCCAATTTTGCCTTTGAGTGCTCTTTTTATTAGGTTTACATAATGATTTTATTTGTAAACATCATTTGTAAAATAATAGAATATCATCTATTTTTTCTACAATTCCCAATATGATCCACTTTCAAACTTATAAATCTATCTACGTCCCAATGTAAATATATCATAAGGTGTTTTTAGCACCTATTTTTTGCTAATGTCATTACTTTTGCAAGAACATTGTTGTTTACCTTTTTTTTTTTTTTTTTTTCAATTTGAAATGTTGGACAAAAACAATTATTAAAGTTTGGAACCAAATATTTCATATAGAAAAAGACAATACAACATTAGCAATCTCTTCCAAGTATTTGTAACTTATATATTTAGTTTTTTCAAAGCACTTATTTTGTGTAGAGTAGTGGGGTATGTATTTAATTGGTATTAATTTTTTGATATTTCATAAATAAAATGTTTTTTTAGGGAAGACACTTAGCAACATTGTAGAACTCCAAGTGTCGTCACTTGAGAGAACCAAACCACACTTTTATATATATAATTAGTATAGATCTCGTGACACATACATGATTTATAAAAGAATTAAAATATTTTTTTAAATGAATTTAATAAATAATAATAATGCTATGTAGTTAGTTAAAAAAAATATTGTAATCTCATTTAATATTTAAATATAGTATAACTTTTTTATATGTTAGTAAGATTCGTACCTATGTATTTCATGAAAATTTCCAAAAATAATAAGTTTACAAAATGAATACAAATAAACTAAATGTACATATAATTAAATAAAGTAATTTTATAATGATTAGTTTCAATAATACAAATAATAAGTAAAAACATTGTATTTTTAAGAAGAATAAAAAATTATGTATAGAGTTAAAATTTGATATACAAATTTCAAGAATAAATACATTATATTATATTGATATGTGTATCGATTTTCAATTATGATCATTACAAAAATGTAATAAATGATAGAGGTGTTTAGGAAATAAGAGTGTTCATTTTAAGAACTAAATTAGTATAATTATTAGAAATTATATATAGATAATTAGAGAGAAATGTATGATTAAAATTAAATTAAATGTAGGTGATAAAATATTTAATCATAATTAATTACATGTGTAAAAATTTAAATTCTCTTTTATATTATTAAAAATATTAAAGATTCTAGGTTAGAAAGAAGTGGCTGGCATATGCGCCAGAAGTTTCTTCTTGACAGGAGCTTGTCAAACATAAGTGTTTTTACTTTTAATTTACCAAAAAATAAATAATAAAATAAAACTCAAGGTAGACTTTAATGCTCAGAACACCCATATTTGTGGTGTTATTTACATCGGGAAAAAATCATTTTTCGTCTCAAAACCATGGTATATTTCAATTTTAGTCTTGCAATTGTCACGAATTTTAATTCAGTCTCACAATTTAAAAATATGTTCGATTTTAGTTCAATTTCTTTGAATTGGGGCTTTCCGATGACCTAAAAATGATGTAGTGACACATGTCAAATTCCAATTGATTGATACATGTCGCCACATCACTTATAGGTCATCGGAATTTCCTGTCAAAATTAGACTGAAATTGAATAGATTCTTAAATTGTGGAACTAAATCAAAAATTGTAGTACTTATGAGACCAAAATCGGAAGACACCATAATAATGAGACGAAAAATGATTTTTAACCCTGTTAACATCTATTAATGTGAATCGCATGTATGCAAGGATGAAAAAATCGCGATATTTCGGTGATAAAATGATTTCTCGAAATAAAAACGGGCTACAGTTTTTTTCATCAAAATATCGCCAAAATATCTGCAATATTTCAGTAAAATATTGGTTTCATTTCGATTTCGGTAAATTTGTGTACAAAAGTGCGTTATATCAATGATATTTCGCCGATATATCGTTAAAATTTCAGTATTTTTCAAATGTCGGCGGAACTCCGAAATATTTCGATTTTTTTTATTTATTTTCTTTTTTATTATGAATTTTATTGGAGGATCAAATAATTGGTGTATAAGATTAAGAATCATGTGCTTCAATAGTGAATCAATAAGATTAAGTTGGTATCAATATTGTTTGAATCAAGATATCATGTCATCTTATTCATTTGAATCTCATAGGAGTTCAAGTTATTACTAGTGCATGTATTAACTTTATATAAAATTTCTCATGTTATCATAACAAACAACGTTTATATAGTAGTTATTGTAAATATATCATTTTATTTGAAATTTTAAATTCAATATATGTATTAATGTTAGTTATAATATTCTGTAAACTACTAGATATATTTTTTTACAAAGTTTCCACATTTAAAAAAAAAGTCCGATATTTCCATTGAAATCGATATATCCACTGATATTTCCATAAAATTAAAATACCGATATTCCACCAAAATCGATATTTTCATCCTTGTATGTATGAGATCATCTTTCCATATTAACTAGGAACAGAGATGAGGATTCCTTAATGATAACTTGCGTTATTTGATGCATTTCGGGGCTTGATTTCATATCATTTTGTGTTAAAAAGCACGCATTCGTGATATTTTAGAAAGATTTTATTATCTTAATAAGATTTCATGTATTTGCTTGATTTGAGAGGAATTTGATAGATTTTAGTACAAAGTGAGCTCAATCAATTGAAAAGCCAAGTTGGAGTCGAGAGACAAAGTTGAAAACGCATAATTTTGGGAGAAAAATTATATCTCGAACTCTGAAGTTCAAATTTTATGATTCTTGTCTTGTTGGAAAGTTAAGAACATGTTCAACAACTTTCATGTTCAACACTTTTCCTAATTTTGCCTCCAAGAGAGCAGAAAATTACAAAAAGGTGGAAGTTGTGCAAAATCATCCAGTTTTTCGTCTTGATAGGGTTCGAGTATTTTGGGTATAACTTGATGTAGGGAATTGATATTGATAGGTGTCAAACTAACAAAAATAATTCCTATTCCAAAATATATAAGTGAGTATAACGGTGAGTAGGGTCGATCCTCAGGGAATATGGTTTAATTCTTTCGAGAGAGAAAACGAACCAAAGGGGGATTTGAATTATCTAACTAATTAACCTAAAATTAAACTAACCTAAATTTTAACTAATCAATGAACTCCGAAAATAATAGGAGATAGATTATCTTACCAGACTCCAATTCAAGGGTACCAACATTCAATTGCATCACTGATCCCGGGCTACAAATATCATCTTGCACATTCAAATATTTAACATTAAACTAATCATGGACGCCATAGACTAGTCATCTGTTTTCCTAATTTAATTGATCAAATGAAGTATTCAATCAACCTAATTATCAATTAATTGGCGTGCACTCCAAATTAATTAACAACTGCATTAATCTCTTGTGAAAATAATTAAACCTAACTAGATACCTAGAACCGAATAACTTAGATGCTAAAATTATTAAGTTTATAGTCTTAGTTAGTCCCGTTAATTCAATTAGGTAATTATACAATGAAGCAAGACATAATTGGCCCATTGCTACTAAATACCAATCCTCGTAGAATTATACAATGAAGCAAAGTATAACATAGAATTCACGAATAGCAGTAGTAAAATATAATTCAAATTGAATTGTCAGATCAATCTAAACTTGAATTGTCAGATCAATCTAAACTATAATTTACTTTAAATCATGAATTAACGGATACTTGAAATAAAGTGAAATTAAATCAAGCACAAAACTTCATAGTGATAGCAATCAAATTAAACGACCCTTAAATTAGAAAAATGAACGAAGAATATAAAACTATAGAGAAAAGGGGCGCTAGTAGCATCTGAGAGAGGAAAGATAAGAGATCTATATTATGTCTATGATATATCTATCGCGTATTGGAATATTGTGTATTTATAATACTCTCTTTCCTACTCCTAATAAAACTGATAAAACTAAATCCTAATGCTAAAAGATATCTATTACACATGGAAATAAGAGTTTAATTTGAGATCAACTCTTCTTGGGTCTTTCTTCTCCAGCAAGTCATATGAGCCCAATCAATAAAATCTCCACCAAGCCCATTTAAGCGAAACTTCACAATTAGAGTCCAAAATCCAGCCTTTAAGCCCAATTTTACTTTAAAGACCACCAAAGTTCATTCCTACAATAAGACCAATAAAATTCATCAATTAAACATAAATGGACTAAAATCACGGGTAATTAAGATGCTAAAATATGTGTAAATAATGACACATCAAAATCGGGCTGAAATTAATGAAATTGGATAGCTTACTTCAAGGGCTACAACTTTTATGAAGCAACCAGGGTCAAATTCAGAGCATAAACGGGTCAAAATAAGATCGAAAGTGAGAACCTGAGTGAGGTCGGGTTCTAGTGCATGAGTTGAAGCAGTAGCAAAGTCAATATGTTCGACCCAGTCTGGGTCGCCCGTGACCCGATCGGGTTGCGTGTTTTCCTATCCAGAATGATGCCAAACTTTCCGACCTGATCCGGGTTGTCCGGACCTGGCCTGGTCGCCTGTCTTTTACCCATTTTAGACCCTTTTTCGACTAAAACTCTTCTCCAAATCCAATTCTAACACTCCTAGTTATAAATTGAGTTTTTGAGACTCGAAATAAACTACTTTTGAACTCCAATAAGATCTTTTGAACCTATATCAACTTACGAAGACCCATATCTACAAAATACATCTCGAGAGCAACCAAGAAAGCAAGAAATTGAAGATTCAAGATCAAAGAAGAAGTAATTATTGGTCCCAATACCACTTGTTGGTATTCGAATACTTCTTCTGTAGAGAGCATGCTGAGTTATGAATACTGACTTGTTGAGAGAATGCTGATATCTTTGTTGAATTTTTTTTTAATATTGCTCCTTTTGATATTCCCTTTTATATCCTCCGCAGGAGCTGTCTCAACAGCATCCTTGCCCGAGGTCTTCACTTGGTACCACTGTTGGAACCGACGGATCGCCGACCCTATGCTATCGGAATCGGGATCGAAAGATAATACGCAGCGGAAAAGAAATATACCCTTGTAGACCCCTTTGATCTTCTGATGTATTCCTATAGCCTTTCTCGAACGTTGCGTGGCCAACGATCCTTCGAGAAAATTCAGTTCTGCTCTCTCTCACTATCACGTGTTTTCTGTGATCTGTGTTCTTTGAGACGCTGATGAAAAGAGCTATTTATAGGCTACACCAGGGACCTAGAGGAGGAATTGGGTTGGGCCTCCTGATGGGCTTAAGTATCCTGTGTTCGGCCCGAACACATAACTTAAGCCCATCAATAATAATTCAGTCCACTAGAGAATTATTATTGAACTACCGTCTCAATCCCATATTTAATATGGGCTCCTTCTTATTATGTGTACATTTATTTCCCCGTGTTTAAGATATCGAATGTCCATAAATTAAATAAGTTATTGACAACTTAATTAATTTACATTTAATTCCAAGAGTAGTACCACTCAACCTTATTATCATGTCGGATTAAATCCACCTGCAGGGTTTACATGATAATCCTTATGAGCTCCTCAAGGGGACATTATCATCCTAAATAATTAGGACACAGATTCCTTCTATAATCAACAACACACCATATAAACAATGTTATCTCCCAACTCACCAAGCTTATTGATTTATGAATAAATCTCACCCATTGGCAAATTAAAGAAATAAACACTGAGCATACGTGCCCGTTATTATATAGGGATTAAGAAGATGTACATCCATAATAACAGAGATCTTGTTCTATTATATAGTCAGTATAAAACGAACAACCTCAATTGGTCCTGCTCAATACACACAAAGTGTACTAGTGTAGTTTTATAGTCAAGACAGACTAATACCAAACTACACTACAACCATTCCGATGATTTGTCCAAATCCATCTTGGTTGTGAGCTACTATTTATAATTTATAAGAAACTGATAACATGATCTTCTGTGTGGCACCACACACCATGTTATCTATAATATAAATTAATTGGACATTGCATAAACATATATAACAAATATAAAATGCAAACATATGACCAAAGTGATTCTCATTCCATAAAAGATGTTCATACAAAAGCTAGGCTTATAGTATACATCCTTACAACCACTTGTATCACTTGATATAACTTCCTGTTGGTTAGAGATCCTGTTACCACTTTGTTGTGATTCTCACTTGATATACTCTTTCCTGCAATATCCTTCTTCTAGATGCTTTCTAGGTATCTGATACCACTTGCTGTTTGAGACTGGATACTGTTGTAGGATTCTATGTTTATGAGGGTCAGTATCCTGTCATAGTATGCTAGAGACCACTTGTTGGATTTTCTCCTGCAATGTCTTTCTTCTAGATTCTTTCCAGGTATCTGATATTTCTTGAATCAATACCACTTGACTGTTTTGCTTGATAAACTTCGTAGAAACCTACTATATCTTGAAATTGAATGTCGTTAAATAGTCTGTTCTATTATGAATGCAACATCCTGTTTGAAAGAGTTGAATATATGAGCAAAGTGACTAAAGCTTTTAAAAACTTATACAAGTTCCCCCTTACTTAAGGAACTTATATTTTCTTACTCATAAGAGCTTTCTTAAACTCTTGTTCCTGTGAGAGTATTCTCCACAGTTTCTTGGTGTGTGATTTCTTGGATTCTTCTGAGGAAACTGTCGTCTTATTTTTTCTTAGCAGGTACAACGACTATGTCCTTAGAGACTTGATTTCCCTTAGCAACTTGTTTGTTTATAGAGCTTGCTTCATCGGGAACAGAGATGACTCATACTAGTATTGTTTCCTTAGTAATCTTCAGCTTACTCTAATAGTTGTAACTTCGATCACTTCAGCAATCCGCTTAGTTGCCTTGTCAGCAACCTGATCATCAACAGTGCAATTTTTCAAGAGATTACCACTTGAATGGATGGATGATACTACTTGTCTGGTTCCTCTTGTTGATACCACTTGCAGTTTCTTCTTTTGTAGAGATCTACCATTTGTTGATTCCACTTGTAGATTCTTCTTTTGTAGAGATCTACCATTTGTTGATTCCACTTGTAGATTCTTCTTTTGTAGAGATCTTGTCTTCTTAAAAAGCTTGGTACATCTTGCTGGTTCTTTCAATACCACTTGATGGACCCTATGAATTCTGAGAATGTTCTTTTGTCTGAGTTAACAATTGAGTGTGTAGGATTTTTCATATTGTGAGATACAGTATTCCCCCTTAGGTTGTGCATTCTTCTTCTCAGATATGTATATTTTCATTGATCTCTCTTGTTGACTTCTTTTGGGTATCTTCTTTAGAATTCTTCTGAAATCATCTTTTTTTTTTGTTAATTCACTTCAGGATGATCTTGACTTATTTGCTAGTAGAGTACTTCCTTCTTCTAGTATCTTCTTTGTTGACATTACTTGGTGATGTCATTGTACTTGTCGATTTTCTGCTTATTGGCATTAACTATGGTTGTTTCCCTACTTTTTCTTTGTATGGCTTGGACAGTTTTCTCTTTGGTCCTTAGCTTTCTCCTTGGAACTGGATTGTCTTGTCTGATACTGCTTGCTGATCCACTTGATGGTCCTGTTTTCAACTTTGCAAGAACTTGAGGTCAAGTAGCTTTCCTTAGTTTAGGATCGAGAGCTTCAGCTTTCATCGTGGATTATCTTCAATTATCATGTAGTCAACCTACAAAAAATATATATCATGGGAAATATGAGAAGTTAGGATTATCAAAAGTGCATGCTTGTGCTAAAACAATGATTTTGGTCACATGAAAGAGAAAACATTTTTTCCAAATGCAAAACGGGTGGATTTGGGTAGGTAGTCAGATACGATGGCTTTTAACCCAACTTGCTCTGATACCACTTGTTGGTCCCAAATGTCCCAAGTGGTCAGAGGTTCAGAGGGGGGGTGAATGAACCTCTATCGATTTTGCAAACTCTTTGAAACAATCTTACTGACTAATAGGTTCCTGTCTCAACAGAGAAGACAGTAACCTGTCTCGAATCAGCAACCTGGCCCTAGGCTCAATTAGGTTACTGACCCTGTATCAGAATGCAATGCATCGGAATAAACTTGATAGAGTTTCTAATTGGCAAACACGTTTTCCTTTTTAAATATGGTTTTAGCAGAAACCTTTTCCAGAATGCTTGTGATGAATGCAACATAATAGATATGCATAAGATATAAAACATGTAAATCAAAACATATAAACACACAAGGTTTATAGTGGTTCGAAGGTGGTGTAAGCCTTCTACATCAACTCTACCTCTTCACACAAGGATGAACTTTGTTAGGTCAGTTCGAATTACAAGCCTCATTTTACAAACTTCTTCCTAACAAACTACGCCTACTAGAATCCCAGACTCTAATCGAAGGCCACAACCCACAAAGGGCTCACAATCCCACAAAGGACAAGTAGCCTATTTCTATTCTACACACTTAACAATGATCTAATCCTCTCAACTAAGTTACACCATAAACAACCTAGCGCACACAACACAATGATTAAGAAATAAAAAGGGTTCTTCAACTGGTGCTGAGCAGTCTTGATCTTTGAAGGATTCAATACTATTGTTGACTGCTCCTGGAAGGTTGAGTGGCTTGAACAGGGATAAGCTTCACAAGCTTTGGAATATGTCTTATTTTCCTCTCGACTCTATTCAGCAATTTCTTTTGTCAGCCACACCTTCTATTTATAGATCTTGAGGATATATTCGTTGGAAGATATCCGTTGAAGGGAGATACTTTTCCATTTTGAATCTGAGTTTTTATCTCCCAAGATCTTCTTTGTGACTGCATTAAATGCTTCTGAGTTGTTCCTATCACGACCCGTTTTCTTTTCATATAAATATCAGAGTTTTTCATTTTTGGGCATGAAGAAAGAAAGGGGAAGAAGACATACATGATATAAAATAGAAAGAAAAAGGAGAGGATAAGAAATGATACACTTGAAACATCGGATACAACCGATAAAATAGAGTTTTGGAACCTTACGCAGTGGAAAAACATCAGGATCCTTTACAAAGAAGGAGAAATACAGTTTTCTTTATAAACAAACAACATAGCTTTAAAATACAAAACCAGAAGATGGATACAACTGATAGGACACCTCTCTCTCTACGCATCAAGTTTCTCTTCATCTCCTGTAGTGTGAGTACAGAATTAAGGTGAATGCGTTGAATACACTCGTGGGGATACTTTACATGTTTTAAAAAGGTTATTAGGCAGGAATAACGAATCAAATATATATAATAGATCAGCAATTAAACACATCACATAATATACGCAACACGTAATTCGGTTCATTAACGGACACACAACCCATGACTCACAAATGGACACGCAGCCCAATGGACACTAAGCCCAATTGGACACTCAGCCCATGACTCACAAATGGACACGCAGCCCAATGGACACTAAGCCCAATTGGACACTCAGCCCATGACTCCCTAATGGACACGCAGCCCAATGGACACTAAGCCCAATTGGACACTCAGTCCAACTCTATCACACTATCATAAGATAAACACAGTAAATTATCACAACATATAGAGTTCAACAGTTCACACATTAAATAGGTTAAACAATAAACAGATTGAGTTTAGAAGTTACCCCCACCTTGTTCGGTGGTTACCACGTGAGTAGCGAGTACCAAAGATCAGGTAGCTCAACGCTCAATCCAACAAGTAGCTTATATAGGTTATGACGTTTCTTAGATCCTTAATAATGTATAAATAAAGCTATAAAATATCCCGGTGAAAAAACGATCGTTAAATACGCGACGGATCGAGAGATCTAAAGATTGGAGTTGAAGAAATGAGAATGGATAATCAATCCATATGGCTAGGATGATAGAGAATGAAATTTGGGTCATGACGGAAAAAGAATGAGCTCAATCGGAGTTAAAACAAGGTCAAACGGAGCATTTTAAGTTAAGGGTATTTTGGTAATTTTGGTCAAAGGATTGACTTTAACCGGGCCCATGACCCTCGGTCAATGACATCTCATCGGCGATGACTCGATGTTGACGTACGGCGTAGAAAACGGGATTCGGATCGAAAACACGACGTCGCGAGCGACGAGGCAAGCGCGGACCCAGCGCCGGGTGAAAAACCCGGCGGTCTCGGCCATGGCTCGGTAGCTGCCAAGTTTTCTCGGCAGCGTCAGGAGGGTGGCTCGGCAGCTCGCGCGCCCGACTTGACAGCTCTCGGCAGCCGGTGCCCAGTTTTTCCCGACGGTGGCTTGCTCGACCAGACCACTTCCCAACGCCACCAACTGGGCGGTGCCGCCCTCCGCCGCCGCCACCAAGTCCGCCGGAAACCTTGCACCGCCGGCTACCACCTCCGGCCACCCCTCGTCGGATTCCGATGGTGAATAGTACCCAGAAATCCACCGCAAAATCCTTCGTTACCACATTCGCAACACCAAAGCTAGGGTTTAGGGTTTTAGAGACGGTTTTTCGTCGTTTCCCGGCGAACGAGAAATCGGAATTGAATTCCGAGATCTATCCTAGATTCGTCTCGTCGAGACGAATGTCGTGTGTGAAAATCGGCCAAAACTGACAACTTTGAATTTTCCAGCCACCACCGACGGCAGCGCTCCGGCGACTTTGCCGGCGACGGCGGCGGCGGAAAAGAAAGAGAGAGAGGAGAGAGAAACTTACTTGTTTGCGTCGCTTTCGTTTTCGTCAACCGAATGAAAATTTTGAATTGACTGAGCCCCTATTTATAGATTTTCAAAGTTACTATTTACCAAGTAAATTTTAATTACCATTTATTAAAATATTATTTTTACGTTTTACCGTTCATCCGGATTTTACCCTCTCGTTTTACCTAACCTTCGTATTTGGCTCTTTTCTTCGCCATTTGAGCTACGGGTCTCCAATTGACCCCTAGTTTGTTTCTATCTTTCTCATTTTTCCGTTACGCATCTCATGGTATAAAAGTATTCTATGTTCCAAGTCTAAGAAAATTATCGATCTAAATCGTGCATATATCTGAAACGCACGTAATTATTTAAATAGTCAAACATATGCAAATAGTTATTGAATTATAGGTTTAAATATTTAATTAATCAATTATGCTTCGTTTTTGGTCCGGGGTGTTACATTTCTTACCCCTTAAAATAATTTCATCCTCGAAATTGAACGCGTACTAAGAACGTCGTAACTAGGTACTTCGTCAAAACTCTCGTTCTCTTATTTCCTTATTGCTTCTTTCTTTCCCTTTCTCGTCAAGGAACTTGCAAGCCTCGATTATTTGGCTAAGCTCTATGTTCAGAACTTTTGCCAGTCCTGAGTTTCTCCAATTCTTTCTCGATCCTTTCTATTCGGATCACACTTCTGTTTCTCATTCCTCTCATTCTTCAACTCATGGTACAAATCATTGTATTAATCATCCTATATACCTTTTGTCTTCACCATTTACTTGCCGAGTAGGATGAGGAATAGGTGGTGCTGGAAGGTCATATTCCTCCGTCTTAGATATTAAGTATGTTCTCAATAATTATATCTGCGATAAAGATATAGAAAAGAGAGAGAGCGAGAACGAGAATGAGAAAAAGAGAGAGATAGAGTTGATGAGACGGGGGAAAAGTTGTCGCATAGCACACTGATACTCTGGTTGGATGCGACCACTTCTTTCGTTGAATCTCCAATGCATTCTTAAGATATGATTCGTGGTGCGTTCTATCGCACAATGACGAAAAGATTAAGCTATGGATGGAGGACGCCATTCATCAAATCCATAAAGACAACCGAAGCATTGCTTAGTCCAAATGACATACTCAATCCAAATGACATTACTACAAACTCGTAGTGGTTATTCTTATCTTGAATGTTGTCTTAGATGCATCTGCGTCTTTGACTTTCATCTGGTGATATCCAGACCTTAAGTCAATCTTCGAGAACACATTGACACCTCTTAATTGATCAAACAGATCTTCAATTCGAGGCAGTGGACACTTATTCTCTAGGGTCTGCTTGTTCCGCTCTCGGTAATCCATACACATCCGGACGCTTCCATCCTTCTTCTTCCCAAGGAGCATTGGAGCCTCCCAAAATGATACGCTTGGTCAAAGGTAGCCTATGTCCGAAGGTTCTTGTAACTGGGCCTCCAGTTTTTGCAGTTCTCTCGGTGTCATCTGATAAGAAACTCTTGACACCGGTGCTGATCCTGAGACGAGATCAATCTCGAATGTTACTTGTCGATCCAGCAGAGGACCCAGTAACTCCTCTAGAAACATGTCCATGTATTTCCTGATTACCGGCACCTTCTCGATGGTAGTTGGTTCTCTCTCGGGGTTCATCATGTTGACCAACCAAGCTTTGCAATTCTTTTGCTAAGCATCTCGGTTGCTTCTATGGCCGAGATAATCCTTATGTCGGTTTTAACTCGTGTTCCATGGAATGTGAACTCCAATTCTTCAGGTGCTTGAAAGATGATCTCCTTTGCACGGCACTAGACTACTGCAGGTTTGGACTCTAGCCAGTCCATCCTATAACCACCTCAAAGTCCTATATTTCTAACGCATACAGATCTGCTAAGAGGATCCTACTCCCAAGTGTGTCTTTTATACTTAGACAAAGGTGGTTCGTTCGTATCATTTCTTCCGATGGAATACTAACTTCCAAAGTTTCAGCGACTATCCTACCTTTCTCATGCCTCAATAGATCCAGTGTCACAACAATACTATAGGCGAGGAGAATAAACAAGAAATGCGAGGGAAAAAGTAAACGTGGATTCCATCGAATAGAAAAAGGCAAACTGGTATCCTTTATATATATATACAAAAGGAGGGTAGCTCATACATCCTACAAAAGGATCAGGTACATTACTTCCAGGTAAAAACCACTATATATCTATCTACATATATAATACTAACTGTTCATCATCCATAATCTATCTCTTGACAGCCTCTGAGTTTTCAAACTTCTGACAGTTTAATGTGATGTGTCCCGGTTTTTCACATCTGTAGCATTTCTGAATTCCCCCTCGCCTCAGCCTCGATGTTGCAGCTACTAAATTTCCAATCTTCTGACAGTTTAATGCAATGTATCATGGTTCTCCACATCTGTAGCATTTTTGAGTTTCTTGCGGACACGGTCCCACATAATTACTTCCACATCTGGCACATGGAATTCCTGGTCTTGGAGTGGGAAGAAGTGGGGTATCGTTAGCCCTTGGAAGTTTGTTTTGATCGAAACTTTGACTTGGCTCAATCCCCTTCCTTTTTCCAAGTATCTCATCACCCTTCTCGGGTGGTAACACGTCCAAGTGCAGATGAGAGGAGATCTCTTGGGCTCTCTCCACGACATTGGCATAGGTCCTGTTTTCCTGACCTGCCAAAATCAAACTGATCTCTGAGCGAAGACCCTTTTCAAAATATTGGGCCTTCTTGTTATTAGTGTCCACCAAATGAGTGGCGTATTTGCTCAGATGGTTAAACCTCCGCTTGTACTCTCCTACTGTCGAGCTCTCTTGACGGAGGTGTAGAAACTCTGTTTCCTTTTTATCTCGATAGGATTGAGGTATGAAGTGATGAGCCACCACCTCTTTAAAATCCTCCCAGGTCATCTCCTCCCTTCGAGCTGGCACTAGGGTTCTCTCATACGAGTCCCACCAATGACTCGCTTCTTCGATGAGCTGGAAGATTGCACAGGAGACCTTCTATTCCTGGGTACACGTTAAGTGTCCAAATAACCGATCGAGTGACCTTAGCCACTCTTCGGCGTCAGCTGATTCACCTTTTCGTTAAATGTTGGTGGATTAAAATGCCGGAACTGTTCGTATATCAAATTCGGATTGGATATTATTGACGGGGGTGTTGTTCGAGTCATCTCGAAGTGTTGTGCCAGTCCCCTAATGACGGACACTAAATCCATCATTGTAGCACCCACATTTTGTTCTGGTGGATTTACATTTTGTTCTGGTGGATTTACAATTGACGGAACATTCACATTTGGTTCTGGTGGATTTTCAGTTGGCGAATTTGTAGTTGGTGGCTGGACCTTTCGTGGTCTACCTCGAGGCATAATTCTAAAGACAATATTCGAAAACTAACCCTTTATCATCTACCCCACATAAACCAACAGCATAAAGTAACAATAGATAGACAAACATTAAGTAACATGGCACTGATAAACATCATTCCATAAATCGTTTAACAATAGATAAACTAATAACTGGTACCATAGTACTGGTAAACATTACTCCATAAACCATATAATAATCTCAAAAGATTGTTTGTTGTTCGTTTATCATGATAGTCTAACATTGTTACGTGGGATATCGTATAATCAACTTGTATTTACCAACTAGAGAAAACACAACATAAGCAAAACCTCATGAACCACATCACCGACCTCCGTACATGATTCACTATAGACCTCAAGTATCAAAACCAACCTTACGTATCACAACCACGAACCGGGAAAACCCACTCATTAGCACACCCTGTTACAAACAAGGGCCCATGGTAGTTTCAACTTTCAGTCACACAAGACCAACTTCCGCGAACGAACATACTCGCACACGAGCTCACGCTGCTGCAGTCAGTGGTTTTGCGGTGGTGGCTCAGAGCAGTGGGTCGATTGTAGTGACCTCAAGAGGGTTTTTTTTAAAGGATCTTTTTATCGTGGTTGTAATGACGTCAAGAAGGTTTTAACAGATTGTTTCATCGTGAAACAATATCCTTAACACCCCATCAGTTCTAAACAATTCATATCATATCAGCAAAGTAACGCATATCAGGTAGACATTTATTCCGCAAGTCTTAAGATTGGGGGAAGACACCTATAGAGAGAGGATAATGTCTATCTATATCTTTTCAAAAACAAGTTAACGTTTTAAAATCACACTTTTCCCATTTTCTCTTTTTTAAAACAAGTTTGAGCAAAGACCTACAAAGGGTAGAACTAGGTTCTAATACCATCTGTCACAACCCATTTTCTTTTCATATAAATATCAGAGTTTTTCATTTTTGGGCGTGAAGAAAGAAAATGGAAGAAGGCGTACATGATATAAAATAGAAAGAAAAAAGAGAGGATAAGAAATGATACACTTGCAACATCGGATACAATCGATAAAATAGAGTTTTGGAACCTTACGCAGTGGAAAAACATCAGGATCCTTTACAAAGAAGGAGAAATACAATTTTCTCTATAAACAAACAACATAGCTTTAAAATACAAAACCAGAAGATGGATACAACTGATAGGGCACCTCTCTCTCTACGCATCAAGTTTCTTTTCATCTCCTGTAGTGTGAGTACAGAATAGGGGTGAGTGCGTTGAATACACTCGTGAGGATACTTTCCATGTTTTAAACAGGTTATTAGGCAGGAATAACGAATCAAATATATATAATAGATCAGCAATTAAACACATCACATAATATATGCAACACATAATTCGGTTCATTAACGGACACACAACCCATGACTCACAAATGGACACGCAACCCAATGGACACTAAGCCCAATTGGACACTCAGCCCATGACTCACAAATGGACACGCAACCCAATGGACACTAAGCCCAATTGGACACTCAGCCCATGACTCCCTAATGGACACGCAGCCCAATGGACACTAAGCCCAATTGGACACTCAGTCCAACTCTATCACACTATCGTAAGATAAACACAGTAAATTATCACAACATATAGAGTTCAACAGTTCACACATTAAATAGGGAAAACAATAAACAGATTGAGTTTAGAAGTTACCCTCACCTTGTTCTGTGGTTACCACGTGAGTAGCGAGTACCAAAGATCAGGTAGCTCAACACTCAATCCAACAAGTAGCCTACATAGGTTATGACGTTTCTTAGATCCTTAATAATGTATAAATAAAGCTATAAAATATCCCGGCGGAAAAACGATCGTTAAATACGCGACGGATCGAGAGATCTAAAGATTGAAGTTGAAGAAATGAGAATGGATAATCAATCCATATGGCTGAGATGATAGAGAATGAAATTTGGGTCACGACGGAAAAAGAATGAGCTCAATCGAAGTTAAAACGAGCTCAAACGGAGTATTTTAAGTTTAGGGGTATTTTGGTAATTTTGGTCAAATGATTGACTTTAACCGGGCCCATGACCCTCAGTCAACGACTTCTCATCGGCGATGACTCGATGTTGACGTACGGCATAGAAAACGGGGTTCAGATCGAAAACACGACATCGCGAGCGACGGGGCACGCGCGGACCCAACGCCGGGTGAAAAACCCGGTGGTCTCGGCCATGGCTCGGCAGCGTCGGGAGGGTGGCTCGGCAACTCGCGCACGCGACTCGATAGCTCTCGGTAACCGGTGCCCAGTTTTTCCCGACGGTGGCTTGCTCGACTAGGCCACTTCTCGGCCCCACCAATCGCGGCGCCACCCTCCGCCTCCGCCGCCACTTCTCGGAAACCTTGCACCGCCGGCTACCACCTCCGGCCACCCCTCACCGAATTTCAGCGGTGAATAGTACCCAAAATTCCACCGCAAAATCCTTCATTACCACATTCACAACACCAATGCTAGGGTTTAAGGTTTTGGAAACGGTTTTTCGCGAACGAGAAATCGGAATTGAATTCTGAGACCTATCCTAGATTCATCTCGTCGAGACGAATGTCGTGTGTGAAAATCGGCCAAAACTGACAACTTTGAATTTTCCGGCCACCGCCGGTGGCGACGCTCCGGCGACTTTGCCGGTGATGGCGGGGGTGGAAAAGAAAGAGAGAAATGAGAGAGAAACTTACTTGTTCGCGTCGCTTTCGTTTTCGTCAGCCGAATGAAAATTTTGAATTGACTGAGCCCCTATTTATAGATTTTCAAAGTTACTATTTACCAAGTAAATTTTAATTACCATTCATTAAAATATTATTTTTCCGTTTTACCGTTCATCTGGATTTTACCCTCTCGTTTTACCTAGCCTTCGTATTTGGTTCTTTTCTTCGCCATTTGAGCTACGGGTCTCCGATTGACCCCTAGTTTGTTTCTATTTTCTTGTTTTTCCGTTACACATCTCATGGTATAAAAGTATTTTATGTTCCAAGTCTAAGAAAATTATCGATCTAAATCGTGCATATATCTGAAACGCACGTAATTATTTAAATAGTCAAACATACGCAAATAGTTATTGAATTATAGGTTTAAATATTTAATTAATCAATTATGCTTCGTTTTTGGTCCGGGGTGTTACAGTTCCTGACATGTGCATTTAATGTGCCTACTATTTACTCCTGGACCTCTCTGACATTCCTGCTGACTTGTCAAGTCAGTATGGGTCCATGACTGAAGTTCATGCATCGACTGCTTGATGTCAGCTAGATTTACTCTTCTTCTTGCTGCATGATCTTCCTGATGCTGCTTCTTGCTGTCTTCAGCTTGCTGACTTCTGTAATCTGCTAACAGCTTCCTGCTTATAGCTTTCTGTTTTCTTCGTTGACAGCTTCCTGCTTGTAGCTTTCTGTTTTCTTTGTTGATCTTCCGGCATGCTGTTCCCACAGCTTGTTGTTCTCTACTTGCAGCATCCTATCTACTTCTTATGCAGATACTTCCTTCAGCTTGCTGTTCCCTACAACTCGCTGACCCTTAGAAGATGTTTCCTTAATTCTTCTAAGGTTGGTTTTCCTTAACTCTTGGAAAACCATTACATGATCCTTTTGTTTTAAGATCATGTCAATTAGTATGGAAACTTAGGTATTGACAACCCTAAGCAAACTGATTTGTTATAATAAACAAACTGGTTTTGTCTTATCAGTACAACTACTGAAATACCCCAACAACAACCAATCACGAATTCATTAAGTTTTCTTTGATTTTATTTCTAGTTTTTATCATGTCATCTTGTAATTTATTTTGCTTTACGAACATGATTATTAGCTAGGGATCTCGTGGTCTTATAGAGCACGAGAGTAGTTCTATGGATATTTTATTGAATTTTTATTTTTAATCTTTCCTCTAAATCCATGATATCTTATTCATACTTCTTCGTGCTTATTCCATATATGAATCCTGATCAAATTTGCATCTTTAATTAATTGGATTGAGATCGAGAGAAGATATCTAATTATAGATTTGAGAATGCATGACTCAATTAATTGCTAGATCGAGAGATTGATAATAATTGGGATGAGAATACGATCTTAGGAGCTTTTGGGAGTTGGTTATTAACTGCGAGGTAGAGATACAAACATTAATAATCAATCTACTGGTTAAGTTGCTCGAGAGAGAGGTTAATCTATAATCGTGATTGCTCACATGAGATAATTGGATTTGAGTTTGATTTTGCTAGATTAGTAAACTAGATTGAAGTAGAATGAAATCGTAGCCTTAAGATCCTTGTTTGAATATTGATATTTCTTGATACTTGGTTGTTTGATTTTTGATTTCATTTATTTATTTTAAATTTAGGTTAATTAAAATCAATTCTCATGTTCGGTCGCCTAGATAGAGTTAGGTAGATTAGTTAGGTAATTAACATTGTTCTAATTCACCAATCTATGTGGGATCGACCTTGCTCACCCTATCTATAGTTGACACCGTGCACTTGCGGTTAAGTAAGCTAGAAATAGGCTTCAAACACTCAATAAGGAAATAGATTTTCCATAGAGGAATTGAGGTTCTCAATTTTATATTTCTACAAGTTAAAATTTATCAGTTTTTAGACAATTCTCAAGATATACATATCAAAACAACAAAAAATAACTCATAAATTAAAATTCAAACAATAATCCAACATTAAATTTCATGATATCATAAGTTATTTGAGTAGGAGATGCTAATTATTTGAAAATTTAGGGATTATTATTATTATTATTATTATTATTATTATTATTATTATTATTATTATTATTATTATTATTATTATTATTAAAATCGGGGAACGATGAACCCCATTTTATATAAATGGGTCGGTTTCGGGGTCGGAAATTGGATGGGGCCATAAATATCTCTCCGTAATTTTTAAAGGGGAAATCACCATCCCAACCCATTCCAAGATTCGATTGGGAAATTCCTTTCCCATTAACTTCGAATACCTAGCAGAGATAGTTATCCACAGGGAAATTGACATTTCTAATATTAACATTTTGTTCTATTAACATATTTCTACATTTAGCATTAACACTCATTACTTGTATGTCTCATTACCCACCAATCCATCTTTTACATCAACTAATTATATTTATATTTTAATTTATAATTTACAATGATTAATCAATCGAAATATAATAAATTACAATTTTACTGATTTGTATGTATTTAAAAAGAGGGTCAAAATTAAAATTAAATCACACGTATAACTGTTTTATCAAAATTTAAAATAAAAAATTTGTTAAAACGAAACAATATAATACATGGTACAATAAAAATATAATATTAACACATTTACATTTTGAAATCTAAATAATTATTTATGATATTTATAAACATATTTGTATCAAACAATATTATTTTATGAAAAATCTAAAAAAATATTTATGAAAACTAAATCAAAGGTTTTGTTTGAATTGAGAGATTTGAGGAGTGATTTTATTCATTGGTGGTGTTTGGATATATGAAAATTTTACGCAATATAAGTGAATTATAGATCTCAAAATTTATTTGATGATTTAACAAAACTTTAAAACGTACATGGATGAAATTTATTTTCCATATTAGTATTGCGGGATAGCTTTCATAAATTCATGAAAGTATTTCAAAATTCATAATTATTTTTAAAATAGTTATAAATTCAATATATAGAATTATTGACGATTTATTTAAATTTGATGAGAAAGCTACAAGTAGAAAGGAAAAGGAGTATATATAAACTTGAGAATTTATGTTGGCTCGTTAAAGGTCTCAAAAGGCTGACAAATTGGGACTTGGTGGGGCCCATGAAGTGGCATTAGAGAGTTGTACTTTGTCGGAGATGGACCCGACGTACACCTGTCTCATTATTAAAATTCATCCATAGGACGTTAGTTGAAAATTAAATTTAATGATAAGTGATCCAACTATTTTTCTCTGTTGTTTTTAATTTGTCTGAAACATATGTGGAGGCCAGCAGGTATACATTGTACTGTTATTTTCGATACATACTTCTTTGCTAGTCAATGTATCACCCAACTTGATGATATTTTTGAACAGGTGTAAAAGATAATACAAATAGAAAGAAGGTTGATTTTATGTCGAAAATTGTGAATGTTTAGATCCAGTGGGTGTGTATGTCTTTTTTTTTTTTTCTTTTTGGAATAAAGTAAATTGATTTTTTGAATGTGTAAATTGAAAAACTTAAAACTGGTAATTTGCTAGTCCTATATATTTTTAATTTATTCAAGTAAATTATCGCAGAAAAATACAAAAAAACTCTAAAATTAGCAACATCACAAACAATGACAAAACCAGAAATTTCATTGAGGCATCGCGAACTATTTCTACACAATTGAGGAGAATCATATATGTTTCTACCATTTTCTAGAATAGATGTACACTTGTTCTAGATCTATTGAGACGAGAACTGGTAGTTAAAAGATGCATTGAATATATGACAACTGATAATTAAAATCTTTAACTCAAACGTAATTTCAAAAAATAAATTATAAAGTTTAAACATTAAAGTATTTTGCTCAAATTCGCCAAATATTAAGAATTCATACAAAATTATCAAAATTTAAATCCTCCATCAAGATAATTCTGTAAATCTTTGAATGATAGCAAATATAATAATGGATATTTCTGTAAATCTATGAATGATAGCAAAATTATTTATTCATGGGAAAAATTTTAAACAAACCCTAAATTTAAGGATGGAGTTATAGGTGAATGATATTGTGGATGAGAGCTGATATGTGAATGCTCATGGTATTTCTATATTTTTTACCTAACATATATTAGGGAGTGGTGGATGAATGAAATTGTAGATGAGATCTAATATGTGGCTAGGAAGTGGTGGATGAATAAGATTGTTGATGAGATCTGATATGTGGGTACACTACCGACCGTGAATACATATTAATGTACTATAACTGATGTGTTATGAATCAAATACAATCATTAATTTCAAATCATAATATTTAAAAGAACGACATCTTTACACATCAACGATTACCCACATACCGACCATGAATACATATTAATGTAATATCACTGATGTGTTATGAATGCAATACAATCATTAATTTCAAATCACAATATTAAAAAAGAAGGACATCTTTATACATCAACGATGGATGTAACATGATTTTATATACAAAATACTATATTACCAGATTTGAGGTGCTCAATAATCCCTGGGCCATATATAACTTCGTCCCTGAATTCACACGTGAAATTGAGATTTTTGATCACTTTTTCATTATTTGAGAGTATGATCTTATCGGGGTGAAGTACAGTACACTAATTCAATGGTGATATGTATAATTTCAGCAACTTTTGTAATTTCCTATAATTTTATTGACTCAATCAGACAATATTAGCGGCTACAAAATAATCATAAAAAAGTTGTTTATATAGGAACACAAAACATTGTTGACATGAAATCAAATATTATTGTTTAATTTTACACAAAAACTCATGTGAGATGGTCTCACGGATAGTTACCGTTAGACGAAGCCCCATCACCCACAAACAACATATGTGAATTATAGGGTTTGGGTTGTGGATGTTAGGGTTGTAAATTGACTCATCTCACGCAATATAATAAAATATGCGCGAGACGGTCTCACAAGAGACTCACTCTTAATTTTATTATAATTCACGATTTGAGAGAAATAGATGATTCTCAAAAACTTCATTCAAAAATCCAACAAGTCTTAAAATACCAACGCTACAAAAGGATAATATGTTGGTACACACACAAAATAGGTCTTTAGTAAATATAAATTAATAAAAGAAGCTTGGGCAAGTTTATATGTATATATTAGGATTTAAGTGCAGCTCTAAGTGTGACTTCAAAGGCATATTCAATACATGACTTGAACATATTTGGATCCATGAAACCTTTCTCCATTGTCATTGCAATTCTTAAATCTCCCACATAGCTTATAATCGTTGCTTGTACACTCTGCAACAAACCATGGGTATATCACATATATAAACAATTAATTAGGAATAAATTTATATTTATCCCAAAAAAGATGAATAATAAATGTTGTAATGCAATATGTGGTTGTACCTGAGGGCATCCAGGCACGAGAAAGTACAATCCTTTGACTGGTTGATTAGCTACAGTCATTTTTTCCAAAGGGCCTATCAAGTTGGAAACTGCAATGCTTGTGTTTTTCAATGTCGCATGAACAATCTGACCTACTGTCTGTTGCATCAACATAAAAAATAATATCTACATATTAATTAGTATTCACATTTAATGATTATTAGGAATAGAAGATGTTAGAAAAATGAACCCCAAAAAAAGCTATCTACTATATATTTAGTTTCGTTGGAACAAAATGATAAAGTTCTCACCTAACGTACAGATCAACATCATTTTATATTATTATAATTATTGGTATATACGAATATTAATTGATGAGTGAGTCAGTGACAGGTTCTGTCGCAAAAATTAACTACATCCACATGTGCTACTATTTAACCTACAAATTCAGAAGTAATTTTGTATCATTTCATAATTTTGAACACTTTTCTAAAAATACTATGCTTTTTGCTATGAATTGAACAAGATAGAGTGCATACCTCAGTGCCTTTTATTTTTTGGACAAAATGAAGAAATTGACCAGTGAGATAAACCGCAGCAGAGTTTCTTTGTCTCTTAATCGTTCGATGAGCTTTCTTTATATATTTGAGTGGATTTTGGAGATCAGAATCAGTCAATTTTGGTATGGTAAGATGCAAGAATGCAAAACGATTACCCCATGGCATTTTCGAATCTGGTTTGGTCATCTCATCCACTGATTTGTACCCTTCAAGATTTCTAGTGTTGAGCAATCCAATTGCACTTGACTTTGCTCTTCTTGATTCTGGACTTATTTTTTGCATGTATAGTCGAGTGCCCAAGGTGATTATACCCATTACCACGTCGTTTATAGTCTGTCCAATAATCAGAAATATACATTTTATTATGAATATTCAATTGAACACTTATGAAAATGACTAATTTTGCAAAAGTCCATGAACTTTAATAATTGACTTTAAATGGCATTTGCTTTGGAAATACGTTCTAGGTTAGACAGTTGAAGAGGACATGCCATATTCAGTATGGTATGTTAGGATATAATTAGCTGCTACAAGCGTACACAAGTCTGAGTTAATGTTCTGACTTTTTCGTTTGAATTTTTGAACTTGAAGGGACCTAGCTAGAGCAATTAGAATTTAAAAAACTTTATCTTGATTAAAGTATCTTGGAAATCGGACGGATCGGATCGGAAATAGGGTGTTTCGGAAAAATTCCGAAAATTTTCGGAATTGAAAAACCAATTCCAATTCCGATTCTGAAATTTTCGGAATTGTAAAATCCATTCCAATTCCGATTTTTCGGAAATTTTGGAAATTTTGGAATTTTCGGAAATTTTTCAGAAATTTCGGAAATTCGTAAACTATTTAAACTCATTTATCCATATATTTTATCATTAAAATAATAAATTTATATAAAATGTTATCATTTTTAATGAAATTTATGATATATTTACCTGTGAAATTAGATATTCATTTTTTATTTTATATAAAAAATATATGATATATTTACTTATTATATTTTGCTATTTAAAATTCGAAAATGCTGTCTATTATCTTTTGTCTATTACGAAAATGTTTGAATCATTTGCAACATGAACTATTGGTCTAGTGGTAAGTTTATTGCTTTGAGTGTGAGAGGTCCTGAGTTCGATTTTCTAAATGTCTCTATTCTACATTCTACATTTTATATAATCGGATCGGAAATGGATCGGAAACGAAGAAGAAGGATGGGAGCAAGTTAAGTTAAGGTAGCCGAGAGGGAATCCGGGGATAGGGAAATGGATCGGAAACGAAGAAGAAGGATGGGAGCAAGTTAAGTTAGCAATTTATATTTCAAGAATTGTTGTGCACTTGACATAATCGGATCGGAATTTTTGAAAATTAAATTTCGAAAATGTTTCGGATCGGATTTCGGAATTTCTGAAATTTTTAAAACTAATTCTAATACCGATCCGAAATTGTTTGGAAAAATCGGAAATCGGAATTTCGGATTAAAAGTATTCATTCCAAAATCAGAAATTTTCGGATCGGATTCGGCGGATATCGGAAATTCCGTTTCGATTTCCACCCCTATGTAGTAAACACAAAATAAGATGGGTTCCCTCCTAGGAAAAAAGAAAAAGAAAAGAATGAGTCTTGTGTTATACCGTCTTATGAATATAATTACATGAGACGATCAATCAACAACTCGCACTTCACAGTTCACATATAAAATTTGTGAAAATTGATTTAGTTTATAGGTAATAAGAATCCAACTTACAGTAACTATCCGTGAGACCATTTCACATTTTTGTGGAAAAAATAATAAAATCGCAATATAAGATGTTTAATTTATTGAGTTATTGTCCTTCTAATCTTAGAAAGAGAGGGGATTATGGGGTCGAAATCTTTAAGATATAGATGTTGTAATTTGTAATTGAGAAAAAAAGAAAAAAAAAAAAAGGAACAATGGGATGGAGCTTTTGAAGAGAAACACTTCTATATTTAGAAACTTAATTCAAACAAAGTCTGTTAATCACAATAAATGATGAAATTTAATGCAATTTAATAACAGGCCTACATATATATTAATTATTCTTAATTCTTCTTGAGAATTAACATAAACACTTTGGGTCTGTTTAGATATATGAATTTGAAGATAAATTTGAAATTCCTAATAGTAAAAAGTTGGGCATCATAGTTGATTAAATTATAGTGTAAATTTCTCATGCATCATTCTTGTAATTAGCAATAATTATTTTATCCATCTTGTGGTGGTGTGTATTAAGTGTTAGCTTTTCAAAATTATTTAAACATAAAGATTAATTTTTTTTTTAAACTCTTATATTTGCATCCTTTATTTGAAAGTTGCGTGATTTGCCGAGTCAGGGTAAAAAAAGGGTAACTCTCACTTCTCGGTGACCGTATGAAATGACAAAAATGTCCCTGAGAGTTAGGGTTCCAACTTCCAAAAAAAAAAAAACTGGCACCTGCAGCAACCCTCAATGAAGTTGCAGCAAACTTTAAGTGGTACTTAATTGTGACCAATAAAAACAGAGTCTACGTTTTCGAAATGTGAAAATGATAATATATAAATATGTTTTGTAGGACTTAATTTGCATTTAAGAATGAAGCTAGAGAGAGAGAGAGAGATTCTTACCACATTAAGCTTGGCCTTGATTTGCTTGATCTGATCAATGGAAAACGACGTCGTAGTGGTGACAACCGGCTTGAACTCGACCCCATCCACACCGGATCTAATAGGCGATACATCGTCTTCTAGAACACTACCCTTTAGCAAACTCCATCCAAAGTCATAAGCAGTGTGAACCAGCCCAGTAAGCAGTCTAGGAATTCTTGTAAGAAAAGCATTGCTTGGAGCACTTGGTTTGACGTTGCGTTGTCGTGAAGGGAATGTTAGTGGTAGCGATGGATCATCGAGTCGTTGAAGACACGACAATAGTGCGCCCATCAACGAGTATCCATCGCCTAAAGAATGGTGGATCTTGAAGATTATATTCCCAGCTGCAATTTTCGTAGGGTATTTGATTATGTGAATGTCCCATAAAGGTCTATTTTGTGGGAGCTGGTCCATTGATATCTTGGTTAGGTATTCTGTGAAGCATTCATCGTAGTATTCGATTGTCATGTCACTTGGGAAAATTGGGACGTGTACGTGTTCTTTTAGGTTCACTTCCACCTTCTTCCATTTCCTCACTCCTTTCTTTTCAACCTACGTATGTAAGTGTGATAATATCATACAAAATTATTACAAAAGGATTCACCTTAGTACACAATATTGCTGATGCATCAAAGAGTTGTAGGTCAAAAATCAGTTCAAAATAAAAATGATGGATTTTGACTTCATATCAACCCACACATGAACTATTGCTGGATTTACTATGGTAAGTTTCAAATCCTTCTATCAAAATAGGACGTAAAATAAATTTGATATTCAAGAATTTGTGATATGGCACAAAAGATCTTTCAGAGATTATCACCACAGACCACATGTATCAAATGACAGTTTATTTGCAATGAAAGACGTGATGAAACAATAAATGTGCATGCATTCATTCATGATGAAGTTTAAATATGCAGATAAGTAATACAAAACTAACCATGATGGAGGAGAAACGAGGGTTGATATTTAAGAAAACGTCTTTGAGAAGAGGCATGGCCTTTGAATCATCAATAGGAAGTTCAGTTTCCAAAACAGCAAGAATGGTGAGAGATAGAGCTGAGCATCTCAAGAACTGAGCACTTGGGCTCATTGGCTCCAATACTTCTTCTTGGTGAAACTCCATTTTCTTTTGCTACTGCAAATTTTGGTCCAATATTATGGGGATCTATATAGTGTGAAATTTCATACTTTGGCTCACAAGAGTAGGTGAGGTTGGGTCGGGGTTGGGTCAAAAGCTAATGAATATTTGTATAGGTGGTGGGTAAGTGGAATTATATTGATCATTATGTCATTAATTGCAGTTTAAGATGGAAATACAGACGAAATTGCACTTTTGATTTTTGATTCACATTTAATTAATTTTCTTATACCACAATAGAACAATTTTTTTTTTTTATCATGCACATACACATGATAATTGTATGTCTTTTTAACATTTTTTTTTTTAATACTGAAATAACCCTGATCACATGATGCAAAGTGATTATAATAATCCGTATAAACACTACACAACATGAATACCACACAAGATATATATGTTATGCATTTTCTAACCTTTTTTTTTTGTCAAAATACCAAAATAATTTTCATGGCCACATGACACACAATGTCCACGATAATTCATATAGGTGTTACACAAACATATATAGGCGTTATATACACGACATGATCCATATAGGTGTACAGACGACATGATTTATCATATATATAGTTGTTACACGACGTCATCTATATATAAGAGTTACATGCACACCATGATTCATATATTTGATTTAACATTAAGGGATATATTTGATTTAACATTAAGGGACATAAATTAGTAGGGATTAAAAACATTATTCCCACGCAAAAGAGAAGGGGAAAAATCCGACTTTTCTAGTTGGATCAAAATTATACTTGAAGACAAATTTATCAATTTCTTGAAAAATGGAAAAAAAAAATGTCACTTTGTTATGTTTTGTGAAAAAAAGAAGTTATTTTTTTATATGGATAGTGTTATTAGGATGACTATCCCTTTTCTCATAACCCAAATTTAGGCTTATTTGATTGATTTGTGTTAGCAACTTGGTCTCTCCAAGTTGGGAATGACTCGATTTCGACGTTTGATACACTAATATTATTACTATCAATTCAAAATGGATCGAAATGTATTAATCTCTCAAAGATTTAAACTCATACTATTAGCCTCAACCTATCCTTTCCTATTTACCATGTGGCCTTATTTACACCTTACATATATGCATGTACTGTGTATGCTTAATTGACAGTGACGGCTCATGAGCTCACACCAAGCGTGTATGACATTTTGCTTTAAAAAATAATTGGTGTAACCAAGGTCTAAAAAATCACCGATAGGCGCCGATATATCGTCGATTAATCGGAAAAATGAAGTATCCGATATGAAATTCGAGTGCGGTCAAAATTCGTTGTATTATCGTCGATATATATCAGCGATTTTTTGATATCAGATAGGCTGTGTACAAATCTGTTAATTTATCTCGATAAATCGGCGATATATCGCCGATTTTTTGGCAAAAAATCGGTCAGTTTCTCATTTTTTGTAATTTTTTTTTAAAATTTTACATGCTTTACATATTATTTGGTTGTCATCTAAATGGTTAAATAGCAGCTTGTTTCCTTGGTAACTCAAGGTTTGGGAATTTAGGGTTTGAATCTCTGTGGTTGCATTTGTTTAATTTTTATCCTACAATTAATTAGTTTTTGTAATATTTCATTTTAGTTGTCTTGATAAAATTTTAATAGCCAATTCTTTATATTTTGGTCCATATTATAATTTCCAAACCATTATTCTTTATTTAGTTGCTTAATTATTCTTATAATTTATTATGATAAATTATTTTTTTTCCATATCTTTAAAATTGAAGATGAATTCATTTAATTTTTTTAAAGTAATTAAATACCAGTTCTTCTTGTAATTTTTTTGAAGTTGAATTCATACTACTAATTGTTTTAAAGTAATTCTTTAAAGTAATTCATTTAATTTTTTTTAGATTATTTTTTTAGTTTATCTCTAAATTTGTTGTAAACATATCTTTTTATTTGAAATTTAAGTTCAATATATGTATTAATGTTACTTATAATATTATGTAAAGTACTAGATATATTTTTCAATTTTTTTATAAATTTTTTAAATTTTTTGCGTAAAAAATCGATATATCCACCGATATCGATATATCAGTAAAATCAAGGTACCAATATATCCGTCGATACCGATATTTTAGTCCTTGGGTGTAACCGTGTAACATTTATCAAACTTCATTTTATTTAATTAATTATGATACAACAAATATTACACTGTCACATGCAGGGGTGGGACCCAACTAGGGACTTGGGCCCAGTATCCATCTAACTTTGGTACAAACTTTTTACGCAGGCTGACAACATTCTAATTTACTTACGATTATTTATCTCTTTTTAATATTTAGCATTGAAGAGTTGAAGCACTTGAGATTGTTTTTCCACTTTTGCATCATAGTTTTTTTTGTTTTACTCCACGGCAAACTCATGCTCAACCAATAATAATATGTTCATTTTTATTTTATTTTTTTGATTATTTTTTGAAGTTTATGGTTCATTCTAAAAATAAAAATTTTGAAAATCTTAAAATAAGTTATCTATACTTCAAATTTCTAATTTATATAAGAACTATACCAAAAACATTATTTTTCGTCGTGTAAGTTAGATATTGTCATAATTTTTACCATTAAATATGCATTTTTAAAATTTTTGTCATTAATTGTTGATTTGTTTTTAAAGTTCAATTCAATTTTATTCAGACATGGCTGTCAGAATTGGAAAAATTGGTGAAATACCCCGTATATTACCCCTAATTATGACCTTACCCTTTAATTTTTAAATTTTTTAAGAATACCTCGTATAATGTTTGTGCCGAAAATTCCCATTTTTTAATAGTAAAAAGAATAGCCGATCACAATCTGACGTGGCCGATAAACACAGATGTCAAATTGATTTTTGAGTTATTTTTAATATTATATCCATGTGATTCAAAAAATGGGAACATTATTTTTCTGTCATGTAAGTTAGATATGACAATCATATGTTTTACCATTAAATATGTATTTTTAAAATTTTGTCACTAATTGTTGATTTTTTTTTTCAAGTTCAATTCAGTTTTATTCGGACATGGCTATCAGAATTGGGAAAATTGGTGAAATACCCCGTATATTACCCCTAATTATGACCTTACCCTTTAATTTTTTGAGTTTTTAAGAATACCTCATAATGTTTGTGTCGAAAATACCCATTTTTAAATAGTAAAAGGTATAGCCGATCACAATCTGACGTGGTCGATAAACACAGATGTCACGCCCCTTTTTCTTTCATTAAAATATCAGAGTTTTCACACGGGCGTGAAGAAAGAAAAGGTAAGAGATATATCTCATAAGCAGAAAGAAGGAGTAAGAGACGACAGAAGAATGAGGTAAGGGACGATGTGAATCATTCACATATCAACAATCGGTCTCAATACCGATTATTACAACATAACTTAGCAGCGGAAATCATCTTCAGGATCTCACATCCAAAATATATACAAAATTATCATTACAAAATGTGAATTAGAAAAAAATATTGTTTGGAAATGTTTGTGCGACAACAACTTAAAAAAATACAAGTCCAAAGATAGCACCGCCTCTCTCCAACTAGGGTTCATCATCTCTTGTAACGTGAATTACAGAATAGGGGGTGAGTGCGTTGAATACACTCGTGGGGATACTTTCCATGTTCAAATAATTATTATGCAGTTGCACAAATCAATCGTATATATGTTCGGCAAATAAACACATCACATATATGGCACAACATGTAATCATTTCCTTATCGGACGACCCAGCCCATCCCCAGCTACCGGTGTATTAATGGACCACCCTGTCCATCCCTAACGGTGTATTTACGGGCCACCAATCCATTCTTAACATGACTTTGGACATCCGTCCTCATTTATCATATTCATAGCGTATGCATATACATAGTAATCACAACATGTAATCACAACACGTAGAGTTCAACAGTACATATATCAAATATGGAAAGCAATAAACATATTGAGTTTAGAAGTTACCCCCACCTTATTCGGTGGTTTCCGCGTGAGTAGCAAGGACCAAAGATCGGATATCACAAGGCTCAATCCAACAAGTAGCCTACATAATTTATGGTGTTTCTTAGATCCTTAATAATGTATAAATAAAGCTATAAAAGTTTCCAGCGGAAAAACGATCATTAAATACGCGACAGATTGAGAGATCTAAAGATTGGAGTTGAAGAAACGAGAGTGAATAATCAGTCCATATGGCTGAGGTGATAGAGAATGAAATTTGGCTCACGACGGAAAAAGAATGAGCTCAATCGGAGTTAAAACGAGCTCAAACGGAGCATTTTAAGTTTAGGGGTATTTTGGTAATTTTGGTCAAAGGGTTGACTTTGACCGGGCCCACAAACCCCGGTCAACGACGTCTCGTCGGCGACGACTCGATGATGACGTACGATGGAAAAATGGGGTTCAGATCAAAAATACGGCGTCGCGTGCGACGGGGCGCGCGCGCACTCGGCACCGGGTGAAAAACCCAGCGGCCTCGGTAACTTCTCGGCAGCTTGGCATGTGTCCCTCAGCAGCTGCCGAGCAGCCTCGGCGGCTTCACTCGGCAGCTGCCGAGCAGCCTCGGCGGCTTCACTCGGCAGCTGCCGAGTTTTCTCGGCAGCGTGTGCAACGCGTCTCGGCAGCTCGGTAGGCGGGTCGGCCCTTCTCGGCAGCTCGACGCCCCGCGTTCCCGGTGTCGGCCTGCTCAACCAGCCATCTTCCCAGCGCCACCAGCTGCGGCGGTGCCGCCTATGCCACCGCCACCAGGTCCGCCGGAAAGCCTGCACCGCCGGCTACCACCTCCGGCCACCCCTCGCCGGATTCCGGCATGAATAGTGCCAGAAAAACCTGCCGCAAAACCTTTCGATACACACATATGCAAAACTCACACCCCACCTTTCCAGCTCCAGCCGGCGACTCCCAATTACCGACAACCACCCCCAGACTCCCGGCCGGCGACCTTCCCCAACCAACCCAACACACAACACAGCAATATATACTCACGCATGAAAACACACACACATACAACAGCCTTGGCCGGCGGCCACCTGCCGCTGGCCACCACCTCTGAGTCTCGTCGGCGCATCACCAGCGCCGGCCTTCCCTGTTCCCACATGGCGGTGCCACCCGGCGCGGCCCATAACAGCTCAACACAGCCACACACACTCAACACACACAAACACACACAAACACACACACAAGCACGTTTTATACATACACAGCCCACTGCTGCTCCGGCACCGCCGCCCACGGCGGCGCCACCTCTTCGGCAAGTCACCCTCACACCTAGCAACTTCTACGGTGACGGCTCCGGCGAGAAGAGAAGGATAGAGAGAGAAATCAGAGGAGAGAGAGAAGGTGGTGAAAAACTAGGGTTTAGTGTTTGGAGTCCATTTTTCACCGTTTTCCGGCGAACGAGAAATCGGAATTGAATTCCGAGACCTATCCTAGATTCGTCTTGTCGAGACCTACATTGTGTGAAAATCGGCCGAAACCGACAACGTTGAAATTTTCCGGCCATCGGCGGCGCACCGGAGGCAGAAAATCGGAAAAAGAGAGAGAAGAGAGAGAGACGTACAAGTTTTCGTCGCTTTCGGCTCGTTCGGAAAAATGGTGATTTTCGAATCGAAAACACCCCTATTTATAGATTTTCCGAAAACACTATTCACCGAAAATATCCAAATTTACTGTTCATCGGTTGAAAATTCCAAGTCACTATTCACCGTAAAAAATCCCCGTTACTATTCACCGTAAATATCTTTCGGTTTTCTTTTTCGAAACTTCGTGTTTTGCCCTTTTTGACGTCGTTTGAGCTACGGGTCTCCGATTGACCCCTAGTTCATTTCTATCTTCTCGTTTTTCTAATACGCATCTAATGGTATAAAAATATTCTCTATACCATGTCCAATAAAATTATCCATCTAAACCTCGCACTAAACACGTATCTGAAATGCACGTAATTAATTAAACAGTCAAATATAACGCACATAATTATTCAATTAAGGGTTTAATATTTAATTAATCAATAATGCTTCATTTTTGGTTCGGGGCGCTACAACAGATGTCAAATTGATTTTTGAGTTATTTTTAATACTATATCCATGTGATTCAAAAAATGGGTATTTTTGGCGAGAAAATACAAAGATATGGGTTATTTTCGGAAATATAATAAAAATAAGAATTTATTATTATTTTTAAATCAGAAAATTATTTTAAATATTTTAATATAAAAAATAAAATGTAAAAAACACTACCAAGATGATGATGATAAAAATTCTAGAAAACTATATTAGAAATTTTCATATTTTCTAACCTACAACTATGAGGTGTATGTACATACTACATATATCATCCCAAAAAACAAAAAAAGTAAAGTAATATTTATCCCCTAAGCCCATGAGCCTCTCTCATATTCCTAATGGATCCAATTTTTCATCCACATGAAATATACACCTATATAAAACATATATGTATTATGGTTATCAAATTAATAAAACAAAATCTAACAAAACCCACCCTAGTTAGGCCTTAAATTAGGGTGTTATATACCAACCCAAACTCCGCTGCAAGAAACGAGCTAAACCAAATTACTCCGCTGCAAGAAACTAGCATGAACATTACCCAATTTAACTGACCTTGAAAATTGAAATGTGTAGAAAACATTATTATTTATATTAACATTATTATTTCTTCAAGAGGTGGACCATATATATATGAGTAGGTCTTGTGTGAGACCGTCTCACGGATCCCATTCCGTGAGACGGGTCAACCCGACTCGGTCAAAGGTCAAAGTCAAAAAATCAACAATCAAAGTCAAAATTCAACGGTCAACGGTCAACGGTCAAGATCGGTCAATGGTCGGTCAACACCATTAACTTAAAAGTATTACATGATACACATAAAAGTATTACCTCATATACATGAAAGTATTACATAATACTTTTATAGTTATTATGTGATATTTTTAAAAAGTATTATATGATATACGTAAAAGTATTACATGGTAATATTTTCAAAAAGTATTACATGATATATACAAAAGTATTACATGATATACATAAAAGTATTATATAGTGATATTTTCAAAAAGTATTACATGATATACATAAAAGTACCACATCATGTTTTATTCTCATAATGTAATATTTTTATATGTACTATGTAATACTTTTATGTATATCATGTGATATTTCATAATGTAATATTTTTATATATATCATGTGATATTTCATAATGTAATACTTTTAAGTGTACCATGTAATACTTTTATATATACCATGTGATACTTCATAATGAAATACTTTTAAGTGTATCATGTAATACTTTTATGTATATCATGTAATACTTTTATGTATATCATGTGATACTTCATAATGTAATACTTTTATGTGTACCATGTAATACTTTTATGTATATCATGTGATACTTTCAAAAAGTATTACATGATACACATAAAAGTATTACGTGGTGATATTTTGAAAAAGTATTACATGATACACATAAAAGTATTACCTCATATATATAAAAGTATTACATAATTTTTATGTTCAACCAGACCCGACCCGTCTCACGGAATGAGATCCGTGAGACGGTCTCACCCAAGACTTTGTCTATATATAAATATATATATATATATATAGTAATGATAAGAAACCCACCGTTGGGTTTCTTATGGAGTCAATCTGGCTTATGTGGCAACACACGTATATCTTAATTTCCGCGATATTCTACTTAGCGTGGTATTCTTTTACATAACTTAATTTTACCTATCATTCTTTCTTATCTTATTCTATTTTTAAATAAAAAAATTTTCTTTTTCATCTCAATTTCGTTCTTATTCTATACCATTCTTTCTTATTTTATCCCATTTTTAAGATAAAAAATTTTATTCATGTCAATTTTTTTGTTATTCCATATCATTCCTTAATTTTTTTTTTCTAAATTCATCTCATTTTGTCTTAGTATATTTTCTTATTCTACATTCTTTAAATTTTTTTTTTTTCAAACTCATCTCATCCTTTCTCAATAAATTGTCAATTACTTTTCTTCTCTTTTAGTTGCCATTAATATCAATAGTACTTTGGAAATATTTTTCTTTAATTGTATCTAAGATTAGAAATTGTGTAAAAGTTTCATATACTTAGTAGATTTTGATGAGTAATCTCAACCATCTATTTTTTGAAATTGCAGATAAGTTTAGAACTTGTCTAAAAAATTATTTAAAAGTTCTTATAAGAATTTTTATGGAGTAATCTCAACCATCTATATTCCAATTCTACATAATATTCACAATGTATAAGAAGGTGACCAGTAGATTTTGATGAGTAATCTCAACCATGTATTTTTTGAAATTGTAGATATTAGAATTTGTCTAAAAATTATTTAAAAGTTCTTATAAGAATTTTTATGGTTGAGAATATAAGAATTTTTATGGAGTAATCTCAATCATCTATTTTTTAATTCTAATATTCACAATGTATAAGAAGGTGACCATAATATTTATAAATGATTCGAATCCAAACATTCTTATCGGTTGTTCTTGCAACAATTCATGGAATTATCAAAACCCCCAATTTGGCATGTGAATGTCCCATGTGTGAGATTTAATCGAAAAAAATCGTCGGAGGTTGCAACTTGTACAATTCATGAACTTTCGATTGCAACCAGTCAAAAAACAAAGTTTAGGTTGGGAAGTGTAAAAACATGAAAAGTACAGGTTGATTTAAGTATTTAACCCATATAATTATTAATAATATTTTTTGAGTTGTTAGGACAAAGACAAGTGTCATCTAGTTGTTTTTATATATATAAAGATTAGGAATTAGTCATTATAAAAAATTAATGAGTTGATATGATCCACGGTCGTAAATTCCCAAAGAGTAAGTCTTTTGTGAGACCGTCTCATGGATTTTTATTGCATTGTGTGAGACGGGTCAATCCACAATCCAATCACCTACAATCCAAACTCTACAATTCACATGTTGTTTGTGGGAGAATTGAGCTCCATCTCACGGTAATTATCCGTGAGACTATCTCACATAAGTTTTTGTGATTCCCAAATAACTAATGATCCAACTAATAACTTTGGCTATAACTTAACACCAAATTTTATATATGTAAACACGTCTTAAAGTGCCTACAGTACTATTCTTCCCACTGTGGGCACTTTAAGACGTGTTTACGATTGATATGTCAAAAATTCAGAATATCTATTAATTTCACTTTTTATATAATGAGGGGATATGATCATTTCACGTCATCGATGAGCATATTAAAAATTGCCACGATGGGCATTTTATCAAATTCTTGAACTCAGATATCTCAATCCTACACATAAGTTATAACCAACAATCTACTTGAATTTTTTGAACAAAATTACACGGTTTTAGAAATCATCAAATATTTTTTATTCGATTCATTATTTTATTTCAAAATATTTGAATAAGAATTCATATAAAAATACTTTAAAATTTGAATATCATCTTAATATAAATATGAATATAATCATTTTTGATCAGGGTATTTGAATAATTATAATATAGATTTATATATATATATATATAAAAGGAAAGAATATATAAATAATTTATTGAATTAATATATATATATATATATTAGTAATTTTTTATTTTTTTTTATAGGTACTTGTATCCAATGATGAAAATATCCCGATATTTGTACGATATGGATTTTTTGGAGGGTGCAATATGGATTTGGGGATAAATGTTTTTCCAAAATATCCCAAATATATTGTGGATATATTAAAATATCTCGATATTTGTGTGATATATCCGTGATATATCCATTTTTCGAAGGGTGTGATATGAATATGAGGGTAAATTATTTTTTCCAAAATATCTCGAATATATCATAAAATATAGATATCAATATTGGTTGGTTTCGGTATAAAACTTGAAAAAAATTGAGAAATATTACGGATATACTGTGATATATAGCAAAATATTGATATTTTTCTAAAAATTGAGATTTTTCAAAATTTGAATCTATTAGACCAAAGCTAAATTTGATTTAAAATTTAATGAAAATTTGTAATGGTACTGGTTTTTTTTTTTTTTTTTTTTTTTTTTTAAATAATGGTACCAATGAAAGTGATATGTCTACTGTAGACATCCATTTCTGTTGCATTGAATAATCTTTAAAACTATTTTACTTGATTAATACCATACCAGACATTCAAAACCAGGTTGCAAAACAATCAACTATATAATAGTGAACTAATTAATAAATTTCATTAACTGCAACTCAGAAGATTAATTATATTTATTTGGATTATACAATCTAATTAACCTCTAATATTCAGCTATCATGTAATCTAACTTTAAAACTAAATCATGTAAATCAATAATAAATCATGCAATAAATTAAATTTTCAAACCACACTGCATAATTAGTTAATTAATATATAGCCCCAGTTCTTATAATTACTAAATCCAAAATTATGAAAATTCATGCACAACAGAAAAAACCGAGATTAACTATTTAGATCACAATCCATCAATTTGATAAACTGAGATATACTGAGCATATTCTTAGTGATTTGAGGCACATAAATAATGTGCTTCAAGAGCAAAGAAGCTGGGTAATCAATAGATGGGATATAAGTAAAACCAACATGTGAAATAGGTAAGATAACACCATTTCCCACAACCAAATCCTGAGTTCCCTTGTAATCAGCCACCTCTAGAGAATTGAGAAGTCCAGCTATATGCTACATTTGCAAAAGGAGAGATGTTTGTTTGAAACAAATGATTCAGAGATTGCAGACGCATCTCATGAGTTTGTAAAGCAAACTGAACTTCAAAGAGACTAAAATTCTCAGATTTAGAAGTCAAGTTAACAACAACACACTAAAATTCATGACCAAGACCACTAAGGATATATAACACCAACTCATCATCAGTGACTGTGCTACCAGCCAAACCAGTCATTTTCAAAATAAAATCAGTCACATACATCTTTCTTTTCTGCAGAGTTACTAATGGAAATCGCAATCGAGGAGTGCGAGTCTTTAATTGAGCATGAAACAAAGATTCAAGTGAACTATGACATCCATTGACATGGCCAAGCATAGACTCACTCATAGAGGCAAGCATCTAACTCAGTAAGAACTAATCACGCCTAATCCATAAGCTGTAATTCGGATTGATTACCACCACAGAAGAAGAGGCGGATGACTGAACTTCAGAGATCGTCGGAGTTGGCTCTGTGTCAAGAAGAATTCCTTCAAATCCATGAGCACGCAAGGCTGAAAGGATCTGAGCACGCTAAAAAGTGTAGTTGTTTCGATCCAATCAAAGAGAAAGAGGTACGAAATGAGGAGGAATAAATTGAGCAGCTGCCATAGCCGGACCAGTGGTACCGTAGCGGGAAAAGAAAAGAGAATGGTCTAAGCTGCAAGCACTAAACTGAAAAACGCCAGACCAAAGAAGAAACAAACAGAAAAAAATTAATATCTGGACCAGAGATAGATTTTAGTTAATTTTTTTTAATGAATTCAATGGAAAAAACTAGATTAAAAATTCAACAAAAATTACAAATAAATAAGGAAATCAGAAAGCTGTCCACTACTCTGGGTCATCTTTTCCTTTGTTTTCATATGCTCGTGTTTTTATTTGTACGTAGAGCTAAAGTTTATTCTTTTATATATACAAATCTCTTTCCTCTCTATATGTACGTAATGGTTCAACAGTTCTATTATGAATTTTGTAATCACAGTCCATTGAAATTAGGGTTGGAAAGGTGGTGTCGGGTGGGAGTGGGCAGGTCACAGGTGGAGAGTATACACACCAATATTAAGTTTTTGTGTAAAACTTCATGTCTCATTATTCATTACTTTTACAAATCAGCCTTGATCCCAATTTCCCAACTATTAATATTTTATTTTCTAACAAAAATATAAATAGATATTTTTAAAAAATCGTCTCATTGAATGTAAAAAACAATATGACGTTAGTAATTTACAAAAGATAAAACAATGCAATGAAAGAAAAATATCTCATTTTTTAACTAATGTATAGAAGTATTATTTTTATCCTTTAAAGTATTTCTTTATTTTTTTAAGTACTATATAAAATATTAAGATGATATATATTTGCAAGTTTATAAAAGAATTATAATGCATTTATAAGTATACGTTTTACAACTATAAATATATGTTTTATTCTTAAAAGTTATGTTGTGAAATAAATAAGCATTTTATATAAGTATGTGTTTTAATATTGAGATGATATTATTTGCAAGTTTATAAAAGTACTAGTAATGCATTTATAAGTATACGCTTTACAACTATAAATATGTGTTTTATTCTTAAAAGTTATGTTGTGATATAAATAAGTATTTTATATAAGTATGTGTTTTATGCTTAATAATAATATTGTTATATAAATAAGTGTTTTATATAAGTATGTGTTTTACAACCATAAGTACATGGTTACACATATAAATATATTTTTTATTCTTAATAATTATGCTAATATATAAGTAAACATTTTATATAAGTATGTGTTTTACAGCTATAAATATGCATTATAAGTTAGGGGTGAGCACGGTCCGGAGCAATTCGGGGATAAGGAAATCTCCGGAATTGCTCCAAAGTTTGGAGATTTTCTGAGAATTTGAAAAAAAAATCTCCGGAATTGCTCCGTCACTTCGGTTCGGTTCCTTCGGGGATTCGGAAAAAACGGAGCGGATCAATTCGGGTTTTAGAGATTCAGATTTTTATAATTTAAAATAAATATTCATTGAAACAAAATGCAAAAAATAAACAAAAAAACTTGCGTGAGACGGTCTCACGGATAGTTTCTGTGAGACGGATCTTTTTACCTACAACCCTAACCCATTTTCATTAATTTACATGTGAATTATGTAATGTGGGTTGTGGGTTGACCTGTCTCACGTAACATGGTCCATGAGACGGTCTCACATGAGACTTACTCAAAAATAAATAAACTAATATATCGTACAACGTTATTTAATTTATATCTTAAAACAAGTCATAATCTAATAAATTAGATTTTGATAAATTACTGAAGTAGGTCTCTTCTGGAAAATAAATATTACATTCAAAATTTTCTTTAAATTTTATTCTTCAAAATCTTTCTACACCTCATAAGTAGTAATCAGAAAGTTCATCTTTCAAAATATCTTCTACATTACTTTATATAAGTTAATAGATTATTTGATTAATACCTATTGAAGTTAATAGATTTTAAATGCTCCCAAAATTATTCATTCATTATTATGTTTTATTATATAATTGTTATTTTATTCTAGGAAGTCTTAAAATTATAATAGTATTAAATAATAATAATAATAATAATAATAATAATAATAATAATAATAAACTTTGATATGTAACTAATCCAATATAACAATATAAAAAAATGAATTCAATGATACATACAAATTTGTATATAGTTACTTCTTTGAAATCGATTCTATTCGGTTCTGAATCGGTTCTTCGGTTCGGTACAATTCGGGTTTGACATAAAAATTAATCGGAGAGGTTCAGTTTGGATAAAGTCAAATAGTCAACGGTTCTTTATCGGTTCGGATTGTTTCGGTTCGGATTTCTCCACAGTTCGGTTATCTCCGAGATCCATGCTCACCCCTATTATAAGTATGCATTTTATGGTTATAAATGTATGTTTTAATCTTGATAGTTATGTTGTTATATAAGTGTTTTATATAGGTATATATTTTACAACTATAAATATGTGTTTTATTCTTAATAGTTATATTGATAAATAAGTAAGCGTTTTATATAAGTATGTGTTTTATTCTTATAGTTATATTAATATATAAGTAAGCGTTTTATTATAGTATGTGTTTTACAATTATAAGTATGCATTTTATAGCTATAAGTATGTGTTATATAGTCATAAGTATAAGTATGTGTTTTATTCTTAATAGTTATGTTGCTATATAAGTAAGTGTTTTATAGCTATAAGTATGCATTCTATTTTTAATAGTTATCTTGTTATATAAGTGAGCTAAGTATATGTTTTACAATTATAAACATGCATTTTATAGCTATATATAAGTATTCGTTTATTCTTAATAGCTATATTCTAGTAAATTAAATTTAAAATGAATAAGATTATCTCATATATTGGTATTTTTGGAAAAAGTTTCTTTCAGGCTAAAAGTTGATTCTAAAATCCGTTCACAGTCTATCATAACTTTAGATTTTGTTTCCTTTAATTTTCACCAATAAATTTGATTTTGATGTAATGAAATTAAAGAAAATTTTGAAAATGAAAGCAGCATATGAAAATGATAAAATGTCCACCATGGGAACCTCGCTCTTAATATGCTCACGATGATGTGTAATGATCACATCCCTTGATATGAAAAATAAAATTAATAGATATACTAGATATTTGACACACCAGTAGTAGACATATATGAAAAATAAAATTAATAGATATGCTAGATATCTGACACATTAGTGGATATATATTAATGTGTCCACAGTGGGTAGGGTAACATCACTGTATTTAACAATGTCACTCTTTATTAAATAAAATCATGTGACATCCGTCTCTCATTTGCAACGACACGCGACTCATCCACACATGCACTTACACATAGTAGAAAAACGAGGTGAACAATGAAGGGGAAGTGATGCAAAATGGTGAATGCCAACTAACTTGTTGGCTCCATCTGATCAAGACTCTAATGAAACCATGGCTACAGACAAGCATTGAATAATTCTTTACCTTCATTCTTCTTTGATGATCAACAAGTGAAGATCATGTTTTTAATTTTTGAGTGATTATTAGGCGTCAGAACCATTTGCAGCGGAGGCAACGAATAGAAAATAGATCACCAAAAATAAAACCAAACAAAAAAGGGAATCGAGATCACTTAAATTAAAAAATTCAATTCTTGAAGAAAACGATTAATGGAATCGAAAAGGGTAGAATAAATTTCGTGATTAATTAGAATTTCTGACATTTAAAGATAGAAAAAGCAATGCACCTCTACAGAAATCGGAAAGAATTATGGGTGAGAAACAGACAAATAAGAATTATGAACTGCACTTCTCTCTATCTCTCAATAAGAATTATGGGTGGATGAGCAACATATAAATGTCTTTTATTAAATTTACTTTTTATTACAAGTTGAATTATGTGTGGACAATATAACATCAATAAAATAAATTATATCTACTTCAGGTTTGTTTAAATTACTAAGTCGATTCTGATGTTTGTTAAAATTACAATTAGACCCCTTTAATGATCAACGACCTCCTCAAACATAAAATATGATACATATACGACAAATTAAGTGAGCTTAAATCAAATTACTTATAGAAATAGACTGAAGCATTACATGAGTTTTTTCATTTTTTCATAGTAAAACGGTTTGTTGTAATTTTGGCAAATAACATTGATATCTATTTGGTAATTTGGCCGAGATAATAGATGTGATGTTAAGATATCAGTGTTAACATTGAAGGAAAAGTACTCAATAGATTAATAAACTTTGCCTTTAAATAGGCACATACACAAACGGGAAATTACTTGAAAATAGCAACAAACTTGACCACTGTCTTAACAACTAAGTTGACCTTATCAAGACTAATCTGCAACTTAACAAACTTCATAATAACAAAGAACTAAAACAGACCAAATCAAATACTACGTGACTCAACAATCCCCCCCTTAAACTGAAAACAATCAGTTTAATGATCTTCTAGCACACACACTCCTAGTAGCTTCCGAAACTTTTGAAATGCAGCCACCTTGAGAGACTTAGTGAAAATATCAGCTACTGTGGCTCTTTCTTGCTTGAAATGCAACTCTTCTAGAAAGTTCCACGACCAAATAGCTTGGCAAGCACAGGTTGCAGCAACAAATTCTGTCTCCATGATTGAGAGTGTAATAATATATTGCTTCTTGGAAGACCATGAAATAGTTGTTGAGCCTAACTTAAAAACATATCCGGATGCGCTTTTTTGATCATCTAAATCTCCAGCATAATCACTATCGATGTAACCGACTAAGTCTGCCCTTACTGCTTTCTTGTAGAGAATACCGAATTCCATCGTGCCCTTTAAGTATCGAAGTATTCTCTTTGTTACTAATGAAACTTACGACATGCATTATATCTGGTCGTGTGGCTATCAAATACATTAAGCTTCCTACAATTTACTTGTAGAGAGTGCTATCAACCTTCTTTCCATCAAAATCTTTCATGAGCTTCAAATCAACTTCAATTGGTGTTTCAACAGAATAACAATCCTCCATTTTGAACCTTCCTAAAATATCTTGCAAATATTTCTTTTAAGAAATGAAGATACCACCAGTAAATTGAATTGTTTCAATACCAAGGAAAATAATGCATTTTCCCGAGATCGGACATATCAAACTCAAGCATTATGGAACACTTAAATTCTTCATTCATTATACTAGTATTTCCAGTATAAATCAAATCATCCACATATAAGCATACAATAATCATTTCCCATCATCTTCTACTTTAATGAAAAGTGTATACTCATATGGGCATTTTTGAAAACCTTGCTTCAAAAAATAAGCTTCAATCAGACTATACCATGCCTGAGATGATTGTTTTAGTCCATAAATAGCCTTTTTCAATTTATAAACTTTATGCTCATGTCCAATCTTAATATAACCAGGAGGTTGATCAATAAATACCTGTTCTACTAAGTCTCCATGTGAGAATGTTGATTTCACGTCCAATTGGAAAATAGGCCATGCATTTTGAGCTGTGAATGCAATCACCAATCTGATCGTGTCAGGTTGGGCAACTGGGGCGAAGACTTCTTTATAGTCGATGCCATACTCTTGCGTGTAGCCTTTAGCTACTAAGCGTGCCTTGTACTTATCAACTTCCCCATTCTCTTTTAGTTTCGTCTTGTAAACCCATTTTACACCCATGAATTTTTGTCCATGTGAAAGCTCTGTCAACTCCCAAGTGTTTTTTTTTTTTTCAATAGCAGCGATTTCATCGTCCATAGCCTTCTGCAAATTTGATTCTTTGATAGCATTTTCAAATGTTGTAAGATCACAATCTGAAAATAAAGCAAAATGAATGAGTATTTTGATAATCCTCCATCCATGCAGGTCATCTCCGAACTCGTTGAGGCCGCTCTTCAATTCTATCACCATTGAGAGGAGTATTTTGATCATTTTTTGTCAATTGTTATTGCCTTTCTTCTTCATTAGCCCCATCAAAGCTAACTGGAATTTTCTGCTAAATAGAATCATTATTCCATTCCCAAAACTTGTTTGACAGAAATGGAAAAGATAATTGGTATGAGAATTGTGTCTCTCATTAAGCAATAGACAGTGTTTAAATAGATACAATTGGCCTAATCTACTCCTTAACTACAGGAAAGAAAAAGGAAAAAATATCACAACTTTAATTGTAAATAATCTAACTATGGCAAGAGATAATTATATACAACAAACACGTAATTTCCTAATACTCCCCCTCAAGTTGGAGCGTGGATGTTAGAGATGCCCAACTTGCTTCGTAGAAATTCAAACTGCTCTCTGCCCAGAGCCTTCGTAAAAATATCAGCCAATTGTAATCTCGAAGAGACATAACACGGCCGGATTACTCCTGCTTGTAATTTTTCCCGGACTATGTGACAGTCGATCTCTATGTGCTTTGTCCGTTCATGGAAAACTGGATTAGCTGCTATATGCAAAGCAGCTTGATTATCACAGTGCAAAGATGTAGGTCCGGACATAGGAACCCGCAAATCTCGAAGTAAATAACCCAACCAAGTTAATTCCAAACATGTATTTGCCATGGCCCTGTACTCCGCTTCTGCTGATGATCTAGACACATTTGTTTGTTTTTTTGATTTCCAAGAAATAATTGAAGACCCGAGAAAGATGCAATACCCAGAAACTGAACGTCTGGTGGTCCGACATCCACCCCAGTCGGAATCACAATATGCATGTAATGTTAAATTATTCTGAGAAGGTAAGAGCAAATCTTGTCCTGGAGTTCCCTTTATATATCTGAGAACTCGCAGTGCTGTATCCCAATGAGGTTTGCGAGGATCATGCATAAACTGACTGAGAGTACGCACTGAATACACAATGTCGGGTCTGGTAACTGTCAGATAAATTAAACGGCCTACCAAACGCCGATATCTAGTTGGGTCATGCAATGGGTCACCGTCCGTAGGACCCAGTTTCAAGTTTTGTTCCATCGGGAATTTATCTGGTCGTGCCCCTGTAAGACCTGTATCTTGCAAAATATCCAAAGCATACTTTCTTTTTGACATAAAAATTCCACTTTTTGAGCGAGAAAATTCTATCCCCAGAAAATATTTTAATGTTCCCAGATCCTTGATGAGAAATTGTTTAAGCAGGCAACTCTTAAGAAATTTAATCTCATGCTGATCATTTCCAGTTAGAAGAATATCATCAACATAAATAAGTACTGTAGTAAAAGAAGTACCTCGAGCCTTAGTAAACAAAGAATAGTCGGCTTTTGATTAAACATACCCGATTTTCTGTAATGCAGCGGAAAAAGTGAAAAACCAATTTCGTGATGCCTGTTTCAAGCCATAAAGGGATTTATTGAGCCGACATACTAGATGCTTCCCCTGTCGGCGAAGACCAGGAGGTGGAGACATATAAACCTCTTCGTGCAATGCCCCATGGAGAAAGGCATTTTGGACATCAAGCTGATATGTGTACCAGTTTCGAGCTACCGCAACAGTGAGTAGGCAACGAAGAGTAGTGAGTTTGGTAGTTGGTGAAAATGTCTCTTTGTAGTCAATCCCTTCTACCTGGGTGTATCCTTTGGCAACCAGATGCGCTTTATAGCGCTCAATTGTCCCATCAGAATTATATTTGATTTTAAACACCCAACGACAACCAATGGGTTTGTGTCCAGATGGAAGTGGTACAAGAGTCCAAGTCTGATTTCTTTCTAAAGCTTCAAGCTCGGCATTCATAGCCTGTTGCCACAAAGGATTTTCTGATGCCTGTGCATAAGTTGTAGGTTCGACCCGGGAAATAATTTGGGCTAAAAAGGTACGGTGATTAGTGGAAAAACGGGACAAGGATAACAAGGAAGACAAGGGATACCTGGTGGATTTGTGCAGACCTGGATCGGAGGACGAAAGATTGGCCCGTGAAGTCATGTCGTAGTCTGCATGCCATGCCTGATGCTGTTTGGCTCGATCCGATCGCCGAAGAGGAGCGATGGGAGATGGCGGAGGAAGCTGCGAACCGAGTGATGGTGCAGGTGATGCAGTCTCGGAGATGGAATTATTTTCAGGGGTGGATGGAGTTTGTTGAGAAGGTGGAGATGGCAGGCAAGAAGGAGTCGAGTGGTCAACCAGCGATGAATCGGCTGGCAACTCGGGCTGGTTATCGAGATCAATGAGTGGCAAATTGGATGATGATGAATTCGGTGAAGATGAAGAAGCAAAAGGGAAAATATTTTCTCGAAAATGGACATCTCTACTAACAAAGAATTTCTTGGCTTGTAAGTCATAAATTTTGTAACCTTTTTTACCATGAGGATAACCCATAAAAACCCCAGTGATAGCTCGAGAATCAAATTTATGTTTAGGCTGATTATTGGTAGCGAAGCATTGGCATCCAAAAACCCGTAAATGTGACAAAGATGGTGGTTTATTATATAGAACTTCATAAGGTGATTTGTTGGATAATAGTGGTGATGGAATTCTGTTGATCAGATATACAGCAGTACTAATGCATTCCCCCCAAAATTGCAAAGGTGTATAAGATTGAAACATGAGTGATCTGGCAACATTGAGAATATGACGGTGTTTTCGCTCAACCACCCCATTTTGTTGTGGGGTGTAAGCTCAAGATTTTTGAATTTCAATTCCGTGGGTTTGGAAAAAATGACGCAAGGGGAGAAATTCTGTCCCATTATCTGTGCGTATAATTTTAACAACTGTCTGAAATTGAGTTTGAATGAATTTAACGAAATTGGTTAATAAAAATTCCATTTCTGATTTATGTTGCATGAAATATACCCAAGTGCATCTGGAAAAATCGTCAACAATAGTTAGAAAAAAACGAGCACCTGAATGAGTAGGCAATTTATGTGGACCCCAAACATCATAGTGTAAGAGTGAAAAATGAGATTTTGTTGAAATAGAACTTATTGGAAAAGGTAAGCGTGTCTGTTTTGCCTTTGGACAGATACTACAATTATTGAAAGGTTCAATATTATTTGGTAAAAAAACAGATAATAATTTAAAACGGGAAGCAGATGGGTGACCTAGGCGCAAATGCCATAGATCAGTAGAGTGAGACACATGACAAGCGGTCGATTCTTTTGAAGGAAGAGACATGTAATACAAACCACCATGCTGTCTACCCGAGCCAATCGTCTTCCCCGTAGCCAAGTCCTGCAAAATAAAATAGTCAGGGAAAAATATGATGCAACAGTTTAAGGTAGTGGTAAGTTTACTGGCTGAAATTAAGTTTAGGTTAAATGAGGGTACACATAGGACATTTTCTAATTTGAGATCCGGATTAAATGAAACATTTCCAACATGTGTAATGGGTGATGAGGCTCTATTGGGTAGATTTACTGTGGTAATGGCTAAAATTTTTGACTGAGTTAAAAGTGAGGCATCAGAAATAATGTGATCTATGGCACCAGTATCTAAAATCCATGAATGAGTACAACCAGAATTAATAGACACATTGGTTGTTGGGAACAAACCTGCAGTATTAGCATAAACATTACTATTACCAATGGACTGATTCTGATTCAGTGCAGCTACTGCTTGAGCCAATTGCTGGAGTTGTGCAGTGGTGAGATTCGGAAAAGGGGCTGTTGTTGTTTCGTCAACCGAATGGCCTGAATCAGTCATGTTGACCGATGGTTGGTTGTTGCGCCAGGCCGGACGTCCCCCTCGGGACTGATTAGAACGTCCACCCTGGTTATTTTTCAGTTAACAATGATCTTCCGTGTGCCCTCTCTTATCACGAAACGTGCAGTGAAACTTGAGAGTGCGACACTCTTCAATAGTATGCCCGGATCTATTACAATGGTCACAAGATTTTTCTTTTGATGATTTGGACTGCGAGCCTTTTCCCTGCACGGTAGTAGCAACAGTGAAATTTTCTGTGGAATCAGAAGTTACCTGCCGTTGCATTTCTTCCTGGACCACTAGTGAATAAGCCTGGCGCACATTAGGCAACGGTGTCATCATCAAGATATTAGATCTGACAATTTTATAAGAGTCATTGAGACCCATCAAGAATTGCATCAATTGATCTTCTTCTCGCTGTTCAAGATGCGATTGATGCTGACTGCATGTCAACGGCGCGCGATACGCCTCAAGTTCTTCCCACAAAGTTTTAATTTTGGTATAATAAATAGCCACATTCATTGTACCTTGTGCTATAGTTGCAATAGATTTTTGGATCTGATAAACAGCAGGGGCATTTTTTTGACAAAATTGATCACGAAGGTCAACCCATACCTGACGTGCTGATTTAGCATGGATAATACCTTCTGCAATATCTGGCTCCACTGAATGTGTCAACCAGGAAAGTATCATACTGTTGCATTGATTCCAGGCTTCAAATTCGGCGGGTTCATCCTCCTGTGACGGTTCCTCTATTGTGTCGTCTATGAAACCCATCTTTTTTTCTTCGCAATAAGGGCATGACTTACTGCTTTGCTCCATGATTGATAATTTATCCCGTTCAATTTGGTGGGAACGAGAACATGGCCAGGCTGATCTGAATGATGAATGTAATATGGATGTGATTGATCCATGTTAGGGGTTTTGGAAGATGATTTTTGTTTGGGGGTAGACTCGTTGTCCGTCATAGTCGACGTTGGCGCAGGGAGAAGAAAAGAAGGTTTTTTTTTCTTTTTTTTTTTTATGAACACCAGGAACCGTGCTCTGGTACCATGACAGAAATGGAAAAGATAATTGATATGAGAATTGTGTCTCTCATTAAGCAATAGACAGTGTTTAAATAGATACAATTGGCCTAATCTACTCCTTAACTACAGGAAAGAAAAAGGAAAAAATATCACAACTTTAATTGTAAATAATCTAACTATGGCAAGAGATAATTATATACAACAAACATGTAATTTTCTAATATTGTTCTCATCAAAAACAACATCACAACTAATAACAATTTTGTTAGTGACAGGATTGTACAGTTTATAAGCTTTTGAATAATCACTAACACCAAGAAATATGCATTTTTCTTCCTAGTCATCGAGCTTTGTCCTCTTTTGGTCCGGAATGTGAGCATAAGAAATACACCCAAAAATTCTGAAATGATCTACATTAGATTTTCTTTCACTCCATGCCTCCTCTGGGGTCATGTTTTGAACAACAAATGTGGGGCTTCTATTCAAAACATGAATGCTCCAATTGATTGCTTCAGCCAGAAATGTTTCAGCAAGCTGCTTTTCATCGCACCATATTCAAAATAGTGCGATTTTTTCGCTCACAAACTCCATTTTGTTGAGGCTACGGATGTAGTAAGCTGTCTCTTGATTCCATGAAACTCACAAAAATTAGCAAATTCTTGCAAGTTGTATTCTCCACCACGATCAGTGCGAAAAACTTTTATCTTGCTACCAACTTCATTTTCAGCGAGGACTTTAAAATTTTTAAAAGAAGAAAAATATACCCCCACGTTTTTCGACTAAAATCATCAATGAATGTCATCAAGTATCTTTTACCTCCATTAGATGATAGATTTATTGGCCCGCAAAGATCAGAGTGAATCAACTCTAAGTGCTTCTTTGCTCTCCATGATTTTTCTTGTGGAAACTGATCTCAGTGTTGTTTGCTAACAACTTATTCTTCACAAACTTGAGAAGGACTTTGAATTTTAGGGAGACCTTTCAACATATTTTTCTGCTGCAATGTTTTGAGACCACCGAAATTTAGATGTCCGTAGCGGAAGTGCCATAGCCATACCTCGTCCTTCACTTTAGCTGAAAAACATGATTGAGAAATGTGGTTGAGATACAACGGAAACATTCGATTTGTTGTCATGTTGACTTGAGCAATTAAGCCCACTTTTCTAACTTGAATGCGGCAAACTCCATCATTGCCTTCTCTTGGAGTTGTCCAACACTAAACATGTTTGTTTTTAAGAGTGGTACAAAAAAAACACATTAGAGATTATTTGAGTAACATTCTTCTTGGTGTGAATCTTCACAGTGCCTTTGCCCAATTACATCTACTTTAGAATTATCACCAAATGAAATTGTGCTTTGGAATGCTTCATCCAAGTCATGAAACATTGTCTTATCTCCACACATATGGTTGATGTAACCCGTGTCTGAATACCATATATTCTGATGGATTTGTCCCTTCTCATGACATGCCATTAAGATAGCTTCTTCTTCCTTTTTCTTTTCTGCAAAATTTGATTTAGCACAATTATTTTTGTTAAGAATATTAGTTCTGCATCCATACTTGTAATGACCATACCTGTAACATCGATAACATTCAATTTTTGACTTCTCCATCATCATGCTCCAATGATCATAGCGACCATTAAAACGTGGAATAGCAGGTTGCACAAAGTTTTCAGTAGTCATCGAATATCACTGCGTGTTTCTCCTAACCTTCTGGTTTTGGTTTTCACTCTCACACTATCCCCGTGTTTGCACTCAAAATAACCAAACCTCTGGTACCACTGTCAAGATATTAGAGTATTAACATTGAAGGTAAAGTACTCAATAGATTAATAAACTTGGCCTTTAAATAGGCAAATACACAAACCAAAAATTACTTGAAAGTAGCAACAAACTTGACCACTATCTTAAAAACTATGTTCACCTTATCAAGACTAATTTGCATCTTAATAAACTTCCTAATAACAAGGAACTAATAAAGACCAATTCAAATACTACATGACTCAACATGTAATTCATCCCAAAATTGAAGACAATGGCCTATTTTAGCAGGTAAGTGAACTAAAATATTGATCCTTTTAAACATGGAAGAATAAAAACAAAAGATAAGAGAAAAATACAATGAGGTAAACTTACGAAAATGTTAAAATATTCACCTTAGACAACTTTTAATATGTCCATCGATGATGTATAATGATCTCACCCTTTGAAATTATGAAACATGAAATTAATAAATATATTATATATCTGACATATCAGCAGTAAACATATAGTAATGTGTCCATGGTGGCTAAGTTAGTGAACACATATTAATGTGTTCATGGTGGATAAGTTAACAAGACTGAGCAAACTTAATTAGAGGACAAAAAAGAACTTTTTTTAACTTTATTTATTTATTAATTAATATTTTCAGATGGAGTAAATGCAAGATTTAGATGCGGCATGATCAAGGGATTAACCTGTTTATATTTAGGTAATTCATTTCATTGAGTATAATTGTCAGGAAATTCTCCAAGAAACACACAAAAAAACCTTGCAATTCACAAGCCTTCAAATCTTTAGATCGATTGCAAATCAATCTCAATCAAACCACAACAAGATCGAACAACGAGAACAAGGCGATATACGTGGTTCGGCGTAAAAAGCCTACATTTGCAAATCTCAAACTCTCAAATATGACTAACAGTCTATCTTCTAGCTCATTCCTTTCTCTCTCTAGAATGCTAAACTCAATAATAAAACTGACCCACTATAGACTCATATTTATAGAATCCATAGCAACAAGAATGACTGAAAACGATCAAGAATCGAAACAGATATCCTAACAGAAAACCGCCAACTTGGAAGCAGAGAAAACTGATTCAGGGTTATGCATTTCCAAGCTTCTGATTGGCTGAGACTCCAAGAGAATATAAACTGATAAGAAACGCACTTCACATATGACAACTTAATAAGTGAAAATGCGGTTTTGACACTACTCAGCAAAAATATTAGAAATTGGGCTAACACTTTTATCAATAATAAGATCGAGTAACTGCATGTTTTAGTTTATCTACATAGGATCAAATACACATTTCTGTAGGTAAGTGTGTGTATAATGGACCAGATTGTGATATACACTAAATTAAAGTTATTATGTATAGTAAAACATATCGTTAATTTAGACCAGTTTTATCGGTTATATTTACATATAAGGTAATCAGATAATCAACTAACTGAATTCATCATATGATTAATATGGATTAATAAATCGGAACAATTGCAAGGACCAATAATTGATAAACAGGACAAATTAATATTAGAGAGAGAATTATCTCATGTAGTTATACATCAAGACATTTGTTTCTAATGTATATATAAATATCTAGATACATAGATATAAATATGCATGTATCACAATTTGTAAGTGTTTGAGCAATATATTCAGCGTGTGCACTACAATAATAATACTAACATAAATTATTTTGGGGTGGAATTAATTAGGAGATTCGAGTGTAGCTTTGGAGATGACCTCAAAAGCATGTTCAATACAAGACTTCAATTTATTTGAATCAATGTAACCTTTCTCTGTTGTTATTGCGATTCTCAACTTCTCCACATAGCTAACCATGGTTATCGATATGCTCTGCGAAAAATTCAAATATTAAATCGTATATAGCATTCCTTTAATAAGATGAATAATTCAAATTCTAAATAGAAAACTAGAATTACCATTGCCTCTTTAAGGATTTATACCAATTAGACAAAACTAGAATTACCATTGCCTCTTTAAAGATTTATACCAATTAGACCCACATAATATCCTTTCTACAAAAATAAATCATACTTCTTTTTATATAGAAACCAAATAAACCGTTAAATTAATAATAAAGTTGATTGGTCAATGTTGCCTGAAAACGAAATTAAGTTCTAAAGTAATAATACATGAATTTATACTTGATGACGAGCTATAGTCGAAATCCAAATTTAGGCGTTAGCTAGACATGTGAATCATTATAATATTTTCCTAAAAAATTAAACACAAAAACTTGCATGTATCCTTCCGTGATACGGATCCTTTTAATCTTTTTGATTACAAAAAATTAAACACAAAAACTTTCATGAGACGAATCCTTTCGATCCACAAACAAACTCATTTTCACAAATTTACATATGAATTGTGAAGTATAAATTGTAAGACGTGAAGTGTGAATTGTGGGTTGACCCGTTTCACGTAAGATAACCCGTGAAACGGTCCCACTCAAAATTAAAAATAAAGTTGGTGTAAAAAAACAGAATTTGTGTAAAATATGTAGTGCAATAGGTGGTGGTACCTGAGGGGGGCCCGCAACGACAAAGTACAATCCTTTAACAGGTTGATTAGCCAATGCCCCCTGCTCCACGGGCCCTATCAAATTCGAAATAGCCATGCTTGTGTTCATTAGTGTCGCATGTATATATCGAGCTGTTGCCTGTTAACATTAGTTTCTTTGTTAAAATTCTTGAGGTATTTAAAATCAACAATCTCAATGGCGATTTCTATAATAGATTAAATTTTAGAGGCAATTTTTGTAATTAATCTGATTCTAACATGACCATGTCAAACTATTCAAAAATAACACGTAATGAGATAAACTCAACAAATTACTGTTTGGAATAACATGACCGTTACACGAATCATGTTACGTGATATAGTCAGCCCACAACCCGCACTTCACAATTCACATATAAATTAGTGAAAATGAGTTTGGTTTGTGGGTAAAAAGGATCTGTCACATGAAACTATTTGTAAGATCGTCTCACACAAGGTTTTGTGCATTATTATAAACGTAAAACAATCACATGTAATTGTGAAATGAAAAAATTGATAAATAGTGTAGATAAAAAATGAACAAGCGACCTACGTTTTAATTATTTTTAATGCAGTGAATATCAACCAAAGAAAATAGTTTTCAAGTCTCACTCAATCTAGATAAGCATTAATTAAAAATTACAAATGTTTTTTTTTTCTTAAACCAAAAATTAAAAATGTTTAATAAAACTTCTCATAATTGTTGATCCCCTGCTCGTCCGACCTGACCAGTTTCCCGAGTGAGGGAAAACCGAGGATTGAACCGAGCCAAAGTTATCCTCGAGATGGTCGGACCGACCATAATGAATGACCCGAGCAGAATATCTGCGGTCCTGGGCAACTCGGTTTGATCAGTAGTGCCGACTAGAATGGGAGGATCCGACCACAGCATCCAGGAGGCAGGATCCGGATGAGCAGTAGAGAGTTTGAGTATTCCAGGAGGCTTTCGTAAAAGGAAAGAAATCCGAAACCAAATCATATCCGATTTGGATATGATTTAGTCCGATTTTAACTTATTTAGACCCTAAATCCTAGGGATTTATTTCTTATTGTTCAAGTAATGTATCTTAGTTTTAGCCTATAAATAGGGCCCTAAACCCTCTCAACGGGGGGATCCGAAATCATAGTATTCAAAGCACTTAGAGTTGTTTTCTCTCAATCTGATATAATAAAACGTTCTGACCGACCAACATTAGCCGACTAGAACAAGCCTAGCAAATTCGCCCGAGTAGGCACCAGGCACAGTTTTTCTCTTACTTTATTTGATTTTTCGTATTATTTGTTCGGTTCAACTTACCCGAGCCGAACCGACTTTTTTGGTGTTAGGCTAGGATTTTGTACTTTACAAAATCTGACGTCAACATTTTGGCGCTAGGAGGGGGCATTTGAAATAACAACACATAGCTCCATGACTCAGAACATGCTTAAAAATCGTGAAGACGTGGGGGACTCGCCTGATCCCCAAACGCCGAACCTGATTCCCGGCGGGTCAGGTCAGCACCTGCCACATGACGCCCTGGGAGTAGTGACTAACACACCACATGGAAGGATCCCACTGGGCATCCCCTTAGCAGCCGAGCCCAGAGGGATCGAGATGACCTCCGAAGAAATAAAAACCATGATGTCTCAACTTAACGAGTGGCTGAAGGAAGCTGAGGCTAGATAGAAGAACAAGATGATTCACGATCTTGAGGATACTCAATCCTCAGACGAGCCGAGGAACAAACGGAAGGATAAGGGAAAAGATGTAATGACTGAACGACGATCAGGAAGAGCGATACTTGAGGAAAGTCGATCAGGAACCCAAATCTGCCCGACCCGATTTGTAGCTCAAACCAAAACTCGGAGTGTGTTTGACCGACTTGGTCCAGCCTCGGCTCGCGAGGCCAAAAAATCGATAAAAACACTGGATTTCGAGAATGAGTATCGACGAGATGAGAAGAGGACACACAGCCACTACTCAGTAGACGAGGAGGAGTAAGAACAGAGGCTCAAACAAAGGCTGGCTGAAATTGAGGCTAAAAAGCCGAGGCTCGAACAAGAAAGGAGGCGAAAGAAGGCCTTACCTTTTGTAGATCGGATCTCAAATCAGATCACTCCCACTAAATTTAAAGTACCACCGATTGGCCTTTATAATGGAAAAACCGATCCGAATTCACATGTAGATAAGTATACCTCATGGATGGAGCTTCAGGGAGTATCCGAGGAGCTCATGTGGAAAGCCTTTCCATTGACGCTCGGCGACCGAGCTCAGAGATGGTTTCGATCATTACCAGATTCTTCGATCAAAGGATGGGAAGAACTGACCGATCTATTTCTCACACAGTTCATGGGATCAAAAACGAGGTCCACCCCGAAAGAAAGACTGGTGAATATTAAGCAGGGAAAAGACGAGTCCCTAAGGTCTTACATGGACAGGTTCAACAAGCTCATTCTCGAAATGGAACACATTTCTGATGACACTGTACTGATGGCGATCATGGTCGGCCTCTGTCCAAAAACGAGGTTCTGGTGGAACGTCCATGAACAGGGCCCCAAGACATATCATGATTTCCTGAGCCGAGCTGAGAGATATATCGGGGCCGATGAGGCAATACTGGAGGAAAGACCAAGCCAGGAAAGGGGGGAAGAAAAGGAGAAAAGGAAGAACACACCTTTCAAGCCCCCGGGGGAGTTTAAGGTTTACCAAAGCGAGGAATTGGATCGGGTCAGACGTATCCTGACAGTACGTCCCGCCCAAGTACTTACCGAGCTTCAAGGCCAGAACATGCTGCCCGTCCCGAGGCCAATGAAAGTCGATCCTGCTCGTTTAAATCAGAATAGATACTGCCAATACCATAAAGCTCCAGGCCATAATACGGATAGGTGCAGAGCTCTTCTGATTGAGCTCATGAGGTTGATTGAACGAGGTCACCTCAAGGAGTACGTTAAAAATCCTGAACAGAGGCTACAACAACCTCTACCACCACCTCAGCTCGGAGCAATCCGAGAGGTTCACACGTTGGTGAATAATAATTATGGGGAACAGAGGTTGTCCAAGAGAATGAGAAGGGAGCAGATCAGGGAGGCCAGAAATGGATACCAACGATGTAACCCACCGAGGACAGAATTGATCCACACACCTATTACATTCACCGAGCACGATTCCAAATGGAGAGTACAACCTCACAGCGATGCTTTGGTGGTATCGTTAAACATTGGTCTGACGATGGTCCACAGGGTCCTCGTCAATACAGGGAGCTACGCTAACATTCTCCATTTGAATACTTTCAAAAGAATGGGACTCCGAGAATTCGATCTGCGACCTTGCTCGGATTCAATCCAAGGGTTCGGAGGTCAAATAACACGAACGATCGGTACGTGTGAGCTGAAGGTCGTGTTCGGAGCCGGAGAAAAGACTGTCCACACCACGACCGAGTTCAAAGTAGTGGACGTGAACTCGGTCTATAACGCAATTTGGGGACGCCCACTCTTGGCCAAGATTAAGACAGTCATATCAATTCATCACCTGACAATCAAATTCCCGATCGGGGATGATGTATATGTAATCCGAGGCAATCAAACGGCAGCTCGGGAATGTGAGTCGGGTTTGAAGCTAAGAGAACTCAACGTGATTGAACAAATGAAAGTGCATGAAATGGCAGAAATGGGGAATCAGATCTTAAGCTCGGGGCTAGTGGACGGCCCGGAACTCATCGAGCTAGACCCCGACTCCGAACTGAAGCTCGACCAAGCAGAAAAGGTATGGCCATCCAGTACCCCAGAGGTTAGCACAAAGTCCGGGATAGTCGACCAGAAATCAGATGAGGAGATAGCCGACCAGGAAGTTACATGGAAGACCTTGGATCCCAAGATGGAAAGACCAAAGAAAAGGGTCACATCGATGGAAGAACAGGATGTGGTCCGACTGGATGAGAGCAGACCTGAGCTGGAGCTCAAGATTGGAAGAAATTTAAGAGAGCCGTTTAGGGGAGAACTCATAGCTTTCCTAGCCAAGAACACCGACGTTTTCGCCTGGTGTCATAAGGACATGGAAGACATCCGACCAGAAGATGCATGCCATCATCTGAATATCGATCCCACTGCCAAACCAGTAGTACAAAAAAGACGAAGGCTCAGTCCAGACAGGTATGAGGGATTAGAACTAGAGGTCCAGAAGCTGCTCGGAAATGGTTTCATAAGGGAATGTGAATATGCAGTCTGGGTTGCCAACCCAGTTCTGGTAAAAAAGACCAACGGAGCATGGAGACTGTGTGTGGATTTTACCGACCTCAACAAAGCTTGCCCCAAGGATTGTTTTCCCTTGCCAAACATTGATCAGCTGGTCGACACAACGGCAGGTCACGAAGTAATGAGCTTCATGGATGCTTGCTCGGGGTATCATCAAATCCCGATGGCCGAGCATGATCAGCGACACACCACATTCATCACCGACCGAGCTCAATATTGTTACAAAATGACGTCTTTCGGCCTGAAAAATGCTAGGGCTACTTATCAAAGACTGGTCAATAAAATGTTTGCAGCTCAGATAGGTAAAACCATAGAGGTGTATATAGACAATATGCTGGTGAAATCAAAGAAATTGGAGGATCATGTGGCCGACCTAGCAGAAATGTTCAACATACTGAGGAAATACAGGATGAAGCTCAATCCAAAGAAATGCTCGTTCGGAGTCAGCTCGGGAAAATTTTTGGGATATATGGCGAGCCAGCGAGGAATCGAAGCTAACCCCGAGAAGATTGATGCAATAATAAAGCTGACACCTCAGAGGAGAGTGAAAGATGTGCAGAGCTTAACAGGAAGGGTTGCCGCACTGAACAGATTCATATCAAGGTCGACTGACAAATGTAAACCGTTCTTTAATCTGATCAAGGATGGAAAATTTGAGTGGAATAGTGAATGTGAAAAGGCATTGGAAGAGCTGAAGAAATCCCTGATGGAGGCCCCTATGCTCGCAAAACCTGAGGTCGGAGAAAAATTACAGCTCTACCTAGCAGTATCGTCCTATGCGATCAGTGCAGTCTTAGTACGAGCAGAAAAAACAGCCCAGCAGCCGGTGTATTATGTTAGCCAATCTCTCCATGACGTCGAGCTCAGATATCCAGCCATGGAGAAACTCGCATATGCTCTGGTCATTTCGGCCAGGAAATTAAAATCGTACTTTTTGGCCCATCAAGTCGAGGTACTAACGAACTTTTCCTTGAAACAGGTCCTCGCCCGACCTGATTCGTCAAGCCGACTACTGAAATGGTCCGTCGAGCTCGGGCAATATGACATCCAGTACTCCCCAAGAACAGCAATCAAAGGACAGGCCCTAGCAGATTTTATTGCCGAATTCACTCCTACAATCGTACAAGAGGAGGAAAAAATCGAGAGGCCTTGGAAAATGTTCATGGACGGGTCGTCAACACAGGCAGCAACCGAAACAGGAATCGTACTCATCAGCCCCATAAATAAGTATTTCTGCTCGGCCCTAAGATTCAAGTTCCCAGCAACAAACAACAAAGCAGAATATGAGGCTTTACTGGTCGGATTAGAAATGGCGAAACAATTCGGAGTGGACGATCTAGAAGTGTTCAGCGATTCACTTCTAGTCGTCAACCAAGTTTCGGGGGAATATGCCGCAAGAGATGACAAGATGGCGAGATACCTAAGGTCGGTGGAACTGGCCCTGGCAGACTTTAAAAGGATCCGAGCCGAACAAATCCCAAGAACCAAGAATATCCAAGCTGACGCCTTAGCTCGACTCGCAACAAGTGATGGAGCAGAAGACATCGGGTCAGTAAATATCGGGATGATCGAGAGCTCGGTCCTCAACCAAAAGACAATATATGTTACCGAGCATAATAGCAATTGGATGACCCCGATCATCCAGTACTTGGAAGGGGGGAAGGAACCCGATGATCAGATCGAGACTCGAAGGTTGAGGATACGGTCTGTTTGCTACACACTACAAGGAGGAATTTTGTACAAAAGGGGTTTTTCCTTACCTTTATTATGATGCTTAGACGAGCAAGAAGCTGATTATGCCCTGAGGGAAGTTCATGAAGGAATTTGTGGAAATCACACCGGTGGACAAGCTCTGGCCTTCAAAATCATTAGACAGGGATACTTCTGGTCGAGCCTAAAAAAAGACGCGATCAATTTCGCAAGGAGATGCGAAAGATGTCAGAAATGCGCACCTCTAACAAAATCCCCGGTAGAAGAGCTGAACTCAGTAATGGCACCCTGGCCATTCGTAAAATGGGGAATTGACCTGATTGGACCCCTACCAACGGGCAAAGGAGAAGTGAGGTTTGCAGTGGTAGCCGTTGATTATTTTACAAAATGGGCAGAGGTCGAGCCGTTCGTCAAAATAACCGAACCAAAGATCACCGATTTCATTTGGAAGTCTATCATATGTCGATGTGGCATTCCACACTCTTTGGTCTCTGACAATGGCCGCCAGTTCGACTCGGTGGGCTTCAATGAATTCTGTAGGAATCTTGGCATCAAAAAGCTGATCTCCATCCCATATCACCCTCAGGGCAATGGCCAAGTAGAGACAATAAACAAGATCATCAAACACACTTTGAGGGCGAAACTTGAAAATCTGAAGGGATCCTGGGCGGACAAATTACCAGGAATCTTCTGGTCTTACAGAACAACAACCAGAACTTCTACAGACGAGACTCATTTTTCCTTGGCTTTTGGGTCGGAGGCCGTCATCCCAGTCGAGATCAGCATCCCGACATGGAGGACTCAGAACTTCGAATAAAAGAATAACGAAGTTGCTATGCTGACCAGCCTTGACTTGTTAGAAGAAAAAAGGCAGGAGTCCGAGCTCAAGAATTCGATCTACAAACAAAGAAGTGAGAGGTACTACAACACCAGGGTCCGAGCCAGGAAATTCGATGTCGGGGATCTGGTTCTCAAAAAAGTGTTCCAACACACGAAGGAGCTTAATTCCGGGCCACTCGGACTAAATTGGGAAGGGCCATATCAGATAATCTGAGTGCTGACCAGAGAGGCATATGAGATAGCCGACCTAAACGGAAAGAAGCTGCCTAAGCCATGGAACGCCGAGCACTTGAAGAAATATTACCAATAGTGTTAGGAATTTTTTCCTTGTAAATATTACTATTCTTCCACAATTTCTTCGTTTGAATAAACAAGTAGTTCATTTTTAATTAATGTTGTAAATTAGGGCTCCGGCTCAATCCGAGCTTGTTCAACGAGCTCGGGTTCTGAATCTGAATTAGGGCTCCGGCTCAATCCGAGCTCGGGTTCTGAATCTGAATTAGGGCTCTGGCACAATCCGAGATCATTCAACGAGCTCGGGTTCTGAATCTGAATTAGGGCTCCGGCTCAATCCAAGCTCATCCACAAAGCTCGGGTTCTAAATCTGAATTAGGGTTCTGACTCAATCTGAGCTCATTTAACGAGCTCGGGTTCTGAATCTGAATTAGGGCTCCAGCTCAAACTGAGCTCGTTTAACGAGCTCGGATTCTATATATGACCTGGGGGCTTATACTTGATCCAAACTCTTACCTAAAGTTCGGGTCCCGACTAGTGGCTCTATACCAAAGTCCGAAATTAAAATCAGAAGTCATCGTTTGGCAGCGTCAAGAATAAGAATCTACTAGCTGAGCAAGAATATGTTTTTATTTACAGAAATATAGAAAAGATCATTCGGGTTATTTAGTAAAATACACGAGCTGAACAAAAATATAGAACGAAATGAGCATAAATATGTTTTCATTTACAAGAATAGTCCGGTTTGGAGGCCGACACCTCTTACAAAAGGTAGAAAGCTGAACAACTATAACACGAAAGACCTGAACTAAACAAAAACGGAGGACAAGGATTGATATCTCCGAAAAAGAGAGCAACGAGGGATAGAGGGAAATCCCGGGCACGAACAAGAGGTGCAATGAGGGATAGAAGCTACAGGTCGGTAACTTCAATCACTTCTTCGCCACCTACCTCAGCTGGCACCGAAGCCGCCTCCGCACTTGCTGCTGCTCCGCCCGAGCTACCCGCAGCGCCATCGCCACCACCATCGCCGCCGACCTCTGCCGGAGGGGTGGGCATTGATATGAAGTCGATGGGAGGAGCAGGCTTGAGAAGGTGCTCCGACCCCGAAGGCAGGTATTCCGACAGCTCCTCCATCATCCGAAGATGATAGGCCAGAAGAGGCTGCTTTTCCAGGAAGGCGGCCAAAGCAGACATCAACGGCCCGTCATCCACACCGGCAGCTCGGTTGGTCTGGATGTTGTCCATGAAGGACAAGATGTAGGTCAGAATACTCTCGTATTTGTATTCTGCTGACGTCTTGAACTTCTGACAAACCGCCATCTCATCCGGCGGTGTAACCCGGGCCTCCTCCAGCTCGGCACGGAGCCGAGACACCTCCATCGTCAGGTCAGACACCCGCTGCCTGTCGATCTCGGCAACTCGGGTCACCGTCTCAAGCTCCTCCTGAGAAGAGGCCAGCTTGGCGGTCATGGTGGCCTCCTCGTCCCTAGCCTTGACAAGATCGGTCCGGACCTTCTGCAGCTCGTCCCGTCGCCGATCATGCATTGCCCGAGCAGCATGATGGGAGGCTTGGGCCTTCCAAGCAAAAATAGAAGCCTGGGAGAGCAGGATGGCGGAGCAGTAGTCAAGGTCGACACCAGTCATTTGATTGGCGTAGCCCTCCAGTTCCTCGGTCCAGGCCCGAGCAGGTGCTTCCATTGTCTCCCCTACCCCATCGGGGAGATTAGTGTCGTCGTCGGGGGAGCGAGCTCGGCTGAAGCTGCTTTGGAAGGGGGGCCTCCTCCCCAACCATTCCTCGGTCTCCGTCACCCGCTGAGGATCCCAGCCGGTGACGCTCATAGACCCGACTAAATGTGACTCTTGGCTGGGGACGGGTCGCGGTCAGGGAGCCAATCGGCCGACTCCGGAGGGTCCTCCCTCCTCAATGCGAGCCCTCTTGCTCGCCCCCTGATCGGAGCTCGACGGCTGCCTGATCGGAGCATCTCGGGACTGTGCGGGACGGCTGGAGCCGCGCCCCCGTGAGGAAGTCTGAGCCCCCCGAGTTGGGGCTGACGCACACTGCGAGCGTTGGCGGAGGCGTTCAGCAAGATCCATCCTCAGAACAATACCCTGGTCGGGGAGGGATACTGGAAAATTAAATAACCCGATCAGTCAAAAGATGCAAGGAAATCAAATAACAGATATGGGCCTGACCTGAACAGGATATACATACCTTGCACTGGACTGGGGAAGACTCTGAACGGCGATATCAAGCCGGCAGCTAGGAGGTTCTCCTCGGAGAGCAACGCTTTGTGGTGTCTCTGGTTGGCAGGAGAGAAGTCGCACAGATAGTGTATCTTCTGCGAGAAAGAGTCGTTGATCACCAGGTTCCTGGGAGGAGTCTCTGCAGAACAAAGAAAAGTTAAAAGATTAGAGGAGACGTCAGCAGACTAGAAAAAAAAGACGTTAAATACCCTGAGCATTGCCAAATTGTGTGGGGTATCTAGCCCGAGCAGCTTCATCCGCCCATGCCCTGCGCCAATCCTTAATTGACGAAGACAAGCACCGCACTAACACTGGTCAGTACTTCCGTACCAACGCGTAGTAGAAGTGGTTCTTTAGACCAAGAGTCAGCTTCAGTCTGAACATCCACGCCACTTCGTGGGGGCTCGGCACTCCGAGGCCAAAATGCCAGAACATCACCACCAGATCGATGAGTGATGACTAGTCGTTGGGGTGAAGCTGACCCGACGCGATTCCCCAATGCTCAAGGTATCTAGCAAGAGTGGGAACAAGGAGGAAGCGCAGTCCCGCCTCGAGAGCTCGGACGCTGATAGCGACGTGCCCGGCTGGCGGTTGATCCATCCGATCCATGGGGTGAGGAAGGGTTAGTGACACGCTCTCTGGGATCGAGAAGAGCACGCGGCATTTGAGCAGCTCGACCGAGGTGACGTAGGCTAGACAGTCGAAGGCCTCAGAGTTTCGGCTTGGGGCGCTTTGCCAAATTGGAGGCCTGATAATTGAACCTCGAATTGGGATTCCCTCAGGGATAACGGAATCGCCATGCCCCGATGTACTGACTTCACCGGAGCTGCGTACTGGATGACTCGGGCCGGCGTGCTCGACGAAGGGAATATTAACCAACTAACCGGCAGGGACATTATCTGGGTCGGACGAGGAGGTATCGGACGAGCTGGACGTCCACGAGAACGATGGCTCGGAATCGGGGCTAGCCCCCTGGTCATAATCTCGGATCGACTCGCTAGAACTCGAAGCCATAAGTTAGAAGAAAGAATAAATATATACCTTGCAGGGCTGTAGAGACGGGAATTCTTGCACGGGAATTTTAGAACGGTATGTTTTGCTCGGAGTAGAGAGGAAAAATAGCAAGGATTCGGAGTTCGCAAAGAGTGAAGGTGGAAAAATGACTTAGTCTCTCACCTATTTATAGAAGACCATCGCGACTCTTCGACTTCCAGACGTGCAGATGACGACACATGTCCTCTTTTGGCGGGAGAAAGTGGCGCCTTGACAGATCGTTAAGTTGGACGAGCAGACTACCTGGAGATATCGGATCCCGATCAGAGTGGATCTCTCATCGCGACCCGAGGGGCTAGTGTTGATCCCCTACTCATCCGACCTGACCAGTTTCCCGAGTGAGGGAAAACCGAGGATTGAACCGAGCCAAAATTGTCCCCTAGATGGTCGAACCGACCATAATAAATGACCCAAGCAGAATATCTGCGGTCCTGGGCAACTCGGTTTGATCAGTAGTGCCGACCAGAATGGGAGGATCCGACCACAGCATCCAGGAGGCAGGATCCGGATGAGCAGTAGAGAGTTTGAGTATTCCAGGAGGCTTTCGTAAAAGGAAAGAAATCCGAAACCAAATCATATCCGATTTGGATATGATTTAGTCCGATTTTACCTTATTTAGACCCTAAATCCTAGGGATTTATTTCTTATTGTTCAAGTAATGTATCTTAGTTTTAGCCTATAAATAGGGCCCTAAACCCTCTCAACGGGGGGATCCGAAATCATAGTAATCAAAGCACTTAGAGTTGTTTTCTCTCAATCTGATATAATAAAACGTTCTGACCGGCCAACATTAGCCGACCAGAACAAGCTTAGCAAATTCACCCGAGTAGGCACCGGGCACAGTTTTTCTCTTACTTTATTCGATTTTTCGTATTATTTGTTCGGTTCAACTTACCCGAGCCGGGCCGACTTTTTTGGTGTTAGGCTAGGATTTTGTGCTTTACAAAATCTGACGTCAACAATAATGAAATTTGATTGACAAGCATCTGTGAAAAATTGACCACTACATATGAGCTACTTAATTTGGTCATTTAATACTTGTATCGAGTCATTTCACAAAATAAATTTTTAAATACAAATATCTTTAAAAATATCAAAGAATATATAACAGATAAAAAATTATCTTATGAAAGTAAGAAGATGAAATGACATACCTCATGACCTCTTATTTTTCTTATGAAATTAAGAAGTTGACCAGTGAGAAAAACCGCAGCAGAGTTCTTCTGTCGTTTGATAGTTCGATGAGCTTTGTTAATGAAGCTTAGTGGATCTTGAATCTCTGATTCATTCAATTTTGGTATAGAAACTTGCAAGAATGCAAAACGATTTCCCCATGTCATTTCGGTACCTGGTTTAATCATTTCTTTAACTGATTTATACCCTCCAATGGCCCTGGTGTTGAGCAACACTAAAGTTGTTGATTTTGCTTCACCTGATCCTGAACTTATTTTTTGCATGTATAATCTTGTTCCGTACATAACTATTCCCGTGATCACATCATTAATTGTCTGTAAATTAACGATAAATATATATTTAAAAAAAAAAAAAGAAGAGAAGAAGACATGTTGGTATCGTGCGTTGATTATAATAAGGTTATTAGGAATATTTCGATTTCTCTAGTCGACATCGAACAGAAGCTAAGTTATTGTCATGTTTAAGATTTAAGGTTGCGATAGCCTGACAAATTCCTTTGAAGAATTAATAGTGAGAAATTTTCAGAATAAGTAATCAAGGAGATATATATGATCGAGGACTGAGGAGTGAAATTAGATGTATATTTTTTGTCGTAGAGTTTTTTTCTTTTTTTTAGGAAAATATCATAAAGGCATTTCGGTACATATCGTGCAGTTTTTCCTTCTTTTGTTAGGAGGTGTTTGGTTGATCTGTGAAATGGGCTATGAAAAGTGAAAACATGTTTGACAAGTTTTAATGGATATTATTTTTTCCCGAGAAAGTGTATAATGATCACCCATTATTGTTTAATTAGTCAATTTACTTTAAAATAATTATGCAAAAATCAACAGAACTTTCAATAATTAATAATCAATCAAATGCAAGAAATATACTTTCACTGTGCACACGGAATCTTCTATTACATTTGGTGATATATACATATTTTATTCCAATATAATCACTACATGACATGTGTATTCGATGACATCATTATTTATCATTGTCATGTATTAAATGCTATGAAACATAAGATGTAACACAAATGTAATAGAGGACCTAATCCGATAAATACGGATGTATAAAGTTATTCTTGCATGAACGTAAAAAGTAATTAATTAATGGTATAGAGTTATTTTCAAATAAATGCTGCTTCAATTAAATCAAGGTAAAATAATAGTTTAATTTTTATGTTTTAAGATATTATCCTTTTAAAATATCAAAATTAAATAATAAAAATAAATTCAATTTCGTTTGGTAAGTTTAAATTATTTGTGGCTCTATCTTGGAGGGCGACAGTTGGATTGCAAGGGTGGGTGGTGGCTGGCAGTTGAGGTTAGACAAAAATGGGGAAAATGAATAAGTGAAATAATTTTTTTTTATAAAATAGCCCATTTAATAAATAAAAAAAGAAGTTAAAAGTTATAAAATATCCCATGATCTGGTTTTTTATTGAGCAAATTTTAATGTATCTACTGTTTTGTTACAACACAAGCTATGCATTAGTATTTTACTTCGAATTTGTCTCCACAAAAAATCAAATATAGAAGTCTATATCAAAACTATATAAATTTATAATATAAAAATCATAATTCCATAGTATATTTAAATTATGTGTTTCACTTAGCTATTGTGTATTAGGTTTTGTAGCAATTAATGATATTACGGATTGTGTGGTTGTGTATAATGAAAAAATGAAATATACAATAAAAATTATATTGGAACTGATGTGTATGTGTAATGTGTAATTTTATGTCTATAGAAGGATATACTATGGTGATATTTAAGTTAAAATGTCACGTTACATTAAAAAAAATTATAAAAAAATTTAATATCTGATTTGACATAAAGTAACAAAATAAAATAATTCTGAACTTGGCAAATTCATCGTGAATTGCCAACTCCACTCCATAAACACACCTAATCAGAATGCAATATCACAAATCCAAATGTAGCTAGATTTAACATATATGGCAACAAACATTCAACATCTTAATAGCATTAAAAGCACATAGAAAAAGGGAAATAATTGAGAAGAAATATTTACCACATTAAGCTTGTTCTTGATCTCCTTGAGTTGATCAATGGTGAAAGAGGTAGTACTAGTGACAATTGGCTTGAATTCCACTCCATCTTCCCCCGATCTTATCGGGGATTTATCGTCTTTGATCAAACTACTCTTGATCAAGCTCCATCCAAAGTCAAAAGCAGTGTGAACCACACCTGTAAAGAACTTTGGAACTCTATTACAAACAGTGTTTCGTCCCATGTTAGGCGTAGAGTTGGATTGTCGTGAAGGGAACGTTAGTGGCATGAGAGGGTTGTTGACTCGTTGGAGGCACGATAAGAGGGCCCCCATCAACGAGTATCCATCGCCTAGTGAATGATGAAGCTTGAAGACCATGTTCCCAGCTGCATTCTTTGTAGGGTATTTGATTATGTGAATTTCCCATAAAGGTCGATTTTGTGGTAACTGTTCCATTGCTATTTTGGATAGATACTCTGTGAAGCATTCGTCGTAGTATTCGATTGTCATGGCACTTGGGAAAATCGGGACGTTTACATGCTCTTCTAGCTTCACTTCCACCTTCTTCCATTTCCTCGCTCCTTTATTTTCAGTTACCTGCTTGACATCAAGAATTTGGTTAAGTTGGAACGATGTTCGAGAAAAATACTGTCAGGTTGCGTTTGGATTGACAGATTTGAAAGTTGCTTGAAATTAGGTCAGTTAATGAAGCTTGACTAACAGAACTGAACAACGTGAATTAATAGTAAAAAAATACGTTCAAAAGAAAGAAAAACGAAAACTAACCATGATTGAGGAGAAACGAGGATTTATAGCCAAGAAAACATCTCTGAAGAGTTGCAAGATCATGGAATCATCAAAAGGAAATTCAAATTCCAAAACTGCAAGAATTGTGAGAGATAATGCAGAGCTTTTCAAGTATTGAGCACTTGGGCTCATAGCCACCAACTCTTCTTCTTTATGAACCTCCATAATTAATTCTTCTTTTTTTCTCTGACTTTTGTCCCTTGTTTGGTTTCTCGTGCTACTGCAAAGTATTATGGGATTGCTTCATATATATAGGCTGCAGATTAATATGGCTCAATATTGACTGGGTGTATAGTATAAATGTAGATAACATGCAACTATTATGCAATTAATAGATGATTGAGATGGAAATAAAAGAAAAATATATATGCAGTTGTTGTTGGTTGTTAGTTGTTTATTCACACCCTGCGCTCATGAATAGGGTGGCCTTCGCCCCCAACGTTTGAGAAGATGTATTTTTTATCACCTTTTAACATATAATTTTACCTTTCTTAAATTTTTTGACCTCCTAATCTCTATATCTATATATATAATAACAATTACCCCTAAAAGTGGAAATGCCAAAAGTTTTCCACCCATTTTAACTTTCTAATATTAGAAATATCATTAATTATTATTGTTTTTTTCTTAATTTTTGTGATATTAATTGAATTTAAATAATATCCATTTCAAAAAAAAAATCTGATTTTTAATAAAGATATATATGGTATATAAATCTTTTATAAGAGATAAAATGCATCCGCAGACAAATTTATTACTTTATATATATATATATATATATATAGACATGGTATGTAAATCACAATATATGAAATCTAATTAACAAAATGTAATTTTTTACATATATGGAGAGATATGATCTGCAAATCACAAAATTTGAAGTCAACTAAACAAATAACAAATATAGTCATATTTAAATCTTGGATAAGCATATTTACACAAAACATACATCTACATAGTAGATCGAATTTATAAAAGGTAATTAAATTAAGTTTTATTTTCATAGAAATTATTTAATAATATATGAGTAATAATCTGAAAATGAATTTTATTAAATATATTGTTCACGTCAGATTTTGTTTAAGGCAAAATTTTAGTCAAACACCAAAAGAGCTCGATCTAGATTAGATTAATTGAACCGAATAAATAATAGTAAAAAGAATAAACTGAATAAAAGATGGTGCCCGGTGTCTACCCTGGTAAATTAGTTAGGCTTGTTATGATCAGTCAGTTTTAGTCGGACATAACGTTTTTTATATCAAATTGAGAGTAAAAAGCTCTCTAATTGCTTGAATTACAATGATTTTGGAACCTTTTCAATGAGGCTTAAGACCCTAAGCTAAGTCTAAGATACAAAACTTGGAAAATAAAACATAAATCCCTTGATTTTAAGGTTCAAATAAGGAAAAATCGGATTAAATCCTATCTAAATCGGATATGATTTACTTGTAGATTTGTTTCCTTCTTTGTCAATCTTTCTTGTGAGATTAAGTGTTTTGTGCTCTCCCAAGGTGATGACCATAATTTTTGGTCACCCCGCAATCTCCAGAAATGTCTTCAGTGATAATACTTCTGAACCATACCCACTTGAGTACCTGAGCTCGGCTCGGCCATGACCTAAGCTTAACACCCGGATTGGCTTGTCCACGAACTGGGCTCCACGGCTCGGGCTCGGGTTGACTATTTGGTCGGGTTGGTCACCGGTCGAGCCTGGGTCGGCCATCTGGTTGGGTCGGCCCCCTGATCGGACTCGAGGTCGAACCCTGGTCGGGTCGACCATCGGTTAGGCCCGGATTGGCTTCTCTGCTCGGGTTCAATCCCTAGGTCGGGTCGGATTGTTGAGGACCCAACATATATAAAAAAAAAAAATTAAACACTCAATATATACATACAACTAATTTCAGATTTATATTCTGTTAAAAGTATTTGAAAATCGTGTAAATATTTTTATTGGGGAATTAATTAGATGTGCAAACTAAATTGAGCTATTCTGAGACCACCACACTCAATGTTCTATATTCTTATTCTACATTATTCTTAATTAAGTATAAAATTTAGAGATTCAAAAATTCTTACTTAAAGGCATCTAATTTTATTTATAATATGGTATGTTAAATTTACAATTTTTGTTTTGAAGTAATATATAATAATACATCATTTTATATTCATTATGAATATTTTATTGAACATATAATTGTATAATTTTTTGGAACCAATTGTGATAAGTACAATTAGTATAGTAGTCAGATAACGTACTGTGGTGAATATAAAAAATATTTAAAATTCATAAATTATATGGATAGTAAATTAAAGTGAAACATTAATTTTAAAGAACTACATTATTTTTCGTGGTCATAATTTTATATCAAAAATTTATAACAATTGAAATTTATATGTACATGCATCATACAAGCATCACACATTGAAATTGTTAGGATATTTTTGTTTAGATTTTGATGAGACAAAACAACGATGTAATAAGAATTTAGAGTACCTCATTTTTGTATATTGTTTATGTGGTAACTTAGTTTATTTTTCAAGTCTTAAAAATCTGAGTTGAAGAATGGAGTATCTTGGAAATCAGTAAGAAGAAGGTTCCTTGTAACAGTCGGATTCAACAAAGAAATCTCTATCGGATACTGCCAATAACATTTAAAAGATTCAGCAAGCATCAAACAAGAAAACAGTAAGGAGAACAGAAAGTTCACTGCAGACACGGAATAGAAAGCTAGTGCAGCACTTCAGAATAGGAAGCAGAAGGAGACAACACGTTCTACCATGCCATATGAGGCAGATCACTACAATACAAGAATACATCACATCAATTATAGCCAGTAGAGATAAGTGATCAAGTTGTATGAAGAACCAGTGTCCCGCTGACAAGTGGGCCGACAACCTGCAACAACCTTGAAGCCGAGGATCGCCGTATTTAATGATCTGTAGTATAAGACAAGAAATTTATCCTCAATTTTTCAGAAATATTGAATGCAAGATCAAGGACGATTAAGGGAATTCAAATTCAAACAAAGTGTGTCTCTCTTCAACGGGAACATTTCTTATATCTATAAATAGAGGAAGAACTGACTGAAGAAACTACTGAAATACTGATTCTGAAATTCACTTTCATAAGAGCAAACTCTCAAGCATCTCACTCTCAAGTATTCAATCACTCAACCTCTTAATGAAGCAACCAAGCGTTTGAGTCCTCAAAGCTCCAAAGTCACCAAGGCTGTTTCAAGCACCAGTTAAAGACAACTTATATACTTTTAACCTCTATGTTGTGTTTTTAGGTTATTTAGTGGTGTCCTCAGTTGATAGAATTTAGATCCTTGTTGAATGTTCGTCTTAAGTTGTTAAGGCATTAACTCTGTGTGAGTTGATAGGATCTTATATGGGTCAGCCTAAGTATTCATGCAATCTGTGTGTAAGTAAAATCCTTGTTGGTGAAAACTTTTTTAGGTAATAGATTGTACGAGTCTTGTAATTTGATCTAACCTAACGAAGTTCCTCCTCGCAGTAGGAGTAGAGTGGACGTAGAAGGGTTACACCACCTTCAAACTACTATAAACTCTCTATGTTTGTTTTATGTTCTTATTATATTTGTGTTGTATCGAATATATGTTCATACTGCATTCAATGTTTGGTAAAAACATTTTTAAGAAAAACTTATTTTCAAAGGAAACCCTATCATTCATTTCCGCTGCATACAAGAGCTCTGATACAGAAAGTTGATCAGCAATTTTGCCCAACTTACTGTATTACGCTTAGTATTGTATTCTCCGAATATAATACAGTACAGAAAGCTCTGAAAGGTTTTAAAAAGAAAAATAGATACAGGTTCATTTAACCCCCTTTGAACCTCTGAACCACTTGAGACCAACATAAATATTCTTAAGAACTTAAATTTTTTTGTAAAATATTTAACATTTCGACACTAAACTCGAAATATTTAAATTTCATGGTTGTGCATCACATGAGTAACAAATTAAATTGAAGTTACTTTCAAATAATTTATTATTATTTTTGTTTAACATTTACATATCAAAATTGTTGAGATATTTCTATTAGGATTTTGATAAGACAATCAACTTTATATAGGAAGTTAGAGTACCCAATTTTCTACATTGTTTAAGTGGAACTTAGTTTTGAAAAGTTAACTTTCTGGATTGTACTAGTGAAGTTGTAAAAATCAGAAAGATGAAGGTTACTGATGTTGGTAGGATTCTGGATATGAAGAAGTATCGGATGCTGATTTTCAATAAGGAGAATTAATAAGCTGAAGGAGTAAGGAGAATTAGCAAGCTGGAATCAGTAAGCAACATACAGAATGCAGTAAGGAGAACTGGAGGTTTTCTGGAGGATTCAGATACGCAAACTATTGAGGAATCAGCAGGCAGGATTCAGGAACAGGAAGCTGTTCTGGAATCAATAAGCAGATACAGAGCAGGAAGCTGGCGTAGAACAGTAAGCAGTTACTGCAATCTAAGCAGTAAGCTGTAAGTTTATCTTAACTTATTTATTACAGTATGAGGATGTAATGAATGCAGTACGAGGTTTCTGTATTATCAAAGTAATCGGTAGATGAAAGTTAGCACCTGACCAATGAGGTGATGTCATCTGGACCGCGGACCTGCAAAAACACTGTTGTCAAGGAGTGACGTCATTAATGTGAATCAGAGTAGGACATGCCCTATTTCCCAATTTCTCCAGGCGCATTAAATGCGAAGATCTTGAAGATCAAGATTTAAATTTCTACAAGGACTATGTCTCTCTTCAACGGGTATATTCTTACAAGTATAAATAGAAGGTGAAGGTGACTAAGCAGACTACTGAACTTATTGATATTTTTCTAAACGATTCAATTCTCAAGCAAAATACAAGTTTGCTAATAGTTCAATCACTTAACCTTCAGAAGCAGTTAAGCCCAAGATTTCGAGCTCACAAGTTCTTAAGGCTGACTTTGAAAGCACAAGTTGAAGACCATATATTTTTAACCATTTGTTGTGTGCTAGGTTGTTTTATTTTGGTGTCCTTAGTGGGAAGGATTTAAATCCTCATTAAGTGTTTAGTCTTTGTGTAAGGTTGTTTACTCTGTGTGAGTATTTGTACCATGTGTGGGAGTAGCTTAGGAATCTTACTGATTTTAGTAGGTGTGTGGGAGTAGCCAAGGAATCTTACTGATTCTAGTAGGTTTGGCTCGTTAGGAAAACGATTGTAAAGTCGAGACTTGTAAATCAATTTGACCTAGTGGAGTTCTTCATGTGTAAAGGAAAAGAGTGGACGTAGAAGGATTACACTACCTTCGAACCACTATAAACCTTTGTATGTTTATCGCTTTACTTACTTGTTGCATATCTCATTTATATATCTTGCTCATTCTGCTAAAAGGTTTCTGTTAAAATCATATTTGTGAAAAGAAAACTATTTTCTAAAAGAAACTCTATCTTTAGTTTCCGCTGCATACTGTGACAATCGAGACAGTAAGCTGAACGAGCATACTACCAGCTTACTGAATCGAGAGAGTTATTGTATTCTCTGTAGAATTCAGCAACCTGTTTACAGAAAAGTTTTAAAATGTAAAATTTGATAGAGGTTCATTCACCCCCTCTGAACCTCTAATCACTTGAGACCAACAAAAATATTAAAATGATACAATTTATACGTTCATGCATTGCATGGACCTATACTAGTGTTTTTTTTTTTAACTATGATTGATCCCTCAACTTTTATTTCTAATTCTATTGTTAATATTATTTATGGTTGACATTAATGACATTAATAGTATGTTGGAGGTCAATTCAAATTAAGAAACAAATCATACAAATACCTTATATATAAAGTGATCTATTTTAAATTAGTGTCATATTATAATAAAGTTCTAATTATAATATGTTTTATAGGATTCTCTTATAAAATTATTTAAATCTGAAAATCCTAAATTACTATTATAATCTTAAATAATATATTTTTATAAGGATATATTCGGCAATTACATCCACACTTTTATATTAGTAATAGATATACAATTGTGCGCAGGCATATGTATATTACAAACTAATTTCATATATTTTCATTTATATTATATTTTTATTGTATCATCTATTATATATTGTGTTGTTTTTAATAGCTTATTTATTCTGAATTTCGAAACAATAATACATGTTATTAGTAAATATAATTTTATGTTAATATATTTCAAGTAACTAAATATTTTTAAATTTGTAAATCGAAAAATAAATGTATCTAGGTGATGTAGAACATAAATGAAGATGTGAAGGTAGCTAATAGAACTAGGGGCGGGAGAAAACATTGAATTACCGAAATATCAGACTTATCATACTGAAAAAATATCGAAAATTTCGGTACGGCATGATACCATATCGAAAATTTCGATACGTTATCAGTATGGTATTTAAAAACTTTTAGTATTTCGCTATATACGGAAATACCGAAAATATTAATATTAATTAAAAAATATATTAATTTCACATTAATATATTAAAAAAATATAATAGTTTTCATTTTGGTATAACGGTATACCAATATTTTTGATATACTAATGTTTCGGTATGTAATTTTCTTCAATATAACGGTATTTTCGGTATACCAAAGTTTTGGTATATATTTTTCGTTTCGGTATAACGGTATTTTCGGTATACCGATAAATTTCAGTATACTAAATTTTTTGATATGAAACGGTATGACTACTTGAGATACCGAAATTTCGATATATCGAATTTTGGTATACCGAAATTTTCGATACAGTAACGGCATAGATTTTTGCATATCAAAATTTTTGTTACGATATACAGTATGAGATTTTCGATACGGTATACCATACCGCCACCCCTAAATGGAAATCACAACACAAGTAATGAATATTAATATTAAATGAGATGTGAGTGTGTGTTAATAGAATAAAGATGTTAATGGATGTGTGATTTGACACATGAGATCCACATTAATAAATGTTGCAGATGATCTAACAAGTTATAAAAGTTTATAAGAGATAATTTTACACAAATGATTTAAAAAGGTGGAGCTTATATAACCTACTACTCAATTTCAATTTCACAAGTCAATCTCTGATTTGTGGTTAGAGATTGATAACAAAAACAATATATTAATTATGTTGGGTGTGTTTTTGGGAGATGGTTTTAGAGTGTTTTTATCTTGTGTTTTCTTATAAAAACACTAAAAATATCATAAAGTATTTATCGAACAATACACAAGCAACATACGCGCCTTTAAGCAAGGAGGCGGGCGCGTGGACGCACAGCTGGGCCCCAGCACATTCAATCACTCATTTTTTTTATATATTTTTTAATTTTTTCGACTTTCTTTGGTTTCTTTTATTATTTTCTTTTGCTTTGTGTTTTTTTATGGAATAATTGTTTTGTATTTTAATTTTTTTGGCATTGCAAATTTATTTAATTTTCTTTTTAAATCTAAATGTTATGCTTTGTTTAAGATTTTATTTTCAAAGTGTAAGTTTTCAACTTTTTTTTGTTATTTTATTTTCAATTTTAACAAATAAATATTATTTTTTTAATTTGCATTTTAAATATGTTTTTTTAATTATATATATACATGTGTTTGTATATTACTTAAATTATACTATGGTCATATTATATAACATAAATAATATTATTTTTATTAAAACACTTATAAAATGAAATTCACTCTTTATTATATTTAATTAATTAAATCTATGTTTTAGGAGAGTAATTGATTAATTTTTTGATCAAAATATTTCATATTATTTAATTGATTGAAATATTCAATTGATTAAAAATAAATATTTAATTTATATTATTTGAATATTAAATGTATTTTAATGTCAATTGAAAAATATTAAATTAATAATTAATAAATAAAGTTTGTTTATAATTATTATTTTAATTAATATAATTTTTTTTCAATTAATCACTTTAAAAAAATTCAAATAAAATAAATGACTTTTAAATTTTAATTAATATAAATAATAGAAAAATCGGTTATGAATAATGAGACCTACATATAATGATTGTAATTTTGTTAAATTGACGTGAGTATGTATTTTAAAAATAGGAATATCTTTATATTAAATATGTGGCATATGTAACCGACAATAATGAATATTAAAAACACCCATTAAAGTAGATGCTTTAACTGGTACTCGTCTCAAAATTATAAACTCATGAAACAAGGTTTCTACTATACTCAGGGATGTGAAAGTAAGTTTCACATCAAATCATGAGTTTATAACTAATAATGAATAGATTATCATTTGACATTATTCATTATTCTGTTTGAAACTTTTACTACCCTGTTATTATAATTATCAGAATGCACACTATTTGCATTATGTTCAATATTAAATATTTGCTTAGCTAATTTAGATATGCAGATGAATTAATTAAAATAAGAGTGTACAACGCAGAAAAATTAATGAGTAGTGTCTGTGTACCAGTTGTATCGTGTAACTAAGCGCGCGGGGTTTGGATCGGGTCGGATTTGACCTGATCCACGCTCAAGTTTATTTAAGTGGTAACTTTTATGTTATATTAGTATAACATTTTTGTTATATTACTATAACTTTTATATATAAATATCATAACATTTAAGTGATATTACATGTATTTTTCTATCAACATAAAATTCATGTAATATAGCTATACATTTATTTTATAATAATTTAACATTTATGCTATATTAGTATAACTTTGATGTACAAATATCATAACCTTTATGTAGTACTTTAACTTTAAAAAAAAAAAACATAAATTTTATACTATCATAACATAAAGGTTAAATTATTATAAAATAAATGTAATAATATTATAACATAAAGGTTTAAAAGATATTATATATTTGTAATATAATGTAAATGTTAAACTAACATAATATAAATATTATGCGAACATAACATAAAGATTACACTAACATAACAAAGAGGTTACACAAACATAATAGAAAGGTTAAGCGCGAAAGATAAGAGTGTGGGCATGGACATGTGGGTATATGGGAGCGTGTGGGGCTCGTGGGAGGCACGTGGGGCGCTTAAAATTCATCATCGAATCTACACAGATTCAGGATCCATACACCTAATGCATATAAATAATGGATAAATTTCATAACAAGACCCAATTTATAGATTAGCTCTCAATTTTATATCCAATTTTTAAAGTTTTTCAATAAGGGGTTCAATTTAACCTTTTTTTTTTTTTTTTCTCAATTTAAGGCTTGAAATTTAGATTGAGTTCTCAATTCAAGACAAAATTCCATTTTTTTTCTTTTATCTTTTATTTATATTCATAGATTTATTAATATTTCAATATGCATTTATATTTAAAATAAATTATAACAAGTTAGTACAATTTTGAAACGATTTTCATCCAACATTTATTAATTAATTAATTTATATATGTATAATTAATGTAATTCATTAAATTAAGATTCTTTTTATTTTCTTTATTTTATGAATAAAAGTACAAAAACCCAATTTTAATATTAATCAATTTCATATAAATTATATTTAATGAATTGAATTAATTATATTTTTCTTTCTTTCTTTTTTTATATAAATTAATATAAGTTGGATAAAGTTTGTTCCAAAATTGCACTAACTTATCTTAATTTATCTAAAATATAAATACAGATTAAAATATAAATAAATTTATAAATATAATTAAAAATGAAAAAGAAAAAGAAAATGGATTTTTGTCTTGAATTGAGAATTCAATCTAAATTTCAAGCCTAAAATTGAGAAAAAAAAATGTTAAATTGAGCTCCTTATTAAAAAACTTTAAAAATTGGGTTTAGAATTGAGAGATAAACTATAAATTTGATCTTGTTGTGAAATTTATCCTATAAATAATTGTGAAAATTAATTTGTTACTAATGTGCCATTCATTGAAGGAATTGAAATTAAAGCAGCTGTCGTGCAATATTTTTAAAATTATTTTTCTATTTTGATCATCTATATAATTTATTGTGCATGCAACTGTCTAATTTCAAAGTTAATTAATACTCCAATTTAAAACAAGTTCCAAAAAATTTCATGCCATAAATTAAGGAAAATTAAAATTGAACAAAAATAATGACTATTTATTAAATACAAAAATTTATATGAAATGGTTTCATGATAGTTATCTTGAGATGGATCTTTCTTACCCATAAACATAATTATGTACATAAATTTATATATAAATTGTAAAGTGTGGGTTATAGGTTGACCTGTCTCACGTAACTAAATTTGTGAGACGGTCTCACGTAAGACCAACTCTTTATTAATACATCCCCACTCATTCCTAAATTAACAAAACTAATATGATTTTTTTCTTTATCTTCTCCATAATTAGTTTATTGAAATGGATAGTATAAAAGAAAGGAATAAGGGGAAATTGACATAAGAAAAGATTGTAAAATTTTAGTGAATTTTTTTTTAAAAGAGATTAAATAGGTAAATTAAAAATTAAGGAATCTTTTATTTGTTTGGATAGGTGAGTTAGAAGGGATTTAAAATTCTTGATAACAAATTTAATGATGGTGTTTGAATAGATGTGGATTTTAAATTTATCACTTTCATTTTGAACTAACTTTTGAGTCATTTAAATGAATTTTAAATTCACTTATCTTGAGTGGATTTGAAATACATTCATTTTACCAAGATAATAGATGTAATTGATCCCAAAATAGAAGATTGTGACCTGTTTTAGCAGGTAAGTGAATAAAAACATTAATATCTTTAAACATGGAGGATTAAAAACAAAAGATAAAAGAGAAAAATTCAATAAGGTAAACTTAATTGTAGGGAAAAAAAATATTTTTTCACTTTATTTACTTATTAATTTATATTTTCAAATGGAGTAGATGCAAGATTTATATGTTGCATGATCAAGAGATTAACCTATTTATTTTAGGTAATTCATTTGATTGAGTATAATAAGATCGAGTATCCGAATGTTTTAGTTTATTTACACAGGATCAAATACACACATTTGTGTAGGCAAGTACACACACATTTGTGTAGGTAAGTACGTCTGAAATAATAAAGACAAGATAATTTGACAGAAGAATTTAATTGATTCATCTGTGAAGGAATACAGAGTATTTATACAATTTACTAACTCTATCAACTCCACAATTAGTGGCTAACTCCACAATCAGTGGCTAACTAATATGGCTAATTTTTACTAATTAACATGTAATAAAAATCTAATAAGGTAAAGATAAAGATAAATATACACCATAGTATACAAGGAAGATAAATCTTTCCTAATACTCCCCCTCAAGTTGGAGAGTGTAAGTTAAAAACTCCCAACTTGGTTCTCAAAAATTCGAATTGGTCCTTTCCAAGTGTCTTCGTGAATATATCAGCTAACTGTGACTTGGTCGAGACATATGTAGGCCAAATTATTCCCAACTATAGCTTCTCCCAAACTATGTGACAGTCTATCTCTATGTGTTTCGTACGTTTATGAAAAACAGGATTTGCTGCTATATGAAGTACAGCCTGATTATCACAATGTAGCATTATCGGTCCTTTCTGATAAACTTTCAAGTCCCGAAGAATGTACCTTAACCATGTTATTTCCAAACACGTATTAGTCATAGCCCTGTATTCCGCTTCTGCCGAAGAACGTGAGACATTTGTTTGTTTCTTGGACTTCCAGGATATAAGTGCAGACCCAAGAAATACGCTATAGCCAGAAACTGATCACCTGGTAATTCGGCATCCTCCCCAGTCAGAATCACAGAAGGCTCTCAATTGTAGATCATTTTCAGATGGTAATAGCAGACCTTGTCCCGGAGTTCCCTTGATATACCGAAGAACTCGAAGGGCGGCATTCCAATGTGACCTGCAAGGTTCCTACATGAATTGACTTCAAACACGTACTGAATATACTATGTCGGGTTGTGTTACCGTCAAATAAATAAGGCGACCGACCAGTCTTCGATACTTAGTTGTATCAACCAATTTTTCACCATCTACCAAAGTCAATTTAAGATTTTACTCCATTGGGAATTTTTCTGGTTTTGCACCTGTGAGACCCGAATCATGCAAGATGTCCAAGGCATACTTACATTATGACATAAAAATACCTTTGCTGGAACACAAAAATTCAATGCCCAAAAAATATTTAAGATCACCCAAATCTTTGATATTAAAATGTTTGAGCATGAATTCTTTAATTCGCTTGATCTCCTGAATATCATTGCCAGCAAGTAGAATATCATCCACATATATAAGAATTGCAGTGAAAGAAGTACCTCGGACTTTGGTGAAAAGTGAATAATTTGCTAATGACTGAATATAACCTGCATTTCGAACCAAATCAGTAAAGGTAGAAAACTAGTTACGGGAAGTCTGTTTCAATCCGTAAAGAGACTTATGTAGTCGACACACAATATTCTTCCCCTGTCGGCGAAGATTCGGAAAATGAGTCATGTAAACATCTTCATGTAAATCACCATGTGAAAATGCATTTTGAACATCCAACTGGTGGGTGTACCATTTTCGAGCGGAAGCAATTGCCAACAAACAACGAAGTGTCGTTAATTTAGCAGTGGGATAAAAAGTCTCTTTATAGTCAATATCTTCCACTTGTGTAAATCCCTTGGCTACTAAACGCATTTTATAGCGCTCAATTGTACCGTCAGAGTTATACTTGACTTTGTATACCCATCAATACCCAATTGGCTTATGTTCGGGAGGCAAAAGAACAAGGGACCACGTGCGGTTGCGTTCGAGTGCCTCAAGTTCGGCTTTCATTGCACTTTGTCAATTAGGATCACAAGCGGCCTGATCATAAGTAGAGGGTTCTGTGACAGCTGTAATGTTAGCTAAATAATGGCAATGAGTGGATGATAATCGTGAATATGACAAATAAGAGGAAAGAGGATACCGAGTGCTATGTAGTTTGTCTTGGCCACATATGGACGGATAGCTCGAGGATTCATGTCGTAAAGATGATGTCATGAAGGTGGCTGTGTTAGACGAGTTGATTGTCGTAATGGCTGAGCTGGTGGGGACGGTGGGTGGTCAGAGAGAATCAGCGTCGGTGAGTTTGTTTGTGCGGCTGGATCAGATTGAAGGGGAGAGGGAGTTGATGGCGAAGTGGGCGATATAGGAGTAGGAGAAGTAGGCACCGATGGGGAATCAATGGGAATATTATCATTGGACATGACTGGAATTGTTATAGAGGGTGGAATATAAGGGAATGGTAATGATCGATTATAGGTATGTGAGTAGAATTATTATTTTCTGGCAACATGGAATTCTGAAAATGGAAGATTTCTTCATGAAAAATGATGTCCCTGCTGACCAAAAATTTGTGGGATTTGAGATCAAAAAGTTTATAACCCTTTTGGCCATTTGCATAGCCGACAAAAATGCATGAAGTAGCACGAGGTTCAAACTTTTGTTTGGGATGGACTGTAGTAGCATAACATTGACAATCAAATACGCGAAGATGATCAAGAGATGGTGGTTTGTGATATAGAAGTTCAAATGGGGTTTTATTATGTAATAATGGTGTAGGAAGCCGATTAATTATGTATACAACAGTAAAAACACATTCCCCCAAAATGATAAAGGGACATTTGATTGAAAAAAGAAAGAGCGCGCCACATTAAGAATATGGTGATGTTTTCGCTCGACAACTCTGTTCTGCTGCGGAGTATAAATGCAAGTATGTTGAAATTCAATCACACGTGTGTGTAAAAATGGTTTGATATCAAAAATCTCAGTGCCATTATTGGCACGAATGATTTTGACATTTGTAGAAAATTGTGTTTGAACAAAATCTACAAAACGTTGTAATAAAGAGGAAGTCTCAGATTTATTTTGCATAAGAAATATCCATGTACAACGTGTATAGTCATCAACAATACTAAGAAAATATCTGGTACCATAATGCGTAGGGACTTTATGAGGTCCCCAAACATCGTAGTGCAAAAGATCAAAGGCAAATTTGGTAGAATTAGAACTCATAGGAAAAGGCAGCCTTGTCTGCTTGGCCATGGGACAAACAGTACATTTATTCATATTTGAGCTGTTTTTATTAATATGTAATTATGGAAAGAGAGATTTAAGCCGAGGCAGAGAAGGATGACCGAGCCTCATGTGTCATAATTGATGCGAGACTGAGACATGTAGGACAGTAGGTGATGGGATTGACGGAAGCATGTGGTATAGGCCACCACGTTGTTCACCCGAGCCGATTGTCTTCCCCGTAGACAAGTCCTGCAAAATGCAGAAAGTAGGAACACACATGACATCTTTTAACGTGAGGGATGAATTAAAAGGTATAGTGCCTGTGTGTGTAATATTGGTTGTAGCACCATTAAGCAAATTGATAAGATAAGTGTTTGATTTTTGTGTATGTGAAAAAGATGAAGGATTAAAGGTTATATGGTATGTTGCGCCACTGTCTAGGATCCATGACTTGACAATAGTGCAATTAGAGTGAACTTTTGACATCGAAAGCAAACTTGCAGCATTAGCAAATACATCATTAGTTCTAGTATTTAAATGATTTTGATTCAAGGAGGATATGACTTGTGCCAACTGTTGGAGTTGCTCGATAGAAAAACCCCCTGGGAGTGATGATGAATCTTCGCTGGATTATGGATTGGTTTCGGCGGCATTGGCTGCAGATCTCCCATTATTTTTGCGATTTTGGGAAGATTTCGGATTTTGGTTGTCATTTTTAATTCAACAGCGGTCCTTCGTATGACCCCTCTTGTCGCAATAAGTATAATGAAATTTAAGGGTGCGACACTCCTCAATTGTGTGTCCTGATCTGTTGCAGTAATCACATATCTTGTCCTTGGAGGGTTTCCAATTGTTCAATTGGTTTTTTGGGCAGCAACAGCTATGGAAAAGCTCTCACCAGATTCTGAGGTCAACATGCGTTGTGTCTCTTCCTGTATAATTAAAGAGTACGCATGGCGTATACTTGGCAAAGGCACCATCATTAAGATATTAGATCTCGCTGCTTTATAAGAATCATTCAAACCCATTAAAAATTGCATTAAACGGTCCTTCTCCTTTTCTTCTGAATGTTCCTTTGTTTGATTACATGTGGGGGGTGTGTGATATATGTCAAGTTCTTCCCACAAAGCTTTGATTTTGTTAAAATAAGATGTTACACTCAAAGTACCTTGTGAGATGGTGGCAATTTCTTTATGAATTTGATACACGGCTGGGGCATTTCTCTGCGATTACTGATCCCGCAAATCTAACCACACCTGATGCGCCGTTTTTGCATGAACTATTTGGGCAACAATTTCTGGTTCCACTGAATGCGAGAGCCACAAAAGAATCATACTATTGCACTGGTTCCACTGATCAAATTCCTCCGGGGCATCAATCTGTGATGGCACTTGAATCGTCCTGTCAATAAAGCCAAGTTTGCGTTTGGCAGTAAGGACGTGTATCATGGATTTGCTCCAAAATGGGTAATGTGGACCGTTTAATTTGATGGGCACTAGCATATGGCTAGACTATTCTGAGTGATGAATAAAGTAGGGATTGAATGGATCCATGGCAGTAAATTTGGCGGATTTCTCCGTCGTTTTGCCTGAACCGCTGGGAGATTTGGGTGTTTCGTCCGACATGTTGTGAGGGTGATGAAGTGAATAAGGCAGAGACAGTTTATGCAGAGCACCAAGATCGGTGCTCTGATACCATCTAAAATAATGAAGACAAGATAATTTGGCAGAAGAATTTGATTGATTCATCTATGAAGGAATACAGGGTATTTATACAATTTACTAACTCTATCAACTCCACAATTAATGGCTAACTCCACAATCAGTGGCTAACTAATATGGCTAATTTTTACTAATTAACATGTGATACAAATCTAATAAGGTAAAGATAAAGATAAATATACACCACAGTATACAAGGAAGATAAATCTTTCCTAATAGTACGTATAATGGACTAGTTCGTGATGTACACTAAATAAAAGTTTTTAAGTATAACATAAAATATCGTTAATATAGATCAGATTTACCACTTGTATGTACATATAAGATAATCAGGTAATCAATTAACTGAATTCATCATACGATTAGAATTAATTAATAAATCAGAACAATTACAGGGACTACTAATTGATAAACAGAACAAAATATTGAGATGATTGTCTGTAGTTATATCAAATGACATCAAGACATTTGTTTCCAATGTATATATAAATATCTGGATATATAGATATAAATATGAATGTATTACAATTTTGTAAGTGTTTCAGCAATGTGTGTAGTGTGTGCACCACAACAATAATACTACCATAAATTATGTGGGGGTGAAATTAAGGAGATTTGAGTGCAGCTTTGGAGATGGCCTCAAAAGCATGTTCAATACAAGACTTCATTTTATTTGAATCAATGTAACCTTTCTCTGTTGTTATTGCTATTCTCAACTTCCCCACATAGCTAATCATTGTTATCGATATGCTCTGAAAAAAAAAAAAAAAAAAGACAAAATATTTAAATTGTTAAATAAATGATGTAGCATCACTCTAATAAGATGGATAATTCAAACACTGAATAGAAAAGTAGAATTGTCATTGCCTCTTTAAAGAATTTATACTAATTAGACCCATAACAGCCTTTCTATGAAAAATAAATCCTACTTCTTTTTATATAAAAACCAAATAAATCGTTTCTGTAATAAAATTGATTGGTCAATGTTGCTTCAAAACGAAAGTTCTAAAATAATAATACATGAATTTATACTTGATAACGAGCTTTATTCGAAATACAAATTAAGGCGTTAGCTAGACATGTGCATCATTATATTATTTTTCTTTAAAAAAATTGGTGTAAGAAACCAGAATTAGTGTAAAATATGTAGTGCAATAGGTGGTGGTACCTGAGGGGGGCCCGCAACGACAAAGTACAAGCCTTTAACAGGTTGATTAGCCAAAGCCATCTGCTCCACGGGCCCTATCAAATTCGAAATAGCCATGCTTGTGTTCTTTAGTGTCGCATGTATATATCGAGCCGTTGCCTGTTAATATTAATTTCTTTGTTAAAACTCCTGAGGTATTTAAAATTAATAATGATGTCAATGGTGATATCTATAATTGATTCAAATTTTAGGGGCAATTCTGTAATTAATCTGATTTCTAACATGACCAATCCTAATGAGATCGATAAACTTAACAAATTACTGCTTGAAGAATTTAAAAGCAGGCAGAGATTAACATTTGATATTCTAATTTGATCATTCTACATTTATAGTCATTTTCATGAAAAAAAAAAATAGAACTCTTATAAGATTGTGTCATGAATTTAATTATATGAGATGAGCCAACTTACTATTCATAACTCATAATCAAGAGAGTGACTTGTGAATTTATCTTACATAATTATATCGGTAAAACAATTTCAATATTAAAAAAAGAAATTGATATCTTGAGTTGATAGAAAATGAACAAGCAACCCACCACATTTTAATTAAGTTAGTGCTGTGAAATATCAACCAAAGAAAATAGTTCTCAAGTCTCATACTCAATCTAGATAAGCTAGCATTAATTAAAAATATTTAATAATACTTGTATCGAGTCATTTCACAACATATATTTTTAAAATACAAATATCTTTTAAATCATCTAAGAATCTTTTAAATCACCATAAGTCAAGATGAATAGTGTGCAAAAAATTAATGAAAAAATAAAAGAAAGAAGATGAAATGACATACCTCATGACCTCTTATTTTTCTTATGAAATTAAGAAGTTGACCAGTGAGAAAAACCGCAGCAGAGTTCTTCTGTCTTTTGATAGTTCGATGAGCTTTGTTAATGAAGCTTAGTGGATCTTGAATCTCTGATTCATTCAATTTTGGTATAGAAACTTGCAAGAATGCAAAACGATTTCCCCATGTCATTTCTGAACCGGGTTTAATCATTTCTTTAACTGATTTATATCCTTCAATGGCCCTAGTGTTGAGCAATACTAAAGCTGTTGATTTTGCTTCACCTGATCCTGGACTTGTTTTTTGCATGTATAATCTTGTTCCATACGTAATTATTCCCGTGATCACGTCATTAATAGTCTGTAAATTATGATAAATATATATTTAAAAAACAAGGAGATGAAGAAGACACGTAGTTATAGTGTGTTGATTATTAAGGTTAATTATTAGGAATATGTCAATTTGTCTAGTCGACATCGAACATAAGCATAGTTATTATGATGTTGAAGATTAAGGTTGGGATGCCCTGACAAATTCCTTTCAATAATTAATAGTGAGAAATTTTCAGAATAAGTAATTAAGGAGATATATATATGATCGACGATCTGACGAGTGAAATAAGATATTTTTTGTCATGGAGTTTTTTTTTTTTTTTGGAAAATATAATAAAGGCATTTGGTATCGTGCAGTTTTTTCCTTCTTTTGTTATGAGGTGTTTGGTTGATTTGTGAAATGGGCTATGAAAACATGTTTGACAAGTAATGAATATTATTTTTTTCCTGAGAAAGTGTACAATTAATGATCAATCAATGCAAGAAATATACTTCACAAATACGAATGTAAAAAGTTATTCTTAAGGATGAATATAAAAAGTAATTAAATTATCTTGTTTGTAAGCGTGGGTGGTGGCTGGCAGTTGAGGTTGGACAAAAATGGGGAAAATGAAATGTAATTGAAAAATAATAATAATAAATCCCGATTCTATTTGAAATTTCAAAAAAATAAATAAATTATGTGATTGTTCCAACTGTTGACATAGATTTCTCGATTTAGGGATCATATAACTAAAAATTGACATTTTAAGGATCTTTCTGTAAAATATCTCATGATGACCTGATTTTTTATTAAGCAAATTTTAATGCATATGTTGTGTTTGTTAGAATACAATCTATGCATTAGCATTTTACTTTGAAAGTATCTCCACAAAAAAACCAAATATCGAAGTCTATATCAAAACTATATACATACTTATAGCATAAAAATCATAATTCCATACTATATTTAAATTATGTGTTTCACTTAAGCTATTGTGTATTAGGTTTATAGTAATTAATGATATTATGCATTATATGGTTGCGTGTAACGAAAAAATGAAATATAATATTTGGACGTGTACATGCAGGTGTAATTTGTAAGTATGGATGAGATTTAATAAGCGTGGATTTTGAAACTTTTTGTGTCACCTTTCATTGAAAAAAAAAAAATGTTAGATATAAATTGTATTTTTTAATTGTGAAAATAAATAATGCCTGATTTGACAACTCCAATAAAATAAAATAAAAATCAAATAATTGGTACTGAACTTGGCAAATAAATCGTGAATTGCCAACTCCACTCCAAAAACATTCCATATCAGAAGCCAATGCAATGTCACACATGTAGATTTAACATATATAGCAACAAGCATACAATAAAACCACACGAAATCTTCTATTACATTTAGTGTTAATTACATCTGATCTATTCCAAAACATGTCACGTGTGTTCGATGATATCACTATTTAATACATGACATGTATTAAATATTATGGAACATAAAATGTAACACAAAATATAATAGAATATTCAATCCGAAATAAAACTGACATATTAATCATTAAAAGCACATAGAAAGGGACATAATTGAGAAGAAATATTTACCACATTAAGCTTGTTCTTGATCTCCTTAAGTTGATCAATGGTGAAGGAGGTGGTACTAGTGACAATTGGCTTGAATTCCACTCCATCTGCACCCGATCTTATCGGGGATTTATCGTCTTTGATCAAACTACTCTTGATCAAGCTCCATCCAAAGTCATAAGCAGTGTGAACCACACCTGTAAAGAACTTTGGAACTCTATTACAAACAGTGTTTCGTCCCATGTTAGGCGTACCGTTGGATTGTCGTGAAGGGAACGTTAATGGCATGAGGGGGTTGTCGACTCGTTGAAGGCACGATAAGAGGGCCCCCATCAACGAGTATCCATCGCCTAACGAATGATGAAGCTTGAAGACTATGTTCCCAGCCGCATTCTTTGTAGGGTATTTGATTATGTGAATTTCCCATAATGGTCGATTTTGTGGCAACTGTTCCATTGCTATTTTGGATAGATACTCTGTGAAGCATTCATCGTAGTATTCGATTGTCATGTCACTTGGGAAAATTGGGACGTTTACATGTTCCTTTAGGTTCACTTCCACCTTCTTCCATTTCCTTACTCCATGCTTCTCAGTTACCTGTTTGATATCAAGAATTTGGTTAAGTTTGTATGATACTCTAATCTTGGGTTAAAATCATTTTTTGTCTCATACTATATATGGTGTTTTCCAATTTTTTTCCTACAATTGTCGCGATTTTCAATTTAGTACCACATTTTAAGAATCTGTCCGATTTTAGTCCAATTTCTCCAAATTTAGGCTTTTCAGTGACCTAAAAATGATGTGGCGACACATGTGAAATTCTTATTAATTGAAATGTGTCGCCACGTCACTTCTAAGTCACCGAAAAACCCAATTTTGAAATGTGTCGCCACGTCACTTCTAAGTCACCGAAAAACCCAATTTTTGGGAAATTTGACTAAAATCGGACAAATTCTTAAATTGTAGGATTAAATTGAAAATCTTGATACTCATGGGACCAAATTGGAAGACATCATAGTCATGAGACGAAAAATGATTTTAACCATGTTCGAGAAAAGTATTGTTAGGTTGCGTTTGTAATAAGATATTTAAAATGAATGGATTTCAGATAGAGTTGCTCAAAATTAGGTCAATTAACCAAAGCCTGACAAACAAAACGTAACTACGTGAATTAATAGTAAAAACTAAAACTAACCATAATTGAGGAGAAACGAGGATTTACAGCCAAGAAAACATCTCTGAGGAGTTGTAAGGTCATGGAATCATCAATAGGAACTTGAGATTCCAAAACTCCAAGAATTGTGAGAGATAATGCAGAGCTTTTCAAATATTGAGCACTTGGGCTCATAGGCTCCAACACTTCTTCTTGATGAACCTCCATAATTAATTCTTCTTTTTTTCTTTGATTTTTGTCCCTTATTTGGGTTCTTGTACTACTGCAAACTATTATGGGATTGGTACATATATATATAGGCTGCAGATTATGGCTCCATATTTGCTGGGTGTACAGTGGGTACTGGATAAGTGTAGATAACATTAACTAACTAGTATGCAAATAATTGAAATTATAAAAGAAAAATATATATGCAGTTGTTGTTAGTTGTTTACACACACGTTAGCATGAATTTGACACCCTTGATTGTATGGTTTATGGTTGACACCGATGACTTGGTAATGTTGCAATAATTGCCCTCTCAGTATAAACACAGCAGCCACATTGTCTCATTTTGGAGGCATTAATAATGAATTATTAATTATTTTATAAGTTTTATTAATACAATAGGACTACCCAAAAATTATACCGCAATAACATGCAATAATCTGACATTTTGCACTTTTTTGGGGCATTTTCGAGGGTGCTGATTAGCCTGGTTTTTTTATTTTTGATTCCTCTTTTAATTTCTTTATCTTTTTCCATTCCAGTTTATTTTTAAATTATTTGTTGCTTTCTCCATAAATATATTTATTACTATATATTATATGTTTTAAATTATATTATATATGTTTATCTTATATGTCCTTAAAATTTATATTAAAATATGTTTATATCATATATCGTAAATTTGTAAAATTTCAAAAAAAGAATTATTTGAAACATTTTCATATATATATATATATATATATATATATACACATACATATATATATATATATCATAAATTAATTTAATATATTTTATATTTTATTATATTTTTATTGTACCATGTATTATATTGTTTTGTTTTAATAAAAAAAATTTCTAAATTTTGAAACAATAATTTATGTAATTAGTAAAAATAATTTAATTAGTTAATGTATTTCAAATCATTAAATATTTTAAATTGTTAATCAAAAAATAAACGTATTTAGGTGATGAAAACATAAATGAAGATGTATTTGTGGGGTGATGAAACTCACAAGTAATGAGTATTAACGTTAAAAGAGATAGAGAGTGTGTGTTAATAAAATAAAGATGTTAATGACTGTGTGATATGAAACATGAGACTCAAATTAATGGGTGTTGTAGATGTTCTAACAAGTTAAAAAAATTTATATGAGATTGTTTTTACGGATATAATTTCAGGAGATGGAGCCTATATAACCTACAACTTAAACTCATTTTCACAAGTCAATCTAATTTGTGGTATTAGTATTGGTTTAACTCGTCTCACAAATTTAAATTCGTGAGATGGTTTTACAAGAGTTCTACTTATATTTAAAGATGTCAAACTTCTCATTTGACATTATATAGTTCACTATTTTATTTGGTATTTTTACTATCATTGTAAAACTCATTTTCAGAAGTTATATTTTTATTTGTGATTATGATATTGAGTTAACTCGTCCCAGAATATTCTCAAAAGAAAAGACGTACTCACTTATTTCGTGGCTAACTAGCTTTCCAAATAATTCTGATCTGTTTCAGAAACAGGCAAATGGTATACAGCAGATGCCAACTGGACCTTTTGACTTATAAAGTTTACTTGCCGCTTTTATCATATATATATATATATATATATATATATATATATATATACTCACGTATATTTATTTATTTGTTTATATAATTAACATTCAAAATGGAAAATCTAATTAAGTGACTAGCTTGGTTAACCCTAAAACACTTAACCAATATTATTTGATTATTGCCTTGTTTTCTTGCGCATAAGGATGGAGTCTAAACTTTACCAAAGTATGTTATGGGCCCTTAACATTTATTTGCATATTTTACCCATTCAAAGATTAGAGTTTTCATATTTTGATACAAAAATTAGATAAATAGACATCCCATTCAAATGTGTAGTGCATTTAAAGTGTTTTATTGAGGTTTGGTGTTCCATCTTGACTTTTAGCATATATCTCCATATATTCCGTGTCCGTGGAAAGACCTTCCAGGCTATCATGTATACTCACATAATTTCTTTAAATTTTTTTCTTTGTTCTTTTTTTCTATTTTTCTTTTTTTTTTCTTTTCACATTACATGATATGAGTTAAACTGTGCCATACATTATATGATATGATATAGTGAACTGTAATATCATGTAATAGAATTGGTCAAGAAGAGTTGGTGGAGATAGGGCCACGCACATGATGTTTTAGTCATAAATCAAAAAATGGGTAAAATATTTTTTTATCATGACTGTTAAATAAAAAAAAGTGAATATTTTGTTATCCAAATTAGACATGCATGTTCCCTTTTTTGTTTTCGGTTGATGATATCATTTTGTGAGTCCACTGATCTGACTAATTTGATCTGTAAATGTCATATTTGGACTGTAAATTGGTAATGGGGCATGTGGTATGAATCATCGAGAATATACGTTATGATATGATCAGAAAGCTAGACATTCTTACATCATTGATAGATCTCTTATATTTGAATATAATTAGGATGTGTTTGGATTTGGTAATTTTAAATATTATATTTTAATATATTTCAAATCTATCCAAATCCTAAAGAAAAATTTAAAAAATGAAAGTGATGAACTCTGAATTAGTTTGAATTTATAAAAACTCAAAAGTTAACAATAAATAAATTATTATTAGTATAAATATCAAATCCTTTGTTACATCTTTCAATCCAAAAGCAAGCTTAGAGTACTTAGGGTTATCACTAGACGCCTTATTCCCGACCTCATGAATAAAGAGATTATAAGTGATGAGATTAGATATATTTGATTGAGATTTAAATAAAAATTTTATTGTTATTAATATTTTTATATTATTTTATCTTTTTCTTTTAAGATTTTAGATTAACATTAGTATAAACAGTAATTATCTTTATTATTTTAGGGAGTTGATTGATTTATGAAAAAAGAAAATCGAGTTTTTTTTTAAATTGTTATTGTTTTATGGTATTTTCTGAATCAACAAATTATAATTATCTTTATTATGCTTCCACCTGCATCAGTTGGTAACCATAGACCACTCAAGATCCACGATTGATGACAATGGTTTCCTCGGTTCAATTTTTATCACTTTCAATATATATACATATGGAGATATTGATCAAGTAGATGGTGAATACATTGAAATTGATGGTGATTACATTGCACCATCATTTTTTTATGAGAGTGCTAATAGCTTTTTCTTGATTGATGATGATGACTTTTCCTTGATTGAAGATGGTGATTATGATGATACACTAGTTTTTGATGAGGAAGGTAGTGATTCATTTTTAGAGGTTGTCAAAGCTGCTCATTGCCCTTTAATTTTTAACAAGGTGAAAGAAGAGTCTCACTACATATTTAAGAAGGATAAAAACTCGATTGATGTGGCGAAAAATAAGGAAGGAAAGGTTGTTGAGAATTTCAACATTGAAGATAAACATCTCATGCTAAAAAAAAATGTTATGTATGGAACTTGGCAAATCAACAACATCCGATATGGACGAGCAAATCAAATAAGATAGATCATAGAAGAAGAGTATTTAGCAATTTATAAAAATTGGAATGATGGAGTACTCAACTTATTTTCTTATCTGTTATTCCACATGTCCCACCATGATAAATAATCCTCACGTATATTGATCGTGTTCATGGTCAATAGGAGATGAAGTTAATTCTGATTCAAGGATGAATCATTAAGAAGACAGGAAGAAAGATGAAGATATGATATATCAAAGATTAAATATTTTTGATTGAGATTTAGACAGATATTGTTACTGATATCTTATGTTATTTTATCTTTATCTTTTAAGATTCTTGGTTAATATTAGTATAAATATGAGTTATTTTATGGAGTTGATTGATTTATGAAAATGAGTTTTCTCCGAAGTTGTTATTAATTTCCGGTATTTTCAAATCAATTGATTGTAATTATCATTTATCAAGCTTCTGCCTGCATCAATAAGTTATCTCATTCCTCAACAAATCAAAACGTGACTAAGCTCTCAAGGATGAAGAATTTTATTATTATTTTAACTAGACAAAAAAAAAAATTGTCCTTTAAATTTGTCCTATTGAATTTTTTCATCTCATCTTTTATTTTTCACATTTTGATTTTTAGTACTCCATATTTAAGAAGTTTCATTTTTTAGACTTTAAACCGAATATAATAGATAAATGTCACTTATTAATATATTGTCTGATTTAGTATGTTTTTTAAACTACAAAGTTTGTATTTTCAATTAAAAAAAATTCTATTATTTGTTATTTTATATCAAAAAATACAGGGAATTTTCATTTTCTTCATCTAACATACCCAAATCAACATGCATTAAGTAACTAAATTTTTTTATTGTTCATCCCAACATATTGGTTAGTCTTGTCATTATATAGGAAACAAAGCACATCAAGAATATTGATATTAAACAACCAGAAAAAAAAAATCAAAAATTATATTCTTAACCTACTCAGAAATAGATAACACAAATTTGCTAGGTATTATTAATGCAGAAATATGGTGGTTGAAGATTAAAAATGGATTTGGGGAATAGGTCGATTTTTAGAGCTTGAGTTTTTTTTATTAATATTGAGTAACATCCTCATTTCTTTTATGTTTATGTCAGTTTTTTTTCCTAAAAAAAAAAAAAGGTTTTGGTGTTAGAATTAAATTTCTAATAATTTTTTTTTTACTTTATATAGCATGTTAAATGACTAAAAAATGACATTTCTTAAATATGGAGGACTAAACAATAAAAAGTGAAAAATGTCATCATGAGTCTTGTAGTATAAATGAGTACTCCTGTCACGCCCCAGAATCTTTCACTTAAAAATATGAGAGTTTTTCTTTTTGGGCGTGAAGAAAGAAAGGGGAAAAAGGCATACATGATATAAAATAGAAAGAAAAAGGAGAGGATAAGAAGCAGATTACTTGAAACATCGGATACAACTGATAAACTAGAGTTTTGAAACCTTACGCAGCGGAAAAACATCAGGATCTTTTACAAAGAAGGAGAAATACAGTTTTTTGTTTTACAAACGATCAACAAAGCTTTAAAAGTCAAAACCGGCTAAAGGACATAGCTGATAGGGCACCCCTCTTTCTACGCGTCAAGATTCTCTTCTTCTCCCGTAGTGTGAGTACAGAATAGGGGTGAGTGCGTTGAATACACTCGTGGGGATACTTTCCAACTTTTAATATTGTCAAGCCGATCACGTATTAAACAGATATAATAATTCAGCACTTAAACACATCACATATTATACAAAACACATAACTCGATTCATAAACGGACACACAACCCATGACTCACAAGTGGACTCGCAGCCCAATGGACACTCAGCCCAAAGGACACTCCGCCGACTTTCTAATGGACCCGCAGCCCAATGGACACTCAGCCCAATTGGACACTCCGCCAACTCACTACTGGACACGCAACCCAATGGACACTAAGCCCAATTGGACACTCAGCCCACACCTATCACACTTTCGTAAAATAAACACAGAATATATCACAACACGTAGAGTTCATCAGTTCAAACATTAAATAGGGAAAACAGTAAACACATAGAGTTTAGAAGTTACCCCCACCTCGTTCGGTGGTTACCACGTGAGTAGCGAGTATCAAAGATCTCGTATCCTAGATCTCGTGTCTTAAATCTCGTGTCTCAGATCTCGTGTCTCAAAGTTCAATCCAACTGATAGCCTACATACGTTACAGTGTTCTTAGATTCTTAATATCGTATAAATAAAACGATAACAGACTCCGGCGGAGAAACGATCGTTAACTACACGACGGATCGAGAGCTCTAAAGATTGGAGTTGAAGAAATGAGAGTGGATATCCAATCCATATGGTTGAGATGATAGAGAATGAAATTTGGGTCACGACGGAAAAAAAATGAGTTCAATCAGAGTTAAAACGAGCTCAAACGGAGCATTTTAAGTTTAGGGGTAAAATGGTAATTTGGTCAAAGGGTTGACTTTGAATGGGCCCATGACCCTCGGTCAATGACATCTCGTCGGCGACGACTCGATGTTGATGTACGGCGGAGAAAATGGGGTTCGAATCGAAAACACGGTATTGCGGGTGCGTCGGCACGCGCGTACCCGACACCGGGTGGAAAACCCGGCGGCCAGGCGCATTTTCTCGACAGCAACGTGGACGTGACTCGACAGTGGTCGAGGGCCAGGCCTCCCGATGTTCGACCAGCTACCGAGTTTTCTCGGCAGCTCCTCTCCCGGCGCTCCCGGCGCCAGGCCTGACCAACTCGTCACTTTCCCGACGCCACCCGGGGCGGTGGCGCCGCCCTCCGCCGCCGCCACCTATCTCGTCGGATACCTCGTACCGTCGGCTACCACCTCCGGCCATCCCTCACCGGATTCCGGTGGTGAATAGTGCTCGAAACTTCACCGCAAAACCCTTCGTCATCACATTTATACAAAACCAAACCCCTCACTTCCAACTCCGGTCGGCGACTTCCCAGTCGCCGACAACCCTCGATTCCGGCCACAACACCTCAACCATACATATATACACACACACATGCTTATACACTTACACACACATAAAACCCTAGCCACCACAGCCCTTGGCTGGCGGCCACCTGCCGCCGGCGACTCTCCTCCACTGCCTAGGACCCCGGCCGGCGACTTCCAGTCGCCGGCCACCACCTGCTGGCCGCGCAACCCACACCTCAGCCGCCTACACACACGCATGGAAAATATACACACACCCTCACTGTTCCAGCTTGGCCGGCGGCCACCTTCCCCGAACCCTCGCCGGCGACCTCCCGTCGCCGGCCCACCATTCACACACGGCGGTGCCGCCCATATCAGCGAGCACAACACACACACACCACCACCCCATTACTCACACACACATGCACAATATATATATATGTGCCACTGTCCTTCTCCGACGCCGCCACCCACGGCGGCGCCAGCCCTCCAGCTAGTCACCCTTACCTCCGACGATCTCCGGTCATCATCTCCGGTGAGGTGGAGAGAGAAAAACAGATGAGAGAGAGAAGGTGGTGCAAGGGTTAGGGTTAGGGTTTAAGGGGTTGTTTTTCACCGTTTTCCGGCAAAAGAGAAATCGGAATTGAATTCCGAGACCTATCCTAGATTCGTCTCATCGAGACGAACGTCGTGTGTGAAAATCGATCGAAACTGACAACATTGGATTTTCCAGCCACCGGCCGGCGCCGCCGCCGCGCCAGCGGTAGCGCCGGTGGTGGCCCGCCGGAGACAGAAACCCGAGAAAAGAGAGAGAGGAGAGAGACTTACTCGTTTTCGTCGCTTTCGGCTCGTTCGGAAAAACAGTGATTTTTGAATCGAAATCACCCCTATTTATAGATTTTTCGAAATCACTATTCATCCAAAATATCTCCGTTACTATTCATCAGTTGACTTTTCCGAGTTACTATTCACGTAAATATCTTCGTTTCCATTCATCGTAAATATCTTCCGATTTTCCGAAACTTCGGATTTTGCCCTTTCCATCACCGTTTGATCTAAGGGTCTCCGATATACCCCTAGTTCGTTTCTATCTTCTCGTCTTTCCAAGACACATCTTATGGTATGAAAATATTCTATATACCATGTCCAAGAAAAATATCGATTCGAATCACACATTAGACACGTATCTGAAACGCACGTAATTAATTAGACAGCCAAAATATACACACGTAATTATTAAGTCGTACGTTAAAATATTTAATTAATAAATTATGCTCATTTTGATCCGGAGCGCTACAACTCCACATTTATAACTGTGCATACTGTGATGATTAATGTTAAAATATTTATTGTCCATTGCCCATAACTCATTTAAAGAGAAAAAAAAAAAAACAAGATGAAAGATAAAGAATGAAAAATTCAATGAAACAATTTTTTTGTTTTATCAATTTTTACAATTTTTATCTAAGTCAAATAAATTGTCTTTCCTAACTAGTGTTGCAAAACATTGAATGTTATATCATGATAATATCACTTCATTTAATTTTATTTTCCAAATCCCATTATTTGAATTAGATGAATTTTCTTGAGCTCCATTACTCTCTGGAAAAATCTTTGGACAATGAGAAGTGGGATGTCATGGAATGGTAGTACGGACTGTACGGTCCCCAATGAATTACTAATAGGGGAATTGGTTTGAATAGCACTTCAAACACAAATATTTGTCCAAATAGCCTTTGACCATAATTTTTATTTAATTTCCTTCCCAAGTGAGTCACATGGACAAATTTTCCAAGAAAGTCTAAAATACCCTTGAAAACCCACATGTTGTTTTATGATATTTTAAGCTATAATTTCCATGAAATTCCAAATTAATTACTCCATATATTTAATAAGATCCGGAGTTTATTTTCCTAATGGAATAAGTATATAGGCTGGAATACTTTCCTCGTGCCAATACTGTCTAAAAAACAGTGGTCTGGAATGTGTAACAATGCCACGTACAAATTCCTCTAGAAAAATGAATGTAAAAAAGATCCTTGAAAATGGTATCAGAGTCTAGGTTTATTAAGAACTTTTATAATATTTATTATTGTTATGTAATTAACTTTGGTGAGGAGAATTTCTCGAGAAATATGGATCTGGACAATTGTCCAAGATGTATTCCATACAGGAGATATCGTCAAATTCTGACGATGTATAAAGAGGAACACATACACAAGATGACATATTGGGAAGACCAATATGTTGAACGAGCCAATGTTGGAGCTTGCCAAGAAGCTTTGAGGCAATGCAATATACAAGCAGCATATCATTTGGATTACCTTCAGGTTAACCAAATGTTATATACAGAACTGGTGACCTTACAGGAGGCAGCCCATCGACAGGAGCATGGGTCTTGAAGGAGAACCAGACTGGAGCGAGATAATTCCGGATACATCTAAGATCGGCCTTGATCTTAGAGAAATCCAAAAGACGGTGCAGAATTATGGCAACCGCCATAATCATCTACCGATACAAGTCCATCAGATCCAAAACCAGATGGAGAAGATGATTAAATATCAGAATGAAACTCTTGAAATCCTTCATGATATTGAAAAAAGAGTCAAGAATCTGGAGGACAGATCAAGTGTTCCCGGAGGAAGGAGACGTATAGATTTCAGAACGGTTCCCTATTTACATCAAAAAGGGAAACCAACTGAAGTCGTACGACCAATGACCCGAGATGAAAAGCTCATTGCTATCATCAAAGGAAAATCCATCATAAATTAAGATGGATATGGAAAGGATGAATCTTGAAGATCTACAAGAACTTGTCGAGTCCTTTGCAGGATTAGGCATAGTGGATCTAAAGATGAATACAGGAGATGGTTCGGCCTTGGTTACTCGTGACCAACATCCAAGACCACCTCCACAACCACCAGTAGATCCCAATGTTGCAGAAAGTTCAGGATCACATCATGTGGATGAACCAATGCCACACGCTGGAGATTTTACCACAAGAGGAGACCCGATTGTTTCGGGAACTAGACAACGATCCAAAAGGCCAGATCTTCAGAATACGCCTTATGGAAAGTCGCAGCTTAATCCGATACATCCATATGGATTAATGCTAAATCTAGATATTCTAGATTTCAAGAATCAAGAAGTCCTTATAGATGATTGGGCAGCATCGATGAGGATTGCAGCAGGAACGCTTGATCTTACAAAGGAATGATTCATTTTACTTCTTGAAATGAGTCTTGAAGAATCTGTAAAGAGAGCGTGGGATATGACACCACCAGATATGAGAAACAATATCACAGCTGGTGAGTCATTGAAAGGAATTGTCGATAATATGGCCAAATTATTCAAAATCCATTTTATCGGCATAGGCTATTTCGAGGGAATAGAAGAGGAAAAGAGAAAAAGATATAAACAAGCCCTCTACTGCCTCGAGTTACATGATATTTGTCATATTGATGAATATATCAAGTTATTCACCGAGTACCGATGGAAGTCCAAGGTGGATGACAAAGAAGCTTCGCAGCTTTTCTTTGCGAAGATACCAAGTCCCTGGAGAGAAATGCTCATCAGGGAATATAAGAGTGCAGACAATTTGGATACAGTGGCCAGAAGGATGTCTTTCCTAAAAGCCAAGCTATCTGAATGGTGCCACCAGGCAGCACTCTATAAAAATTACAAGAGATTAAGAGGAATCAACAAAATGGTTCATTTATGTTGCGAAGAAAATGACATCCCAACCATTGTGGGAGGTCAACCACGAAGGCATAAAAGGATGAAACAAAGAAGTCACCCTTATAGCCGTGGAAGCAACGATAACAGGCGAAATCACATGTCTTCAAGGAGATCTTGGAGACCTAGAAGGATGTGGTCTAAACAAAAAGCCCGGAGTTATAAGTCAGGGCAAAGACCAGCACCCAGCAGGAGTAGAACCTTATCAACAGGTTCAAACCAAGGAGGTTCCAGTAGATCTATGGGAAGAAGAACTTTCAGACGAGCTCATACCAGAGCTAATGAAAGTTTCAAAGACTGTAATTGCTGGACTTGCGGAGCAAAAGGGCATATCTCAACAGATTGCCCGGACAATCAAAAGAGAGGTCTTAGACAGTTCGAAGCAACACCAGAATTCGAAGAAACTGTCTATTACCAAGATCTTATACAGGTGTATCAATTTGAGGATCTGCCCTCAGATGAAAGCATCTATGAAGAAGAGATCTATTCGGATGATGGAAGTGAATCCACATCAGAATCAGAGTGAAGAAGAAATTCTTCAAACAATGAGAGAGGATATGTCAGGATTTCTCTCTCACACAACAGTTTCTCATAAGACTCTCATGAGGATTATGAAAGAGGATCCAAAGCTTCAAATCTATGATGGTTTTACCATTGGAGCTATGGAAAAAGCCTTGGATAAATTTGGAATTCGAAAAAGAAAACACCAAATTATCCATAGGGTTACTACAGGAGAATTCGCTATTCCAATGGAATTCACGAGTAATCTGATCGAGATGCAGCTGATTCCTTACCGAGAAGTTCAGGATATAAGGAATCAAGTTAAGAAAGAAGTTGCAAATACACTCTCATGGATTCATATCGGAGCCATAAGAGTAATCATAAAAGCAACTTTCAAAGAAGGAATTGATTCGCCTCTCAATCTTGCTATATTTGACAAGCGAATCTCAAATCTCAAGGATTCATGTCTTGGAGCAGTCACCGGAAACTTATGTGCAGGGAAATTGGCATTCAATGTCTATCCTAGAATTGCATACAATCTGGGAGATCGAGATTTTAACAGAGTCCTAACCCTTCATCAGGATTTTAAAAGAGAAGACTTGATGAAAGAAGGGAATAGGCCCTACTCGATCACATACAAGATTTCCTATGCTCTATCAAATTCGCATCATTCAGATGTATTCTTGAGAAAGGAATTTATCGAAGTCCCAAAAATCTTCGACGATTTCGCTAAGGTAATCTTGTCAGAACTCATTGAATCTCCAACCATAAAGGAGATAGATATGAAAATACAAGATCAATCGGTCTTCAATCGAAGTCAAAGCCTCCGAATGGAGACAAAGAGAATGTTTTTCCAACAAGATAGACTGATGAGTAGCAGCCGTTGGGAAGAAAGAATGCCTAGTACAGTTCAGCGAATCCCAGGTGTATTCAAAACACCAGGAGAGCTAAAATGTCCAGAAGACTGGAGAGCAGTTGAAGTAATATTTGACATCAACCAGAAGGATAATATTTTTCCTTGTGATGTCCTCTATTACCTGCAACAACCGATAGTTGGTAGATTTCAAGGATGCCTAAAGATAGGGGAAATCGAATTGACTATCTCCGGAGTCGCAGGAAGAATCCCAGAACAGTTAACACTGGGTCTTAACTTTCTTGAGGATCATATGCCTTGGGAAAGATTACAAGATGGAATGGAGTTTACAGTGGCTGATAAAAGATACCGAATCAGATGACCACTAGTCCATTCTCTATATACATTTCAATTGGAATGATATATACTGAATACAAGGCTGAATATTTCGCAGCCTATGTGGATTCAGGAGCAGGAATATGTACTGCAAAGCAGGAGGTTTTTCCTAATGAAATGGGAGAAGATTTACCAGCCATTGCAGGACGAGATTTCTCTAAAAGGATTCTCATCCTTAATCGAGGAATCAAACAAGCGGAAATAATGATCGGAGACGCCGGTGATACCCCATGGTATAAGGTGAAGACGCCGCCAATATATTTCCATGATACGGGTGCAGATGTGTTGCTAGGAAACAACTTCCTACAAACATTCAAACGCTTTACACAGGAAAATGAGACAAGACGGCTTATTTTCACAACTTTATGTGATCATAAGATTATTGTCCAGAGACTAAGGGAAGCATTTTACAGAAAAATGTCTTTTCCTTTTCGCAGCAAGCGTGGTGATGAAGCCAAACTTCGACATCCAAAAATGGCGGATAAAAGAAGATTTGGTGATGTCTTATTATCCTATCGACAATTTGGTCCGAGACGGAAAGATACCAAAAGATGGGATACGACCTTGTATTCATTTAGAAGACAAGGAGAAGAACGAGTTCCTCCAGAGGCTATTGCAGAATTGCGAAAAACCATAATGGAGAATCCACAGAGTGATGTTACCATTGAAGAACAAATATCACTCAAGGATTTCAAGAAAAGGATCCAAAGGAATTACAATGAAGATCCTTTAGCATGGTGGGACAGAAACGAGCTCAAAGCATCCCTAAAGGTTAAACCTGGAAAGGAACATGAGTTCGTGAGACTCAAACCTATCCTGATGAATCAAAATATCGGGAGGATATGCAGAAGATACTTAAGGAACATCTGGACCTTAAGTTGATTTCACCAGGAGTTTCTCCATACAGCAGCCCGGGATTCCTTGTAAGGAATCATGGAGAAATTAAAAGAGGTAAACCTAGACTTGTTATTAATTACAAAGGGATTAATAACATTCTGGAGTTTGATGGATACTACATCCCGAGTAGAGAGCACTTGGTTAACTGTATCAAAGGGGCCAAGATATTCTCTAAGTTCGATTGCAAGTCTGGTTTCTACCAGATTAAGATGGAGGAAGAAAGTAAGAAGTTCACAGCTTTCTCCACACCACAAGGACACTATGTCTGGAACGTAATGTCTATGGGATTGGCAAATGCACCCCAGATATATCAGAGAAAGATGGATAATCTCTTCAAGGATTATTTCAACTTTATGTTCGTATATATCGATGATATTCTCATTGCATCGAAGAACATGAAGGAGCATCTCAAACATTTGACGATCTTCTCAGATGTTTGTCATAAAGAAGGATTAGTGCTTTCTGAGAAGAAGACAATAATTGCAACAAGACAGATTGAATTCCTCGGAATTGAAATCGATGAATCTGGAATCATTCTACAAAATCATATTGTAGAAAAGATACAAGGATTTCCAGATGATCTCACAGACAAAAAAAAACAACTTCAAAGCTTTCTAGGAGTTGTTAATTTTGCTGGAATGTTTATCAACAATCTAGCATTTTACAGGAAAGTGTTTAGCCCATTACTCAAGAAAGATGTTACTTTCAAATGGGAAGATGAACATCGAGAAGGGATTAAGAAGCTTAAGGAAGTTTGTAGCAAGCTTCCGAAACTGGCTATTCCCCAAGACGAGGATGAGATGGTTCTTTACACAAATGCCAGTGATCATTGGTGGGCAGTTGTGCTTATGAAGGCCATACCGGATGGAGAAGTGTCATGCAGATATTGCAGTGGGTTGTTTACAACAGGAGAAGCAATCCGATGGCATATCAACGAGAAGGAATTCTTTGCAGTCAGAAAGGCTTTTAAAAAATGGCCTCTCTTTCTACTGGCTAAAAAGTTTATCCTAAAAATTGATAATTCAAGTGTCAAAGCTTTTCTGAAAAATAAAATTTAATCTAAACCAGAAAAGGCTAGGATACTTAGATGGCAAGCTGAATGCCAATATTATGATTATGATATTGTCATTGTGAAATCTCACGAAAATGTTCTTGCAGATTTCTTAACACGAGATGGAAGGACACGTTGCTGACGAGGTCCTCAAACGAGTAAGACATCTCAGGGAAAACCTGGAGAGTCTTGAACGAGAATTTGGGACGTTATGTCTCAATGCTGAAGTTGCTGGACGACTTCAACGAGAAGATCATAAATCCGTTTCTGATCTAATACGAGCATGCCAATACGCTCAGGGACATATGTTCCAAGCGTTGCATAAGTCTCTCCTCCAGGCTGCATCTTCTACGGTGCTAAAAGGGGAACTTCGAGATCGGGACTCTAACCCGAAGGCTATGGATTCAAATACCATGCCTGCGAGTGTTATAGGTGATGCATTCCTTGAGGATGTACCATCAGTAACAAATGTTGAAGCTCCGGTGTCACAACCCGAGTCTTCAAGTCAACCCAGTACCTCTGGGGTTAAAGAGGTCGAGTTGAACCTAAGGCCACAGACAGGCAAAGCTAAGGTTCAAACTCACACTAACGAGGTTTCTCCGATGCAGGTTTATCAGCGTCAATGGGAGAAATTAGTAACGATAAATGGTATCAACCCGGATAGAACGATAGTTGATATCTCGGGAAAATTTCCCAGGGTTTGGATGAAACCAGGCAGTCATCCAAACGAAGTCCAAGAATGGTATAACTTCGGAGCCCTAGCTTCAATTTATACCACATCACCAGGATTCCCAGAAATCTCGAAATTACCGAGATGGATAGGAGAAGCAGTTCATGAAACCTGGACAAACAATCCACACTTGTCTAGAGGAGACATCCTAGAGCTCTATTTCATTAGTGCCGCTCCAGAACCAGCTAAAAAAGGCTTCCATGAATTCTGGAAGACTTTAAATGAGTATTTGACCTTGTCCATTTCCGTTAGACAAGTCCAAAGCCCCCAAGCTCACTTGCTGGGTCCAAAGCCCTAGCCTTTCACTTGTCTAACTGAATACAATGACTGGATCGACAACAGGTTTAGCAGAGGAACTTTTTGAAACAAAAAGAAAGATCCTTTGGGAGAACAAGATTCCGGTGAGCAAAGACACTTACCGGAAATTCTGTAATATGGCACACATCGGAAGATGGATCGATCGGATCTGTCAAGCGTGCCCCGAACAGAAAGAACCCGAGTTTGGGAAAGGATTCCGACCCAAACCCGACCGACAGGTAGCTGGATCCAATAAAGATAAGGGCCCAGCACAAAAGAAGAGGTATCCCCGGGGACCACAACGACCAAATTATTAAAGCGCCCCCGACAAAGTTAAATGGGATAGGACGAGAAATCACATGGGTTGGACCATGTGAAGAAAATGATTCCCCGACAAATCCAACCACCATCACATGGGATGGGTCAAGGGGAAGAAAAAGAGGACGAACACTAACAACTGAAAGTGACTTCCCAACAAACTATCACATGGGAGCACTAAGGAAAGCAGCCAGCTCATTCAAGAGGGATTGAAATCCGCATTTCACATCCGGATTTCACTCTATAAATAGAGAGAACGAAGGAAGCTAAGGACATCGACCATTCCCCTCAGTTTTCTTCAACACATCTATCATTCTTAGTTTTGTAATAGTTGGAGTGTTTATAGTTTATGTGTTTACAATTTCAAGTCTTCTCTATGAGAGACTAAACTAGTAATTCTCCTCCCAAAAGGAGATTACATATGTTGTAATAAATATTTCCAAGTTCTTAATAAAAAAAAAAAAAAAAAAAGGCTTTTTGCTTCAACATGAGTTCTTAGTATTGTTAGTTTATCCCTGGAAGGAATACTTTGTACACCTGGTGTAGGAAACGAACCAAGGTTGTGCTGTGCGGTTGCTGAAGGAGCTGGATAACTTGCAGATCATCTTCCCCAAGGGTTGAAGTTGAACAGTGAGGAGCTGTTTGTAGAACGATCTGGGGGCAGTAATTTTCCAACTGGTGGCTTTGCAAACCATCTCACCCGGTGCTGATACGGTCAAAGAAATGTATGAATTCTAAGGGATAGATTTATTTTACGGAAGCATGTTGGGCCTAATTTTGATTAATTTACATTCTATTTAGATTTTATTAGATAGATGGAGTATAATGAAGGAATTTCAATTTTGAGACATCAAAAGGGTATAAAGATCAAAGTATTTTGGACTTAAGGTGAAATGGGATTTTGATTTTAATTTCTATTTAATTTTGGCCTTTTAAATGAAGATTTTGAAAAGAGGGCTATTTTCACAAATATTTATGTTGACTAGGCTTTTTAAATAAAAGCCTCTTACTAATATTTCAGATGCACTATTACTGTTGAGAATTTTAAAAGCAAGCCTCCGCAGCATGTGCAAAATATATAAAAGATATGCTTAATAAGTACACAAGGTAATTAAAGATAATCATCAATAATTTAAATAATAATAATAATTTAATAAATCTCAGTTGTGGAGATCGCAGGGGCATTTATTTTAAATGTATGGAGTGTTGGTTCTAACAATAATACGCACAACTACCCTAATACGTGTATGTATATGTAAAATCAACAATAAATACTGCACTGCTAGATTTATTTCATGGCCATAAATATTTAAAGAAACAAACAGAAAAATGACAAGGTGAAAATGGGAATGTATTGGAAGGATTATTAATTACCACAAAAATGAACCATGTATTCTACCCTTTTCTGGTTCATGTTGTAGAGCTCATTTACTACTCTTCAGCACAACTACATCTGCCCCTCTGTTTAAGGGAAAATTATTTTCTAGCAAATTATCATAAGTGATAATTATTAATTTAGGAAAAATTAATTTTTTTTATTTTATTTTATCATAGTAAATGTTGGGTTACATTTGATAATTCATCTTGTTTTTCATTACATTTAATACATATCATGTATTAATTAGTGATGTTATTTGATACATGTAGTGTGTTATGACTATTTTGAAATATAAGATGAAAGATGGAGTGAAATAGAGTATCTTGTGCTTAACTTTAGGATCTTAATTTTTTAGCAATCATATATTCTTTCTTTAATCATGTAATTTTAAAGGGCCCGGCTATCCACACCCCCAAATCTTCTAAACACGGCCCTTTTTTTATATTAAATTTAAAAAATTAAAAAAATAGCAAAATTCCAATTTTACCCTTATGAATTAAAAAAAAGAGTGAAATCCTCCCTTCCTTCTCTCTCCTTCCCGTCTGCTTCTCCTTTTTTTTTTTTATCTTTCATTCCTCAAACCTTGAATTTGTAAGGGGATAATGTATGAAAAATTATTTTATGAGTTAACAAAATATATAATAATCGTGTGAAATCGTGTAAAAAGAACGAAAAAATAACAACAAATTTGAGGACACGTTCGACCCTGGTTGGTCGAACACAAAGAGATGTGTTCGACCACCAGGCATCGAACATGGTGGTCGAACACATCTCTTTGTGTTCGACCAACCAGGATCGAACGGATCCTCAGATTTGTTGTTATTTTTTCGTTCTTTTTACACGATTTCACACGATTATTATATATTTTGTTAACACATAAAATGATTTTTCATACATTATCCCCTTACAAAACAAATATTTTTTTAAATAATACGTATACAATTAATAATAATAATAATATATTATTATTATTATTATTACTATTAATTATTTAATTTGCTATTGATGAACTATTGTTCGTCCCCGAACAATGAAAAGAAGAAAACTCATGCACGGGGTAGAATGATGATCATTTTGCTCTCAGGCTCAGGCATTTTTTCAAAACAAACAAGCATGCATCATATAATTTTGAAAAACATAAGAGATTCATGCTAAGTACTTTCGAATTAATGCTCTAAACAATAAGTGAATACTCACAAGGTAAGTATCATTCATCACTCAAGTGTTTAGGGAAAATACACTCAAGTAAAAGCAAAGCATGCACCCTACCATAGACTTGCAAATCGTCTAACCTCTCCACCGCTTGATGTGTGCTTTAAAACAAGAATCAAATAGGACTTTATCTTACGTTGTAATGTAGGTTCTTTGGTTGAGGTAGAAATTATTTTGGCTAAGTGACTAAATCTTGGACTAAAAAAAAAACACGGATCGTCACCCATTAAAACCAATCTAATCTTCAATTCACTCAAACAACTCTTCTACTCTTCAATCGAATTCATCCTTCCATCATCCTCAACCCCCATTTTTTTTCATCGATCACAAAATAATTTCTCCCAAATCATGAGTTCTAGAATATCATATTAGGCACAACTCGACCGAGTTCCAAAAATATTCGCACAACTCATGAAAAAATATATTTTCTTCCCCTTTTTTTTTCACACCTCCAAATTAGAGGAATGTTATGGTTAGGGGTGGAAATCGGACGGATCGGATCGGAAATAGGGTGTTTCAGAAAAATTCCGAAAATTTTTGGAAATGAAAAACCAATTTTGATTTCCAATCCGAAATTTTCGGAATTGTAAAATCCAATCCGAATCCGATTTTTCGGAAATTTCGAAAAAATTCAGAATTTTCGGAAATTCGGAAATTTCGGAAATTTTGAATAGTGAGCATTGTGGTAAAAGTAGTGAACACAGTTCAAGATTCAACAATAATATCTAGATCAAATCTTACACAGCTAAAATAAACAGTATATAAATGAACACTGCACATACATAGTTAATGCATATGCTTGTATTAGTTTGACAAAGGTAAATGCTAGAAATTGCAACACAGTCGAAGGCAAATATATAATGAGTCACATGGTTTGTTCCTTATCAATAAAACAAATTCTAATTATAGTTCACATTGTTTTAGAACTGATACACAATCATTTGGGCCACTCAAACAGTTAATCTTTGGAGCTCTTCAATACCTATAATGAACAAATAAGAAAAAATATTACGATTTTTCATTAAAAATAATAGCGATCATAAAAAAACTAAGTAAATAATTAGAACATACCTTTTTCAATTTTGAAAAGAGTTTGTTACTTTTCTTCATCCTCAATATGTGACAAACCGCATCTCAACCAATCTTGGGCACACACTAAAGACTACTAGTTTAGGTGTCAATGAACTACGAAATTGATCAAGTACTCGACCCGCCGAACTAAAAGCACACTCCGAAGCAACCGATGTGATAGGAATGGAAAAAATATCTCGTGCCATTATTACAACGACACGATAAGTTGCAAACTTTCATTGCCACCATCCCAAAAGATTAAAGTTATCACAACCATCCTCTATCCCATCATTCAAGTACCTCTTCAAATCATTCACCGCCTCTAAAGTAGTCTTCCTTTTCAATTTCACCCTAATCTCATCTCTCACATCACTTACTTTGTTAACATCCTTGCTTGTCAAACCATCTTCAACATTAGAGCTTTCAACATTCACAACACTCATAGACTCCGCCTTGTAACATTCAAAAAGGCATGACATGAAGCTCTTCACATCCCCCACAAAATTTTCAACCTTCATCTTTCTACTCTCCATGGTGAGTAAGAGATCATACTCCAACAACTTATCATACCAAAGCTCAAATATTCCACCTTATTACGAGGGTCCAAAACAACCGACAAAAGAAAAATTGGGTTCAACTTTTCAACCTGACAATATTTTTCAAATTTTTCATTCATTTTCATTGTCATGGAAACACGAGTATAATCATCGCTACCCAATTCCCGAATTAGAAGCAATTTGACCGTGGTCACCTCATCAAAATATGTGTGAGAAGAGACATGACGAGAAGTCGAAATACGATTCGTTAACAAGTAAAATTCTTCTAAAAATGTGTGCAAACTTTTCAATTTACTCCAATCATAACTCTCCAAAGCACCCACATTCTCCAATTCTTTTTTGTAATTTGGGTCTTGGTCCTCAAACCTATCAAATGCTTTTTCAAGAGGTAAAACCGCATTTATCATGTGATAGGTTGAGTTCCATCGAGTTTTGACATCCAAGCACACGTTCTTTTTAGACCCCATTTTTTCTTCTTCAACACATTTTTTAAACATTTGCAGACGAGATGGGCTACTCTTCATGTACTTCACACTTTTCCGAAGATGCTTAATACTTGACTTAATTTCATCAATCTCATCTCTCACAACAAGATTCATGATATGAGCAAAGCAATGTACATGAAAAAACTCACCCCCAAGCAACATGTTTCTTTTATTTAATCTTTTCTTCAAATCTTCAACACAAGTGTCATTACTTCGTGCATTATCAAGGGTAATACTCATAACCTTTTCTAAACCCCACTCCAATAAACAACTCTCCACCACCTTTGCAATCACCTCACCTTTGTGTGGATGTGGTAGGACACGAAAGTTAAGGATTTTCTTCTTAAGGATCCAATTTTTGTCAACATAGTGAGAGTAAGGACAATATATCCAAGATTTTGGATAGACGTCCACATATCGGTAGTGATGCATACACGGGTGGAGTTCTCTTTCCAAGAAGCTTTTAATTTTTCTCTTTCTTCTTGAAAAATTGTATAACAATCTGTAGTTATGGTAGGTCTTTTGACTACATGAAACTTCGGTTGCATTTGATTGCAAAACTCTATAAAACCTTCCTTTTCAACAATAGAAAATGGAAGCTCATCAAGAATAATCATCCTAGCAAGAGACATACAACACTTAGCTTGGTCAAACTTCCAATTAGAAACTAAACCCCCCGTAAAGAACAATGAAGCTTGTGATTTATCTTTCAACTATCGGGTAATTCCTTACAAATTTTTTGATGATTCCACAATTTATTAGTTCCCATCGACGTGGGAGAAAAAATCCTCATATGACAAAACTTGCACTTAGAATCCCCAATCCATTTTTTAGATTCTTCATCATTAATCTTGTCAAAAAAAAATGCATACCAGAGATCGACTGTGATTGCCCGGAAGTCCTGATTTTGCAAGAGTCTTTTGTTTCTTATTTGTTGTTGCAGTGCTTGCTTGAGATGATGACATACTTGATTCCTTGTCGTACTGAAAAAACACATTAAATTGAATCAACAAACCAAAATACTTCAAAAAATTTGGTTGAAGTTGAAGGGTTTTTGTTGCACCTATTCATGCAAGCTTTGAAACATGAGATAAAATTAGCAGCCACATTATTTGCAGAAATAAATAGCAGAGAATAAATTAGCAGCCATATTATTTGACCAAATAGCAGCCACATTATTTGCAGCAAGTTTTGAATCAATAGCCACATTATTTGCAGCAAGTTTTGAATCAATAGCCACATTATTTGTGTAATTCGTATGTTGTGAAGTTAATTAATTCAGAGATTTGGTCAATTTATATTTTTTAGTTAATGGGGTTTATTACAGAATCACCTCTGGTTCCCCAAAAACCAAGTGTAATATCATTTTTCTCCGGTTCCCCAAAATTAGGAAAACCCCACTATACCTCTAAATCATGAGCACCCAACAATGCTATAGAATCCACTGAATTACAGTAATTTTCTAGCAAAACAAGTTGAACTTGATATAATTTAGTAAAATAAAAACTTCCCATTTAAATGGAAATTGAGACACAACAATTAGAGGAAAAAAGAACTCACCTGGAATTAGAGGAAAAAAGAACTCACCTAGAATTAGAGGTTTCGATAGTCAATATTGAAAGAGGGAGAAGAGAGATGTGTCAGCGCGTACCTCCAATTCAAACATGGAAGATGAAGAGAAAGCGGTCGGAAGAGAGAATGATGAGGGACAGAGGGACGAATGACTTTGACCTAATTCTTCAAAAAAGAGTTATACTTTTTGTTTTTTTTACCTTTAATTTTTATAGTTATAAAATAAAACTATAAATACTATATTAAAATTTTTACTTTTTTCACCTTTAATTTTTGAGTCATATTATATATTTAATATATACTATAGTATATAGTATACAATAAAACTATAAAATTTATATGAATAGTATATAGTATATAGTATAAAATAAAACTATAAAATTATATTATAAACTATTTATCATTTTGTAAGTAATTATGTTTATTAATTCATATTTATTGAGTTATTTTTCTTTCAGGAAGCTCAAATCAAATGAATATTAGAATCTATATTATGATTTATGATAATGCTTTGATCGAAATCCTTCGATATTTAAAATACTTATTTTATAATTTGTATAATTTTCTTTGTCATTATTCCTATTATTTCGTTAACTGTAATTTACTACTACTTATTACTAACATTAACAAACTAAGCTCGAGCTCAATTATAAAACTCATAAAATAAAGAAGTTGAACTCAAGCTTAGTATAGTTCAGCTTGTATAACTTCGTAAACTATTTAGGAGGCTCATTTATCCATATATTTTATCATTAAAATAATAAATTTATATAAAATGTTATCATTTTTAATGAAATTTATGATATATTTACCTTTGAAATTAAATATTCACTTTTTATTTTATATAATATATAGTATTCTTCTATAGCATAAAGTATAAAGTATATAGTATATAATATATAGTATATAGTATATAGTATATAGTATATAGTATATAGTATATAGTATTCTTCTATAGTATATAATATAAAATGTTTGAATTATTTTCAATATGAACTATTGGTTTAGCGGTTAGTTTCTTGCGAGGGGTCTTGAGTTTGATTCTCAAATGCCTCTATTCTACATTTTATATGGATTGGAAATCCGAATTTCGGATCGAAAATCGGATTGGAATTTCCCAAAATTAAATTTCGGAAATATTTTGGATCGGATTTTGGAATTTCTGAAATTTTTAAAATTATTTCCGATTCCGATCCGAAATTTTTCGGAAAAATGGGAAATCGGAATTTCAGATTTCGGATTAAAAATATTCATTCCAAAATTGAAAAATTTCGGATCGGATTCGGTGGATAACAAAAATTCCATTCCAATTTCCACCCCTAGTTATGGTAAAACTTCATTTGAAACGATGTGGTAGAAAGCAACGTGCAACTTGAAGGACACGATCCGTTGTGGATTTTTACATCCACCATTTTCGATTTGTCTAGGAATGAGAGTGCTCCTGGCTCGACATTGTTTGTTCTGTAACACTTGAACCCTTCATTTTTTGTTGGGTCGTAAATAGTCCCTGATGGAGCTTGAATAGAAAGTATTAATTCATTTCTCGGGGCAAAGAATCTAAGGTTAATGCCAATCAATTGGAGGAACAACTTAATAAATATATGGAACATATATAGGAATCAAAAGGATCCGATCTGATTCAAAAGCAAAACTTGTTGAAATTGATGTATTGATGCAATTTTTTTTTCACTTGGTCTTTTTTTTTTCTTTCGAAGCTCACATCACCATTTTTTTTCTCATGACTAAGATACACATTCACACTTCCCCTTCTCGTTCTCCTTCTTCTTGTTTCACCTCCGTAACCCCTTTACCACCCACCTACTAGTCCAAGTAAATATAAAAGTAAAGGGTAAAAAAATGACTAATTCATTAAACTCAATCAAGAAAAAAGCTTTTAGGCTCAAAATTGGTTAACTAGGACAAATAATCATGGGACAAGTGTATATTTGGCCAATGTGGCTAAAACAAAAATGGCCTAAAATCATTTTCAAGTCTGAAGCACACTTATGCAGTTTCAAGAAGATACCAGAGCAAGTTCTAGAGAGAAACATATATGTTTGACACACACAAGAAATGAATAAGACTGTTTAGAATGTATTAGTCAAAGGCGCAAATCTCACAGGTTAAATTTATAATTCAAAACATCAATTCAATTTCATTAGCATACTTTCCTCTAGTCAACGTCTCCACAAAATCATACTTAGCACAAAATATTTTTTTAATCTCATCATCAAGCAATCATCAATTCAGCAACCAATTACACAATTGACCAATCAACTTTCTAAAGAAAAACCAAAAGCTATCCTAAAAAAAAAAAGATCCTAAAAAAAAAATCTATTCTACAATCTTCTTTTGGATACAACTCAATGGTACTAGGATCTGGCTCCTCTTGATGTTGATTTTCAAATATCGAAAAAATTTGTCCTAATTGAGTTTGCAAGACCTTCAATCTTGCACTGAAGGTGACATTCATCTCATCCAATTGACTTTCAATTTTGTCCAACTTTTCTTAATACTGTCACACCCCATTTTCGTACTTAAAAATATCAGAGTTTTCTCTGTGTGCGTGCAGGAAGAAGGGGAAAAAAGACGTATGTCTTAAAATAGAAGAATAAGATAAAAGATGAAAGAAAGATTTACATATACAATACTTCGGAACCAGCCAAAATAAAACATTATAAAACCTTGAGCAGCAGAAAAATCTCATACAGGATCCATAACATAGAAGAAGAACAGTTTATCTTTTACAAACGTGAAATATTAAAATATCATTTCGACATCCAGTTTTAGAAAGCATAAAGAGGAAACTTGATATAACACCATTCTCTCTATAAATCCTGATTCTCTTCATCTCGTGTAGTGTGAATACACGTGGGGGTGAGTGCGTTGAATACACTCGTGGGGATAATTTCCATGTTTTAACAATTATTAAGTAGTTAAACAAATCAAACATATATAAGTTCGGCAATTAGACACAACACATATATTGCACAACACGTAAATCATTTTCTTAATGGACGACCCAGCCCATCTCTAACTATCGGTGTATTTACGGACCACCCAGTCCATCCCTAGCTATCAGTGTATTTACGGACCACCCAGTCCATCCACAATATAATAACATGCACACAGTATTCACAGTACATAGGGTTTAACAATTCATATATCAAATACGGAAAACATAAACATATAGAGGTTAGAAGTTACCCCCACCTTGTTCGGTGATAAACCCTCGTGATACGTTGAATTCTAAGCCTTAAGATCTTTTCTTAACTCGAAAGTCTGGGATTTGCAACTAGTTCCCTAAACTCTTCAAATATCCGGAGGAAGTCCTTACCTCCCAAACCCTCACCCCCGTCGCCTCCCAACCCTTCTCCCGTCGTCACGCACACGCGTACCCAGCATCGCCAGCACGACTCCGCATGCCGGCCACAACCAAACCACAGCCGAAACAACGTGCATGATGCCATCACTCACGGTGGTGTCCCGAACACCTACACACACAAACACACGCGACCCGAACGACGGTGATAGAAGGAGGAGATCCGGCAAGGGAGGGAGAAAGAGTCCGATGGGTGAGGGAGAAAAGTGAGAAGAGAGATAAAAAGAGAGAGATGAGAGAGAGAAAGGGTTTGGTCGGGTTTGACCGGCCATTTTTCGGTGAAGGAGTCGTTGAAACATAAAATCGAGATCGGATATGGAATGGGCTCGACGAAAACTATAAGAGGTGAGAAGATCGGCCAAAATGGGGAAGATAGCAGCAGCACGACGGCGGCGTGGCAGCCGCTGGCTGGAAAACAGAGAAGAGAGAAGAGAGAGAGATGAGAATAATCTCTCGTTTAAGATTCGTTTCCTACTATATATAGATATTTTTTTCAAAATATCTTTACTTTTACAAAATATCTCACTTTTTACAAAATATCTTACCTTTTACTTTTTGATCGAAAATATCTCTTTTTCGTTTCTTCGTACATTTCATGTTTTCGGCCACGAACCTTTAACGAGTTGTCCTTTAACCTTTTAACTTTCATTTTTTTTTCGTTTTCTTTGTGATTTGAGCTACGGGTCTCCGATTGGCCTCATTTTTTCTTTCTTTCGATTTTTGATTATGAACCTTATGATAAAATATAACCTATACTTTTCGATTAAACTATACTTCCGATAATTAATTATGTATTATATTGTTTTTCTAAAACACACATAATTAAATCAAACAATTAAAGGTTTAATTATTTAATTAACCAATTATGCATCGTTTTGTCCTAGGCGTTACAAATACACTGTGAATATTTTTTTGGTAGCAATCATGAACGAAGCAAAAATATCCTCAAGTCTGGACATCTTCTCTTCATCAATCCCCTAACTTATGACTGCAAATCCCGGTCGTGTTTGAATAGTATTTCTCATATTAACATATGAGACACTTTCATGATTCCTTAAATAAGGATGATAATGTGTAGGAACTGAATTATTGGGGAAGTTGTTGAAATTCCTATTATTCACATAACAAGCCTTATCCATCGGATTTCTCGGTTTGACACCCTAACATTGTTAGACCATAAGTTCTCGTACCACTATTTACTTTGCTAAATTGATTTGTGAGTGTAATAATACGAGTTTTTAAAGAACTCATGGTAGCCATATCTTCCAATAATGGAGAAACAACCTAAGAGGAAAATTGATGTATGATACCAACTAAAAAAGATAAAAATACCTAGATTAAAATCAAGCAAATTATTCAAATATTAACTATTCTAAAACTCTAGTCCCCGACAACGGCATCAAAAACTTGTTCAATGCCTATTTTCTAGCCACTTAACCGCAAGTGCACGGTGTTAACTATAGATAGGTGAGCAAAGTCGATCCCACAGAGACTAGTGAATTAGAATAATATTAATTACCCAATTAATTTATCTAACTCTATCTAGGCGACCGAATTATGAGAATTGATTTTAGTTAACCTAAATCTAAAACAAATAAATGAAAAAACAATCAAACAACCAAGTATCAAGAAAATCATGATTCAAACAATGATCCTAGGGTTACGGTTTCATTCTACTTCATTCAAGTTTACTAATCTAGCAAAATCAAACTCAAATCCAAATTATCTTATGTAAGCTATCACGATTATAGATTAACCTCTCTCTCGAGCAACTTAACCCGTAGATAGATTGATTATTAATGTTTGTATCTCTACCTCGCAGTTAATAACCAACTCCCAAAAGCTCCTAAGATTATATTCTCACCCTAATTATTACCAATCTCTTGATCTAGCAATTAATTGAGTCATGCATTCTCAAATCTATAATTAGATATCTTCTCTTGATCTCAATCCAATTATTTAAAGCATGCATAAATTTGATCGGGATTCATACATGGAATAAGCACGAAGAAGCATGAATAAGATATCATGGATTTAGAGGAAAGATTAAAACTAAAAATTCAATAAAATATCCATAGAACTACTCTCGTACCCTAAGACCACGAGATTCCTAGCTAATAATCATGTTTGTAAAGCAAAATAAATTACAAGATGACATGATAAAAACTAGAAATAAAATCAAAGAAAACTTAATGAATTCGCGATTGATTGCTTCCTCTTTGATCTTGAATCTTCAATTTCTTACTTTTTTGGTTGCTCTCAAGATGTATTTTGTGGATATGGGTCTTCGTAAGTTGATATGAGTTCCAAAGATCCTATCGGAGTTCAAAAGTTCTTTATTTCAAGTCTCAAAACCTCAATTTATACCTAGGAGGGTTAGAATTGGATTTGGAGAAGAGTTTTAGTCGAAAAAGGGGTCTAAAACGGGCAAAAGATACGTGACCCGGCCGGGTCCGGACAACCCTGACCGGGTCGAAAAGTTTGGCGTCATTCTGGATAGGAAAACATGCGACCCGGACCGGATCTAACATACTGACTTTGCTGATGCTTCAACTCGTGCACTGGGACCCGATCTCACCTAGGTTCTTACTTTCGACCTTATTTCGACCCGTTTATGCTCTGAATTTGACCCTAATTTCTTATTAAAAATTGTAGCCCTTGAAGTTGGCTATCCAATTCCATTAACTTCAACCTGATATCAATTATCTACATCAAGTTATGCCCAAAATACTCAAATCCTGTCAAAATGAAAAATTGGATGATTTTGCACAACTTCCATCTTTTTGCAATTTTCTGCTCTCTTGGAGGCAAAATTAGGAAATATGTTGAACATGAAGGTTGTTGAAAATCTTCTTAGCTTTCCAACAAGATTAGAATCATCATAGTTGAACTTCTAGAGTTCGAGATATAATTTTTCTCCCAAAACTGTATGTTTTCAACTTCGTATCTCGACTCCAACTTGGCTTTTCAATCGATTGAAGCTCACTTTGTGCTAAAATCTATCAAATTCCTCTCAAATCAAGCAAATACGTGAAATCTTAAAAAGATAATAAAATCTATCTAAAATACCACGAATGCATGCTTTTTAACACAAAATGATAGGAAATTGAGCCCCAAAATGCATCAAATAATGCAAGTTATCATAGACAATTAATAATAATAATAATATTATTATTATTATTATTATTATTATTATTATTATTTATTTAATTTGCTATTGATGAATTAGTATAACCTTTACTTATCAATTCATTTATGTAACTATTTTAGAAATTTATCCTTTTATCATATGTAGTTTTCATGTAAAATAAACAATGATCACGATCACTTGACCTGTTATTGCAAGTAATCGAACTAAAAGTTTATGAATTTTTGAAATTATAAAAATGAATAGATAAATTACTAAAATTAACACAATAAAAAACTTATTGGACTAAAAAAAAAAAAATTTAATTTCCATACTAATTTTGGAAGTTCAATTTCTCCATATCTAAATGGTGCGACCCTAGTGAGGCATTTAAAATGTATAACGTTCTAGTTTCTTCTGACTTTGTATTGGTTATTATAAATCGAAATATTCATGCAAGACATTTTAATGTTGGAAGGAAATTAATTAATTACTGATTGTCACATCCATACCATATGCATGCCAATTTGTTTGTTTTTATTTGCAATAGATGAAATTGAGACCAATTTGACTTAATTACTTATAGGGTTTGCAAATTTGGAGAATGCATGGTTGTCAGCAATTAATTTCTTGGAATTTCTTTCCAATTGTGCAAAAGTTGAACGGCCAGATTTCAAATTTTCATACTAACAAGTAGATTTCTTTCTTAAGCAACTGACCATATATACACTAGCTATCATCTCTTATAAAGTCAACTAGAAATGACCATAAATGAATGTCTCAGTCTACTGCATGTAAAAGATAGCAGCATTTAATCATTCCACAATCTACCATGATCACATTAATGTGTCTATTGCTGATGTGCTAATATGTTAGACGTGTAATATATTTATTAATTTCATATTCCATAATTTAAAATAATGAGATCATACACATTAAAAATTTTCCATGATGGATATTTTAATATTTTAGTTCATATTAATATGAATGAAGGGTTATCCGAATATAATGGACTAACAAAATTGGTTTGCTTGAGTGGGAGCTAGAGTTTGTATATTGCTTTTTCTGCTCAGATTGAGCGTCAATTTTTTCAGGCAACTATTAATGTTGGCAATTTGAGGACAAATTTCGATGGATTCACATTCTTTGATGGAAACTGTATGTGACGAGTCACATGAGATTTAATCTGAAAATGGGAATTTTGAGTACTAGAAATGGATTTTGCCAATTATATATGCAGAATTATAAAATACGTTGAAAACTTATTGTTCCACACACAATAGTGTTGGAGGCAAAAAATATCTATTTGATATTGATGGACGATAAATTTCCCTTCAGTGGGACATAAACTACTTCAATGTGATCTGAATCATCTAGAAAATGTCTTTATGTAAGAAAAAGATAGATCAATCAAATCAATCAAAGTATCTGATGTGGAATACATCGTTGAGGCATATTTAATGTCCAAAGATAAAGATATGAGTGGCCGTCCGCAGGAATTGAAACGAGTTTAATTTTCGACCTCGGACTTGGATTTCCTATTATAATATCATTCCGAAAGTGGAATGGCAAGACGGATAAGATTCACTACTGTGTGGTGATGTATGGTATCCGAGGTCCAAATTCAGAAACTTCAGGCTGCAGTTTTATTATTTTTGCAATCTTTTTTATGTGTTTTCTTTTGAGTTCTTATTTCCTTTTTTGAATTAGAGTTCGTTTTGCATCTATTAAATAAAACTCTTGTTCGTATGAAGATGAATTCATTACACTTTGACTTTATAAATTTCCTCTTTTATCTCTCGTACGAATTAAGAGTGTTTGGCTTCAACGATTTTATCCGTGTCAGTATCATAATCTACCTTATTTGTGTAGTATTTTATATAGTAAAAAATTGTAAAATTTATGCAAGTAAAGATAATAATTACTCAAGGTTGGTTTTTTTATCATTCACGTAATAATCATTTCAACCCTTCTCAATTCAACAGAAAAAAAAAGTAATTAAAGACGAGGAAAGAGTCAAAAATGACAAATCAGTAGTCGAAAATAATGTGTATGTTTGGGCATTTTTCGCAAAGAGGATTGATGCAATTAAAACGCGTGGCACGCTATGTTTAAACCACAGGATATATAGATATAGATCTTAATCAACTGATTGAATTGACTTGTTCATTCTATTTAACGGTTGAAACGTCACCACCATAATCACTTTTACCATTATTGCTAATTTGCTTCATATGATATTTTCAATCACATCTGAACTATATATTTCTTTGCGGCAATTTAATTGACAAATTAATTATCTCTTCTATGTATTTATGATATTGTTTTGCGGTTAGGGTCTGGTCTGGTCTGGTCTAGTGGCACCTAGCCTAGCCACCCCATTTTTGGCCAACCACCATTTTAGACCACAACCAGGGTTTGGTGGACTCGACCATTCTACACACAAGACACCCATTTGCATGTTTCATTAATGTATGTTTGTTATTGGAACATTATTCGTTCCATTGTATCTCAAAGTTTTGTGGTTCATTGTATTATGTTTATTAAGTTGGTTAAACATCATTTCAATAAATTGAGAAAAATAATGGGAAAATGTACAAAATTGACCATATAGTTAGTTTGTCTTCAGTGCAAATTAATATGATCAGAAATTTATTTTTGACATAAATTGACCGTAATGTTTGTTTTCAGATGAAAAATGGCCTTTAAATATATATATATATATATATATATATATATATATATATATTTATGCAATTAAACTCTATTTACTTAAGGAATATGTGGAGTGTAACTTGTATAATCTAAGCAGAATTGTTTCTAAAAGAATATCCTCAACTAATTAAGATTGACTGCTATTTTGAGTACATCTTTTGAGAGTTAAAGATATAAAAAGTTGAGTGTTATATTTATGAATGTAACTGAAGAAAGTACATTAATGCACATTTTCTAGAGGTGATAAATACCTCATTTATTGATATATGAATTGAACAAAATAACTTTAAGCTAATATAAAAGAACCAAGGCTTAAAAATATATTTGTGAACGAATTATCATTTATTTTTAAATATATATGTTTCAGGGTGGAGAAGGAACGGCTGCTTTGAAGATTGTATCAAACGCGTTTTGAATACACGACTTAAACTTGGGAGCATCTATTAACCCATTTTCAGTTCCAACAGCCACCCTCAGTTCTCCCATGTAGCTCACCATTGTTATTGTCAGGCTCTGCAAAATTACAATTATAGTATTTATTTATTAGAAAATTAGTTAAATGAAAATATTATACACGATCCATTTCGACTTTCCATTCAGTTGGTTTTATTTTACAAGAATATGATTCATCCCCAAAATAATAAATATTAATTGAAATTTCTATAAGTAGTTCAATTTTTCAATTTGAAAGAGATGTATCAGTCTTCTATTGATTGAGGTTGCCCCCATATTGGGTTCAAATCTTAGCAAGGTTCCATTTCTTTTTACATTGTGTATTCCACTATTTGAATAAGTCATTGAAGCCTTTTTTTTTTTTTTTTTTGGTATTTTATTATGGGAAAAAATTAACAAAAAGTAATAGGTTATGAATGTATTTGATTGAAATAAAATTTTATATGTGACATTTGAACCTTTTACCAAAGATTAGGATCAAATTGAAACTTTCCGTGTTTCATTAGTTATTAGGTTATTGGTGTATGACCTATGTAATACGGAGTTTTTTCTTATGTTAATTTTTTTTAACTATTTTATTAAATATAAATAGGTTTCCAAAACATAAATAAATATATAATAAAGTGTTCCATTTTTCGATTCTTAATATATATTAGGATAAAAAATTTGATAGGAAAGTTTTAGTACTGAAATACATTCAATCCCCCACTATTTTTTACAGCTCTTTCTCTTTTATTTTTTGTGTGTATATTTTAAAAATAAAAATAATTAATACCATTAAGATTGAAGATCACTCTAGTTATGTCACGTATCTATATAATGATCGTATTTTTATAACCCTTGTAATATTATATCGAAAATATATTTTTTATTTGTTCTTGGGGAAAAAACACACACACACACACACAAAATACGCACCTGTGGAACGCCTACGACCATGAAATAGAAGCCTTTGATTGGATGATTGGACAAAGCCATTTTTTCAATTGGACCCATCACGTTTGAGATTGTCATGCTCGTGTTCTTCAAGGTGCTATGAATATACTTCGCTGTTACCTGCCATTATTAATTACTTAACTAATTTACACATTAAATATTACTCATGATCATGCGATTGATTCAAGTAAGCAAATTCTTTAAATACCCTAAATTCATTTAAATACCCTAACGCTTTAAGGAAAAAAATGGTTTTTAGTGTTAGAAAGTAGCAATAATGGAAGTCACTTTACATTCCAAAATAATCATCATAAATCACTTGTATAAATAACATTGATCTATTTAACAAATAATTTGTCTTAAAAAATAAAAAATAAGATAAAATGTCAAATATAGTAAATGATTAGGTGTAAAGAGAGGTATATATGTACAAAATCAGATTTGCTACCGTACCCACCGCAGACACATTAATGTCTCTACCACCGAATGTCAAAAATCCAACACAATCGTTAATTTCAAATCACACTACTTAAAAGAGATTTGATCTTTACACATCAACAGCCGGTATATTAGAACATGTCTACGGTGGATATGAGAAAATTTTCTCGATCTAACAGCTGGAGTTCACATAGAAATGATCATAGTTCAATCACTTAAATTTCGAAACAACTAACTCACACCATATAAAATCCTTTATTCCAAAAAAAAAATTCATATCATACTCCCTCATAACTCAGTCTGAATCTTTTATTACATTTGACGTTACGTCTCATGTTTCATTGAATTTAATACACGTCAGTACTAATTAGTGATGTCATTGATACACATGAAATATGATGATTATTTTTTATTCAGAAGATGTAACACTAAGTGTAATAAAAATACTCGAGTGCTCGTAGCTAGCATCACAAATATACTAAGTGAGTAAAATAGAAAGGAAAGAAGAAAAACATACCTCAGGGCCTTTCCATTTCCTCAAAGTTTCAAGCAATTTGCCAGTCAAAACTACAGCCCCAGAATTCCTTTTCCTTTTGATGAGTTTCTGAGCTTTGTAGGCAAAGCTAAGAGGGTTGGAAGTGAGTTGAGGAACAGAAACATGAAGGAATGCAAACTGGTTGCCCCATGGCGACTCCGAATCGGGTTCGATCATCTCAGAGATGGATTTGTAGCCACCAATGTTTCTGGTGTTTAGAAGAACCAATGCTGTGGATTCTGCATTCCACACCTCATTCTTCATTGCCTTCATGTATAGTCTTATCCCCATGAACAACACTCCACATATCACATCATTTATCGTCTGTATTTAAAACCTTAAGTATTTCAATCTCGTAATTTATTTTGTCAGTAAATATTACGTTTGCAGTGCTATATTTTCACTAGGACTCTTGGTAAGTAATTAAAATGAAATAATAAAGAATGTTGTGGTACAGGATATCCTATGTGAGAAAATTAGGGATGTAAACTTTTTCAAGCAAAACATATGATCAAGAAATTAGTCAAGAGCCTATTTAATTGTCTGTTTAGAGATCAAAAAAGGTGCCCCTTTGATTATACTTCTAGTACAAATTGGCCTAGATGGATTTACAAAGACCTATAATGTTCAATGGGCGACTTAGGCTAAAAGAAACTAGAGTATTTATTATAATAAATAAATAATAAGATTGTAATGGGCTCAGGCCCAACATAACATCAATAAATAGGATTTTTTTCAGACTAATACATAGAAAAGTTGTCACATATACAAACACAAATATATATATATATATATATATATACATTCTGAATACTCTCTAAACTTATGATATTTGTTTTCAGAAATTATATTACTACCTTCATCAGAAATTTACTAATACCAGCTATTTAGTAAGCTTGTTAATTAGGAGTAAATTACATATTCGTTCAAAGAAAAAAAAAACCTCGGTTTTACAATAATTTTCATTTTAGTAAATATAATTTTGTTTGAATTATTTATCTACTTTTTTTATTATAATAAAAAAATGATTTTTTTTTAAACTTTGTCCTATCATGTCTTTTGTAGTAGTATTATGCATTAATTATGCCTATTATATATATGTAATATAATCATTTTATACCAATATTAATTATCAACTTAAACTTTTCAAAACAATATTAAACTACAGATATTTTGAAACCAAAGAAGTGATATCTTAGCCAGATTTGTTGACGACATTTATTAGTAGTGAAATAAACAGCTATTGAGGGTACAAAATAACAATTATTTTGTCATACTAACCTACCTATTCCCTGTTTTTTTTTTTGGAACCTACTGACATTACTGCAAGCCATACCGTGTAATTACTTTTTTGTCCCTAAAACCTACTTCGAATCAAAGTACCCATAAGTAGAAAATACACATTGTAAATTAAATTTGCAATAACTACATAATTAATTAATGATATACATTAATGCATACACTCAACAACACTGCAGGTTTTAGTAATTACGCTGCCACTATAAGTAGAAATAAATAAAGGGATGACCAGTGTAGGATATCATATCCATTTCTATTTTAGAGATTATTGCATTGAAACAACTTTTATAACAAATTTGATTTTACTTTCGGAAAATGATATTATTCTATTTAATATTTGCTTACATTTTTTGGATAACATTAACAATATTTTATAGTAATTTATAAATTTATTCATATTCATTTAATGTCAACTATACATGATGTGACCCTAAAAAGATATATACATACTCACTATTGGACACATTTTAAATTTATTGTTGATGTGTAAAAATAACATCTCTTTAAATCGTGTTATGTGAAATTAATAATCACGTTAGATATGCGACAAATCAGCAAACAAACTAGTTTAAGAAACCTAATTAGTTGTGAAAATTGCAATTTTCGTCAAGTGACTTAGATCTTATTCACCTTTTTACCGCTAATTTTATGTCTTTCAATTTCGGTCATCTAACTACTATGTTTACCAATTTTCATTCGATTTTATAAGGAAGTTCGAATTTTTCCTACATGAATGTCAGGATTGCCAATTTTGACGTCCACATGACAAAAATTGATATTTCAAGCAACATCGGACCAAAATTAGAATATACAGAATTATTGATTAAAAAAAAAAAGATAAAACTTAAGTTAAATGACGAAGATTGAGATTTTACCTAATTAGGATAAGAATCTGGACATAACTTAGGCAAGAAAAGCAAAATCTCTAATTGTATAGGACTTACATGTATGATTTTTTTTCTTTTCCTTAAATTCTTCAGTCTCCAAACCGTATATAATTTCAAAATTAAACGACTCAACTTTGAAGCAACAAAAACAACACTAATTTTGAAAGGAAAAAAAAAAGCGGGAAAAATAAAGACTCACAAGATGAAGGTTGGCCTTGATGAGTTTAATTTGATCAAGTGAGAAAGTCAAAGTGGAGACGGTTATCGGCCGGAACTCGACTCCGTCGTCACCGGACCTCACAGGCGTCTTATCGTCTTCAAGAACACTCATCTTCAATAAACTCCATCCAAAATCCGAGACCGTATTAATCACCCCCGAAACAGCATTGGAGAACTTCCTGCAAAAGCTGTCATCCTTATCCAGGGTTTGGTAGGCAGGATTGAGGATAGGGAAAGTGAGTGGGATTTGAGGATTATCAGCTCTTTCCAAGCATGAAAGAAGAGCTCCCATGAGAGAGAAACCATCACCAAGTGCATGGTGAAGCTTGAAAACAACGTTGCCAGCAGCAGTTTTAGTGGGGTATTTGACAACGTGAATTTCCCATAATGGCCTGCTCTCAGGGAGGCTATCCAGGGCTATTTTTGACAAGTAATCAGTGAAGCAATCATCGTAGAATTCTGCTGACTTTCCTTGTTCGAATTTTGGGACTTTTATATGGTCCTCGAGCTTCAATTCCACCTTTTTCCAGTGCTTTTTTCCATTTTTGTCCTTCACCTATATTTTTAATTCAATATGTATATTGATTAGTTTTTGTAAGAGACTAATGTTATCACACCTATATAACGGGATGTACGGATTTTCTACCAATATTTTTTTTTCTTTTTTACCTACAAAGATCACACACAAGTTTTTTAAGTGTTGATTTTAATATTTAAAAAAAAAAAAGTGAAAACCTTGGTCCCATGTTGTAATAGAAGGATCTGACTACTAATCAATACTAGATTGAATTAACAAATCAAATCCGTTGATAAAATGATCACACAATTAAACCAAATCAATAACTCCTCATTTATCATAATAACAATTAAGTCAAATCTTATTAAAGAAATGAAAATGATGAACAAAACAACATCGTGCAAACAATTTCATCATGCCATTTTCCAACAACTCAAAAACTAAACCAAATAAAATGTACAAAAAAAACCACAAAAAAGAAAGTTATACCATGACAGAGGAGAAACGAGGATTGATGGGAAGAAAGATATCATTGATCAAAGCCATAGTCTGAGAATCATCAATGGGGATCTCTGATTCAAGAACACAAATCACTGATACTGAAATCACTGAACTTGTGAAGTATTGGCCAGTTGGGCTTACTGGTTCTGATTCCTCCATTTGCATGACACAAATATTCTATTCTATTTTCTTTTCTTTATTTTGGAAGTGAGATTGAACTATGGCTTTTAGACGCTTATAGATATGCGACTGCAGTTGCTAATGATCTCATCTTTTTATGTAAATCATTTCATAAAAAAAGTGGGTGAATTTTATTTATTGCGGACAGTTTGTAGTTATAAATTGAACTACTTCAAGGGCCATGAATATTAATTGCTCTTATTACATGAAAGTAACCCAACAGTCAACTCTATTCCCCTTCCATTTATGATAACTGTCTTTTTTACAACATGTACGCTTAGCTTAAGAACATACATTTCCCAACTCAAACAAAATAAAATAAGTTAAATGTTCTTTCAATTTCGTTGTTGTTTTAAATTTTTCTTGCTATTTTATTTCAAAATTTCTCATATATATTCATTCTATAAAAATCTCATACTTTCCAACTCACTAAATGGATTTTTCGGCTTAACAATTAGGGTTTTGATTGAAACACTTTTTTTTTTCTTTAGAGTTATTTTGATCCTCTTTCATCTTTTGGACCCTAAACATTTTATATATCCTTAATTAATTTTTGACAAAAGAATTATTAATATAGATATTTTTTATATATCAGATGGTAATATATTTAGTCCTGAATTCTTATACTCCTACTCAAATTATGCAATTAATTTGTAAAAATATAAGCTTTATTAATTTGTATTTATTGCGGTTGTTAAAAGTGGTGAGCTGGTTATGCCACTGGCCACATTATTTGCATTGTTTGGGTAAGAACAGTTGTTTTAAAAGGCTTTAAGTTTTGATTTTAATTTGGGGAATATCCGAAAGTAAATTTTAAACGATAAACATGAAATAAGTTTACAAGGCAATGATATTTAATTAATATGGTGAAGTTGAGGTTTCAATAAGCGTGCATATATGGACTTTTATAATAGATTGGTATTATTTTCTCTTTAGATAGAAAACCTCCCAAACCGTAAAGGCAGATCCTATGATTTCAAAATTTATGTTCCATTTCTGTACTACCCACTGTGGGTACGTTAAGATGTATCCATTATTGATGTGCCACAAATCCAAAATACATATTAATTTCACTTTTCATATAATGAAGGAAACAATATATGAATTGAAGGGTTTAGGTTTGGGTGATTGGGTTGTGGGTTGGCCCGTCTCATACAAAATACAATAAAAATCCATGAGACGGTCTCATAAGAGACTTACTTTTCAAACTATGCTTGTTTTTGCACTTAACTACCTAAATTATGTTGGAAAATATCACCCGACAATCAGCGGCGTATCTAGAAGGGTACAAGGGGTACAACTGTACCCCCAAATTGATTTTTTTTTTAATATATATTTAGATATTTCCTATAATAACCTTACTTGATATAATAATTACAAAAGTGTCATTATACCTAAATTAATTTTTTTAAGTGTCTTTACAAAAGCCCCAACTTGGCTATTGCTCGAGACAGTGAATAAACAAAGAGTTGAGAGAGGTGGTGAGCTTGGCCATTTTTTTAGGTATTTTTTTTTAAATTTATTTACTTATTTTATCTTCATATTTTATATGTATTCTTATTTATTATATGATTTAGATTATTATTTAGTGAATTTGATGTTGTTTTTATTCATAATTTATTATTTAGGGTTTGTGTTTTTTCATGTTTATGAATGAAATTTATTGTTTTTGTGACAAATGTGTTGTTATATTTTTATGGGTTGTAATTGTAATTGTTAATTTACTATAGAATTGATTTTATTCTTATTATTTACTATCAATTCTATTAGGATGAAGAATACTCCTAAATCAAAAAAAATAAAGACAATGGAAAAGCAACCCGATCTTCGACAATTTATGTTTAAGAAAACAAAATCTCAAGGAACTTCTTGTTCTTCACAAAGAGATATTGAAGTTCCTCAAGAAGATGGTGAGTCTCCTTCTCAATCACTTAATTCACCCCAAATTCAAGAAAACAAAATGAAATCGAGTGGTTCAAGGGAAAGTAGAGTAGCATTAGAAGAGGAAGAATTTTTAAATGATGTCGAACCTCTTCCCCACGATCCAGGAAAAAGGATAAATATAATGGATTATTCTCCAAAATAACGAAATACAGTGAGAAGAGCATATATTCTTAAAGAATCATGTCAACCAAAAAATCATGACTTTCCTCATAAAGGACATGGAGGTATACGTCGATTTAGCATCTCTTGATTCAAAAAGTATGATTGGCTTGAATATAGTATTGAGAAAGATGCAGCATTTTGTTTCATTTGTTATTTGTTCAAGAATAAAGTATTTCTTAATGTGGGGGGAGATGCATTTGTTAATGGAGGATTTAGATCATGAAATAAGCCGAATAGGTTTGAGAAACATGTTGGTGGGGTTAAAAGTGCTCATAATCTTGCTTATGAAAAGTACGTGAATTTAAGAGACTCAATAAAGAAATCTATTGTATATGTTTTTGATAATGCAAGTGATACGATTCGAAGTGAGTATGAAACTCATTTGAAAGCTTCACTTAGTTGTTTGAGGTATCTTTTGCGTCAAGGGTTGGCATTTCGTGGACATGATGAAAGTGAAGAATCAATTAATAGGGGAAATTTCCTTGAGCTTTTGAAATGACTAGCAGTACATAATGAAGATGTTAGAGATGTTATTTTTACAAATGCTCCAGCTAATAATCAAATGACGTCTCTCTTAATCCAAAAAGATCTCATCAATAGTTGTGCAAAAGAAACAACTAAGCGCATTATAGAAGAACTTGGTGATGAATACTTTGCTATATTGGCTGATGAGTCAAGTGATGTGTCTCAAAAAGAACAATTAGCTCTTTGCTTGCGTTATGTTGATTGTAAAACATGAATGGTAGTGGAGCGTTTTCTTGGACTAATATATGTTGGTGATACCACTGTTTTGACACTTCAAAGTGTAATTATATCTTTACTTGTGGAGCATTCATTAAGTCAATCGAAGATTCGAGGGCAAGGGTATGATGGGACGAGCAACATGAAGGGTAAGATTAATGGTCTTAAGACTTTGATTATGAAAGATACTCCATGTGCCTACTATGTTCATTATTTTGCTCATCAACTTCAATTAACACTTGTTGTTGCTAAAAAAACAATGGTTGTGGTTGGCTTTTTGAAACACTTGCAAATTTGTTGAATATAGTTGGAGTTTCTTGTAAGAGAAGAGAAATGATTTGAACAGTTCAAACTCAAAAAATTGTTCAAGCCTTGGAAATTGGTGAACTTGAGAGTGGGTCAGGTTTGAATCAAGAGGTTGGTTTGAAAAGACTGGGGGATACTCGTTGGGGGTCTCATTATAAAACTCTTTTTGAATGTTATCCATTTATTTTCTACAATTGTTGAGGTACTCGTCATGGTTGGGGAGAATGTCTCATGTTCAGAAGATAAGGTAAAAGCTCAAGCCATTTTGTTCTTAGTAGAGTCGTTTGATTTTGTGTTCATGACACACTTGATGTTGACTATTTTTTGGTACACTAATGATTTGTGTCTTGTTTTGCAAAGAAGAGATCAAAATATTGTTAATGCTATGTCTCTTGTTTGTTTAACCAAGCAATTATTGCAAAAAACAAGAGATTGTGGATGGGAAACTCTCTTGAATAAGGTCACTTTATTTTGCAACAAGTATGACATTGAGGTTCCCAATATGGATGTTCCTTATAAGGCAAGGGGACGATCAAGACGTTTTGTACAACAAGAGACGAATCTTCAACATTTTCGAATTCAAGTTTTTCTAGAAGTGATTGATTTACAACTTAATGAACTCAATGATCGATTTGATGAGGTGAATATAGAATTGCTTACATGCATGGCTTGTTTAAGTCCTAAAGATGGTTTCTCTTCTTTTGACAAAGAAAAAGTGATTAAACTTGCCACATTTTATCCATCCGAATTTTCAAATATTGATTTGATGACTCTTGAATGCCAACTCGATATATTCATTGAAGATATGTAAAAAGATGACAGGTTTCGGGATTTGCACGATCTTGGTGCCCTTTCGAAGATGTTAATAGAAACGAACAAACATGTTACTTATCCGGTAATTTTTTTGCTTATCAAGTTGGTATTGATTCTCCCGGTCGCTACTGCAGGTGTTGAAAGAGTGTTTTCAGGAATGGGCTATGTCAAAAATAAATTGAGGAATAGCATGAGTGATCAATTACTAAATAATTATTTGGTCACTTTCATTGAGAAAGATATGTTCTTTCAAATTCTTGATGATGATGTCATAGATCGTTTCCAAAAAATGAAGAATCGAATAACCAAATTGTAGCTTATAACTTGAATCTTTTATAATATCTTATGTATTTGATTATCTTGGTTGTAAGACTTTATATATTTACTTATTCGTACCCCAAATTTAAAATTCCTGGATACGCCACTACTGACAATGGGCAATGAGAATGTCGAAAAAAAAAATAGAAACCAACAAACATAAAATCGAGTCGAGGAAGACCCTCTTTCCTTAACACGAGATACGCCTAGAGTAGTGTTCACTGGACCATGCGTATCGTCTCCCAAAGATAAAATGACTTCGTTTCTAGAGTAGTAGCACCACAAACTTGAGAGATTCAACAAACTTCTAGTGCTTGAGAATTGATCTTTTGCAAAGATTAAAAACAATACAAGGATTTTCATTTTCGATGTGTAAAAATGATGCATGATGACCCCTATATATAGGTCTCCAACATGGGGGGTTACACCTAAAATTGATGGGAATTTACTGCCCAAAAATGGGTCATTTAATACAAGTTAACGCCCCATTCAAAAATAAGAAACGGTCAAAAAACACTCACGGCACTGCATTCTGCAACATGGCGTTTGCAGTATTCTGGACACGTTACTAAATTCTACAGCACGTTACTGTACCCAACACTTCATTCTGGACACGTTACTGCACCCGCTGTAACAAGTAGCTCATGTTATTATACCCGCTGCATGCAACAAATATTGCACGTTGCATCAGCAAATATTGCACGCTGCATCAGCAACGAGCACGGGCGCGCAGCAACATGGTGTCGTTAACGGCACCGCAACTTTTGCCCAAAAAGATAAATTCAAATCAGGTAAAATCCGAGCCCGATCCGTCTAAGTCCAGCCCAACATCCAATGACCAAGGACCAAGGCCCACGACCGAGGTCAGGTTGGGTCCGATTAGGGCAGGACCGTGCCAAGCCAAGCCGAGCCTCGCACGCGCATGTGTTGTACCAGTGTATTACTCCAATAGTATACTAATTACTAAACCTCTTTTCATGGCTTAACTTATACTTGCATTTTCAAGGTCCATTTTCCTATGTGGGATAGTTAAGCACTTCTCCCACATCCAAGACCTTTAATTCCCATTTCAAGTGACCAACTTTGATACTTAATTTCTCACTCGCCAAAAATTGGTTTTGAGCGATTCAAAATGTCTCGATTATCTACTCCAAACATAAATTAATCTTTTGGCATTCAATCTTTAAAAGGATTAACTCTTAGCCACTTAACAATTGGTCAAAGTAGTGTCATCCACCACTTTCAATAACCAATTTTTCAACTATCCCCCACATGAGTGGAAATTAATGCACGAATGTAGACTCAAATCTCAATCCTCAAGAGACCTCATTGCATAAGGATAGGTAGTTTTTGGCCTTGAACCTTCCATAGCTCACATCATCAGGTACACCGGTGGCTTAGTGGACGCAATGCCTTGAACCACTCCACCTTTATGTACACCAAGTCAACAACGTTTGCACAACAAAGCCTCAAGCACCTTTGTTCTCAAGTTTTTGTCCTTTTTGGCCATAGATACGTCTTTGGTTCATAAATTTTCATTAGAAGCGGCCACCACTTCTCACTTACATAAGTGATATCCATACGAGTATCTTACCATACTCAACCTTCTCGAAGTGTTTTGGAATCATTAAAAGTCATATGATTTAACCTCACCACGTTGGTAGGCTTAACACTGATTTGCTCTCTAAAGAAGGATTTCACATTTTTCAAGTGTTCTCAACTAACTTTCTTAGTTTAATTTTTCCATTGAACCATGCTCTTGGGATCTCCAATCCACATGGTTGGGTATCCACTTCGAAAGTTTTCAAGTTGTGGATTTTAATTTCATTCCTCTTAGCAACTTGTTCATTTGATCTCGATTTAATCCTTTCGTCAAAGGATTGGCTAAATTATCTTTAGAGTTCACATAGTCGATCGACATCACATCGGTTGAGATCAATTATCTCATGGTATTATGTCGACGACGTATGTCTCAACTTACCGTTGTATATATTATTCATTACCTTACTACCTATGGTAGCTTGACAATCATAATGTACCATTACGGTCAGAACCGACTTACTCCAACATGGAATATCCTTGAGAAAATTACAAAGCCACTCGACCTCTTATCCCGTCTTATCCAAGGCTATAAACTTGGATTTCATGGTGGAATGTGCTATGTATGTTTGTTTTGTGGATTTTCATGACACAGCTCCACCACCTATAGTGAAAACGTATCCACTCATGGAAAAAGAGTCATTTATGTCCGAAATCCAAATTGTATCACTATATCCTTCAAGCACAGCAAGGTATCTCGAGTAATGCAAATCATAGTCTAGAGTATACTTTAAGTATCTCAAGACTCACAAGAGCTTTCTGATGCTCGTTATTTGGATTACTCATGAATCTACTCAACTTGTTCACCAAGCATGCAAGGTCGGACCTCGTACAATTTGTTATGTACATAAGGCTTCCTATAACCCTCGCGTATTCAACTTGAGCTACAGGCTCACCTCAGTTTTTACTCAAATGTATGTTGAGCTCCAAAGGTGTTTTAGTCATTGGATTGTCATAAGCATTGAATTTCATTAGCACTTTCTCAACGTAGTGAGATTGTGTTAGTACTATTCCTTTAGACATCCTTAAAATTTTGATTCCAAAAATCACATCTGTCATACCTATATCTTTCATGTCAAAGTTTCGCTTCAATATGTGCTTAATTTCAACTATGACTTCATAATTGCTACCCATGATCAACATGTCATCTACGTAAAGACATACGATGACATAAATCTTGGGTGTGCCCTTGATGTAGACACATTTGTCACACTCGTTGATCTTGAAGCCATTCGACAACATAGTGTTGTCAAATTTAATGTGTCATTGTTTTGGCACTTGCTTAAGTCCATACAAGGATCAAACAAGTTTACACAATTTCTTTTTTTATCTAGGTGCTATAAACCCTTCGGGTTGATCTATATAGATCTCTTCTTCTAGCTCGCCATTTAGGAATGTCGTTTTCACATCCATTTGATGAATTTCAAGATTGTACAAAACAACAATCACTAGAAGCACACGTATCGACATAATTCTCGCCACATGTGAGTATGTGTCGAAAAAGTCATCTCCTTCTCTTTATCTAAAGTCTTTGGCTACTAGACGAGCTTTATACTTGTCTGTACTTCTATCAGCCTTATATTTCCTTTTCAGGATCCATTTGCATCCTAAGAACTTAGAACTGAGAGGAAGGTCAACTAACTCTCATGTGTTGTTTTGCATTATGGAATCGATCTCACTATTGATCGCTTCTTTCCAAAGTGGAGCATTAGGGCTCGATAGAGTTTTCTTGATCGATCTCGGTTCATCATCCAACATATAAGTGATTAATTTGGGACCGAAGTTCTTAGCAACTTTTACTCTTTTGCTACGTCTAGATTCATTTTCTAAAGGACTAGAACTACTTGTAGCTTTATCCAAAACTCTTTTATTTGAGCTTGTTTCTATCTTTTCTTTACAAGGATACACATTTTCAAAAAATATAGCATTTCTTGATTCTATCACCGTTCCCTTCATCATGTCGAGTACCTCTGACTTATGGATTAGGAAACGATAAGCACTACTATTTAGCACATAGCCACAAATATACAATTAATCATCTTAGCATCAATTTTTATTTGCTTAGGAGGTGGTGCCTCTACTTTAGCCAAACACCCCCACACCTTAAGGTATTTATACGACAGTTTACGTCATTTTCATATTTTGTAAGGGGTTTCGTTCTTTTCTTTCAAATGAATCTTATTAAGTATGTAATTCGCTGTTAAAACAACTTTCCCCCACAGGTTCTGTGGTAATCCCGAGCTAATTAGCATGACATTCATCATCTATTTTAGAGTACGATTTTTACATTTCGCCACGTCATTTGATTGGTGAGTAGGGAGCCATCATTTGATGAATTATGCCACTTTGTAAACATAACTCCTTAAACGATGTCACGTACTCTCTACCTATATCACTTCTTATAGCTTTGATCTTGCTATTTAATTGATTCTCTACTTCATTTTTGTAATTCTTAAAAGCTTCTATAGCTTTGTCTTTACTTTTCAAGAAGTAGACATAGTAAGACTTTGTGCAATCATCTATTAAAGTAATACAGTACTTTTTCCACCTCTAGTTTGCACAAACTTCAAATCACATGCATCGATGTGAAATTCTAGAGGTTTTGTGCTTCTTCCAACATTATGAAAAGGTAGCTTAGCCATTTTGGCTTCAACACATACTTCACATTTCTTTTATGTGTTAATCTCATCAACTTTTAGCAAGTCCAAGGTTACTAACTTTTTTATAGCATTTAGATTTACATGTTCTAATCTATTATGTCATAAATCACAATACTCAACAATATAAGAAAAAGTTGTTGCATTTTCATTAATCTTTTTGGGTACAACTTGGCGTTTGGCCATTACATTTAATTTAAATAGGACATTGGTCAAATAACCTCTACCAAAAAATACACCATGCTTCGTAAGAATGAACTTTTCCACCTCGAAGACGAGCTTGAAGTCATGGTTTACAAGTAATGAACCACTAACTAGGTTCTTGCGGATGTTCGGGACATGCAGCACATCCTTCAACGTGAGCTCTTTGCCCGAAGTGAGCTTTAGAACTACGTTTCCTACTCTAATCACCTCGGATGAAGTTTGGTTGTCCATGTGGAGTTTTCTTCCACTCACGACATTTTAGGAGGAAAAGACCTCTCTATCCAAGCAAACATCGCAAGTGGTTCTCGTGTCCACGAACCATTCTCTTGGGTTATCCACCATGTTGACTTCAAATACCACAACATAAAGATCAATGTCATCCAAGTCTTTCTTGTGTTTGGCCAAGTTTGCTTGTTTGCCTTTGTTTTTCTTAAGCGGCCTACAATCTTTAGTCATATGGTTAGGTTTACCACAATCGTAACAATTGTCATTGAACCTCTTTGTCGGCTTCTTCCCCTTCTTGTTTTGATTGGGGTTAGAACGCTTTCTTTTGTTGTCCTCCAATAAGTTGGCCTTAGCATCCATTGGCATACGAGGCCTAGGATCAGCCTTCTAATTATCCTTCTCGATTCAGAGCTTGACAATCAAGTTCTCGAGGGTCATCTTTTTTCATTTGTGCTTCAAGTAATTCTTGAAATACCTCCAACTAGGTGGGAGCTTCTCGATCACACAAGCAACGGTAAATGATTGGGCAAGTTCATGCCCTCGGCTTGAACCTCGTACACAACCAATTGGAAGTCTTGCACTTGGTCCATCACAGGACGTGAGTCCACTATTTGAAACTCCAAGAATCGAGTCATCATGAATTTCTTCACACCGGCATCCCCGGTCTTGTATTTTTTCTCAAAAGCATCCCACAGCTCTTTGGTCGTCTTGCAACCTGTGTACACACTATACAGCGAGTTGCTCATCCCATTCAGGATGTAATTCTTGCATAAAAAATCACTATGCAACCATGTATCAAGCACAGTACGCGCTTTCATGTTCGTATCACCTTTAGCAACGACTGAGGGATCTTGCTTCAGGTACATCGCTACTCCAATGGTGGTCAGGTAGAACAACATTTTCTGTTGCCACCTTCTGATGTTCTCACCTATAAACCTCTCGGGCTTCTCAACAGTAAGTAAAACAACAGGATGCATTGTTGCACTCATGGTTGCAGCAACAATAGAGATGGAGAATACAGCAACAGTATTCGTAGTTGCTGCATTGGTGGTGACAGGAGGAACATCGGTAGGAGGAATTTGGTTTTCGTCATTATTCGACATTGTCAGAATATCTCGTCTTAAGACTATTGAAAAATATCACCCGACAATGGGCAATGAGAATGTCAAACAAAAAATAGAAGCCAACAAACAGAAAGTGGAGTCAAGGAAGACCTTTTTTCCTTAAGACGAGATATACCCACGGTAGTGCTCACTGGACCGTGCGTATCATATCCCAAAGATAAAACAACTTCGTCTCTAGAGTAGTAGCACCACAAACTCGAGAGCTTCGGTGAACTTCTAATTCTTAAAAACTGAGCTTTTGCAAAGATGAAAAATAATGCAATAATTTTCATTTTCGATGTGTAAAAATGATGCATGATGATCCCTATATATAGGTCTCAAACATGGGGGGTTACACCTGAAATTGATAGAAATTTACTACCAAAAAATGGGTCTTTTAATGCAAGTTAACATCCCGTTTAAAAATAAGAAACGATCAAAAGATGTTCACGACGCTGCATTCTGCAACACAGTGCTACAATACGGCGTTTGTAGTATTCTGGACACATTACTGAATTCTGCAGTACATTACTACACCCGGCGCTGCATTCTGGACAAGTTACTGCACCTGCTGCATTAAGCAAATATTGCACACTGCATCAGCAAGTGTTGCACGCTGCATCAACAAATACTGTTCTCGCTGCATTCGACCGCGGGTGCACAGCAACCCGGCGCCGTTAAAGGCACCGCAACTTTTACCCAAAAAGATAAACCCGAGCTCGATCCATCTAAGTCCAACCCAACGTCCAATTACCAAGGACCAAGGCCTATGGCCGAGGTCGGGTCCGGACCGCGCCAAGCCGAGCCCCGGGCGCTCGTGTATTGCACAAGCGTACTACTCCAAGAGTATACTAATTACTAAGCTTCTTCTCATGGCTTAACTTATACTTGCATTTTTAAGGTCCATTTTCCTATATGGGATAGTTAAGCACTCCTCCTACATCCAAGACTTTTAATTCCCATTTCAAGTGGCCAACTTTGATGCTTAATTTCTCACTCACCAAAAATTGATTTTGGGAGATTCAAAATGCCTCAATTATCTACTCCAAACATAGATTAATCTTTTGGCATCCAATCCTTAAAAGGATTAACTCTTAGCTACTTAACAATTAGTCAAAGTCGTGTCACCCACCACTTTTAACAACCAATTTTTCAACAAACTATTTTCGATGACAACTAATCATCTCATCACTTTTTTCGGTTGCAACTAATCATCTCATATTTGTTTCAATTGCAAATGACATCTAAGACCATTAGAACATTATTTTTCGATCAAATTGAATCACATGTAAGACACACCTTATATTTATGAGGTATCTTTCATTTTAGGTTTAATTTTAAGGAAAATAAATAGGATTCATACTTTTAAACCTTGACCCTCAATATTCTTCCCCAATTTTGTTGAGTATAGACGAGTTTGATAATAGGAAGAAATAATCATGGATGAAATTTTATTTTTATGGCCGGACAACTAAAAGAAACACATTTTGGGCTGATTTGAATCCTCAGACGTGATTCGATTTGGCCGGGAAATGATATTTAGATGGTCTTAGATGGTCATTTACAACTTGCTCAAACGTGAAATGGTTAGTTGCAACCGAAAAAAGTTTAGGTTTTTGAGTGCAGAATCGGATATAATTTGAAGAATATAATTTGAATGGTTATTTGTAATTGGCCCAAAAAAATTAACTATTAATTACAACCACTATAACTTTTTTTTTAATATTACATAATTTGGATATAATCCATAATTGGGATAGAGATTTTAGGTACAAACAATCCTAATTGCTTTAAATACAAAGATAAATTATAAAATGTCTCTAAATGACTAGGGCCTAGACTAGTCAATGCGTATAAGAGGACAAATAAATAAATAAATAACACATCACGGTTTGTGACTTCATAAATTTAGCAAACCCTAATTTGTTAATTGTATTACAAATCTGAAAAGAAAGTTGACTTTTATTCATGTTGACAAGATGATGTTTGAAAATAGTACTATTAGTCAATTTTAGTCATATAATTTCTGAAATCTGTTTAATTTCAATAATTTTTCATCGAAATTTATAAAATTCATCGAAAATTGATATGTAACTTATAGGTTACTAATTAATTTGGAGATTCAACCACATCATTTTGTTGACTTTCATATGGAAATTTGTAAAAGACCAAAAAAAAAAAAATGAAACTAGTTTTCCAAGTCAGTGAATTGTCTCTATGTCATTTAAGTGGATGAAAATTCCTAAATTCTTGGGTCAAGTAAGAGTCATGTGCTAACTTCTAGCAGTACTTTGTTAAAACCTAAATTTTGTGCGTCTTCAATTAATAGTTTTTTATCTTTCAAGTCCCGTATTTATAGTTTATTAGGGGATCTAATTATTAAATTAATAAATGTCCTAAATAAAATCACATAAAAAATTATTGGGTTAATTACAGAAGAAGAAGAAGAACCACCTTACATTAATTTTCAATTTTAGCAAAAAAGGGGAAAAAAGATCCAATTTAAAAACCACCTTGAAATGCCACCTTAAAATATGATATATTTTCAATTTACAACCTAAATTTTGTTTTTCAATTACACCCCAAGGTACACATATTTTTCCTTAATTGCTACTTAATACCAAGCTATTTTTCAATTGAAATTTTTATTCAATATTTGCTCTAATTGAGCTTGAATTATATGGAAATTAAATAAAAATTTTGATTGCAGTTTTCGTTTGATTTGAAATGCAGAGTATTTTTCTCTTTTTTTTTTCTTAAATTTCAATTGTGTCTATATATGACACATAAAGCGATTGCAAAATGACCCATCATAAAGTGAAAAGAAAAAAAAAATTAAGTATGCAATGAAAAAAAAACTGCAAATTAAAAAATCATAGTTGATTTTAAAAAATAAAAAATAAAAAAAATCAACCATTTAGTGTGTTTCAATTCAAAGCCATGTGGAAATTCCAGTGAGCTAGTTATATTTTGGTTTACTTACAAGTCTTACATCCATTGCCAAATTATTTTGCCATCATGACGTTTATGTAGGATTAAACTGCTTGTCAGATTAGAAGTAAATTATCGGACTTTTTGTAGGTGCTATAAATTGCAACAAATAACATGACTGGTGTTTTGTTTTTAATCAAAATTAAAAGTTGATGTTAAATATACAAAAACACATGGAATGTTGGCTTTTTTTCTTTTTTTTTTTAATTCAAACCCAAACATGTATAACAAAACCTCAATATATTGGGGAACTAAACCAACAAGTCGGGCTCGGGAGTTTCTATATAAATGGCCAATCTTATTTGATTAAACCTGCCTTCAATCAGTACACTTTCAAATTCAAACACTCTCTATTACTTTTAAGTGCACATATATTTTAGGAAAATAATTCATTCGAAATTATAATATGATAGTTTTTGTGGGCCAAAAACGCGTGCAATACAAAATAGAGTGACTAATGTTGTGCCGAATGTCACAACATCAACCACAAAACACAGCGGAATAAAAAATAATGAAAGAAGAAAAAGAACAAAAAATTTATCCACGAGTATAAAAATACTCATGGGAGCCTCCAAAGGCAAGATATGTATTACTTTGAAATCCAATTACAAAAACCACAAAGAATCTCTTTGAAACACCACACGTCCTAAATAACTAACAACGAAATTCTATGGACGTGAAAACTCAGTTGAGACGACAAACAAACCTATCTAAATGTAAAATAGTCAAGAGTATGCAAACTCTATGACTTAACCAAAAGACAGACAATAATGTTGTATAGAATGTCTCAACAAAAAAAAGACTGCTTTATTACTAGACTGTTTCTTCTTTCTTGCACGCTTACTTTCTCTTTTTTCTTGCCTATGAAACACAGTCTTCCATCTACTAATCTCCTATTTATAGACCTCTGGAATCTCACGTTCATGTTGCATATGTCCATGATCTCTATTTCAAATTTCACTCTCTCACTTCTCCAATATAACAAGACTTGTAGCATACTCCAAATAACTAACTCCTAAGATTTAGTCAAATCTTCATTCATACTGTTGGGATATTTCTGTTAAAATTTTGATGAACAAACAACTTTGTATAGGAAGTTAGAGTACCCCATTTTTCCACATTGTTTGAGTGGAACTTAGTTTTGAAAAGTTAACTTTTTGGATTGTACTTGTAAAGATATGTAAAAATCAGAAATGTGGAGGTTATGATCATAGCAGGATTCTGGAGATGAAAACGTATCAGATGCTGATTTTCAGTAAGGAGAATCAGTAAGTTGAAGGAGTAAGCAGAATCAGCAAGCTAGATCAGCAAGCTAGATCAGCAAGCAGCATACAGAATGCAGTATGGAGAACTGGAGGCTTTCTGCAGGATTCAGATACAGCAAGCTGTTGAGGAATCAACAAGCAGGATTCAGGAATAGGAAGCTGTTATGGAATCAGTAAGCAGATATAGAGCAGGAAGTTGGCGCAGAACAGTAAGTAGTTACTGCAACCTAAGCAGTAAGTTGTAAGTTTATCTTAACTTATTTATTGCAGTACGAGGATGTAATGAATGCATTACGAGGTTTCTGCATTATCAATGTAACCGGTAGATGGAAGTTAGTACCTGATCAATGAGGTGATGTCATCTGGACCGCATACCTGCAAAAGCACTGTTGCCGAGGAGTGATGTCATTAATGCGGATCAGAGTAGGACATGCCCTATTTCCCAATTTCTCCAGGCTCATTAAATGCGAAGATCATGAAGATCAAGATTTGAATTTCTACAAGGATTATGTCTCTCTTCAACGGGCATATTCTTACAAGTATAAATTGAAGGTGAAGGTGACTAAGTAGACTACTGAGCTTACTGATATTTTTCTAAGCGATTCAATTCTCAAGCAAAACACAAGTTTGCTAACAGTTCAATCACTCAACCTTCAGAAGTAATCAAGCCCAAGATTTCGAGCTCTCAAGTTCTTAAGGTTGATTTCGAAAGCACAAGTTGAAGACTATATACTTTTAATCATTTGCAGTGTGCTAGGTTGTTTTAGTTGGTGTCCTTAGTGGGAAGGATTTAGATCCTCATTAAGTGTTTAGTTTTTGTATAAAGGCTTCTTATTCTGTGAGTATTTATACTCTCTGTGGGAGTTGCCTAGGAATCTTACTGATTCTAGTAGGTTTGACTCTTTAGAAAGAGGATTGTAAAGTTGAGACTTATAAATCGATCTAACCTAGTAGAGTTCCTCCTGTGTGAAGGAGAAGAGTGGACGTAGAAGGATTACACCACCTTCGAACCATTATAAACCCTTTGTGTGTTTATCATTTTCCATACTTGCTGCATATTGCATATTTTTTATATATCCTGCTCATACTGCTAAAAGGTTTCTATTAAAATCATACTTGACAAAAGAAAATTGTTTTTAAAAAAAAACTCTATCTTTAGTTTCCGCTGCATACTGTGAAAACCGAGACAGTAAGCTGTTGGGGATCTACATGGATCTATTTGGGTGTAATTTAAATAAGAATTATCATAAATCTAACTTTATGAATTAAAGCAATTAAATCAAATTAATTCATGCTTTGAATAAACGATGAATTATACATAACCCTAAACATGCGGAACTAAGGGATATGTATTTACCTCTTGATCGAAGAGACACCATTGAGAAGATTAGTAGCTTCAACCCAAACACCTTCTTGAGTATTCCCCAAGTCCAAATTTGAAAATTCGGTGGAGAACCAAACGAACTCTTTTTAACTCTTGTTGGAAGAATTAATTCCTCACTTTTGTTGCTCTAAAAAATCAGCATTTTTGTATATGCACACACACAATGGGGCTAAAAAATCAACCCCTATTTATAGGCATAGTGGCCGAAAATTTGAGCCTTGTAGGAGAAGAAATATCAAGATTTGATCTTATCATATCTTGCATCAATATATCGAAAGATTTGATCTCCTCATATCTAGCAACAATATATCGAAAGATATGATCTCCTTATATCTAGCAACAATAATTAATTCTTATCTTTAACCATTTAGTTAAATGAGCTTTTATTGGGCTACTCAAGGGGCCTTTAGGATAATTAGAATTAGACCTCCCAATGGGCCTAGAAACCAATATTGAGCCACAATATTATTCTAGCCCATTAATATTAATACATTCCACTATAGAATTAATATTGCACTATCCATCCTAACCCATATTATGAAATATGGCTCCCGGTTATTATTTCTCATGTTTAAGATCCAATGTCCATTAATTAATTTAAGCTACTGAATGCTTTAATTAATTAATATATTTTATTCCTTGGAAAAAAACAGCTCAACTTTATTATCATACCGGAAATTAATCCACTGGCCAGATTTGATATGATAAACGTTCTGAGCCCACCAAGGGGACATTCTCAACTTGACGTATCAAGACACGATTTTCTGTATTAATTTAGCATTCTATCATATGATTAATAATATTGCCCAAAATACAAAGTATTGAATCATATTGATCATTTACCCATAATAAATCAAAGCAATATCAACTAATTATATACAATCCCGATTAAGTGACAGAATTAAGAAATCAATAACCACTAAGATCTAATTCTTCTTTCCAAATCAGTCTAGAAGAATTATCTCACTGTATGTCCTATTCCGCACATCAAATGTACTAGTGTAATCTCTTGGTCAAGACAAAATCAATCCGAGCCTTACACTTCAACCTCTACCAATGGATTGTTCAATTTCATCTAAATTGTGAATTTTACTATACTTATTACAAGAATCTGACAATGTGATTTTCTACACACCACATTGTCTACAATGTAAAGTGTATTGAACATTTATGCATTTAAGTAAATAACATTCATAATATTTAATGCAAACAATGATAAAAGGATTTATTCTCATAAAAGCAAGAATCAGTTTATATATAAAGTAGCACTAAAAGCATATTTTTCAGTATATCCCTAACATAAGCTGAACGAGCATATTGCCAGCTTACTGAATCGAGAGAGTTGTTGCATTCTCTTTAGAATCAAGCAACCTGTTTACAGAATAGTTTTAAAACGTAAAATTTGATAGAAGTTCATTCACCCCCTCTGAACCTCTGACCACTTAGAACCAACACATACTACAAGAAAACAACGTATATATGAAAAACCATATCTCCTAAAATCATTCCAAACAAATCAATTGAAATATTAATTTTATTTTGGATAAAAAATAAAAATATCAAATATTATATTTTGTGAGAAATGCAAAATAAAATAGAAGTTTAAAAATTAAACTCTAATATAATACATTTTAGAACCATAAATCTTAATAAAATTGTTGTAATTAGCAACTAATGACATAAGAATCAACTGGTACAATCAAATAAAAATTCAATTGCAATAATGGATTACTAGTCCTAAACTTATCAAATATAAACCAAACAAAACTCAAGATGTAATTGTGAACAAATTTACCAAGTCTCATTTTGATTTATATATCACTATACTTTTAGTGATAGCTTAATAATTAACTAAATCTTTTTACTACACACGATAAGTTCTAGTTAGTCTTTTTCATATGGTGCTCCTGTTTGTACTATTTTGCTACATAGATAGTTTTTTTGTGTGGTGGCCTATAATATCCACACTAACCTTCCTTGAGTTTCGTTTGTACATCTTCTACCTTCGCAACTCTTGGTATAAAAGTTTTACATTTTATCATATATATATATATATATATATATATATATATATATATATATATATATATAAAAAGCTAATTAGATAGAAGTTTGTACTCCACTTATTAGATAGATAAAGCTAATTAATTTATTAAGAAGAGAACACAAACTCCCCTGGAGTGGAAACCTCGAGGTAGAAATTGACAAATAGACAAAACAGTAATGTAATAGGAAATTAGAGTATCCAATTCTTCCATACTTTTTAAGTGGAATCTTAAGTTATTTTTTTAGTATTAAAAATCTAGCAGTATGTAAGAAAACAGTAAGGAGAACAGAAAGTTCTTTGTAGTCTCAGAACAGCGCAGCGCTTCAAAACAGAAAGCTAGCGCAACATTCCAAACAGAGAGCTGGCACAACACTCCAAAATAGAAAGCTAGCGCAACATTTCAGAACAGGAAGCAGGAAGAGACAACATGCACAACAATGCTATACGAGAAAGATCACTGCTATACGAGAATACATCTTTTCAAATATAACCAGTAGAGACAAGCGATCAAGCTATACGAAGAATCAGTGTCCTGCCGACACGTAGGCTAATAAACTGCAACAACCCTAAAGCGAAGGACAACCGCATTAAATGAGCTGCAAAATAAGACAAGAAGTTTGTCCTCAGTTTTTCAGAGACATTGAATGCAAGATCAAGGACGATCAAGGGAAATTCAAATTCAAACAAAGTGTGTCTCTTTTCAACGGGCACATTTCATACATTTATAAATAGAGGAAGAACTGACTAAAGAAACCACTGAATTACTGATTCTCAAATTCACTTTCGCAAGAGCAAGTTCTCAAGCATCTCATTCTCTAAGTATTCAGTCACTCAACCTCTCAGTGAAGCAGTCAAGCCTTCGAGTCTTCAAACCTCCAGAGATATCAAGGCTACTTCAAGCACCAGTTAAAGACAATCTTATATACTTTTAACATCTATGTTGTGTGCTTAGGTTGTTTTAGTGGTATCCTCAGTTGATAAGATTTAGATCCTTATTGAGTGTTTGTCTTAAGTCGTTAAGACATTAACTCTGTGTGAGTTAGTAGGATCTTATATGGGTAAGCTTGAGGATTCATGAAATCCGTATGTAAGCAGAATCCTTGTAAGTGAAAACTTGTTTAGGTGATAGATTGTTAGGATGTAGAACGGTTACACCACCTTCGAACCACTATAAAACCCTCTGTGTTTATTTTCTGTTCTTATCATATCTATGTTGCATCTTATATCTAATCATTCTGCATTTAAAGTTTGGCAAAAAACATTTTTAAGAAAACGTTTTTCAAAGGAAACCCTATCATTCATTTCATTTGCATACAGAACTCTGTTACAATAAGCTGAACATCAAGCTCACCCCAACTTACTGTATTGTGCTCAGTACTATATTCTCCAATAGAATACAGTGCAAAAAGTTCTTAAAAGATTTTGAAAGAAAAATCGATAGAGGTTCATTCACCTTCTCTAAACCTCTGAACCACTTATTAGATAAAACTAATTAATTTATTAAAAAGAGAACACAAACTCCCTAGAGTGGAAAACCTCGAAGTAGAAATTGACAAATAAAAACTCAATTTAAAATGAAATTAGAAAAAGAACAAATGAAAAATAACTTTCCTAGGTCGAGAGCCTATTTTAGATCAATCCAATAATCTAATAACTAAGAGCATTACATGTGCAAGATTGCAACAGTTCAAACACTTAAATAACTAAAGCACATGATGTAATGGGCATAGCACATGTGAACGATCATAACTTTAAACGTCTCCTCCCAATCACTCTAATTTTGTATTTGATTTGATGTTTTTCGTATTTCAGTCGATTGATAATCGTTTAACTTGTTATAATTACTTTATAATTTAAAAAAATAAATTATATTAATAAAATGAAAAATACAATTAAGATAATATATATATATATATATATATATATGAAAGGAAAACCCTTTTTGAAAGGACCAGATCTAACTCATTTATATGTTCACTTTAAAAAATGATTTCTTTCTCACAAAGTCTAAAATCAATTAAAATGTGGATTTGTGGTTGAACATTTTTAAATTTTCTAATGATTCATGAGATGTGATAATTTTAATTGGTCAATATTTATATGAAAAAAAAAAAATCATTGTTGTCTCTTATAATCATAGGCAATTTAAGATAGTTTTAGATTTTACTTTTTAGATATTTTTTTGTGTTCAACATATATATTTGACTAATTTAGTGTCAATAGACCTTGTTGAGCCACCCAAAAATTAAATAGCTAGGTTGTATGGTTGTATATAGATTATAGACTCTGGTTTAAATAGTTAAACGAGATGTATTTAAGTTCGTTTAAACGCATAATAATCGTATTTGAACAGGACTCACCATCCCATCACACAACATGTGTGCCACCCCTATCCAGGAACCAAAATTCAATTAAAAAAAAAACAAGAAAAAAACAGTGAGAATTAAACTCCTTCGCCGGCGGCGTGGGGGCGCCACCTCAACAACTCACCACCACTCATAATTGATGGTATTATTTGTGCAATATCTCCAAATGGCCCTTTTATCAACCCCACCATAAAAGCTTACAATCAACTTGCTCAATTTCAGTACACGTTTTATTTTTAATTATCATTTTTCTTGATACTCCAATTAATTCATGTATATTTCTCAATTACTTTTGGAGTTTTACTTCCCATCATATGAGCAAACCAACCCATGTAATGGTTTTCGATTTGTGATCAATTTTATGCATTTTCATTTGATTAATTTTGTTTGTTGGTTGGGGGAAGAATTAAAGTGCTCCGGGTGGATCACCATTGAAGTCAAATTCAAAGTGAGTTTGAAGAAATTCGATTTTGGGAATGAATATGAGAAATTAAAGAAGCGTTGTACTTCATTTCAATTCTGCAAATATCATTTTTATCCCATTTCATTTTACACATTTCTGGATCTATCGTTTTAAGAAATAATTGCGTAAAAATCACCTCATTTTACTTAAATTGCAATTTCAACCAATTTTTTTATAATTGTAAAAATAAAATGACCTTTATATATAGTTTCAATTTTAGTGGTCAGCGTTTGAATTTTTCTTTCCTGACGTTCCCAACATACTTTCTTTGCATTCTAAACCCTTAAATTAAAATTCTGATAATGCTAGAATTTATTTTTCGGTACAACTGTAGTACTGTTTTTATGTGGATGCAGTATCATTATGTATGATGACATTTATGTTGCTGAACTTACCCTTCACTTTTACTCTTCAACCGACACAGCTCGTGAAACAGGTATATTAATATTTTAATTCTACACATACGTATATATAGAGGTGTAATAAATATATATATATATATATATATATATATATATATTTGGAATGATTATTTTCCTACTACGTAGATTTGACTGCCGGCACATAAATACTCAAGAGTTGGGCTGCTATGAACATGGTGCACGGATCTTAAGATCCGTGCACCACTATTTAACCCAACCATTTTCTTCTTTTTTTCTGCGCATTTTTTTTTTACCCTAATCTTTATGTTGTGTTAGACATACCTTTATATTATATTAGACATACTTTTATGTTATATTAGTGATACCCTTATTTCCAAATTTCATACTTTAACCCTAAACCCTAAACCCTAATTTCGGCACAATAAACCCTAATTTGGCACAAGTTGTAGATATTTACATTTATGTGATATTACTTATACATTTATATGAGATTATTTATACATTTATATCAACATAAACATACATTTATGTAATATATATAAAGGTACAACGAACATAATTAAAAGGTATGACTAACATAACTAAAGGTATGCCTAATATAACTAAAAGGTATGAAAGGTATTAATATGTCAGTTTAAAAAAAATGCTAAGGTACAACTAGTCTTACAAAAGGTATGTCTAACATAACTAAAAGGTATGTGTAACACTACTAAAAGGTATGTTTAACATAACACTAAAGGTATGACTAACATAACTAAAAGGTATGTCTAACACAACTAAACAGTATAGTTAACATAACAAAAAAGGTATGTCTAACATAACTAAAAGGTATGTCTAACACTACTAAAAGGTATGCTTAACATATCATAAAGGTCAGACACCTGGGAGCATATTTGGGCAGATTTCATCCGCGATCTAAAGGCGCGGTAGGCGCGTGCGGGCGCGTCAGAGCGCGTGACGGGTCGGGTCAGAAGTGGTGCATGGACCCTAGATCCATGCAAATGGTGTATATAAATTTTTGTGAATACTCAATAATAGACAAACAAATAAAATTGGTAGGGTCTATAATTATAATATAATTTTTCCTATTGAAAACTTTATGTAATTAGGTTACATTTACTATTAGAAGATTTATGAGGCGTAGTAAGTAGTTGTACGTAATGACAGATCTTTATGGGGTCGTCTGGTTTGATTTGCTCTTGTCACGAGTCTAATATAATATTGCTTTCAATATCCATAACTTTTTTCAATCAAGTATATTATCATCACGATCAACATCATAGAATACAAATTCAGTTGTAATAAAAGAACAATTTTACAATTCTATAATTCTATTTAATTTTATGAGTCATCTTTAAGCATGATCAACCGGCGACCAGCTCCCAATTGTTGGAATATTGACGATTAGAGCTTCTATGGAAAAAATATTATGTTGTATTTGGATTAAATGATTTGAAATAAGTTGCTAATGCCTTTTGCATAATTTCTTTGGAGTTGGTCTGGTGTGCCATAGGTGCTCAGCTGCTTTTTTTTTTTTTTTTTAATTAATGTGTTACATTTATATTATATTAGTGTGACATTTATGTTATATTAGTATAATTTTTATGTACAAATATCCTTACTTTTATGTGTTGTAACAAAGGAAAAAAAAAAAGAATTTAAACACAATTTGTACATATATGTCTTTATGTGATATTCATGTCATATTTATGTACAAATACCCTTACATTTATGTAATATATAAAGGTGCAACTAACATAACTAAAATGTATGAGTAATATCACATAAAAGTATGTTGATCCAAAAAAAAATGCTGAAATTCTTTCTTATTTTTTCTAAGTTATAGTACATAAAGGTTATGATATTTTCACATAAAGGTCATACTAATATAATATAAAAGTCACACATTTATAACATAAAAGTCAACATATAAAATAAAAACAAAAACAAAAACAAAACTCGCAAATCCAGGTCGGATCGACCTAGATTGCACGGATCTTAGATCCGTATATTTGGTGCACATGAGTTTTTGTCATTTTTTTAGGCTACATTTGGATTGAGAAATTTGAAATTCAAAATTCAAAATTTGAAATAAATGGGTTTTATATTTATCAAATAACTAAAAAATTAGTTCAAAAAAATGATGAATTTTAAATTCGCAATCTATTCAAATACCACCGATTATTGATTTACAGTGCTGAAATTTCAAATCCCTGCCTAAGCTAGTGATTTCATCGGGCCCACTTCGTAATCTTGACCTTAATTTACATGATTTTTTTTTTCAGGCCAAGAATTACTGATACAATCAAATGCATTAATAAATAAAACTAAAATTATAATAGAAATTAATTTCATGAAATTTTTTTGAGCAAAGAACTTTTGAAATGACATACGAAATAGAACAATAGTTAATCATACAGATTATCCTACAACTATGATTATATATAAAATTTAGGGGATTTTATCGATCTAGACTCCAAAAGATAGATTAACTCAGGGTATGAAAAATAAAGTTTATCCAATATCAATTCAGGGCTTAAAAGGTCGGAAACTATCAAATTAAAATCTTCAAATCTAAAGTGGTTAACATTTCTTTATCATATATTGTATCATTCTCTTCTCATAGATGACTGTTATTTCATTATATCTTCCGATAGCATGCCGTCATATTTCATTTATATTTATTAGCTATGATTTTTTTTTATAAAATACCTAATTGAATAAAAAACTTAATGTTATTATTAGTTTTTCATATACTTTAATTACAATTAGATAAATTTTGTAAAAACTCGCGTGCGACGAGTCCGTGCATGGTCGTATCCCGGGGCATGATCGACCGTGCGCCACAACAGTATACAAGTATGTCATTTTAGGCTTTAAGTATGTGATTTTCAGCTCTAAGTATGTGTTTTTTTTCACGCACGGTCGTGTTGTGGGGCACGGCGCGACAATACACGACAATAATACACGGCATGGGTAGCGCATGATATGGGACACGGTCGATAGTGCGTCACACAAGTATGTGATTTTTAGAAGTATGTGTTTTTTTTTTTTTGTGGTGCACGGTCGACCGTGCCCCAGGACACGACCGTGTGCGGTCCCGTCTTACGGTGCGACGGTTGCACACGAGACCAGCTCGATAAATTTAAGCAATCAAACACGAAAATATTTTGCAAACTATTGGTATATAAAAAAATCACAAAAACTCATGTGAGACGGTCTCACGGATAGTTTCCGTGAGACAGAGCCCCATCACCCACAAACAACATATGAATTGTACAATTTGGGTAGTGGGTAACTGGGTTGTGGGTTATCCCATCTCACACAATGTATTAAAATTCCGTGAGACGGTCTTACAAGATACTTACTCATAAAAAAATTGATATTGGTTCGATTCAATACAAAATTTGACAAAATTCATGAAATTTATGAGGTTTAAGTATCCATAAGATGTTATATGTTTTTTGTCTATTTTTGTATTGTATCAAATCAATATCAATATTGTATAATATATTGTATTATTACATCAATAGTTTGCAGAATATAATATATATATATATGACAAACTTTTGTGTACCTGGTTCACAAACCCTAGATCCGTGCACTCGAGTCATCTGGCCCACCATGCACCCGTATGTGCCCGCACGTGCCACCAGGTCGCGGATAAAATTCACCCAAACATACTCCCAAGTGTCAGACATTTATGTTATATTAACTATACATTTTAGTAATGTTAGTCATACATTTTAGTTATGTTAGTCATATTTTTTATAAGGGTAGTTGTACCTTAACATGTTGTTTAGACAGACATATTAACCTTTCATTCCTTTTAGTTATAACAATCATACATTTTAGTTATATTAAATATACATTTTAGTTATGTTAGTTGTACCTTTATATATTACATAAAGGTATGACTATGTTTATTTAAAGATATAAGTAATATCACATCTATTACCTATATAAAAGTGTGGATGTTTCTTACAAAATATGGATTGTCGAATATATCCCTATCAAAGATCATTATTTAAGATTATAATAATAATTTAAGTTTTCATATTTAAATAATTTTATATTAGAATCCTAACTAATTCAAAATCTTATAGAATCCTATTATAATTAGAACTCTAATATAAAAAGGTTGTATATAAGGTATTTGTATTATTATTTCTTTCTATAATTTGAATTGATCTTCACCTACAACGCACGTGATCTAAAACTCGTAAAGGTAAACATTTACAAATTGTGGCGAAATTAGGGTTTTTTTAGAATTAAAAGTATTAAATAAATGTATGATATCTGGACATAAAGGTATGCAAAAATAAATAAATAAATAAATAAAAGTGTGCGGATGCGGGTCAAACCCGAACTCGACCCGCGTGCATGTATGCATCAGGTGTACATGAGTGCTACTATATATATCTTTGCAATATTGTGTGCTATTTATTGATAGTCCACAAAATATTTGTGTTTGATTATTGTTACTTAAATGTATCTAATTATAATTAAAGTGTAGTCTAAATTGAAAATTTATGAAAAACTAATCATAACAAAAAAAAAATTGTATTCAATTAGGTATTTTATTAAAAATCATAGCTAGCGAACACATGATAAACGACTATGTAGCTAATAAAATAACATTAATTTAAAATTAACACTTTAATTTTAATTAATTCTTATTTTTCAATTAACACATCAGCATCATCTGGGCCACACCAGCTATTAGAGAGAATTAGATAACACATCAGTGACGGAAAGATAATAACATAACGCTTTATAGAGAAATTTTAACGACGATAGATTTGGAAAGCTTATTTTGATAATTTCTATCTTTTAAGCTTATTTATAAGTTTTATCTTTTATAATACCTACATTGATAGTTGACCTATCTTTCGGGATCTGCATCGATAAAATCCCTAATTTTATAGGTCTAATATGTGGCATAGGATTATACATCCGACCGGATTCATGGTTTAAAAATTAAAACCAATTTGTTCCGGTTTATTGTCTAGCTCTATATAATATTTCGTCACTAATAAGATGTTATTGCAGTAACAAATTTATATGCCACTTCAATTCTATCAATATTTAGCGACATGACTCATTTCTAATCCACAGTTCTCTTGTACGTGTAATATTTGAAACCTACCACATTGCAGTTTCAACTCATATGTTTAATTCAAACATAATGATTTGAGATAATGGGTTGCTCAAATATCATATATCTATATATATGAAATTTGATACAAAGTAGCTGCAAAATTATTACAAAAAAATTAATATGGACGTATCTGATCAACTCTCTCTCTCTCGCATTCTTATCCACAGACAGAGGAACCCTGGAATTGAATTCTCAACCGTGTCTGACACAAGAATGTTGCCTCAATATACCTATCTCTATATCTTTTGGGCAAATGAGTTTTCTTGCTCATGATTTTACTGTGCAAATTATCATGCCCTCAATATAAAATTGTTTCATCTAAAGGAGAGAGACATATCATTAATATTGTCATGGTCACTGCAATAAAATCAAGATTAAGTATCATGTGATCTCACTCAAGAACTGAATAGTCAGCATATTTCATCAATGAAAGGATGGCCCTACCTATACTTCGTTAGTTTCATATCTCAATCGTTGATAGGACAAACTATAATTAACATGTTTTTTTTTCATTATCATCATGATTTGGATATGATTTCTCTGTCATATATTGGACACATTACCGTTTCTAAAGAGTCTTATCTAATGAATACCAAAGAAAATCAGGACAATTCAAGATTGTTGATGCGTACTCTTATGAACCAACAAAATACCTATGGTTTGATACATAAAACATCTCTCTTGATCTAGTATTTTTTTTTTTTAATGAGCAAAGAGTGGAAGAGAATGATTAAAGACTTGAAACTTGCGTAATCAGGTTCGAATTTTGATCATCACAATTTGCATCTTAATAAAGGTGGGATACCACTTGAACTACAAGGCTCGTGGTTCTCCCTTGATCTAGTTGATACTAAGAAATCATAGGCAACATTTCTCATGTTTCTCTATTATTTAACTTAAGATTTTTGTTGAATTAATAGACGTACAACCATTTATAATTCATTGATTTCTATTATATATTGTTTTCCATTTTCCTTTCTATAGCCCTTCATTTATCCATCATCCTAAACACACTACAAGAATATTGCAAAATGGTGGTGAAAAGTTTCGCCACTAACATAAAATCACTGCCATAACAATTTAGTGGCAAAAATTCGCTCAACAACTCACAATGAATATCGTCGCTGTTAGAATGTCATTAATTAACTATTGGAGCAAAACAAATATACTGTTGCAAACTTCTAGTTGAATTTCGTGTACTCATTGTTAAAGATGAGCATTTTTAGCCTTGGAAATTTCGAATTTTGCAGTAAAAATTAATATTTTGAAAATAGTAAAAAATCATAACAATCTCTCTATCCACACAATAAACTCGAATTAAACAACTTGAAAGTCAAATTTTAGAATTTAGAATGGAAAAACGAAAAGTACTTAATTAAAACATAAAACAACAGAAAATGTCATACCAATTTGAACGATAAAGTCATTTTCCCTATTTTTGCCCAATTAAAAATAAAAGGAGGTATTATTTTATGAGACCACCTCAAGGATCAATATATATGAGAAAATCTACTTTTCATAGATATAAATCTACTTCGATTAAATAAACAGGACTCCCATCTCAAAGAAAATGATCTTTTAAACAGCCCCACACAAGTTTTTGTCAAATCAAAGTTTCAGATTACAATAAAAAGAAAATGCAAAAATCAACAAAACAGAAGGCCATACCATTTATAACAATAAAATCATTTTCCTTGTATTTCTCCAACTAAAAGAAAATGTAATAACAACAAAGCATGATTGAAACAACTCACTTATTTGTAAAAGTACGTATATACACATTCAAAAGAGTGATTAGATTGTGAGAGAGATGTAATCATTTACCTTTACAGGCAGCTCAAAAGAGGCTGCTCTTACATTTCTCAGAACAAAGATTTTAATTTCATCCTGTCATTTTAACCTAACCTAAAAAAAACAAGAGTTCAAGCAAGAAACTTAAACTGAAAATTTTAGTATTCTTTCCACTACATTACAGTATACATGTAACAACGAAGCATGTTGGCTTGTCTTCAAACCTCGTCGTTTTTTTCTGCAGGGAATGAGTGTCAGCTATGCTTTGAACCCATTCTCCAACTGAAACAAAACAATAAAATGGTACTGCTCTATAAATTTTGAATGAAAATTTCATATTTTATTTTTGCCCCATACAATTTCTCATTTTTCCCCCTCAGCCCCTGCACTTTAAATTTTACATTTTTTGCTCCCTGCACTTCATTTCTACAAGTTGCTCCAAGCACATTTTATTAACTTGCGAAAAAAAGGGTCAAAAGTTAACAAAAATAAAAGTGCGAAGAGCAAAAAATAGAAAATAAAGTTCAGATATCAAAACTCGGAAAATTAGAAGTGCAGGGGCATTGAATAATAAATGATGAAAAATCCAATGAAACAAAGACCAAAAAACTATGTTTCTTAAAATTCAAGACATCTTACCACAGTTAACTATTAGGGCAGCTCGATTTCATCTAAGAAGAAAATATACAGTTTCTAAGCAGGTGGAAGTGTACGGCGACATGTTGGGCATTCCATTTTTACATCCATCCATCTTTGCAAGCAACTAGTGTGAAAGAAATGATCGCAGGGTGTCACCTAGAAAGAAATTGGAGTTAGAAAATTAGGAATTAAGATGTGATCTCAGGATAACAAGAACAAGACTATTGCAATACCATGCAATCATTTGAACGGAATCCCTGGACAAAAAACAGAGTCAAAAACTATGGCTTAAGAAGATGTGATCTCGGGATAACTAACAAGAGTAAGAGTAATGCTACCATGCAATCAATGGAACGTTGGCCGAGCTCAATTGTAGTCATGCAAATTACACAATCAGTAGTGTGGTTCGACACTTGATGAAATCTTCTGTAGTAGCTGTATTTCTCTGGTAAAATCTGCAAATAAAGTGAAATGGTTTAGATCAGAAAACAATTTTGACAACGGAGTTTGAGCCAGTTTTGATATGATTGGAGGGTTAGCTTGTGGACTCGGCTCATGTGATTTCATATGAGTTTTCACAACACATTCAAATCATAAAAGCCAATAAGCCAACACATAAAAGGTTATAGTTGTACTAGAACAGTAAAAAGAGGCATAGTGTAAGTATCCACAGTTCAAAACAAACATAGAATAATTTCAATAGAAATTTAGCAAACGTTTAAGGATTAAAATCAAAAACAACCTTTTTTTTAATCCGATTGCACCCTGAAAGTTAAAAGAGTTTTTCAGAGTACAACCTAAACTCATTCTCTGACCAAAAGCAAAACACATGACTTGCATGTCCTAATCATAAGGGTAAAAATTGTCTTTTAAGTTAGGGTTAATATTAAAAGAAAAAATGAAGTGTGACAATTTTTTAAGTTGCAACCTAAAAATAAAATGAAAAGACATAATTACCCTTATGATTATGGTGTGCAGGTCACATGTTTTGCTTTTGGCCGGAAAATGGGCTTAGATTGTACTTTGAAAAACTTTTGAACTTCGGATGTGCAATTTGATAGAAAAGAGTTCAGGTTGCAAATTGAAAAACGGTCAAGTTGTTTTTCATATTAACCCAACCAAATTGTTTGAATGTGTTGACACACAACCTAATACTGTCAAAAAACTTTATGTAACGGTTTTCTAATTAGTGGGATTTTGAGATGGTGCTTCAACTTTATTAAATAGTGACACAAACATGGTTTATCAGAAGTTGTGGAAGTGCATTTGCAACGCGTTTTAAGTACTCAATAACCATAAGAAAGTAAAACATGAGTATTTGGAAGGGAAGAAACAAACCTTACGAGGAATGAAGCACCGAGCTCCGAAATAGTGCTGCAAAAGAAGAATAGATACTTGCAATCCCATAAATAGAGCCAAACAAATACACCAGTTCTGATCGGGCTCTATTCGCATGAAATTATGCGGACAGCCAAACACGTATAACGGAATTGCAAGACGAGTTATTGTCATCCCTAAGATATAATGAGGATGCAATGGCTTCCTCGAGTCACGGACTACATTGATTACAATTTGCGGAATCCAGAAAGAGTGAAGGAGGAGAAAAATAAACCGCAAAAACTTGTGGAACTCATACATGACAAGAATGCCACCTAAGAGGATCCCGTCTGCAAAAAGCAAGAAAATATCAGACCACAAGAAAAGTTGCAATTTCCAAGACCAGGTAAACTATTAATGGTTGTGAAACGGTGAGACATTTTATATAATAGATAAAGATACTCACAGAATCGACTGTAAAGTACTGAAAGCTCGCGCCTCATTTGTTCCCAATTATCTCCATTAGCAGGCCTATTTGCCTTCCATATCGCAAGCAGGTACCGCATTTCGAAAATTGAGAAGACCACAAACTTGAAAAATGCGGCCGTCGCAAAAGCATTAAACAGGGACTCTGTAGATAGGCAAGCATCAGCTTTTACATCATACATACATAAACAACTATAAAGAAATTTATATTTATATATCAAATGAATGCAAGCCAAAGAAAAGGAAATTGTCTGTTTTGTGTATGAGAACTGATTTTCTGAAACAACACCCACAACTAAGACACCAGACTCAGAAGCAAAAAAATCAAGAAATCCATATAAAAGCTTTCTATTATTTTAGGAAAAATAGTTATGTCTGTCATGGTTATAGGCTTGACCACTTGATGAACCAAAGTTCAGAAATAATACCAAATTATTTTATTTTATTTTTTACTCCATAACAATTAAAATTTAAGTAACAACAAAAATTCAAAACACATGTTTATTTGGCTAAATTGGACAAAATTGTTTTTAGGACAAACATGAGGTATGAGATGCAGGAATAAACAAATTGAACTCGATAATCAGGTGAAACCAATTTATTCATGCTCACTTCTCGTTTCTCATGTAAAAGAGAAGTGCACAGATCAAATATCTAGCAACTTTAAACTGTACACGCTTGTCTTAATGAAAACATTCACCATAACCAGGCCAAGTTTACAAGTAAACATAAACATACCTTGAGAAATTAGTTGCGAGTGTTTAAGATAACATGATCATCTATTTTGCAATTTATGGGAAAATAAATCCATGTTAAAAATGAACAAACCATGATGAAAACTATGCTTTTATTTGAAGTAGCCAATTGCATTTATATTACCCTACTTCAATGGAGTTCTATAGTGTAATCCCTTCTATCCTCTGTCCTTAGATATGTAAGAATTATATATTCAATAACATGATTGGAAAAAACAACCAAAGCATGTGAGGAGATAGCGAAACATACCAACTAGAATTCCGGCAGTAAGATGTAGAAGACAAATATAAGCGTCCATTATGGCCTGATGCCCGACCATTAAAAGTGAAACTTTGGCAGCCCCCTGCAAATTAATTAATTATAATTGGCAAATTTGAACTCTTATCATCTGGTATCAAGCATGAGTCAAGGGCATCTTACTGATTGAGTATTACTGTGTTCCATTTGCCGGATTAACAATAGAACTTCAAGGAAAGAGATCTAGCAAATGAAGTTAAAGTATCCCACCAAAGAGTGATAATAATATTAAACATTTTCATTTTTCCCTGAGAAAACAAAACAATATTTGAGAAACTTAAGAAGAATACATGGTAAAGGATACAAAGGTCACCATCAAGGTGTAGTTAACCGCTTTATTGTAATAGATGTCGACGTTGACTGATGTCGCATTTAAGAGCATGGGAGAGAAGCAATCTATATCATCATCCACTGAAGGGCTTTCCATTAGTCCTTCTAGATAATACTTGTCTTGATCTCCACCTAAGAAAAGTACATGAAATCCAAGATTGGTGAAATAGCATTTTATCAAAGATAATTGGGACAGATGACAGTACTGCAAAATTGAAGCTACAAGAACTGCAAATTACAATGTGTATGTCATTTAGGCTTTTCTATACTGCACCACAGGAAGAGACATAGTCAAGATTCACCAATTACGTAAGTGTGCAATTCGTCACAACCTCAGCATCTTTGATATCAATGAGACTAACACCCATCTCCCACTATATAGGTCTCCACGGAGTATTCCAACTAATCAGGTACTATTTTATATGATAGCCAAATTTTGGATTGCAAACAACAACTGTCACTTATTACTATTCCTCAACTCATCAAAGCTTTGGCTCCAGTATAAGCATACATAAGTACTACTTACAAAACTAAATACAAAATCTTTTTCCCAATCTAATATGATTCATAAAGATAGATGAGGAAGAAGGGTAAGAATATGATTGATCATCTTTCTACAGATAGTTTTCATGTCTGAAAAAATTACCATTTTTTCTTGAAGAGAGACGAGAAACTTGTGCAGAGATTTCAATGTTGCAATGTTTCTCCATTTCATAAATGGGAGCTGCAATAGGACACCGAGCAATTTTAGAAAAAGGAATTCAATGAACTCAATAGATTATGGAACAAAATAGTTTTTAACGGGAAGTACAATGTTTCCTCTTCCAATTTTTTTCTCGGGGAGACTCCTGGAACACCTGGGATGAGAAAACTCCAAGCTGAAAAGGAAGAAAAATGTCAAACAATGTAAGAGTTCAGATAACTTGTAACCAGTATATTTACAAAAAAAAAAAAGGAAAACTACCTTTAAGGTAAAATTTAAATCAAGTAAACAGTTATAAAGTTGGATAAATTCCTTCTGAAACACAGTAACTCTCCAATGACAATCGACATAAGCCACTAGTTAATACTTGATTATTCATTAAGCATCCAATACATTCAAACTTGAACCTATAACCAAACAAAATAATCCAAAGCCAGTGAGGTTAGCTTTACATTTCATGCCCTTAAGACCCTATTGACACACTAAAGCTGCTAATTATATTCCACAGCCACATACATCTCAAACATTGGGTTTGGATTGTCCCACTGTATATTTGACAGATATATTTTAGCTGATACACTTTGTTCATTTGCCCCAGATTGGGAGAAATGGGAACTGGCACTATTACATTTGAAAGAATCTTAAACAATCTTTTCACAAGAGAATTCAAAGCCTATAAGGAAGAAAGACCTCCCACATACGGGTTCTCTTATAGTTGATACTGTGAAACAAATTATTTATAGTTCAACTTAATTATGATTATGGGAATAGAGGACTTTAAAATACTCTAACAGACCCGTATTCTTTTTTTTTTTAAAGCATGCATACCCAAAAAAGAAATGTTATCAACCATGACTACTCAATTAAAGCAGCATATTATATAACCATTATGTAGAACTAGTGGAAAGATTAAAAAAGCAATTCTCAAAGGAGGTAATGGTGATTACCAAGTGATATGGATTAGACAATAAGTAATCATCTTCCGGCGTGAACTCGCCCTCTTTTCCACTGCAGAAATATCCAAAAAAAAAACAATGATAGCATTTAGGATTGAAACTATAATCTCCAGAAATAAAAGAATTCAAACAAGATAGAGAAAACATTCAATCTAGGACTAATTTCATGGTCGAAAATTAAAGGAGATATATGTCAGCTATATCTCTTCCACTAATGTGCAATGCCTCAATCTAAGAGTAAATGAAGCAGATCCTGATACATGTTTATAAGTATTCCTAAGGTAATCAGCTAAATAAAGATATTAAAACTTTGAGTTTAAGATAAATTTTAATCCCTGCGAGTATTTTAATTCAGCTAAATTTTAATTCCTAAGGAAAGGTTTCAAACGTTTAATAAAGAATAACTTAAATTAGGAAATCTATTATCACTAAGCAAATCATGTAAAGTTCTTGATTTTTTTAATTTTTGTCATTCGCGGTTTTCTCTTTGCCCTATTTTCTCATTCCTTCTTCTAATTGACCATATTAAAAAAAAAAAATCTATTAATTTTCATATGTTCTTAAATATTTCTCACTTTTCAATTTTGTGAACTTTATACATATAAATCACTAATTCAAACTCGGGTGAACCATGATCCAAAAGTTCAATAAGAAACAACATCAACTTGGAGTTGAAGTTTTAGAATCTCATCCCACTTAAATAAGCTTGGGAAAGTATGACATCTAGAAACCTTTATGGAAAGATATTTCAGGAAAATGTTCCACAAGTTACCACTCTTTGCAATAAACTGAATCATTAAGAACATCTAATCAACCATTGCCAGAGATACCATTGTTTTTATGTATTTTAAAAGTATTATTTATACTATAATTATCTTGATACAATTTATGAATCAGTGAAATGCACGTTTTACTTTGTTAGTCTATATAAAAAGGAAATAGAAACAAAGGGTAAACTACCTGTTAGCTACCATCCTTAGCTGTCTGAAGGGCCAAATATATACACCTTCTACCCTGATTTGAGCACCTCGAGCATCATGCTCATTGTCGAATACATCATGGAAAATTATAATTCCCTAGTGTATTGCATTGAAGGTCACGATCATAATAGGAATATAATAATGTTAAGAAGAATGGAAAAAGGAAAAGAAATTATGCAAGATCATTATGCATAATTATTATCCAAATTGATATCTTATTATGGTTCGACCAACCTTGAATGTAACCTCATTAAGGCTTGTACTAACATTAACAATTAAAAGATATAATTTACAAAATCAAATCATCCACTAGCATGGACTCAACATGGAGATTTATTGAAGCTTCAAAGTTTGTTCACATATAGGATGTTGGGGTCATAGGGCTATGAGACGACGACTAGTTGAATCAGTACTGGATGCTAACACAGATTTCTGTGGAGGCAGCCTATTTCTGAAACATTTGATGAGGCTAAATGATGCAAATTATGGCACCTTTTAACAATTGTCAGTAGGGATGTATTTTTGGTGGAGGAAGCACTTAGTAAAAGCCTAAGAGCATAATAACTCACCAACATAGACAAAGCATAAGAACGGGTATAAACCATGGATACATGAGTGCAATCATGTGTATTTAGCACCTTAGTTATCTGACTGGATAGTGATTAAAAATACATAAGGTACTATAACTAGCCAAAAAGGCCGCTACTTGAAGAATATAAAGGTAGTGTCCCCATTGGCAAACCAAATTTGTATTAAAACTTACAAGACTCTTCATCAAAACTTAGCAGGCCATAGTAATACATAAACATGTGTGCATATAAATAATAAATGTATGTATAATATTTTTTATTTTTTAAGATATGTTTACAAATGGTGTAAATTTCTTAGTCGGTGTAGTCCTCGTTTCTTTCATGGTTCCCAAAAATGTTTTTAAATCTACCAACTTGAAGGTTTTACATGTTCAATGAGTGGTTACCTCATCAAAATGAACACACTCATGCAATAAGAAGACTGAATAATTAAGCATCTAATAGTTCAAGTTAGGAAACAATCAATCTACCTGAACATAGTGTACACCAGTTATTTTTGTTGGTGTGCTGATTATTTCTAATACGGAATTTCCATTTGACATCTTAAAGTCATGAAACTTGGAAGAACTATTTGTCGTATCTACGAACTTCCAATTTCCTGCAAGGGACAAAGTGACGTTTTAGGTAATAAATGAAGAAAATGGGTCAAATGTATATACTTATACAAATGTATATACTTATACATAAAAATGCATGACATGTATTTGACCGCACAATTTTAGATAATTACATTCCCAATGAACGATATTCAGCATGCTTATTAAGGCCAACCAAATCAAAGAATGCTATTGATGAATTGATAAGATAAATTATCTCGAAAATGCAGTTAGTACTTTAGTGCTGACTATGCAGAACAATAACTTGAGTTATTCTATTATTATTGAAAATAATAAATTAAATGTTAAGAATGAAGATGATGCTCCTTTCTATCAACTTTAAGTTTCTAGATGAGGTGATCATTCAACATGGTCTCATAACCCGACCGATTTAAAGGTCTTGTGTTCATATCTCATGACAGCAAGACTTTAATACAAAGTAAACCAAAACATTAAGATGATACTTCTCTATAATAACTTATAAATTTTTAGATGACGTGGTCATCCAACAATTATGTCAAAGAAATGCTATATTATTTCCTAGATTAACAGAGACTAGGATCGACATACATTCATTCATATATAGGGGAACAATACCAAGAGAAAAGGTTTGAACCCTCATTTACCTTCCTATTCTCTACATAAATTATGGAGTGTGAAATACAAACAGTATTCAACCTCACCCATGAGCAAAAATTCATTCACTTTTATAATATACTAATTATCATAACAGCGGATATTGGTCTCGTATCTGTAATGCTATGATTACAGGAAGATGTTTGCAGGCATTTATTAAGCTAATGATGACATTATTAAGGCAAAACGGCATGGTAAAGTCTTCCCACAATCTGATGATCAACACAATCTCTCATCCCTTTCCTCTCTCCTCTGCCTTTTTATCCAATAGCATTCATCATTTACTCCACTTTGGACAGTCTTTCTAGCATTAAGTTTGTAAAACATGTTAAACCAAACATGGAAACTCATCCTCTATGCGAATTAAGAAGCCGACCTCAAAACATAATGACATGAAAACTATTTTCTTTACACTACTAATGGAAGTGCCATTACAATTTGTCTTCTAACGTAAAGATTACAAGCTGATCAACTCACACAACAAGATACTTGAATTTATTCAACATAAAATGATTCATGGTGGTTAAATACTTTTAAAGATAGACAACTCACAAACCTCTATACGTCCCCGTTATATTCCAAGAAGAAAATGGACCCAATTCCTGCTCTTCCTTACCTAAAGGAAGCCACTGCAAGAAGTAAAAAGGCCCAAAAGATTAGAAACAATCTAGGAAGATTTAAAGATGGACGAACAGCACGACTCAGCTCATACTTCAATGTAAATTTAAGAATAATCAATAGCAATTGTTGTAGCTGTTCACTAGCGAAGAAACTAGTCTTGACAGCTAGACAAACATCAGAATAGAACTTGAGCAAACAGAAAGTCAAAAGAGAGAGTGTCCTTGTTATCGATATCCATGTAATACATTAAGAACTTAGCCAATTAATAGACATTCTTAAAGCTTAACATGCATCTTAGGGATAGAAAAATAAATAAACAAATAAAAATAAAAGCAAAGAGAAAGCAACATAGCAGATAAAGAGATAGCTGTGAATCACACGGAAGAGGTACTAGAATTTGTGTTTTATTCTCTCATTTTCTTGTACATGTGTCTGATGTCTATAAAAGAAGCTTGCAGCTAAACATATATATAGTTTTATTTAGTTAAAACATACAAATCTATATTCTCTTATTCTATAATTTGCCTTCAACTAGATCAAGAAAACAACATATAATCAGTCTCTCAGTTATATAGAATGGCTTAAGAATTGGATAAGAAACCTAAGATAGCATATATTCACTATTTCCCATTAAGCAAGTATAACAGCCTTGCTTTCCAATTAATAACATAGATTAGCCAACCAAACCTTGAACGTCGAAAATAATGCATACTCTATTCATGGAACTTTCCTCACCACCACTTTTGCAGCTCTTTAAACACAAACCAACTATTCGGTACTAACCCGTACTTGTTATATCCCAGGGCTCAAATGAGTTCAGGCATCAAACTTCGCAACCAAATATACTTTGTGGGCTTGTTCAAACCTAGGATAAGCAACCATTATTTTATGTAAAACCAGATTTCTTCATGTGGATAACCTGATGAAATTCGGAAAGACCGAAGATGCATTAACAACATCATTGGTATTCTGTAGCATGTGAAACTGGAAATACTAAGTGCTAACTAGCTAAAGAGGATGTTTAGACCAAGTCCTTACAGTTCGAGAATGTCAAGTGTCCATCTTCTAATTCAAATACATATATAACACGATTTATACGTTATTATTGACTGAGCTCATCAAACACATCAGCCTGATTTTCATTCAAGGGTTTGCCTGACCTAAGGCAAAATTACTATTTATGGGAGTAAATCCATTCGTCAAACTTTTGGTATAAAATTTGCTGATCCAACAATTATTGATACAAATTTGCCTCTACTCAGTAAAGGTAGAATTGAAAGGATCTGTTTCTTTAATCCAACACCTATCTGACGATTATCAAGTCCTTAAGAAAGTATGGAGACGGCTCTTTTAGTGATTAATATAGCAAACACGTCATAGATCAAGTTTTGCATGTGATAGAGTCTACACAACCACTCTGTGACGCCACGAAATAACAAATGACTATCAATATAATATTATGTATAGTACTGACATTCCACGTGCTCTACAACATTTTTGACCTGATGTTACCTCAACGAGTATCCAAATCTTAATGAGATATTTAAAACTCAACGTTTATAACAGTATGACATGCTACACATTACTACATATTACGTAAGGACCACACATACATCCCGACAAACGACTCATTCAGCCGCCTCCTGAAAGTACAACACAACGAGCAACTAGACTCCACAAAATCCAAATGTCAAACAGTCAGACGAAAAATGCTGATTCATCAATCATTACTCATTACGACAGCAGCAGTTTTTTTTCACAACCATACAAATGTGCCGAACCCCGTTCCCATACCATAAAACACGAACAAAATAATTCTGCTCTCCAGCATCACTGTATCAACACATGTAACTGCCAATATGATTAATTTCTTTTCCATTTTAAAAGCCATCCAACACGGACAAGATATACCAATCCACAGTTTATCAAGCCAGTAAATTTATAAACAGAGACAGAGATTACATTTCCTAACTCAAAGCTCCAACACATACTTAAAATCATGCATTGATCACTAGCAGTATATATGTATACCACATAATCAAGAATGAGTACCTTACAAAAAAACACTGCATCCATTAAAAGAACTTAAGAAGTAGCACAATCCAAAGAACAAAACAATAATTCAACAAAAATTTAAATAAATTTTACAACAAAAAAAAAAAAAAAAAAGAACCCAACCTCCTCACCCCAAGACCGCCTCTGCCTCAATGGCCTTAAACCATTAACAGGCCATATAGCCAGATAAATGAAGCATAACCCAAAAACAAGTCGAAGCAAAATGCTTAAAAGATTCAGACTTTTCATAGAACCCATTTCCGAGCTGCACTGAAATTCCTGTATTCAACTAATTCTCGATATCTCCTAAAAAAGAGAGACGAAGCCCATCAAACTCCGAAAAGAAAAGGAAAAAAAATAAAACCTAAAAAATCATGTCTTTTTTAGACAATTGAGTGGTGGTTTTTTGCTTAAAGAAGAGGCGAACAAGTTGAACTAACAAACTCAACAAGAAAAAGGATGAAATGCACCGATCGGTATACACAGAAAGCGAACGCCTAACAAACTAAACTTTGATACCCAACAATATAAGATTTTTTTTCTTTTTTTGCTGCTGAGTTTCAATTAAAGAAAGCCTTTAAGCAGTCAATTCTTGAACCAGAAACAACTTTTCTAATCATTTCGTTGTTCAACATACTGCAATTTACAATCCCTTTTCTGAATTTGTGAAATTTATTGAGCTTCGATTTTTCTTTGTTGGGTAAACAGAAGTCAAGAGAGATGGAAGACTATCTGGGGATAGTGAAATTATAACGTGACTGCGGTGCAGCATATGACGTACAACAGTCCAAATAAAAGAAGGAGTTTGTTTTCGATTTTGATTCTCGCAGAGGTGAACTAGGGTACAGATGGAGCTGTGATGGATTAAAGGATACCGCCTGTGAGAGTATCATCTATGTTTTAATTTTACCAAATTAGTACTTTTTTTTTTTTTTTTGGTAAAATGTACATTTTGAAATTTGAAACACATTTTGAATTCTATCTTACGTAAACATGTTTCATTTTATATTTATTGTCTTTAATATATATCACTAATTAATTTATAATGTTATTTAGACGTTTCTCGTTTGATAATTATTTTAAAATATCAAATGAAGCACACATTTAAATATAATATCTAGTTTGCATGTTTTATTTTTTAAAAGAAAAAATTGCCTTTTAGGTATCAAAAATTTAATTCAACTACTTTTTCAAACTTTGAATTTGAATCATTTGTTATAGTGAAACTGTAACATCTAAAACAAATCTATGCATAATTGAATTAATAAAATAATTCAATCCTTAATTGCTTGTTTTATTATGTGCGTTTTAGAACGAAATAAATGTGTAAATTATAATCGAACCCTAGGTTATAACGATTAAATGATATCGTATGTTAAAGTCCACGGTTTACGTTAAATGGATAGTCCTATATCGAGGCCCATTAACCCAAAAAGAGGACACATAAGTAGCAGCTTAGAACACACTAGGGTAAGATTTTTGCACACCATTTTAGAAAGTGAGTAAACTCTCTCTCTCTCTCTCTTGTTTTCTGCCCTCCGGCTGGCCGGCCGTCATGCCACCGCCACCGCCCCCTCTTATCTCGGTTCCAGCCGAATCTTACATCAAAACGTAGCCCTCGTCGAGCCCGACCCGTATCTAAACTCGGATCATCCTTCTGCCACCGCCGCCTCCGCCGCCAATCTCCAGCAAAAGGCGCGGCCACCCCTTTGTTTCTCCCCCTTCTTCTTCTCTCCTCTCTCTGTCTCTTTCCCTCGACTCCATTTCTCTCTCCCTCTCGCTGTGAGTCCGACGTTGTCTTCTAAGTGAGCCGGTGCCTGTGGTGTCGGTGCGTCGTCGTCGAGCCACTGTATGCAGCGACGGGTGTGTGTGGGTGCGTATGTGTGTGGCTAGTGTGTATGTGTGTGTTTTTGCTTGTGGTGGTGTGTATGTGTGTGGGGCGGCGCCGTACAAAGCAGCACCATGTTAATGGTGTCGCCGGCAGTGGCGGATAGGCGGTGGGAAGGGTAGGGACGGCGGCTGGGTGGGGGATTTGGGAGAGGAGGGGCTCCTCCACAAATTTGAAAAGCCTGGGGACCAAGATGCAAACCCTAGATTTTTTTAGGATAATTTTAAAATAGCCCTCAATCTTTGTAAAATTATGTTTAAGCCATCAAATTTTTTGAAAATTCCTTTACCGACAAAACTTCCTAAGCTTTGTGTTTTAACCCCCAAAACTTTTAAAAATTATGTTTTAACCTCAAAAGTTTTCAAAAATATCAAAATGACTCCAAACCCTTTTTTTAATTTTATAAATTGACCCATTTGGTCAAAGTCAATATTCTAGAATTTATAAAAATACCCTTATACTTCTAAAAACTCTATTTTAAGCTCGTTTTACCTCCGTTTAAGCCCAAATCGATCCATTTAAACCCAATGATCAAGTTTTAAACTTCCATGATCGTTTCAATGCTTTTTATGATTTTTGAAAGCTCCCGTTTCACTTTCTTTCTTCTATCGTTTCTTCTCTTGAGAGAGATTTCTAAGTTAATCTTAAATCATATATATATATATGTATGTGTGTGTGTGCACGCACACACGCACGTGCGCATGCAATGAACGACTGACGACTGCTATGGCGGCTCTGCCGCAAACTATTGAATGGGAATTTCAATCTTGTAGCTACAATAATGGATAAAGAACCATTTATAGGATAAGACGGGAAAAATCTACACCTATCTATAGTCACGTGTCACAAGTTTATGTGTTGTGTTTAACTGTTGTGATTATGAATGCTTGTTTATTTCTATTGCTTAATAAAAGTTAATTTTAGAAAGTATTCCCACGAGTGTATTCTAGACACTCACCCCGTGTGTATTCACACTACAGATATAAATGAAAACGAAAAGGTGTGAAGAGAGGAATGTCGTATCAAGAAAATGTTTTAATTCTTTCTACATTTAGATTTTTCAAATAATGTTCGGTTCTCTGTTTTGTAAAGCTAAATTGTTCATTTATGGATCATGTAAAAGATTTCTGCTGCATAGTTTTCAAACACCTTTTTCTGCTTATTTCCAATGGTTTCGTTTATGTTATAGCGTGAATTTAAAACGCTGAAAGGATCTTGTCGTGGATGTTTATGTAATAATTATATACAAGTAGTTATTTTTATTTGGAATTCTTGTGTGATTGTAGTTCAACTCAAATTTGAATTTTCAATGAAAAGCATTATCTTCAATTTCTAAAAGTATTACTTACCTAAATTTAAAATTAGTATTGCATTAAAAAGTATGATCCAATGGATTTATTTTCACAATTCATATAAGAGATTAATTTTCTATCATATAAGATAGTTTAATTATTTATATATCATAATTCAGAAAATTTGATAAATTTATTCTTATGATAAAAGTAAAATATCTCATTTTTTTGTCAAACTATGAAAAAACATACACAAAAAAATTTATATACCCTTCGGGTATGGATTCTTAGTGGTGATGTCATACGCAAAAGGGAAAAGACTCATAAATGGCAAAGGCAAATAGAGCTTTTGCACATTTTCATTAATCCAAGAAAAGAATCAAGAGAAAAAGAAAAAAATCAGAATTGATCGATAGATTTCTCAAAACAAACGAAAAGAAAATGAAAGATGGAACATACATCATGAATCAACTAAGTCATCTCGGGAACTTACTTAAAGAGGAACCTCATGAAATACCATGGAATAATGTTTGATCTTTATCCTATTCCATTTCAAAAATGGAAAGTTCGACACAATTAGGATTTTTTTGAAAATTTGGATGTAGTTACTAATTCATGATCTGGCATGCACAGAATGAAAACTTCATTCTCGATTCTACGAGAATTTTTGTGAAAGCCTTTCATTTGCTTCTCTTCGATAGAAGTTTGATTTTTCCAGAATGTATCCTAATTTTTTGCCGAATTCTACTTCTGATGGTCGATTCAACCTACGATCAAAAATATATACCTTGGTTATATTTCATCTTGTTGGTCCCAAGTGGTGTCCGAGGTTCAGAGGGAGGGTGAATGAACCTTGGTCGATTTTGAAAATATATTAAAACTTACTATTATGCAAGTTACTTGAACTTGCAGCGCTAGTCAGTTACTGCTTACAACACTAGGATGCAGTGTTGCACGCTGTAACTTGAGTTTTATACGCAGCGGAAAAATAAATCTTTTAAGACACAAGGCTAGCTGATTTTCTCAAATATGATCCTTTTCAAAATGTTTTATGTATATGACAGAGATATATGAAGGATAAAACGCAGATAAGAAAACAATAAAACACTTATGGCTTATAGTGGTTTGAAGGTGGTGTAAGTCTTCTACGTCCACTCTACTGCTACCTCGAGCAGGAACTTTGTTAAGCAAGATTAAATTACAGGACACTCCCTAACAATCTATCAATTTACAAAGCTAACCACCTACTAGAGTCCAGCGTCCACATAGCAACTGCAAACTCTAAAGGCTAACCCACACAGGGTTCCACACACCCACATAGGGTTCCACATTCCCACACAGGAAAGTTGTCTAACTCTTAGACAACTATACAAACAACAAGGATCTCTCCTATCAACTGTTCGACACCTAAAACAACCTACGCACACAGCTTCAAGGTTAAAAAGAAAATAAAGATCTTCAACTGGTGAGGAGCAGTCTTGGTCTCTGAAAGCTCATTTATTATTGTAGACCTGCTCCTAGAAGGTTGAGTGACTGAACATGTGAAAGCTAAAAAGCTTTGGATGATATGTGAATTTCCTCTCGACTCTGTTCATCAATCTCTTCAATCAGCCACACCTTCTATTTATAGATCTTGAGAGTTTTTATCCGTTGGGAAGTATCCGTTGGGAAGTATCCGTTGAAGAGAGATACTTCTCCTTCTTTGAAATCAAGCTTTGATCTCCAAGATCTTCTTTATGGTCGCATTAAATGCATCTGAGCTTCTTGACCAAAGACATGGCTTGCATTTAATGCGACTTGACTTTTCTCTCCAGAGCATTTAATGCGGTGATTGCGGCTCGCAGCTTTCTGCAGTGTGTCAGTCCATGTGGCGTCTCGGTATTGGCTTCGTGTCTGTAACTTCAGTCTTCTCTCGAACGGCTCTATTCAATCTAGCTTGAATCTTCATTCCTCGTACTGCAGGATACTTCTTCAGTTGACTGTTTGTCATTGACGCTGTATCCTAGGTCTGCTTCCAGCTGGTAGTTCTTTGTATTGTTGCTGTAACTTGGACCTTCTTGCAGTGTCTTCGTACAGTACTGTTGTAACCTTTCTTGCAGTACTCCTGTATCTTCTTCTTACAGCGATGCTGCATGCCTTTCTTATTTACTTTGCTGCAATGCTGTAACTGCCTTCTTGCAGCAGCTATCTTGCAGACTCAGCTTCCTCAATAACCTCTGCTGCTGTAACCTGGATAGGTTCTTGTGAGCTTGCAGCAGCAGCATCAACCTCCTCATAAGGTATCTCTAGCTATTTAGCAGTTACCTTAGTTTCTCCTCGAACATCCTCTAAGGGTACTGTTTCAACAGTCATCCCTTCAGAGGTATTTTTATCCTCAAAGAGTGTTGTCAGAACAACAGCCTCGCCTGAGGTCTTCAGTAAGGACCCCATCTTCAACTGGTCCTGTAACCTCGACAACTTCTGCTGCAAGTATGGGTTCTTGCAGCAGCTTACTTGCTTTCTGAATTCTCCTTTTAGAACAACTTTCTCACAGCCTGCTGACAGCTTCCTCCAGTATCCTAGCTCCTTTCTGCTAAGGATACTTCTTCTAGCTTGTTGTTCCCTATAGCATGCTAACCCTTAGAAGTATTCTTACTTCTTCTAAGGTTGGTTTTCCTTGTCTCTTGGAAAACCATTACATGATCTTTCCTTGATCATGTGATGTGGAAACTAGACATCAATACCTTAAGCAAATTGTTCTTGTCTTATTGTGCTAGTGTTTTGTCTTATCAAGATAACAACTGAAATATCCCAACAATTTCCCCCTTTATCTTGATGATGACAAAACATAACAGGGCAAGAGTCAATAAGACAGAATACTCTTTATTGATGCTGAAACTAAGATATTGTACAAGTACAATCTTTGTTTAAGTACAAAAGTAAGTAAGCTAATGCTACTCCATCTAGCTTCACTTCTTTCTTCAGCTTCAATCAGTTTGTTGTTTCCACACTTTTCCACCAGGGAGTTCTTCTTCTCCCTCTCTACCATCTCTAATCTCTGCATGCCTTTTTCAGCATGTTCATCAGCTTGCTGCATCATTCAATCAAATCTTCTTGGATGATCAGCTTGCTGTTCTAATGTGCTTCAGATGGTAGGAGACTCCTGATCGTAATTATTAACTGCTTCCCCATTGCTATAAGGCTTCAACAGTGACTTTTGACTCTTGACTTGCAGTTCTTCCCCCTTTTTGTCATCATTTTTCACATGGTTACCGGGGAGTGGAGCTACAACGCCAAAAATGGCGAGTCGGGGTCTTCTCTTGCCCATCAGTTACTGTTCAAAGCCATAGAGCAGTAACTTGTTCGTACTTCCCACCAAGCATCTTCCTTCTTATTCCTACCCTAGGGAATAAGCTGCTCGGCTTCGACACGCGACAAGAGATCAGAAAACTGACCGGTGGATGATCAGTTACCTGTGCAGCTTCGTCAATATCCAGGCACGTTCACCTTGGATCCTAGATGACTGCTGGTCTGGTTTTTCATTTCCCTTGAGTAGTCCCAAACTCCAGCTTGAAGTTGTTTGACACTTGATCCTTAGATGTCTTATGAAGCACCTACTGTTCTATTTTGTCTCCATGTATGGCTACAGGTGTCTTCTGTCCAAGGATTGGTCCTTGATGGCTCTTCTCGGTCCCATATCTTCATCTAGATCGAGAAGACTGGACCAGTGTCATCTGAATGATGGATGGATGTCGGCTCCTTGGCGTCCATCTTATAAAGATCGTCTTCTTATCTGAAGATCTTCTCTACTTCTAGGAAAGCAGATCTTCTATACTCCATTCTTCTGAAGACCTTCTCTGCTTCTAGGTTGACAGAGAAGTATCTTCATCATCGTCTTCATCTCCATCTCCTTCTCTGCCTTCTTGGCTCTCCATCTTCTTCTCTGTGGGAATGTAACTCACATGGGAAATAGGTTTCCTTATGGGATATTGGTGAATTATAAATGTGTAGAAGAATGGTGAGGAGTCGGGTGTATATATATAGGCATTTGAGCAATTTCTTGATCAACAGTTGGAAGATGAAACGCACGATCTGACGGTCAATCCTAAAAGGGTGGAGGAGTTCCCTTTTATTCTTTAAAGCAGTTACCGCCACTTGCCGGTTCCTTTGGGTAGATCTTCATTTCCACTTTTTGGTCTTCTGAAAAGGTAGATCTTGTCTTTTTGTTGATGTGATTGGTCAGCCGCCTATCTAGATCTTCTGCCCATGCTAAGATCTTTCATCACTTCGTCAGATGAGATGTCCTTTCATTTCTTTGTTGTGCTGTAAGAATAGAAGATGCAGCGCTGTTTGAACCCAACGTTGTATGCAGACGCAGCTTACAACATTATCCTTGTAGCTTCTCGCAAGCATGCAGATATTCCCCCTAGGCTTTTGCATTCTCTTTTCCACTCATGTTTTCTTAGTTGCTGGCACTTGTTGATTTTTTGCAGCTTCTACTGTATGCAGCTCTGAAAGCTCGATTGCTGCAAGAATCTCAACATCCACTCTTCCTGTATCTTCTGCAGCTGACACCACTTGTTAGAGATACCACTTGTTGGTTGTTGGTGGTCCTTTGTTGAGCAATACCATTTGTTGATTTTGAACCTGTAAGGCATTTGTTAGAGAATTCTCCCCTGATTAGGTTCAGTATACTGTTTCAATAACCTAAGTATCCTTGAATGAAAATACAAAGGATAAGATGAGTTCCCCCTTACTCAGGGACCTCATAACTCTCTTTATGTTCTCTTGGTATAGGTTTCTAGGCTGTCTAGTTTCTGGATCATTCCACCTTGATTCAGTATGTGTCCTCTTTGGATTTCTTCGATCTTGCCTCAGATTTGTATCTAGTTTCACCAGGTATATACCACTTGCAGTCTCATCAGGTAGATACTGCATGTTGTTGACTTTACATGTTGATGAAGGCGCTTGTTGGCTATACTACTTGTTGGTGGTGCTTGCTTCTTTTTCTTTCAGCAGCCTTCGTAGTTGTCTTCTTAGTAACTTTAGCTACTATAAAAGGTGTAGCTTAGATTACTCCAACAACTTCCCTAGTTGCTTCCTTAGTGATCTCAACTACTATAAAAGGTGTAGCCTTGATTACTTTAGCAACTTCTCTAGTATCTTGTCGTGAGACTTCATGTGTGATGAATCTATGCTTTTAGAATTCTCAGCCCTTCAATCATGGATACTCTTGCCTCCTCATTGTCTTCTTATTGATTGGATTTTATCATGGATAGTCGTTGATCTTCTCAGATGTTTGTTCATCGCATAAACAAAATATATTGATTAAGAATGAGAACTTGGATTTCAGGTTATGCATGTTTAGAAGACATGATATGGATCAAATGAAAACGATAGAATGGTTTAACCAGCAGAAAATGGTTGGAACTGGGTAGGTAGCCCGATACGTTGGCAGTTAACCCAACCTGTTCTGATACCACTTGTTGGTCCCAAGTGGTGTCTGAGGTTCAAAGGGGGGTGAATGAACCTTGGTCGATTTTGAAAATATATTAAAACTTACTGTTCTGCAAATTACTTGAACTTGCAGCGCCAGTCAGTTACTACTTACAACACTAGGATGCAGTGATGTACGCTGTAACTTGAGTTTTATACGCAGCGGAAAAATAAAGCTTTTAAGACACAAGGCTGGCTGATTTTCTCAAATATGATCCTTTTCAAAATGTTTTATGTATATGACAGAGATATATGAAGGATAAAGCACAGATAAGAAAACAATAAAACACTTATGGCTTATAGTGGTTTGAAGGTGGTGTAAGTCTTCTACGTCCACTCTACTGCTACCTCGAGCAGGAACTTTGTTAAGCAAGATTAAATTACAGGACACTCCCTAACAATCTATCAATTTACAAAGCTAACCACCTACTAGAGTCCAGCGTCCACATAGCAACTGCAAACTCTAAAGGCTAACCCACACAGGGTTTCACACACCCACATAGGGTTCCACATTCCCACACAGGAAAGTTGCCTAACTCTTAGACAACTATACAAACAACAAGGATCTCTCCTATCAACTGTTCGATACCTAAAACAACCTACGCACACAGTTTCAAGGTTAAAAAGAAAATAAAGATCTTCAACTGGTGAGGAGCAGTCTTGGTCTCTGAAAGCTCATTTGTTGTTGTAAACCTGCTCCTAGAAGGTTGAGTGACTGAACATGTGAAAGCTAAAAAGCTTTGGATGATATGTGAATTTCCTCTCGACTCTGTTCAGCAATCTCTTCAATCAGCCACACCTTCTATTTATAGATCTTGAGAGTTTTTATCCGTTGGGAAGTATCCGTTGAAGAGAGATATTTCTCCTTCTTTGAAATCAAGCTCTGATCTCTAAGATCTTCTTTATGGTCGCATTAAATGCATCTGAGCTTTTTGACCAAAGACATGGCTTGCATTTAATGCAACTTGACTTTTCTCTCCGGAGCATTTAATGCGGTGATTGCGGCTCGCAGCTTTCTGCAGTGTGTCAGTCCATGTGGCGTCTTGGTATTGGCTTCGTGTCTGTAACTTCAGTCTTCTCTCGAACGGCTCTATTCAATCTAGCTTGAATCTTCATTCCTCGTACTGCATTTATCCTTCCTTGGATTGCAGGATACTTCTTCAGTTGACTGTTTGTCATTGACGCTGTATCCTAAGTCTGCTTCCAGCTGGTAGTTCTTTGTATTGCTGCTGTAACTTGGACCTTCTTGCAGTGTCTTCGTACAATACTGTTGTAACCTTTCTTGCAGTACTCCTGTATCTTCTTCTTACAGCGATGCTGCATGCCGTTCTTATTTACTTTGCTGCAATGCTGTAACTGTCTTCTTGCAGCAGCTATCTTGCAGACTCAGCTTCCTCAATAACCTCTGCTGCTGTAACCTGGATAGGTTCTTGTGAGCTTGCAGCAGCAGCATCAACCTCCTCATAAGGTATCTCTAGCTGTTTAGCAGTTACCTTAGCTTCTCCTCGAACATCCTCTAAGGGTACTGTTTCAACAGTCGTCCCTTCAGAGGTATTTTTATCCTCAGAGAGTGTTGTCAGAACAGCAGCCTCGCCTGAGGTCTTCAGTAAGGACCCCATCTTCAACTGGTCCTGTAACCTCGACAACCTCTGCTGCAAGTATGGGTTCTTGCAGCTCTTGTCGGTTTCTTGCAGTAGCTTACTTGCTTTCTGAATTCTCCTTTCAGAATAACTTTCTCACAGCCTGCTGACAGCTTCCTCCAGTATCATAGCTCCTTTCTACTAAGAATACTTCTTCTAGCTTGTTGTTCCCTACAGCATGCTAACCCTTAGAAGTGTTCTTACTTCTTCTAAGGTTGGTTTTCCTTGTCTCTTGAAAAACCATTACATGATCTTTCCTTGATCATGTGATGTGGAAACTAGATATCAATACCTTAAGCAAACTGTTCTTGTCTTATTGTGCTAGTGTTTTGTCTTATCAAGATAACAACTGAAATATCCCAACACATCTCTTTAACAAGTTTAGTAATGAGCATAATGGCCCTGTTGTTCCGATGGAGAGAATAACCTATAATTAGTTTTTCGGGAAATTTCCAAATGAACAATTTCAATGAAATCTTTCAGTTTCTTATTTTACTATATTCAACTCTATCTATTTCTCTATCTGTAGAGTACATTGAATGTACAGAAATGGCTATAATAGAGTTTCTCTTATTCGTATTAACAGCTACTCTAGGAGGAACGTTTTTATGCGGTGCTAATGATTTAAAACTATCTTTGTAGCTCCACACAAATGTATAACTTCCCAGGAATTTCAATTGCGCTCATATTCTTCACTATAGGAATTGGGTTCAAGCTTTTCCCAACCCCTTCTCATCAATGGACTCCTGACGTATACAAATGAGTGCGGTTCGTTCGAGAAATTTCTATCTTTCTATCTATCTCTGAGATGTTTGGATTTTTAAAACTCCATGGACATGTAGAAGAGATATGATATCCCCACTCGGACCAAGACAAAACTTTTACTTGTTCAAATAACAATAAAGGTGAAGTAGGATCAGGAACGATGAATCTCTTTATAATAAACAGATCCATTTTGCAAGTTCATTATTATAGGTAGTTTCTACAAAGGATCGGACTAATGACGTATACAATACTTGAATTCTTGATATAGATACTACATAGTTGGTTCTCATCCTCCAGAGACTACGAGTGTAATTGGATTATCCATCAACAAAAGAATCATCCTAAGATGATCATTTCATGGCTATTGAGAACGAATTAAATCAAATGGTTCTATTTCTCAATCTTTTTGACTTGCTCCTATGGAACCAAGGTCAAAAAGATTGAAAAAATTAGTCATTCACAACCACTGATGAAGGATTCCTTGAAAAGTTAAGGATTAATAATCTTTTTTAGAAATCGAAAGGATTCAATCTTATACATACGCGAGGAATATAATTAAAAAGGAAAAAGATAAGTTCTTCTTTCTTTTATCACTTAAGAGCCGTGTGAGATGAAAGTCTCATGCACAGTTTTAAATGAGAGAAAGAAGTGAGGAATCCTCTTTTCGACTTTGACTCTCCAACTCCAGTCATTGTTTTTCTTTCTATTACTTCGAAAGTAACTACTTCAACTTCAGCCACTCAAATTTTCGATATTTTTTTTTATTTCTCATCAAACGAATAACATCTTCTTCTGAAAATCCTAGCTATTCTTAGCATGATATTATTATTGTTATTACTCGAACAAGCATGAAACGTATGCTTGCATATTCATCCATAGGTCAAATTGAATATGTAATTATTGGAATAATTTGTTGAATACTCAAATGATAGCTATGCAAGCATGATAACTTATATATTGTTCTATATCTTCATGAATCTAGGAACTTTTGCTTGTATTATATTATTTGGTCTATGTACCGGAACTGATAATATTCGAGATTATGTAGAATTATACACGAAAGATCTTTTTTTGGCCCTCTCTTTAGCTCTATGTCTCTTATCCCTAGGAGGTCTTCCTTCACTAACAGGTTTTTTCGAAAAACTTTATTTATTTTGGTGTAAATGATAGGCAGGCCTATATTCATTGGTTTTAATAGGACTTCTTACAAGCATTATTTCTATCTACTATTATCTAAAAATAATCAAGTTATTAATGACTGGATGAAACCAAGAAATCACCCCTCATGTGCGAAATTATAGAAGATCTCCTTTAAGATTAAACAATTCCATCGAATTGAGTATGATTGTATGTGTGATAACATCTACTATACCAGGAATATCAATGAACCCGATTATTGCAATTGCTCAGGATATCTTTTTTTAGTGTTTAAGGTCTATTTCTTAGATTCGTACCCCCGAATATATTAGTTGTGTACTCATAATATATTTGTTTGCATATTCATAAGGTATTACATGTAGCTTTACTTGTTTCAGTGAAATGTATTAGTTGTATATTAAAGAGGTTTTAGCTGCTTACTTATAAGGTATTACTTGTAAAATTGAATCATATGTTTTAGTGAAAGATTTTAATTTAGTTGCTTACTTATAAGGTGTTACTTGTTGTATAACTAAAATATATATTTTGGGGAAGATATTACTTAAGGTATTATTTCTTACATGTAAAGATATTACTCGTATTACTTAAAGGTATATTAGGGTTTGAGTCGGGGATATAGTGTACCCCAGGGGTACTACACCAGTCTTTCTAAGAAATATTGTATAACCTTCAACAAAAATCTCACTTATTTTACTTTTATTAGAAGGACAAATTTATCAAATTTCCTAAGTTATGGTATATAAATAACTAAACTATCTTAGAACATCCACATTCATTAACGAAAAGATAATTGAAAAGTTGAATAATCATATACGATAAAATTAATTACCACATTCAATATTGAGAATATATCCAACCTCTTATATATCATCAACATAATTTATAATTAATCACTAATAAAAAAAATTTAAATAAAATAATAGATTTTAATTTATATATAAAAAAAATGTTAGTGGATAATGAGACCCACATGTAATGATTGTAATGAATGTGATATGATTGTAATAATGTTAAATTGATGTGAGAGTAAGTGAGTGTTTTTAATTTGGTGTGGTGGCACATAGGGCCCACAATAATGGATATTAATAATATAAAAACTCATGTGAGACGGTCTCACGGATAGTTACCGTGAGACGGAGCCCCATCACCCACAAATAACATGTGAGTTGTAGGGTTTGGGTTGTAGGTGTACTATAAGAAAAACGCACAACGACAATGATTAAAAACCATTGTCGTAGACCATTTTTTAACGTTGTGGAAGATGGTGTCGTCATAGACCCCCTCAACCACAACAGTTAATAACCATTATCGTAGATAATAATGACAACTGTTGGCATAACGGTCAACCAACTATCGTATTTGAGCGCGCATTTACAATGCGTGCACAACGATTAATAATCGTTGTCATTGAGGTCAACGACAATAGTTTTATAAGGGTTATTAACCGTTGTCGAAGATAATAAACTCAACCACAATGATTTTTTTTCTTGTATTTTTTGTGTTGTCCTTTTAATTTACAACACCTCCTTTATAATCTATTGTAATTTATAATCAATAAATCATAATTAAAAAATATACGATTTTGAAATATTTAAAATTTTAATTGCAACCAAAACCATCGTCACATTACCATCAATATCTCGTACATTGTTAAGATCGTTCAAAATAATGTAAAGTTTACTTCAATGAATCCATTCAAAAGCAACAAAGTTCAAGATTCTTGTCTCTCATTTTCCACAACTTCAAGAACTCCACTTCAAAAACTACCAAGTTCAAGATCTTTGTCTCTTCTTTACACAACTTCAACTAATCCACCTCAAACACCCTACAATATAACAAAAAAATATAACTCATCACATCAACCAATCAAAGTAACCAATCAAAGAACCCCTTCAAAGTGGCATAAATTAATTTATACTCAATTATAAGAACAAATAGCATAACCAGAAATTGAACAAAGCTTCATGTTGGGATATTTTTGTTAGGTTTTGATGAGATAAAGTAGCTTTGTATAGGAAGTTGGAGTACCCCATTTTTTTCATATTGTTTAAGTGGAACTTAACTTTGTTAAGTTTATTTTCTGAAGATGTATTTCTGAAAATATGTAAAAATAAAAAAGATAGAAGGTTTCTGATCGTAGCAGGATTTTGCATGTGAAGAAGTATTAGATGCTGATTTTCAGTATAGAGAATCAGTAAGCAGAATCAGCAAGCTGGATCGGTAAGTAGCATACAGTATACAGTTAGGAGAATTAAAGGCTTTCTACAGGATTTAGAATCAGTAAGCTGGATTCAGAATCAGCAAGCAAGATTCAGAAATAGGAAGCTGTTACAGAATCAGTAAATAGACGCATAATAGAAAGCTAGCGCAGAACAGAAAACATCTACTGTAATTTGAGCAGAAAGTAGTAAATTTCATCACTCTTATTTATTACAGTACGAGAAAATAGTGAATGCAATATGAGGTATATGTATTGTCAAAGTATCCAGTAGATGGAAGTTAGCACCTGACCAATGAGGCTTTACCATCTAGACCGCGAACCTACAAAAACACTGTTGTAGAGGAGTGGCACCATTAATGCCCTGCAGAGTAGGACATGCCCTATTTCCCAATTTCTCCGAAAGTAATTAATGCGAAGATCAAATGAGATCAAGATTTAGATTTCAACAAGGAGTGTGTCTCTCTTCAATAGACACATTCTCTACAAGTATAAAAGAAGGTGAAGTTGACTCGAGAAAACTACTGAACAACTAAAATATTTTTAGTTCTCTATCTCTCTCAAGCAAACATAAGTTTTCTCTCTATTCAGTCACTCAACCTTCCTGAAGCAGTCGAGCCCAAGATTTCAAGCTTTCAAAAGATCTTAAGGTTGTCTTCAAAGCACTAGTTGAAGAACATATACTTTTAACCTATTCATTGTGTGCTAGGTTGTTTTAGTTGGTGTCCTTAGTAGGAAAGATTTAGATCCTCACTAAGTGTTAACTTTATTTTGTTAAGGCTTCTTACTTTGTGTGAGTATTTGTACCCTGTGTGGGATTGGCCTAGGAATCTTACTGATTCTAGTAGGTGATAGCTCGTTAGGAAAAAAGATTGTAAAGTCGAGACTTGTAAATCAATCTAACCTAGTGGAGTTCCTCATTGGTAAAGGAAAAGAGTGGATATAAAAGGATTACACCACCTTCAAACCACTATAAATCCTTGTGTGTTTATTGTTTTTATTATTTGTTGTATATCTTATACATATCTTGCTCATACTGCTTAAAATAATTCTGATAAATTCATACTTGGAAAAGAAAGCTTTTTTACAAAAGAAACTCTATCAAAGTATTTATGTTGTATACTGTAAACTCTGAAATAGTAAATTGATTAAGCATTCTGCCAGCTTACTGATTTGGGCAAAGTTGTTGTATTCTGTCTAGAATTCAGCAACCTCTTATAGAAAGTTTTAAAACATAAAAATTTGATAGAGGTTCATTCAACCCTCCTTCTGAACCTCTGACCACTTGGGACCAACACTTTATGTACTTTATATAGTCTAAGAGTAGATATATTCATCTAAAAGATTGGTGTGACATTGTAATTAGAAATTAAATAGAATTTTAAACATATATGTTGATATATATTGATAGAAAAGATGTAGAAGATGAGGTTAAGTTTTACACAACAACAAATGAATGCAATGGGTATCAAACAGGGCTTTAAGGGCATTAGTATATCCTTTCCTAATTTGAATAACCACACAATAACAAGTAAATCAACAGTTGATAAATGTTGCAAAGCGTCATTTGAGAAAATCAACAGTTGCTGATTTCGAAACAGATAAAAGTAAAGATAGCAGTTTATTTTTTCCTATTAATCCATAAATCTCAGTCTTGACTTGACTTAGGAATGCTATGGAATAAACATATATATCATGTTACAATGTTCATACAAGTTCTGGAATGTTCTTGAGGAGAGAACAAGATAAAGTTATTAGAGATATTGAAAAAATTATAACAGACAACTTACTTATACTTGTAGGAATGAAAATTTAACTTTGAATGCAACACAAACCAAACAAATTTATTTTATATCTCAGAATAACCAAATCAAAATCATCGGTCTCTACTTAAAGCAACATATAACTCAATTGATTAAACACAATTCACCAAAAGCCAAATATACAACTCAAAAGCAATAAGTATAATATCATTCATTATAAAACCAACATATACTTCAATTGATTGAAACATAATTAACTAAATGACAAATAAATACAACTCAAAGTTCAACTCAAAAGCAATAACTATGATCATTCATATGTGAAGAGTAGAATGTGAATTGCAATATAGACTCACATTTCACATTTAATATAATATACGCAGAAACTAGCATGTGCCTTAATCATTTATGCAATTGCAATATAGACTCACATTTCACAAAATTAGAAAAGTAAAGAAAAAAGAAAATACAAGTTCTCTCAGACTACCAGCAAGCAAATGCTTTGGCAAAACTGATTCTGGAATATATAAGTCTAATTTGAGTTATGACTTAGGTGAGAGTCATCAAGCTCAAAGAAAACATGGATTTATAAAAGAAAAGAAAGTGTAGGGATAAATATCTCATGTGGGTCGAATTTAGCTCAAAGATTGCTAAGCCTGGCATGAACTTCAACATAGTCTTTGAAAAATGCATCTTAATTTTCAGTATATTTCAATGTATATTCCTACACAAATACAACTCTAAGTAAGGTCCAAAGTCACAACATATCAGAAGAGGTTTTTGAGTTGACATTCTGAAATTTTACCTTGCTTGAAGGATCTTCAATTAAAACAATATCTGTAGGTAAAACTAGCAGATCCTCATCTTTTTTTTCTTTTATATCCTATGTATAAATCAAGCATAGCAACAGAATTGCGCAACTTTGGAAAAAAAATTAAAAGAAAAAAGCATGCCCTTCTTGGAAATAGGTTCTTAATCTAATTATGATTATATATATATGTTAATCAAATTAGGCTGAAGAAATTAAATTTGAAGAGAAGAATAATACTTTTAAGTGTTGAGACCAAATGCACAACATATTATTACATGATCATGATCATATATACATTATTAAATCATATAATGCAATGATATTCTGAAAATATTTAACCCAAAGTAGAAACAAATGTAAACCTCTAATTAAATACACAATAATGAATATAATGAATCAATTAGTTGCAACACATACATTCATACTTTAACAAATAATCAGACAAATCACAATAACGTAAACTTCTCTATATATAAGCAGTTGTATTTTACTGAAATACATACTTATATTAATACATCATACCTTAGCCATTGAAAAAAATGTAAAATATAATAAGTGAATCCATATATAATTAATCAAATAAAAGAAATTATTAAAATACACTTAAACATATCAAAAGACCACCAAATTATAGTGGTGAAAAAGGTTCAAAAACTGCAAGGAATTTCAGGTTCTTTTAGCAAGCACGTCACAAGATCTTCTATCATTTACCATAGTTCAATCTTACTCATATTTCATTTATCATTTCTTAGTTCATCCAAAGCCAAGAGAGTAACAATGTCTTACTACATACATGAAATGAAAAATGAGATTGAAACATAAAGAACAAGACTGCGAAAAACTTTAAATCTAATCATGCATTTCTTCAAACACTTAACATTTATTGCATAATGAAATTAACTACAAGCAAGAAGAATGGCTAACCAAACAATGGAATTGTTACACCGTGCAAACCTTAAGGTCCAACACTAGAGGAAGTGGATCATGGAAAGATGTTGAGATATTTCAGTAGTTACATAGATGAGATAAAAACAAATTGCTTAAGGTGTCAGTACCTAGTTTCCATACTGATTACATGATCTTCTGATAAGAGATCATGTAATGGTTTTCCAAGTTATAAGGAAAACTAACCTTAGAAGATATAAGAAGATATCTTCTAAGAGCAGCAAGCTAAAGGAAGCAGCAAACTGAAGGATGCAGCATAGAGGAAACAACAAGCAAGAAGCAGCAAGCTGAAGGAAACAACAAACTAAAGGAAGCAGTAGGAAGGAAGCAGCTTGCAGTGATAGCAGAAAGATAAAGTGCTATTCTCATCCATGCAGCACGAAGAAGATCATGCAGTATGATGAAGAACAAAACTAACTGATGACAAGTAGCTGTTGCATGAACTTCAGCTATGGACCCATACCGACTTGACAAGTCAGCAAGAATGTCAGAGAAGTCCAGAAGCCGATGTGGGGCGCATTAAATGCACATGTCAGGAGCAACTCAGATGCATTCAATGCGGCCATAGAAAAGATCTTTGGAGATCAAAGCTCGATTTCAAAATGGAAAAGTATCTCCCTTCAATGGATACTTTCCTACAATGGATATATTCTCAAGATCTATAAATAGAAGGTGTGAGTGACTGAAGACCTTGCTGAGCAAAGTCGAGTGAAAAATCAGATATACTCCAAAGCATTTCAAGTTTATCACTGTTCAGCTACTCAACCTTCAAGAAGCAGTCTACCATAACCTTAGAGCTTTCAAAGATCAAGGTTGTTTCGAGTTCGTACCAATTGAAAAAACCTCTATACTTTTAACCTTTGTGTTGTGTGCTAGGTTGTTTTAGTTTGGTGTACTTAGTTGATAGAATTAGATTCTTGCTAAGTTTATAATCTTGTGTAGGCTATTTTCCCTGTGTAGGATTGTGTACCTTATGTGGAATTTCGCCTAGGAATCTGGGATTCTAGTAGGTATAACTTATTAGGAAGAGGTTTGTAAAGTTGAGACTTGTAAATTGAACTGACCTAACGAAGTTCCTCCTTGTGAAGAAGTAGAGTGGACGTAGAAGGGTTACACTACCTTCGAACCACTATAAGCCATATGTGTTTATTGTTTTATTCATTTGATGCATTGCATTTTATCTGATATTTATCTTACTGAGCATATATTTAACATTCTGAGAAAGGATTCTGTTAAAATCATCTTTGAAAAGAAAACTGGTTTTCATAAAGAAACTCTATCTAGTCTATTTTGCTGCGTACTGTGAAACTAGATCAGAAACCTGATACATCATACTGCCAGGTTATTGATCTGAGTCAGGTTGCTGCATTCACTCTTGAATCAGGAACCTGTGTCACTAAAGAGTTTTAAAATCGAAAAATCGATAGAGGTTCATTCACCCCCCTCTGAACCTCTGACCACTTGGGACCAACAAGTGGTATTAGAGCGAGTTGGGTTAAAAGCCAACTTGTCTGGCTATCTACCCAGATCTACCTATTTCTGCATTGGGAAAACCGTTTTCTTTTTCAAAAACCAAAATTCATTCATTTTGACATTTGCATGAACATCCCTCGTATCTCTGTTTACCCACACTCTCCTAACATATATACTTAAAGAGATTTTACAGGAAGTGGTTCTGAATTAGAAAGCTGGATGGAAGACAGAGAACCGACTACAGGATTCTAGAACAAGGAGCTATTCTGAATCAAGAAGCTGACGCAAAATTAGAAAGTGGATACCTACAGTCTAACAAGTGGTAGTGTCAGTGAGCACCAGCAAGCTGAGGACCAACAAACAATCTCAAGATGAAGATTATCTCAAAAAGGATCCTCAGACACCTGGAAGAAGTTAACAGAGGATGTCAAAGTATCAATCTGATAAGAAGAATGCACAGACTTAGGGGGAATACAACCTCTGATAGCATACAAGTATTTGCTTACTTAGACAGAGAGCACATTCAAAATTCTAGTAGACTCACTCCCAACAAAAAGAATGATGGTTCAATAAAAGGAGACCATCGAAGTGACAACAAGACAGATGAAAGGGAAGTGTCAAAAACTTTTTGACTAATTTCTATTTTTTATAGGAAACCTGAACATCATGCACAAAGAGAAGCCCAAGTATGGATAAAAGACAACAAGCGAAATAACTGTCTATTTTAAATCAAGCTATGCAAGTAGCCACTTACAGGGTTGCAGAAGGCGATCAGAATACGCAAGCAAAGAGAGAAGTTGTTGATATACCAACTACTGAAGTAACTACTGATGTAGTACCTATTTCTGAAGTCAGATAGGATGCTGATGAAATAGTTAAGAAGGTTGCTGAGGTAACTAAAGTTGTGTCTATTACAACAGCTGATATTGCTAAGGAAATAACAAGTAATATTGGAAGTTGGGACCAACAAGTAACAGGATTCAACAAACCAACAGTAACCACGGTCAGGATACTATAGCTCAATAGGTTACTGTCCAACAATCTAACTTCTCTTTGAGCCTAACAGGAAATGGCCCAGAAATCATCATAGAAGAACGTGAAATTAGAAATGAGAAACAAGCTCCGATGAGTAAAGAGATATAAGTTCCTTAAGTAAAAGGGAACTTATTTCATTATTCTTTTATTATGTACCTTTCTTTCAATCACTTATACCTATTATATGCAACATACTGACACAGGATACTGCATCGTGTTATATATGAGAATAGCATTTCTTAACAGTATTCAGTTTCAGGGAACAATAAAAGTATGCACATGTTACCAACAGGATCAAGGAGGATACTGCAAGGAAAGATCCAACAAAAAGAACTCTTAGCATTCTAACCAAGCATGTCCTTTGCAGCAAGAGTCAAGTTATTATAACTTTGATCTAAGGAAACTAGCCACATGCAGAAGATCTTCATAGGCGGCTGATTGTCAAATCCAAGTTATATCAAGATCTATTTTCCAGAAGATAGACAGACGGTCATATCTATCTAAAACCAGAAGATCACTTTATAGTAAAAAGATCCCTCCATCTTTTCGGATCAACCATTAGATCGTGTGTTTCATCTCCTAACCGTCTGATCGAAGAAACCGATCACATCCACCTATTTATATCCAAGCATCCATCACTCTTCCTCAAAAGCTCTTCATTAAGTATGAGCAACCATAACTCTCTATGAAAAACACAGTTATGGAGATTCCAGGAATCAGAGGAGAAGATGATGAAGATAGAGAAAAAGAAAAAGAAGATGAGAAATTTCTGATGACTAAGAAGAGAAGGAAGTTTTCAAGAGATGATGATAAAACGATCATCACGGGTGTTGAAGGAGAAATAGTTGCCCCTGAAGAATATCTTATTAACCCCACGGCTCTCACACGAGGAAAAGATACCCTCTGTGAAATGGATACAATCAGAAAAGTATTCGAGAAGCCGGAGATCACTTGTAAAATCCTCTTCAAGATGATTGAAGATAAAGAAGATGAGAGAACGATAAATAGGGTACTCGCATATACCCTCATTTATCTAACACAGGTCTGACTTCCTAAAAAAGATGAAGATATGAGACTGAATCCCATGAGGAAGCCTTCCACATCAAAGGTTGATGTGGAAATTATTACATATGGACCCATCTACGGACAAAGACTGCATCTGCTGCCATTCATGGAGCCAAAACCGAAAAATAGCAGTTGCGTCTTGAAGGATGTCAGCAACAGACTGGCCATCTGTCTGAAGATACTATGTCAGCAATTTTCAGCTGATACCTGGACTTGGAGATGAATCCTCACCAGCACTATAGCTGTGGTGAAGGCGAAGCCAGACTAGCAATCAAAGATCCAAGGTGAACGTGTCTTGGATGATGAAGCTGCACAAGTATCTGATCTATCCACCGATCAGGTCCCTAATCTTTTGTCACTTTTGTCTCGAGGTCTTATTTCCTAGGGTAGGAATAAGAAGAAGGAACCTCAATGAAGACAGGTTGCTGCTATGAACAGCAACTATCAGACAAGAGAAACTTGAGTTGCCTATCTTGGCGTTGTAACTCCACCCTTGAGCAGCAAGCTGGATGAAGATGACAAAAATGAGGAAGAGTTTCAAGTCAAGAGTCACTGTTGGAATCCTATAAGTAAGAGGGAAGCAGTGGAAGAAACTTAGGCAATCAGGAAGCACCTACCATCCGAGGATGCAACAAGCTGATCATTCAAGAAGATGCAGCAAGCTGATTGAAAGATACAACACGCAGATCAGAGATGGTAGAGAGAGAAGAAGAACTCTCTAGTAGAAAAGTATAGAAACAACAAACTGTCTAAAACTGAAGAAGGAAGCTAAAGATGGAGCTGTCATAGCTTACTTACATTTACAGTAGTTCTAGGATGAACTTGTACTTGTACAAACATTTAGTTTTAATAAAAGAGCATTCATTGTTTAAATGGCTCGTTCGTTTTTATGTTTTGTCATCATCAATATAAAGGGGGAAATTGTTGGGATATTTCAGTACTTATATTGATGAGACAAAAATAGTTTGCTTAGGGTGTCAGTACCTAGTTTCCATACTGATTACATGATCTTCTAATAAGAGATCATGTAATGGTTTTCTAAGTTATAAGGAAAACCAACCTTAGAAGATATAGGAAGATATCTTCTAAGAGCAACAAGCTGAAGGATGCAGCATGGAGGAAGCAGCAAGCTGAAGGAAGCAGCAGGAAGGAAGCAGCTTGCAGTGATAGCAGAAAGATAAAGTGTTATTCTCATCCATGCAACACGAAGAAGATCATGCAGTACGAGGAAGAGCAAAACTAACTGAAGACAAGTAGCCGTTGTATGAACTTTAGTTATGGACCCATACCGACTTGACAAGTCAGTAAGAATGTCAAAGAGGTCCAGAAGCTGATGTTGGACGTATTAAATGCACATGTCAAGAGCAAGTCAGATGCATTCAATGCGGCCACAGAAAAGATCTTTGGAGATCAAAGCTTGATTTCAAAATGGAGAAGTATCTCCCTTCAACGGATACTTTCCTACAATGGATATATTCTCAAGATCTATAAATAGAAGGTGTGAGTGATTGAAGACCTTGCTGAGCAGAGCCGAGTGAAAAATCAGATATACTCTAAAACTTTTCAAGCTTATCACTGTTCAGTCACTCAACCTTCAAAAAACAGTCTACCATAGCCTTAGAGCTCTTAAAGATCAAGGTTGTTTCGAGTTCGCACCAGTTGAAAAAACCTCTATACTTTTAACATTTGTGTTGTGTATGCTAGGTTATTTTAGTTTGGTGTACTTAGTTGATAGGATTAAATTCTTGTTAAGTTTATAGTCTTGTGTAGGTTATTTACCCTGTGTGGGATTGTGTACCCTGTGTGGGATTTGGCCTAGGAATCTGGGATTCTAGTAGATATAACTTGTTAGGAAGAGGTTTGTAAAGTTGAGACTTATAAATCGAACTGACCTAATGAAGTTCCTCTTTGTAAAGGAGTAGAGTGGACGTAGAAGGGTTACACCACCTTCGAACCACTACAAGCCATATGTGTTTATTATTTTATTCATTTGATGTATTGCATTTTATCTGATATCTATCTTGCTGAGCATATCTTTAACATTTTGTGAAAGGATTATGTTAAAATCATGTTTGAAAAGAAAACTGGTTTTCATAAAAAAACTCTATCTAGTCTATTCCACTGCATACTGTGAAATCGAATCAGGAACCTGATACAACATATTGCCAGGTTACTGATCTGAGTCAGGTTACTGCATTCACTCTTGAATCAAGAACCTGTGTCACTAAAGAGTTTTAAAATCAAACAATCGATAGAGGTTCATTCGTCCCCCCTCTGAACCTCCGACCACTTGGGACCAGCAAAAGAATACCGAAGATCAGCCGTCATTTCTCTAGCGAAGATGAGTGCATCACTAGCTCAGGACATTATTTCATCATAACTCATCCAGTAATCCGACATCCTCAAAAATATCATACCAACAAAAAGCATAACTTGTTCATTTCATCAACAAATGCAACTGCGGGGGCATCAAATGACTCTGAGTCTAAAATCAGATCCTTACCACTCCTTTTCTTTAAGATGAAGTTTTTTCTTATCTGAAATATATAGATTTTGCATAAATGTCTTATATGTAGTTTGACATCCAGTGAAGAAGAATACATTGAGCGTATCTCATCCTCATCCATCATTGAGGATGCATAATGATATTCATAACCCATCCCACTACCCTTCTAAATCTGAGTTATCATCTCTGCAAACAAAATCAAACTTAGGAAAAAAATTGAAATTGATGATAAATAAGAGATGGAAAAAAATAAAAAATCTCAACACAACTTTCAATCAAAAAAATAAATAAATCAATCAATCACACACACCAGTACACCCTCACCCATATATTATTTTCAATGATGCAATAAGTATTTTAGAAAAACAATCACAACAAGAAAACAAACCCGCTTAAGTTTTAAAAATCCCTAATTATTATCAATAAACATTGCCCGAAACAAACAAAATTGGAGAGCAAGAAACAAAAAAACCTAATTATTATCAATAAACATTGTCCGAAACAAACTAAATTGGAGAACATGAAATAAATGATCCAATGCAGAATTCAGCCCAAGATGAAGAATAATATAATAGCCTGCAGATTTGAAGAATAATAGAATTTCAAATAAGGAGACCGACACTTGATATCAACCACCAGCAAGTTTTTATTGGAGTTACTGAAGCAAGTGCAGGGCAAAGGGATGTTGAGCTGGGTTCCAATGTCGATGACCAAAGTGTTCGAGAGCTCGGTCTTGGGGTTGACGTCCTTGATCTGATCGGCTGAGACGAGGCCGCCGTAGATGGCGGAGAAGATGGAGGCGAGGGTGTTGGAGGGACTGGTCTTGTAGAAGATTCAACAGTTGAGGTCGGCGGTCATAGTCGGCGGTCAGTTGACGATGATCGCGATCGGCGATTGGTGGTAGAAGACTGTGAATTGTTGGGTGGTAGAAGGAAAAAATTAGGGTTTTAAATAGGAATTGATCGATTGCTTTTTTATTTAAAAAAAACACACAATGACAATGGTATAATAAACCCGTTGTCCCAACCATTGTCGTTGAACGTACTTTTCACTCAACGACAACGGTTCGTTACAACGATTTTTTCCACCGTTGTCATTGAGCAAAAAAATACGCTCAATAACAATGCCACGAAAATTCCGTTGTCTGAACCGTTGTCGTTGAGCGAAAAAATTCACTCAAAGACAACGATATAAAAAAAATGTTGTCGTTGAGAGTATTTTTTTGCTTTACGACAACACTTTTACGCAAAACTGTTGTAAATATGATAGCAACAACTGAAAATGCATAAAAGTGTTGTAATTCTCGTGTTGTTATTGTGCATTTTTCTTGTAGTAGTGATTGAGTTATTGGTTGACCCGTCTCACGCAATGCAATAAAAATCACGATCTCACAAAAGATTTACTATATAAATAATGGGTATTGTTGTGGATGCTCTTATGTGGTATAAAAATATTCATATAAATTGTCATATTTCACGACATTTTCCCTTAAAAAGTATTACCGCTAATTACTTTAAACAATATTTCTCTCCCCAATTAAAATATTATCTTAAAAAGTATTATTTTTTGATTTGAAAATTATTATATATTATTTGTTTTATAACTCATTGAAAGTATTACATTTCACTTTAAAATATATTATTTTTTATTTCAAGAAATATTAATTATCAATACTTCTTTTAAGACTAATCTTCTGTACCTATACTAAATGAATAACCAAAAGGGACACATGTCACCCTCTGGTTAATCCTATTTCCCCCTCAAAAGTTTAATTTTAATTTTAATATCAATTTTAATTAATTCACTTAATATTTTTAATTAATTATACTTTAAACATTTAAAGAGATCATAATTAAAAATAAAAAGTTAATAATGATGATTGCTAACAAAATTGTAATGTAAGTTAATAATGATGATTGCTAACAAAATTGTAATATATGAAACTTTAGGCAAAATATTTTAATAGAAGTTATTGTTACAATTGCATTAAATGATAATTGAAATATTTTGCATAATTAAGTCTAATTTACATACTAATTTATAAGTTAAGAATTAATGATTTAAAAAGATAATGATAACTGAAAAACAAAAGGCTAACAATGATAATTGCTAGCTAAAATGTAACGTATGAAACAAAAAACTTTTGGCAGGCAAAATATTTTAACAGAAATTGATTGTACAATTGAATTGAATGATAATTTAAATATTTTGCATAATTAAACTTAATTTTACATACTAATTAAATTAAGAATTAATGATAATTGTTGTAAATTTTAATTCAAGGTATATATTTAAATAAATTCACCAATGAAAATATGCCACAACAAATCACTTTAATTCTTCATTGAATCATTTTTTCGCTTTGAATAGTGCTTAGAAAAAGGGAATAAGAATGTCCTAATCTAGAGGATATTCACCCATCGAGAAATCTTCAAAATTAGAATTTGAGTTATTCGAATATGGTTTGTTCCCAAATTTAATAATTCTTTCGATTATCATAGCATGACGATGATACTTATTGATGAAAAGATATGTTCAAATATTTATATGTATGTGTCTGTAATGATTTTAATTTAATGTCTATCATATTTTCTAATTTATTTTCAATGCATTAATGATAGGGAATTAAAATTCAATCAAGTGTTGGTAGAATGCATTTGAAATTATTTATGCATAAAATTATTTGTTGCAATACCCAAAGTCAAAAACAAAAATGGTATCGAAATTCTATGTTGTGACAATCAGGACGAGAAGATTTGTAACACTACAATTAATGTTTATGAGGAGGTTTTCCAAAGTTTGTAACAATATATGACAAAAAAATTATTGATTTACTTCAAAAATATTTTTATTTACTTAGTTGTACCAATAATAGTTTTCTTTCAAGAAAATAGATCAATCGTTTGTTAAGATATTATAGATGAATGTATTGCAAATGATGTTACTATAGTATTATAAAAATTTAATACAAGTTCACTAATATAAGTATTACATACTTGAAAATTGAACATATTACAAAACTACTAAATAATAAAGTTAAAAATATACAATTTATAAAGTTAATTTATAAATAATAATTTTTAAAATTTAACTTAGTATTAAAATATCTGTGTAATACACAGGTCTTACATTAGTTTAGTAATATTTCTTCACGGTTAGTGTTGATATATATTTAAAGGAAAAGAAAGTCAATAGTTGTACATACTTATTTAATCACGCCGTAGTTGTCTTCATAAACGAGTGGCACGCTATAGAAAATGTATTTTTTTTTTCTTGAATTAATAAATATACATCCCACCGATGAGAAGCGATGGATACTATGTGTAGGGGTTTTGTCAAATAATGTACAACTTGTTTTTACCTTCTGATAATTAAATCTCCACTAAATAATGTAATATATTCATAAATTCATATCTCTTATTTTAATTTATTGTAAGTTTTATTATATCATGTCAAAAACTATCATCTTATAATTGAGTTAAAATACACGTTGAACAAGCCAATTTTATTAAAGAACTGGATTTAAACACAATTATTGTTGATGAACTTAAATAGATTAATTATCAGAATGTATATTACGTTAGATATCAATAAAATTTCATCCAAATTAAATAATATTTAAATATATTTTTAATACCCATATAAATATATAAAATAAATAAATAATATGAACTATATATAATACGTCCAACGTATTGTGTGGTCATCAACTCAGAGATTCACTGAACTCAAGTTGGAAAAATTGCATCATCAATTTAAAAAATTAAATTAAATTCCGGAAATCAGCTGAAAAAGTGGTAGAATTTTGTTTACTAGAACAATACACGTTATTATTTGACTTTTTCTTTTTTTTTTCCTTTTTTCTCTTTGAAGGTATCTCATGTCATTTATTACCGCTTTTCTGGAAGTACATATCTTGAGCACAACCTCATTTTATATTATTTTTAACATAAATATTTCTATGCACCAAGTGCACGGATTTAGGGGTCGACCCAACCCGAAGATACATTTCATGTGACCCATGCGTGTCTTGCGCGCCCACACACACGTCCAAACCCTAGCCTAAACCATAACCCAAACCCTAGTTTCACAACTATGTTGGTCTAACCTTTTAGTTTGTCGAACCTAACATTTTAATTATGTTCGCATTCAAAACTTTTATGCGTAATAATATAACTTTTATACATAATAATTTAATATTTTTGTTATAATAATATAACCTTATGTTATTCTTTAAGTACATAAAAGTTATGATATTTGTACATAAATATTATACTAATATAACATAAATGTTAAATTATTATAACATAAAGGTTAAGCCATACTATATGAATTTTTATATTGAAAAAAGTTTAAATAATATCACTTAAAGGTTATGATATATGTACGTAAAGGTTATACTAATATACCATAAAGGTTATACTCGGTTAATATAAAGGTTACATAACTTTTAATTACTTTTTTTATACTGAAAAGTTTAAGTAATTTTACTTAAAAGTTATGATATTTGTACATAAAGATTATACTCAATTTACATAAAGGTTATGTCATAAATTAAAAAATATATATATATTGGATGCTGATTCAGGCTGGACCCAACCCAACCCGACCTGCGTGCTTCCAGTTGCATGGATCATGATCCATACACTTGGTGCACACAAACACTACTCTATTTTTAATTATTTAGTAAAGTTGTATTCTATTTATTTTTAATGTACATAATAACGTGTTATATATGTATATTTGAATATTTTGAAATCTCAAATGAAAATATAGTGAAATATTAAGAGATTTGGAATTACTAGTATTTCATCTATGTGTAACAGTATAAGTGTATTGCACAGTTTGATATTTTCAGTTTTAGTTTGTAATGCGATTAGAAACATAACAAATTTATTTAATGTTTAATTTCTTATTTTATTAAAAACTTATCATTAAATTAGATTGTATATATTATATTTCTAGAGTAGTGTTTGTATGCACCAAGTGCATGGATCATGATCCATGCAATTGGGCACGCGCAGGTCGGGTCGGGACGCCCAGGTTTTTTTTTTGTTTTTTTATTTATTTTTGGTATAACCTTTATGATAACCGAGTTTAATTTTTATGTTATATTAGTATAACATTTATGTACATATATCATAACATTTAAGTAAAATTACTTAGACTTTTTTCAGTATAAAAAACATAATTAAAAGTTATGTAACATTTATGTTAACCGAGTATAACTTTTATGTTATATTAATATAACATTTACATACACATATCACAACGTTTAAGTGATATTACTTAAATTTTTTTCACTATAAAAATTCATATAATATGACTTAACATTTATGTTATAATAATTTAACCATTATGTAGTATAACTTTTATGTACAAATATTATAACCTTTATATACTTAAAGAATAGGGTAATACTATAGTACACCAATGGTATTAATACACCAGTGTTTTTTTACTGCGGTAATTTCTGTGCAAGGTAATTTTTATCTTTTGGGTTGTGGGTTGTGGAATGCATTGGGTCTCTTTGCACTGATTTTAAATCTTGGGTTGCAATACACGTAGGCCCTTCCACTGATTTCTTTTTGCTACATGTGTTTGATTTTGCTTGAATCACACCACACCAACGGTTATAGTGATTTAATTAATTATTGTAAATTAGTTATTTAGAAAATATAAATCAAATCATTGTAAATGAATTACCACAAAAATATTGATCTTGCTTATACATGCATTTCGTTTGCCTATGAATTAAACCTTGTATTGATTTAATTAATCATTGTAAAGTAATTATTTTGCATACATAATAAATCCAAATCATTGTAAATGAATTATTGGTTCATTTTAAATATAATATTTTATATTTAATATGAAACGTATATATTTTATATAGATTGAAACAATGAATTTTTTAATGTTAATCGTGAATTAATTAAGCACCCACATCATGAGATATGATCAATGGTGTCATTGTGTTGGATGCTAACCGAAACAATGATTATTAGAAAATGAAATCAAATATGTATTCAATAAATTTAATATTTTATTTTATCCAAATTATATTTTGGTGAATACAATGTGGAATATGCGTATCAAATCCAAATCTAAAAAGGGTTTGAGTTGCCAAAATATATCCTAATCAAAGCCATATATTCTCGAGATACGAAAATCCATTCAAATCAAATCCAAATCTAAAAATGGCTTCAGATACCAACATGCGTATGAATTATTGTATCTACAATGGATGATGATACTAAAAATGTATCCAAATCCTAATCTACATAATCAAAAGATTGTAGTAAATCATAAATCATATGTAATCCAATAAATAGGATGTATCAATATCCGATGAAATAGTATGCAATCAATATCCGATGAAATAAGATACAAATGATTCAATGATTTTGAATGTAATACATTATTAAATTAATCACACAACACAAAATGGATGATACAATGATTTTAAAATGGATAAAACAATGATTTTGAATGCATGTCAACAAATCAATTAATAATAATACATTTTCAAATTAACCACGCAACACGATTTTTAAATGGATGCAACAATGATAAATTATTCGTTTGATCATATTTCGTCTATGACTTAAGAACAAAGGATTCTTATTTAGCCTAAGTATGCAATGATAGTGATAGTTAACATTAATTTTGTAACATAGGCCTACATATTGTAAAATCATTTGATATTATCTTTGTTAGGATGATTTTAATTATATATTTATGTTAAAATGACTTATTGATTTTACAATCATTTAATTTGGATCAATTCAATAAAATTTAGATTTCATATTTAAAATGAAATTTGTATATTTTATTATATAGAGATTGAAACAATGATTTTAATGATAATCATGTATTATTACATTCATATCATAGGATATGATCGTTGCTAGCATTGTTTTGGATGTTAACCAAAACAATGATTGTTAAAAGATAAAATCAAATATGTATTTCGTTGATTTAATATAGTAATTTAGTAATAATATATTTGAGAATATAATGCGTATCAAATCAAAATTGAAATCCAAATCCAAATAGTTACAAAATCCAAATCTTGATATTGGTAATAGTAATTCATTTGAGATACTAAAATCTATCCAAATCAAAGTTCATATCTATATTTGCTAAAATTATGGTATCATTAATTGTAATTGAATCTTATACAATGGTTTGAGATACTAAAAATATGTATAATCAAAAGATTATGGTAACATGGATCGTAATTGATGGATAATTAAATCATAAATCATATACAATATTTTATTCGATAAAATATGATGCAACCAATATGGGATATAATCTGATGCAGCCGATACTATAATGATTTTTATTTTTAATGCAATGTATGAACTAATAATAATATAAATTAACCACACAACACTAGTTCAAGCAAAATGGATGCAACAATGATATTTAACTGTGATCATGTATTATTTTAAACAAAACATATTAAACGACAATCGACAATTAATGTTTGAAGATACAATAATCGGGTTGTTAATGACAGTTTAGTCACACAGTGAGATCTTAATAACATGGATTGCATCACGACAAAATTAAATATATCGAATATGAGTTTCAAGTGATTCGTCATACGATACACAATACCAGAAGATATGATTGTGGTTTTATGGTTGATATTGGCAACTAGATACAATAATCGGAGAAGGTAGATATAGACTATATCGTCTATGATGTTAGACTTGTTGGGGAGAGAATCTTTGGGTTTTACTGCGGTAACTTTTGAAAACAAGTAAAAAAGTTAAAATGGAAATAAAGAGTTAGGATGCAATTATCCAAGATTTAATGGCTGAGACCACTGGTGTATTAATACTACTGGTGTACTATAGAAGGACCCGAAATAATAACATAAGGTTATATTATTATAACGAAAATGTTAAATTATTATGCATAAAGATTATATTATTACATCATAAAGGTTTTTCAAAGGTATTATAGGTTCGTCATACACTGCAAAAGGTTATACAAACATAACTAAAAGGTTAGATTCGGAAAACTAAAAGGTTAGACCAACAAAATAGTGAAACTAAAATTTGGGCGCGTGGGCGCATAAGGTGCGCGTGGGACGCGTAAAATGCAGTGACAAAAAAATCACGAGAAATCGGCGATATGTTGGCGATTTCTCAAAAAATGGAGGAGGTCGACATAGATATCGTGGGTCATATTTTTTTATCTCAGAATCGCTGAAAAATCGGCAAAAAATCACCAATTTTTCGAAGTCGGAAAACTGTAGCGCCCCGGATCAAAACAAGCATAATTGATTAATTAAATATTTAAATCTATGATTTAATAATTATGTGCGTATGAGTTAACTGTTTAATTTATTTCGTGCGTTTTAGATACGTGACAACTGCACGATTAGATTGATAATTTATCTAGACATGGAACATAGGATATTTTTATATCACTAGAAGCGTTTTAGAAAAATGAGAACATAGAAACGAACTAGGGGTCAATCGGAGACCTGTAGCTCGAACGACGATAAAAAGAGTAAACCACGAGGTTTCGGAAATATCAGAAGATATTTACCAAGATATTTACCAAGATATTTACGGTGAATAGTAACTTCTGAAATCTATAAATAGGAGCTCACCCCAGTTCATTTTCACCCCTTTCTTCGAACGAGCCAAAAAATGACGTTTACACGTAAGTCTCTCTTCTCTCTCTTTTCTTTTCGGCCTCCGGCGCGCCACCACCGGCGCCGCCGCCGGAGCCACTGCCGGCGCGGTGGTGCCGCCACCGGAGTTCGCCGAAATATTTCTAAGTTGTCGGTTTCACCCGATTTTTACACACGACGTAGGTTTTAACGAGTCGAGTCTAGAACAAGTCTCGGTTTTCTTTTCCGACTTGTCGTTCGCCGGAAAACGGTGAAAAACCACATCAAAACCCTAAACTCTAACCCTAGCCAACTTTTCTCTCTCCTCGGTTTTCTCTCTTTTCCTCCGTTCTTTAAACCGGGGATGTTGTCGGAGGTTCGCATGGAGACGAAGGTGAGTTGTTGGAAGGACGGCGCCGCTGTGTGGGTGGTGCCGGAGTTATCTTGTTTTGGTTATTCTGATATATGCATGTTTGCGTGTGTGTGTGTTTGAGTATGATCTTTGTTGAGGGCGGTACGAGTGGTGCCGCCATGAGGAAAAGTAATGATCGGCGTTGGTGATGCGCCGACGAGTGTGACGATGGGTCTCCGACGACCGAAGGTCGCCGACCAAGCATTTTTGAGATTGTGAGTGTATATGTTTATATATATATGTTGGTGTGTGTGAGATGGGTTTGGAGAAGAATGGGTTGGTATCGGAGAGATAGTAGTTGGGAACGAGAAGTTGGAACGAAGTGGCCGGAAATGCCGGGAAGAAGCCGGACTGTCGGGAGAGGCTGCTGGGCGCAGGCCGCTGGCGCGCGGTCGTGCTGTGGGGCATGGTCGTGCCCCAGCTGGCAGAAGCCGCTGGAGGCTGGCGCACGGTCGTGCTAGGGAAGCACGGTCGTGCGCGGCCAGACAGAGATTTCTGGAAGCTGGCGCACGATCGGGCGCGCCGGGAGTGGGCGCCGGGTGCAAGACGTGTGTCGGGTAATGCCGAGTTTCCAATCATTTCCCGTTCCTTTTCCTTTATATCCTTTACCATCGAGTCTTAGCCGTCGGGAAGTTGTCGACCGAGGGTCGAGGGGCCGGTCGAGGTCAACCCTTGATATCAATATACTCTCCAACTTATATACGTTGTCGAGCTCGTATCAACACCGAATGAGCTCGTGTCTTATCCAATCTTTAGATCCTTCGACTTGTCACGTAAACGTTTATCGCTTTAATTATAATTAATAAGAATCTAAGGGGCACCGTAACATGTGTAGGCTATATTTTGGATTGAGTATTTGTTGGATCAAGCTTGCGTGCTTGTTGGATCGAGCTTGCGTTATCGAACTTGTGTTTAATATCGACTCACGTGGTAACCACTATACGAGGTGGGGGTAAATTCTAACTCTTCTTCTGTTTACCGTTTTCCCTAAGTAAACGCTTGCATGAATGAGGAATACTAAGTGTTGTGTTTATACTTGTTGTGCCATGATATAACTGTGAGAGGACAGAGGTCCTCCGATCATGCATTCTGTGCGTCCTCAGCTATTATTCTACTACTTTGTGGCGGTGTCGTGAGCCTCTTGAAATGCACAAGCGGTGAAATACCGATATATGATAAGACGGGGGAATCCCGCACCTATTCTTCTTACGTACCATTTCTAATATCTGCTTTGCATTTATACGTGTCGTGACAATATGATAGTAGGATAGCTTTTCAGTATTTAATTCTGACACGAGTTGTGCGAGGCGGGTTTTATCCCCACGAGTGTATTCCACGCACTCACCCCTTAATCTGTACTCACACTACAGGCGATGATAAGAATGAGGAACCCTAGGAGGAGAGAGGAAGTACTGTATCTGGCTTTGTTGTAATGAGACGAGGTCTCTTAAACATTTTCAAACTATGTTTTGGATAACTTGTGTTTTGTAATATTTTGATACATGTAAGGATACGAGATCTTGAAGGTATTTCCGCTGTCTATGATATTTTATATCGGTAGTGAGACCGATTGCTAACGACAGAGGTCGTATGTTGTAATATATCGGTAGTGAGACCGAATGTAATCGACAGAGGTCGGTTTTGATGAGTGAAAGATTCACTTCGTTTCTTACCCCTTTCTTCTGTTGTCCCTTGCTTCTTTCTTTCTGTCTTGATAAGCGTCCCTTGCCTTTTTCTATCTTCACGCCCGAGTAAAAACTCTGATAAAATGTGAAAAGATTTTGGGGCGTGACAAAAATAGTGGTGTTTTTTTTCAAAAAATGGGCGAATTATCACCGATAAATAGGCGATTTATCACCCAAAAATCGTCGATAAATGACAGAGAGAGATGCAGGAAGTGAGAGAGAGAGGGAGAACGTGAGAGACAAAAAGGGAGATACAGAAAGAGAGAGATGCAGAGAGTGAGAGAGAGACGGCGGCGGTGCCGCCGCCTTACCATCGTAAGGAAGATCCAAGCCCGTATCTGTGATGGGCTCGGCGAGCCTTACAATACGAACCGGATACCTTGCCGAAAACTTCGACGGCGGTGGAGCTTTACCGATCGGTGGAGGTGGCGGTTTTTGGGGGAGAGAGAGATAGGGTATGTGTTTGTGGGCTTCATTTCCCATTCTCCCTTACTTGAGTGATAGTGGTGTGCCAATTGGGAAAAAACCCATGAGAGGTATCAATTTCTTAAGAAGAGAGAGAGTGTAGTGTGTGACAAGGCTACTATAATGAGCTTGGACTCGGGTTTGTAAGTGGGTTCGGTTTGGGCTGGAAATAAAATGGGGTTTGGGCTTTGAGAAGGAACAAACCTAAGTCTTTTTGCTTTTATATATATATATATAAATAAATTCCATGGATAAAACTACTAAGGTGTTATAACCAGTGACAAAAAACATATACTAAGGTGTAAAACTACTTATAATATTATGTAAAGTACTAGATATATTGTCACGCCCCATTTTACGTTTTTACAAAATATCAGAGTTTAATAAATTTTCATTTGGGCGTCCAGCGACTTCATTAAAACACAGATTTCCAAAACAAACCCCTACTTTGCAAATAAGAGTAAAATCACCACATCCTGTCTTATAAAACGAGTCCTGTAGCAGCAGAAGAAGACATTTACTTTGTTGATATTCGGTTAAAACTGTACAGATTTACAAACGAGGTTTACCAAAATATTTCAATTAACACTTCTTGTTTGAACAAAACATAACAAAAACCATGTCTCTTTCACCCTTCTTCCGATCGGCTGCATCCTGTAAAATAGAATCACTTTATAGGGGTGAGTGCATAAAGACACTCAGTGGGGTGAGACTGGTGAGCAACTAATAACACCGAGAAAAACATAAACATTTCATTCAATAGCACATAAATGCGGTTCTGAGCCGCCGTGGAAATTATTATTGTGGTTCTGAGCCATCGTAGCACGGTTCTGAGCTGTCGTGGAAAATATTATTATGGTTCTAAGCCACCGTAGTGCGATTCTGAGCCACCGTGGAAAACATTATTGTAACCACATTGATTCATTTTTCATATAGATCACATTCATTCGCACTTCGTGGTAACTCATATAATGCAATCTTCATGAATCAAACATATACGTTTCATGTAAACATATAATTTCACGTTAACAAACCAAAGAAATATATACGTAATACAGGAAATTTACCCCCACACTTATTTCGTCCCACAGAAAACACATATTTGCAAACAAGCACAGAACTTCTCATTAAATTGTAGAAGGACGTAAAGGTGAAAGCGAGTAAGTTACCCCACCTCTATCAAATAGCGTTTCGGAAGGTTGTTACGTGTCAAGCGTGCCTAAACGCGTCCTTCGTTCGAGTTTCCTACAAGATATAAAGATTTCGTTTTAGTGTCTAAACTTGATTATTCGTAACTTGAAGCAAAACTTTAATTGAGAATAAAGAAGAAGGGTTCGTAAAAAGAACGGTTGAGTATAAGAAAGATAGCTCGTATCGTTTGGAAAAATGAGCATTCGTAAAAGAAAATGACTTAATAGAGGAAAAACGGGGGCATAAAATACAATGTTTAGAAAACCCGATGCTCGTGTTTAGGACTTATGTAGCCCCAAACTGTAGTAATTAGGGTTTTATACCCAATTAGGAAATAAAGGGTCAAAAAGGGCATTTTCAAAAGTTCATTTGGAATTGGGGGTCAATCTGCAGTTTTTTGAAAGTTTTGGGGTAAAATTGTAAATTTGTGAAGGTTTTTGGGGTGTCAAATGTCACTGTTCATATATCTGGGGGTTAACTTGTAATACCCCAAAACTTAAATATCCAGATTATAGGATTCACAATTAAGTCCTTGAATTACATCAAATTTACAAATGATGCCACTTCCCCCAAAATCACCCAAACCCGTCGGCCTCCCTCCCCCAACCTACTGCCCTTCCGGCGGTCGCCGACGATTCACCCACAACCACCAGCATACGCACTCTTCTACATACTCCGATACACAACCTTCAACACACAAACACTTCACACCCATACACCCTCGCCAGTGTAACCCTGCACCGGCAGCCCCCTTATGGCGTCAACACCGTGACACGGCGAGGTAGAGAAGAGAGAGAGATAGAGAGAAAAAGAGAAAAAGAGAGAGAAAAGAGGAAGAGTCGCCGCACCTTTTCGGCGACGGCGGTTTGGAGTACCGAGCCCGTACCCGTGACGGGCTCGATGAGTTCTATCACATAGTTCGAACCTTTGCCAGAGAAAAGGGAGCGGTGGCCGGCGAGGTGGTGGTGGTCGACGAGGGAGAAAAATGAGAGGGGAGAGAAAATAATTTTCTTTTCCTTATTCAAGCTTTTCCTTTTCCTTTGCTTCCTTGACTACTTAAATTCCTTGATACAAGTTAAAGGTGAGTGAGGTGGCATTGAGTAGAGTAGGGATGTGTCAAATTTGGTGATGAGAGAGAATGACAAGGCTTGAGGTGTCAAAATAATTGAATCATGCAACTTGGGTACAATATACCCCATGGCTCAACACTTGTAGGTTTGCTAATTACTTATGCATCACTAACTTAAACGTCCAAAAATTATAATATTACACTTTTAAATTATTTAGTGGGGTGTTATATATATTTTTCAATTTTTTTTACAATGTTTTTAAATTTTTTGCGTAAAAAACCGATATTTCCACCGAAATCGATATATCCGTCGATATTTCCATAAAATCAAGTTTCCATAAAATCAAGGTACCGATATTTCTACCGATACCGATATTTTTGTCCTTGGTGAAATGTACCCTCAGGTCGGGTCGACCCAGTTGAATGAATATAGGATCCGTACACTTGGTGCACATAAATAATTATGGTATTTCTAATGTTTATAAAACCATATTAGCATATTTCATCATTTTGCAACAACTACAGGTAATGTATGTGATCTTAATTATGGATCAAAAATAGGTCAATTATGAATGTGATTATATAAAAAAATAAAATTTATCAATTTGAGACTTCGAAAGATTTGATTTATCAAACTAAAAAATTTCTAGTTTTGACACCATTAACATTCTCTCAAATATTATCAATCTGTTATTCAATCAACCTTGCTTAAAGTTGCATCAATCTCAAATATTGAATTAATTAATAGATAAAGAAATCCGATAGGTCTTACCAATTTGTAATATAGTCACATAGGGCTAGAACTAACAATTGGATGAATGGAATCAAACGAAGATGAATCATCAGAATTCCAAACTCCGAAAATATTGTTGGGATAGATTTTTTGAGTGGGTTTTGTTTTATATATCTATATATATATATATATATCTATATATATATATAGAGCAAATGGCCTGCTGTACCCTAAATATATATTTGTTAGACAAATATACCACAACAAATAAGATAAGTACCAGTCATACCATTTTAGATAAAAAAACTTATAAAACTACCACAATTGTTGACCGGTCTTGAAGGGATGAGATTAAAAATTAATTTAGCCAACTAACTATCAAATCACTTGAATTGAATAAGATTAAATGTCTACCACTATTAAACGAAAATCTGCCACTTTTACACGAATTCATATTCCATTGCAACTATTAAACAAAAATAGATCAATATTAAACGAGTTCACTATCAAAATTTGCCACTATTAAATAGTTACACTATTAACGAATTAATTACACGAATTCCACAAATTTTCGTTTAATTGTGTTAAAATTTGTAATTTTCGTTTAATAGTGTTAAAATTTGTAATTCTCGTTTAATAGTGCATGTGAAAATTAAACGAATTCATTTTCCACTATTAAACGAATTAATGTTTCAAATTCCACTAATTTTCGTTTAATATTGTTAAAATCATTACAAATTTTTGTTTAACCATATTAAAATTTGTGATTTTCGTTTAATAGTTTATGTGAAAATTAAACGAATTCATTTTCCACGATTAAACGAATTAATGTTTCAAATTCCACAAATTTTCATTTAATATTGTTAAAATCATTCCAATTTTTCTTTTGACAGTGTTAAAATTTGTGATTTTCGTTTAATAGTTCATGTGAAAATTAAACGAATTCATTTTCCACTATTAAACAAATTAATGTTTCAAATTCCACAATTTTTCGTTTAATATTGTTAAAATCATTATAAATTTTCGTTTAATATTGTTAAAATTTGAATATTTTCATTTAATATGGGTATCCATTTTAATAGTGTTAAAATTTCCAAATTTTCGTTTAATAGTTCATGTGAAAATTAATAAGTTTCATATTCCACTAATAAACGAATTAATGTTTCAAATTCCACAAATTTTTGTTTAATAGTGTTAAAATTTGGGGAATTTTCGTTTAATAGTGTTAAAATTTGTAATTTTTTGTGAAAACATTGGTATCCATTTTAATAGTGTTAAAATTTGCAAATTTTCGTTTAATAAATTGATCCTGAAAGTGCAACATTATTACACTATTACAATTTCGTGTAATATTGTTACTTTATTCGTTTAATGTAAATTTTCGCTTAATATTATGCAGTGTTTCAACACTATTCCATTTTTTGATTAGTAGTGTAAATTTTCAAATTTTCGTTGAATGCCAATTTTGTTTAAAAAAAATTCCTGAAACAATTTTTAATGTTTTTACTTTTCAATTGTTACACGAATTTTGTAAACAAAATTTAACTATACAAACCCAAGTACGACAAATTTCGTTTAACAATACGTGCTAATGAAACAATTTAACGAAAATTCATAAATCTCAAATTAACCCATTTACCATAAAACACAATTTCACACAAGAATCAATCATCATCCATTACAATAATACCTAATACATGTTCATAACTCATGGATTGAACAATACATTGTCAGTCCAAATCATCAAACTGAACGGTGTCACCATCTGCAGAATATTTGTATATTTGGAGTGTCGTCTGTCGCCTAATCTCGAAAATACCTAGAGTGATATCTGGTCTTGGAAAAATACAACTGATACAGCTCTCAATCGCCTTTAGTGCGTAAATGCCACAAGAAGTAGGATCGTCCTGTCTATAACAAAGGCGTGGCTCCGCAGACTTGAGGGAAATCATAGCTGGGCGAAATTGATGATAACCTAACTTCTCAAAATGTCCAGCATGTTCTAACACACGTGATAATACCCGCCTCAGGGATAGGGTATGTATCCTCCTAAGCTCTTCCAACTCCGGAGTCCATTCGTGTCTTTTACTATCGAACAGTGTCAAACTCATATCCTAGAGATGGAGTTCAGCAGCCATCCAATGTTCGTCCAAATTGAGGATAAAAAATACCTATTTTCAATTCGAAAGGAATATAAATATTTTAATGGAACGTATGTGAACGATTAAGAATAAATTACTTCTAACATTCGTTTATTATCTGCATGTGTACCTTTTTTAAATTTTCTGACCAAGGTTTGATATTCATCCACTTTGGTTTTTCACCGTTTATATAAGGGATAAGTCGATCGAGCTCCAAGGGGTCAAACTGCTCACGAACATCTTCCCTGTAACGTGCATTTGGTGGATCACGTGCATGCTTCCTAATCCAAATATCCTTGCACGTTTCCTGGAATGATAATTCGTTTCAAACCAATTAAAACATTGCAACTCTTGTCCCCTATATTTAATATTGTTTAAATACTTACACTGAACATACAGTCAATAATTTGGATCAGACCCATCAAATCTTGATCCACTCTCACACCAAATACTCGTGGACGGCTTTGTAGCACCACGAGATATGCATCGAGGACCTACAATACAACATAATTGAACAATATAAGTGGGTAAGTACGTCAATTATGCTGGTGTTTAAGGACATAATAATTGATCAGACTAGTACCTCTCTATCAATATATTTGAGGGGATCCATAATTGGCTCAAAGAATTGATGTCCAACTGGATAACCGAGTCCAACGTTGCGCCTGTTAGATATAATTAACATGATGTAAGAAGTGTGAAATAAATTATTAAAATTGAAACTGGTAAAACTTACAGATCAGCTTCGTCCCCAAGCTCCATCCACAATTCAAAATCTTGCATGCTATGATCACCCCTTCTAGGCCAAGGCCCCATGAATGGACTTCGTAAAAAATGAGATAGATCTTTCCGTCAAACTTCACGAATTCCAGCACTCGTATCCGGAATTTCATATCTAGCTGTGCCTGATGTCGAGCCTGTAACGTAGCCGGGATCAACAAACCATGTCCTCGAAGTGGGTGCCTGTGGTGTATTCATCTCGAATGGTGTGCCGATATCAAAAGATGGGTCAAAGCCATAAACGGGCTGCTGAAAATGAACAATAGATATGTCATAAACGTTGTACTGATAAGGAACAATAACATTGATCGGCACCACGGCGGTGACATGATAAGTGTCTTGTTGAAAATCATGGACGGGATGCGGAACGTATACATCAGAAGCGACATGATCATCGTCGTAAGAACCAGTCGGGTTCGTATCAGTGGGATGATAAGCGGAATGATCGAATCCTGATGCATTCCTTGTACAGCAATGATGGTCCTCCTCAAGCCAAGATGCCCAAGGCTCAGATGAGCGAGGCGTGCTCTGAGTATCATAATATGACCTGAACTCATCCCGAAGCTGACGCTCCAAACGATCACTCTCGTCCCTAATGGCTTGCTCCATCTGGTCAAACCTGTTATCAATGTAATTCTGCATGATATTGTACCGATTATCTATCACGCGCTCAAAACATTCGAACAGGCGGTCATAAACGTTATTGTGATCGCTTCGTTCTGGCTCATGCTGAGGTATTTCGGTCGATGAAGACGACACGAATCGTGCACGGCTTCGCGGATTCCTAGAAACTGCTACTAAAGGTGTACGCTCCTGAACGGTAGTGTAATCTGGGATCACATCAGGCTCACTTGTTGGTATGCTACAGTGGCTCATCCCATATATCGACTGACGTGTATTCGATCGATGGGTCCGAGAAGTGGTAACACTAGTCGACGGACCTGGATCTGCTCTTGCCCTCCCACCACGACTTCTCCCACGAGGCTGAACTCCTAATGAGAGGTCGTCATCTATTCTCTGCCAATAAATCTATTGTTCCTTTTCGGGACTCGGCTCAAGAGTCTCATATACTTCAACCTACACAAAGCATTCAAATATATTAATTGTCGAAACAGTACATACAATGAATCATCCGAATTCCGGCTATGAAACAAAGAAATAGCAAATGCCATACCTGCTGGCTAAGTATATTAGTGATATCCTCCTCGGTTCTCCTAGTAGATCACTTCAAACATCTAGGTAGATGATGCGGGATATTCAGTCGACGATCGACTTTTGTACCAGTCACGGGAATGGCCTCGTAAGCCCATATCTACAACATGAAGTTAGAATGTTAGTATTGAAGTACGACAAATAATATAATATACGTTGGATTTATAATAGTTAAAAGATATTCACTAGTAGAACAGTTGTGAATCCGTAAAAGTGGTAAGTGGGTTGTCGTTCATCTGAGGGTGAAATAGTGGTAGCGAGCTTGTCCATATGTCGCAACAGGTTGAGGTAGGAGAACTTCCCCCATGGGAAGCTCTCCCAGAGGTCCTCCTGATCCACTAAAACCCAGACCTAATTCTCTACTTTGGCCTTTCCGAGGTCGACCCCTAGTACAATATTGTAGAGCATAAGAATCTTAGCAATCTTAATTGTATCATCGAAATTGTGACACCACTCCCCAGCAACAAATCGATTTCGTATATGCAAAACAGTGATAGATGGATCTCCGGCAACCACTCTGTCATAATCCACCTTCCGGTGGTGTATGATCGTCATAGGGATCGAAGACTGAGTCACCAAAATATAGACCGATGATGAGAGCGAACTCTCTCTTCGAAAATCGACAAAGATGGTCTAGCCCGATGCCAAACCATCTCTCGTACTCCTCACCACGACTCAGATGAGTGACCTCACGAGACATAAGAATATGGAGAAAGGCCTTGCATGTCTCCTTACTAGTGAACCACAAAATGAAATGGCCGAAACATGTCGCTCTAAATTACATCAAACAATCAATACCAACTTCATTTAACTCTATTCTTACGTCATTCAATATAGCAAGATACGTGTATCCGTTAATATAAGTCATGCGACCCTGAAAATCGCTTCGGACCCATCCACGTTCCAACTGTAGAGCATATGGTACAGAATTGCAAATTAATATATATATATATATAATGAAGAAATAATACAGCCAACAAAGTCTCTAAATTTCAAACGAGTAAAGTTTGTATAGAATGTAGCACATGAAAATTGATATGCAAGCTGCATAATTCATGACAAGTCTTTATCAATTTCATAGGTCATATAACTAACTTATAAATTGGAATGCAATATAATTCTTTATTTAAATGAGCAAAAATAAAACACAATTTATAAGTCACTTATATAAAAACTATTTTTCTCTCTTTTTATTTCCGGGATTACGATATTATTGTATATTGAAAATCGAGAGACTCGGACTGTTGTTCACTAAGACATTAACTATATGCTTAATTGCTAACATAAGAATAGAGAATTCACTCACTATTATGCTCAAAAATTGCAAAAAAATAGAAAATAAATTGAGCGTAGGTTCTGCCCAAAAAAATAGAGAAAAAAATTTAATTAAAAAACTCTATTTTCGTTTAAAAGTTCAACCAAAAACATGAAAGTCACACAAATTATCCCTCCCAATCCATATTCCTCAATTTTCGTTTCTAAAACATACGAGTCCCACCAATTATCCCCATAACTCAATTTTTGTTTAATAATGTTAAACGCAAAAATGAAACAAGCAAAACCCAAACATTTTTCGAACTAAAATTACAAATTTTAATACTAGAACTCGTATAAAAAAATCATTTAACTATTAAACGAACAAATACAACAAGCATTCCACGAGTCCCACATCTACGGCAGTTGAAGTATTAAACGAAACACCCAAAATTTATCTATATTACACGTACAAGAAGAAAATAACCCAAGTTAAACACATCTTTGATATTCAAAATTCATAAATGGAACACAAATTTGCAACTCAAATGCATACATAACCCAAAAAATCATCCTGAAAATCATACAAGCTTACACAAAACTGACCTGGTTCTCCATGGATTAAGCTTCTTCCACGAAAATTGAGCCGATTCCACACAACAAGTTCACCCAAATTTACCAAATTTTTCCACGAATTTCACCCTTTTCACTTGTGTTTACACAAAAAAATTGCTTCTCCAAGCATGAAGAAAATGGAGTGAAGCGGCGGCTGTTTTGGTGTGTGTAGGGTTAGGCTTGTGGTATCCAAGGTTGAGGAAATAAGACAAGGATCACATGTTTCCTAAACGAAATGAAGACAAAAAATGATAAAAGTGCTTAAACGAAAATGAAGTCTTCTATCTATTAAATGAAAATTCCATTTGCAACTCATTGTAAACGAAAATTGAGCCATGCAAATATTAAACGAATAGTTAAAATTGCAAATATTAAATGAAAATTGAAATTTGGAATAAGAGACGAAAATTGAGCATTGCAATATTAAACGGAAATTCGAAGTGCAACTATTAAATGAAAATGAAGCATTGCAATATTAAACGAAAATGAAGCACTACCACTATTAAACGAAAATGTTAAATTGTAATATTAAACGAAAATGAAGGATTGCAACTATTAAACGAAAATGAGGCATTGCAATATTAAACGAAAATGAAGCATTGCAATTACGACTTTGTAATGATTTTAACAATTAATTATCAATTTGAGAATAGTGGAATTTTCGTTTAATCAAGCTTTCTATTTATTAGTGGAATTTTCGTTTAATAATGTTAACATCCAATTTAAAATCATTACAAATTTTCGTTTAATAATGTTAAAATTTGTAAATATCGTTTAATCATGTTGATATTTGTAAATATCATTTAATAATGTTATCCATTTGAGTAGTGGACAAATTAGTGAAGAATTCGTTTAATGAATAGATACTGAATGTCCAACATTATTACACTAAGACAATTTCATTTAATATTATTTTTTCTATTCATTGAATGCATTGTACAAGCTCATGTATTCGATGTCAAATAAGTTGGACATTTTCTTTTGGTATGCTCTATCGACCCACAAACGGAACAATGTTTCTTCTTCTTTCGTCTAGCTTGTCCCTCATTTTGGAATGTATTTTCATCATCGAGTTCCTCATCGAGTACTTGATATTCCAAAGGCAAGATTTTAGTACATCTCGACTTATTATGTCCCGGTTTGCCACAATGACTACATGCAGCGGGTTTGCGTGAAGGTCCGACATGCTCATCGGTTGAGGGAATACATGTAGATTTCGGACGACCTGCTTGTTTTGGTTTGTCTGGCAGAATACATTGTGTGTTCCTCGCATTGTCAGCCACGTCCCAATCTTGCTGATCAGGTACGGGATTAACGTCACTAGCCCACACCCCCCTCAACCAATCTGTTGTGTAATATGTGCCAACGTAAGAAGCGATTGATTCTCTCGCAAAACTGCATGCAGTAAGAGAGGGAATTAAAATGTTAGTTTTTAGATGATGTTTCATCTCCACATTTGATAATGGTTTATTTTGAAGGGTGAGATTATCTTATTGCTGCACATGCATGTGGACATGGTATCAACACTGTTTGATAAATACAACAAGAGCAATCGTATTGGGAGAGATCGACGAGAAAAATCTTAATCCCATCCATGATCTTGTAGTTGAATCGTGAGAGTGGCTCAACTTACATACGTCGTCCAAGCTTGGTGTATTCTAACAATATCTCATGGGCGGACTTTGTCAGTATGTTTTGTCTCTCTATTGCAGTCGTCCTCCTCTCGTAAAACCACCTTTCTATAATCTGCCGAGCACACTCCAAAAAAAAAACTGGTAGCTTTCTGGCCCAAAAAAAGTGAGCATTCCATGTCTCGGCAGCATTTGACGTCATGAAATTGAATCATCAAACGGGTCATCTTACATAGGATCACCTACTCGTACCTGCTTTCCTTAAGGTATCAAGTGCACCTTCGATGTTCGTTTCTTTAATGACGATGACGTACCTATTGAAATCAAAGATATATCCATAAAATTTTCTAACAACCAAATATGAGCTGCTAAAATGTTTCAATCTATTATATCAAACAGTCGAAGAAAATTACCGTTCAAATTCACGCTGCTGATAAGAATAAGCTGCTTTTTGGAATAGTCCAACGAAATGTGACCCATATTTGGCTAAATTTTGTTGCAGATAAAAACAACATAGACCATGAGTGGCTTCTAGGTACACCGCTTTGATAGCATTACCAATGCTGGTGTGTTGATCGGACACGAGAAGCAGTTCTTCAGGGCATCCGAATGCTTCGCAAACTTGTTTCAAAAACCAAGTCCACGATTCATCATTTTCCACTTCACCTATCCCAATTGCTAGGGGGAAGATTTGCTCGTTTCCATTTTTCATCATGCGATAAATTCGATTCCCTTATATTGTCCTTTCAAGTGACAACAATCCAACACCATCACCGGACGTGAAAATCGCTTGAATCCGTGAGTAGATGCACCCAAAGCATAAAACACATATTTAAATTTCCCGGATTCATGTGTTTCCAAATTTGTATACGTACCGGGATTTGCACCTTTCAATGCTTCCAGGTACAGTGGCAGCATTGCAAATGATTGTTTGGGATCTCCGTATGCCTCCCGGATCGCATGACGCTTCGCACTAGATGCAACCCTATAACTGAGCTTCAATCTATAACGCTGGCTCATGTCTTCAATGATGGTCCTAGGAACGAGCCGTGAGTTCTCTTTTCGAACTGTGTCAACATAATACTGACCTATCAGAGTAGATGGAAGTCGGCGTTGGGCAGTCGGGTCCAAATGAATTGAGCATTCATATGGCAAGACACTTTTGGTTATTTTCCAAATGTCATATTTCTCCGAGATAGAAACCAACTGCGTTTTTCAACTCAGTTTTACTAAAAAACGTGGCTCCTTTGTGCAGACCATGTGTAGACGACACTGCATCATCGAAATATACTATACAGGGTTTCTCAAAGGTTGGAATATCCGGAATAAACCAATTTCGTCTATCAATATATGTCATAAATTCCTCAAGAGTGATTCGTTGGTCTACATCCAAAGCCTCCTCATCTTCTTCATCCAAATCAAGGTCAGCGTCTACATTGACAAGGACTGCTCCAGATCCATCTTCCTCATTGTCCGAATCTATACAGAAGGTAGACTTAAGTTAAACAAAATAAAATTTCAAATGAAGTAACTTGATTGGGTTGGTTAAAAATGAAATAAAAGTTATTACCATTTCGGTCATCATGTCTCTGTTGTAGTCCAACGTCTTCACCGATTGTAAGTGGTAATTCATATTGATGTATTTCTTCATGTTGTCTAGATGCAATCGGAGACCTATTCAAGTCGAACATGTCAAGTCCCGAAGTCACTGTGACGCAATCTACATGACCAACTGACGATGGCCCAACCTATCCCATATGATCCTCATTCGATAAACCAAATCTTGTATAAAATGATTCATCGTTTTGTAGTCCATAAGGAACATTTGGATTTCCCAAATTATTAACAAAATAATCATTCCAATTTATTGTATCTACAGCACACGTAGAAGGATGAACATTTGGAAGGTGATCCGGCGCATTTCTTCCATCCGAGTGCAAGTTGACTCCACCACCCATCCTTTTAAGCGAAACAAAGACGATGACCTCTTCACATCCCATTTGGAATAAGAGGTCCAAATCAGAATCACTCTTTATTTTCTTCTTTTTCACAAAGCCATCTATCTCAATTAATGCATGGATCACATATCCCCAATCATTCATATCAGCACGTACAAGTCCATGAATTGAGTCGAGTAAATCAAGATATCCAATTCTTTGAAGGTAAATCCGCTCCCGAGAACCATTTTTGTACTCTAACCCTTCCCAATATCCTCCAAACCAAACTACTACGGACATAAAACTTATCTTTTCTTGTCACTATCAAAAAACAAAATATTTAAACCATTTGAAATATTATCAATTTACAAACACTTAAGTATTACATATAAAATGAAATATAGATGAATGATACATGTCTAATTTTCGTGTGGCGTGAGTCCAAATGTTAAACGAAATTCAATTTTTATAAGGTGTGAAACAGCGAGCAATAATCTATCAAGCCCATCGAAGTCTAACAATAATAAGATGTAAAACATTGAACAACAGGCTATTCAATTGATATTAGGTGTAAAACAGAGAATGTCATTTAATCTATATTGATATTAGGTGTAAAACAGAGAATGACATTAGGTCTATATAGTGTCAATAATTCGTTCAACCTATATTAATGACACTAAACTTCGTTTAACCTATATAGCAAAAAATATTGTTTAAACTATAGCATAAAAAAAAATTTAAACTATATTAATGACATTGAAATTCATTTAACCTATATAGCATAAAATTTCGTTTAACCTAAATATCACAAAAAACTCATTTAACCTATATAGCATGCAAAATTCGTTTAACCTATGGATCATGCAAATATCGTTTAACCATGTAAATTCATGCAAATATCGTTTAACCATGCAAATTCATGCAAATTTTATTTTCCCACTAAAATTTCGTTTATTTTCATTTAGCGTTCAAAATTCCCTTATAACCATGCAAATTCATGCAAATTTGCAAATTCATGCAAATTTCGTTTAACCATGCAAATATTCATGCAAATTTCGTTTATTTTCTAACAATGCACATTATTTTCTAACAGTGCAAATTTATTTTCTTAACAGTGCACATTTTTTTTTCATTTAAGCCCTTTATAAACAAATATAAAGCCTTATTAACACTGCACATTATTTTTCGTTTAAGCGACAAATATTCGTTTAAGCCCTTATTTGTCATTGTCTTTGATGTATATATATAGTTACATGAAAATTAAGGAATACACATATTAAAATAATGAAAATGTTACGGACGTTCAAGAATTAAATTGAGCAGCAATAAGTTAAACAAATATTAGCAAAAAATGAGAATTGCATAACATATAATATACACATTTACACGACAAATTGACATTGTTTCAGTACACTTGATATACATACCTTATTCGTGGAAAAATGATATACATCCCTTATTCGTGGAAAAATTAATAGCCTCAAGCTCACCGCCTCTGCTTCTTAGTATTTCTTATAAGTGAAAATAAAATGCAAGGGGAATGTAAATATATTCGTGTATGTTTGTGCCTTTAAATAGAGGAGGAAATAGCCAAATTACCCAACTACCATTCTCTATCAAATTAAAGTAAAGTTATGGAGTTCTATCTCATCTTCACTCCTGAAACACTGCAATTTATATTCACTGCAAGGCTTCAACCTAAACCCTAGACATTTTAACACTGCAATTTATATTCACTGCAAGGCTTCACATGGACCTTATACACTGCAAGGCTTCAACCCTAAGCCCTAAACACTGCAAGGCTCCATATAATTTATGACATGTGCAGGCTAAATTTATAAATTTGCACTACTAAACAAAAATGTAAATAGTGTTGACATCGTGTAATAGTGTTTTGTGACATATGAATTATTAAACGAAAACATTAATGTCACAAAACTTAAACGAAAAATTACAATGTTTAAACGAAATCAAGAAAATATTAATTATTAAACAAAAATTCTAAATTTAATTCATGTTGCACTATTAAACGGATTGATGTTTAAAATTTACAAAATTTCATTTAATAGTGCAAATTGTGGTACACATTTAATTTTAACGAATTCTGAAGTTAATACATGCAAGTTAAGCGAAAATGTAAGTATTAATATTAAACAAAAATGCAAGTTAATACTTGCAAGTTAAACGAAATGTAAGTATTAATATTAAACGAAAATGCAAGTTAATACATGCAAGTTAAACGAAAATGTAAGTATTAAACGAAAATGTAAGTATTAATATTAGACGAAAATGCAAGTTAATACATGCAAGTTAAACGAAAATGTAAGTATTAATATTAAACGAAAATGCAAGTTAATACTTGCAAGTTAAACGAAAATGTAAGTATTAATATTAAACGAAAATGCAAGTTAATACATGCAAGTTAAACGAAATGTAAGTATTAAATTGAGCCAATTTAATATATGCAAGTCAAGTTAAATGAAAATGTAAGTATAAAATTGAGCCAATTTAATACATGAAAGTTAAACGAAAATGTAAGTATTAAACGAAAATGCAAGTTAAAGCAATTGAGCAAATATTCGTTTAATGGGAGAATGGGCAGATTTTCGTTTAATAATCACAAGCTGATTTGATTGTTAGTTGGCTCAATAAATATTAAATTCCCTTAGCTCACTATTCACGTCAGGACCAGTCAAAATTTGTGGTATTTTTGTAAACTTGTTATATTTTGTGGCATTTGGTCAAATCACTAATTTTTTGTGGTAAAGTTGTCGACAATTATATATTTTAGGGTACAGTGGGCTGCGGACCCTATATATATATATATATATATGAGATTTGATCAGACACGCACCTGAAGAATGCACACTTTGCGCACTTCTTTAAGATTTTTTTTTAATTTTTAATATTTCATATTATTTATTTTCTCACGCTACCACTCCACACATACGAAATTCTCATCTCACACATAAACCTTACCCATCATCAACATATACAATTTGCATCCCACATATCTAACATACATATTCTTCCTAATTCTCATAATCAATGTACTTTTTAATATTTTATATTATTATACACATAATTTTCTAAATCATAATCAATGTAATTTTTAATATTTTATATTATTATACACATAATTTTTTCTCACCCTACCACTTCTCAATTCACATCCCAAAGAAAACAATAAAAATATCCAATTAATCAATTAAAGGAAATAATGAATAATATTCAAGTAATCAATCCTCAAGAAATTCTAAATCATAATCAATGAAAATTTTAATATTTTATATTATTATACACATAATTTTCTAAATCATAATCTATGTAATTTTTAATATTTTATATTATTATACATATAATTTTTTCTCACCCTACCGCTTCACATACGGAATTTTCATCTCACATAAACATAACCCCTCATCAATATCTTCAAATACTTTCTTGTATAAATCATCAAAGGAAAAAACAATTTCAAAAGTAAGAGTTCACATACTTTCTTGTATAAATCATCAAAGGAAAAAACAATTTCAAAAGTAAGAGTTCACATACTTTCTTGTATAAATCATCAAAGGAAAAAATAATTTCAAAAAGCAAGAGTTTGTCGTGGTTGTGGCATTAGTGGACACATACTTTCTTGTATAAATTATCAAAGGAAAAAACAATTTCAAAAGCAAGAGTTTGCCGTGGTTGTGGCATTAATGTACATGAGAGGACAAATTATACCACATCCTTGGAATGGTATAATATTTTCTTATCTTTTCTGAAAGGTTTTACATTAAAAAAATTATGGTACTGATTTGTTTTAAAAAAAATTCACATGTGTAGATTCATTATATTTGAAGACACAAAATACAAGTAAATAAAGAGACTTGGGGATTTTGAGGATTAATTGAAGACTTCTTGAAAATTGATGATTGAGTTGGAGGATATGATTTGTTGATTTTGAGGATTTGTTGAGTTTGATTGAGTTTGAGGATATGATTTGTCCATTTTAAGGATTTGTTGAGAATTTATTCTTTTTGTTGGGATATTTTAGTAGTTATATTGATGAGACAAAAATAGTTTGTTTAGGGTGTTAGTACCTAGTTTTCATACTGATTACATGATCCTCTAACATGAGATCATGTAATGGTTTTCCAAGTTATAAGGAAAACCAACATTAAAAGATATAAGAAGATATCTTCTAAGAGCAGCAAGTTGAAGGATGCAGCATGGAAGAAGCTGATGCAAGCAACAAGTTGATGGAAACAGCTTGCAGTAATAGCAGAAAGATAAAGTGCTACTCTCATCCATGCAGCATGAAGAAGATCATGCAGTATGAGGAAGAGCAAAGCTAACTGACAACAAATAGCCGTTGCATGAACTTCAGCTATGGACCCATACCGACTTGACAAGTCAGCAAGAATGTCAGAGAGGTCCAGAAGCCGATGTCAGGCACATTAAATGCACATATTAAGATTAACTCAGATGCTTTTAATGCAGCCACAAAGAAGATCTTTGGAGATCAAAGTTCAAATTCAAAATGGAGAAGTACATCTCTTCAATGGACACTTTTCCAACGGATATCTTCAAGATCTATAAATAGAAGGTGTGAGTGACTGGAAACCTTGCTGAGCAGAGTCATGTGGAAATTCAGATATACTCCAAAGCTTTTAAGCTTACCTTTGTTTAGTCACTCAACCTTGAAGAAGCAATCAACCATAGCATTAAAGCTTTCAAAGATCAAGGTTGTTTCAAGCTCGCACCAGTTGAAGGAACCCTTTTTACTTTTAACCATTGTGTTGTGTGCGCTAAGTTGTTTTATTTTGGTGTACTTAATTGAGAGGATTGTATCCTTGCTAAGTTTGTAGTCTAGTGTAGACTACTTGTCCTTTATGGGATTGTGTACCCTTTGTGGGTTGTGGCCTCGAACTAGAATTTGGGATTCTAGTAGGCGTAACTTGTTAGGAAGAAGTTTGTAAAACGTGGCTTGTAATTTGAACTAACTTAACGAAGTTCCTCCTTGTGAAAGAGTAGAGTGGACGTAGAAGGCTTACACTACCTTCGAACCACTATAAGCCATATGTGTTTATTGCTTTGATATATTTGCTGCATTACATCTTATATCTATCTTGCTGAGCATATCATAAGCATACTGCATAAGGTTTTTGAGAAAAACATACTTAGAAAGAAAACTGGTTTTCATAAAGAAACTCTATCAAGTTTATTTCGCTGCATACTGTGATACCAGATCAGGAATCTGATTCAGCATACTGCCAGGTTACTGATCTGAGACAAGTTGCTGCATTCACTGTTGAATCAGGAACCTGTTTTACATAAGAGTTTTAATTTGAGAAAATCGATAGAGGTTCATTCAACCCCCCTCTGAACCTCTAACCACTTAGGACCATCAAGTGGTATCAGAGCAAGTTGGGTTAAAAGCCAACTTGACTGGCTACCTACCCAGATCCACCCATTTTTGCATGTGGGAAAATCTTTTTTTCTTCGAGACTAAAATTCATTCATTTGCATAAACATTTTTTGTCTTTCATATCTCTGGTTACCGATGTTTTCCTGATATATATATATACTTATGAGCTTAAAAGAATTTTCAGGAAGCTGTTCTGAATTAAATAGATGAATGAGAGACAGATAGCTGTTTACAAGATTTTGGAGCAGAAAGCTGTTCAGGATCAGGAAGTTGATGCAAGATCAGGAAATAGACACATATTGTCTAACAAATAACAGTTTAAGTACACATCAACAAGTTGAAGACCAACAAACAATCTCAAGAGGAAGATTATCTCAAAAAGGTTCCTCAAGCACCTGGAAAAAGTCAACAAAGAGTATCAACCTGATAAGAAGAATGCACAGACTTAGGGGGAATGTTGTTTCTCACAAATATTCGAGATACTGCATAAGTCCACACTGACTGAGGCAGACAGCACACTCAAAATTCAAAGCAGACATACTCTCAACAAGAAAAATGATGGTTCAATAAGATGAAATCATCAAGTGGCAACAAGACAGATGGAAGAAAAGTGTCAAAATCTTTTTGACTAATTTCTACTTTTCATAGGAAACCTCAACATCATGCACAAAGAGAAGTCCACATATAGACAAAAACAACGAGTGTAATATCTGTCTATCTCAAGATATATTACATCAACAAGTCATACCAATAAATGCTTTCAACAAGTGGTATCAGACGGAAAACAATAAGGAATACTCGTACAGGTTGCTGATACAATACTCACTAAAAAATCTCTACATGTTGCTTACAACATTATCAGAGATCTTCAAAGCTGCAACCCCAGACCAGGAAGAGTAACCTTAAACCAATAAATAGGAGGAATAAGTCCCTTAAGTAAGGGAGAACTTATTCAATCCTTCATTTTCTTTCAAAGCTCTTAAATCCTTCTTATCATTCTCTTATATACATGTAACATACTGTAACATAACACTAATCAACATACGAACAGTACGATAGTTCTTACGTTACACATCTTTCTTCTAACGATATTGAGTTTTAGGTTACAGTAAGAGTACACAGGATACTGTGACAGGAATAAGTTCTTAAAGAACACTTGAAAATAGAAGAAGGATCGGGAAACTGCGTGCAAGATTGGAACTAACAAAGTGAAGAACTATCAGCATTCACAACAAAACATGTCTCTTGCAAGCAAGCGTCAAATCACCTCCATCCAAGAGAAGTAGCCATGAGAATAAAATCTTCATAGGCGGCGGACCATCAAATCGCTATGAAAAACGGATTCAACTTTTCAGAAGATGAATAGTCGGCTATATCAACCTTACTCAAGAAGTACAATATCTTGCAAAAAGACCCCTCCACCTTTTTTACTCAACATTCAGATCGTGTGTTTTCTCTCTCAACCGTCAATCGGAGAAACCGTCCACATCCATTCTATTTATACCCGATTATTCACCACATTTCCTAAAACACTCTTCATTAAGTATGAGCAGCCATAACTTCCCATGATAAACACAGTCACATCTACATACATGGCGATGGAGATTCCAGAAAATAGAGGAGAAGATAATGAAGATGGAGGAGAAAAAAAAAAGACGAGAAATCTCTGATGACCAAAAAGAGAAGGAGGCTTCCAAGGGATGATGAAGAAGCGATCATCACGGGTGTTGAAATTTATCCCATCAACTCTGCGACTCTCACACGAGGGAAGGATACCCTCTTTGAAATGGATGCTATCAGAAAAGTGTTCGAGAAGCCGGAGATCCCTCGTAAAACCCTCTTCAAGATGATTGAAGATAAAGAAAATGAGAATGATAAACGGGGTACTTGCATACACCCTCGTTTATCTGACATAGGTCCGACTTCCCCAAAACCGAGAAGATATGGGACCGAATCCCATGAGGAAGACTTGCACATCAAAAACTGGTGTGCAAGTAATTAGATAAGGACCAATCTTTGGACAAAGACGACACCTGCTGCCATTCATGGAGCCAAAACCAAAAAATAGTAGTGCGTCTCGAAGGATGTCAGCAAGACAGTAGCTTCGAGCTGGTACCTGGGCATAGAGAAGAGTCCTCATCAGCAAAATAGTTGTGGTGAAGGCGAAGCCAGACCAGCAGTCAAAAATCCAAGGTAAATGTGTCTTATCGACGACGAAGCTGCACAAATATCTGATCTATCCACCGATCAGGTCCCTGATCTCTTGTCACGTACTTCCAGAAGCGGAGCATCTTCTTCCCTTGGGTAGAAATAAAAAGGAGGATGCTCAGGAAGAAGTACGAACAGATTGTTGCACTACTCCTAGCAGCAATCATCAGACAAGAGAAACCTGAATGCCTATCTTGGCATTGTAACTCCACTCTTGAACAACAAACTTAAGGATGCTGACAAAAAGGGGGAAGAGTTCCAAGTCAAGAGTCACTGCTGAAGCCCAATGAGTAAGGGGGAAGCAGTAGAAGAAAATGTGACAATCAGGAAACACCTACCATTCGAGGATGCAGCAAGCTGATCATTCAAGAAAATGTAGCAAGCTGATTGAAAGATGCAACGCAGATCAGAGATGGTAGAGAAAGAGGAAGAACTCTTTGGTAGAGTAGTATAGAAACAACAAACTGCCTGAAACTGAAAAAGAAAGTAGGAACCTGATAGAGCTTTCACAGCTTAGTTATATTTACATTTGTTCTAGGATAAACTTATACTTCTACAATCATTCAATTTCAATAAAGAGCATTATTTATTAAATGACTCTTGTTTTTATGTTTTGTCATCATCAATATAAAGGGGGAAATTATTGAGATATTTTAGAGTTATATTGATGAGACAAAAAAAGTTTGTTTAGGGTGTTAATACCTAGTTTCCATACTGATTATATGATCCTCTAATAAGAGACCATGTAATGCTTTTCCAAGTTATAAGGAAAACCAACCTTAGAAGATATAGAAAGATATCTTCTAAGAGCAGCAAGTTGAAGGATGCAGCATGGAAGAAGCAGGAAGCAGCAAGCTGATACAAACAACAAGATGAAGGATGCAACATGGAATAAGCTGATGCAAGCAACAAGCTGATGGAAACAACTTGCAGTAATAGCAGAAAAATAAAGTGCTACTCTCATCCATACAACACGAAGAAGATCATGCAGTACGAGGAAGAGCAAAGCTAACTGATAACAAATAGCCATTGCATGAACTTCAACTATGGACCCATACCGACTTGACAAGTCAACAAGAATGTCAGAGAGGTCCAGAAGCCGATGTCAGACGCATTAAATACACATATCAAGATCAACTCAGATGCATTTAATGCGGCCACAAAGAAGATCTTTGGAGATCAAAATTCAAATTCAAAATGGAAAAATACCTCTCTTTAACGGACACTTCTCCAATGGATATCTTCAAGATCTATAAATAGAAAGTGTGAGTGACTGGAAACCTTGCTGAGCAGAGTCGTGTGGAAATTCAGATATACTCCAAAGCTTTTAAGCTTATCTTTGTTCAGTCACTCAACCTTGAAGAAGCAGTCAACCATAGCATTAGAACTTTCAAAGATCAAGGTTGTTTCAAGCTCGCACCAATTGAAGAAACCCTTTTTACTTTTAACCATTGTGTTGTGTGCGCTAGGTTGTTTTATTTTGGTGTACTTAGTTGAGAGGATTGTATCCTTGCTAAGTTTGTAGTCTAGTGTAGACTACTTGCCCTTTGTGGGATTGTGTACCCTTTGTGGGTTGTGGCCTCGAACTAGAATTTGGGATTCTAGTGGGCGTAACTTGTTAGAAAGAAGTTTGTAAAGCGTGGCTTGTAATTCGAACTGACTTAACGAAGTTTCTTCTTGTGAATGAGTAGAGTGGACGTAGAAGACTTACACCACTTTCGAACCACTATAAGTCATATGTGTTTATTGTTTTGATATATTTACAGGATTACATCTTATATCTATATTGCTGAGCATATCATAAGCATACTGCATAAGGTTTTTGAGAAAAGCATACTTAGAAAGAAAACTGGTTTTCATAAAGAAACTCTATCAAGTTTATTACGCTGCATACTATGATACCAGATCAGTAATCTAATTCAGCATACTGTCAGGTTACTGATCTGAGACAAGTTGCTGCATTCACTGTTGAATCAAGAACCTATTTTACAGAAGAGTTTTAATTTGAGAAAATCGATAGAGGTTCATTCACCCCCTCTCAACCTCTAACCACTTGGGACCATCACTCTTTGTTACTTAATTCATATTTCAATTTTTATTATTTATTTTGAGGATTTCATTCAATTTTTACTATTCATTTTGAGGATTTCTTGAACGTTGATTAGGATTTTTCTTGAGAATTGACTAATTAAATATTTTTCATTATTTTCTTTAATTGTGGGCTACAATAGAATTGATCTTGAGGATTGATTGATTGATGATTTATCATATTTGTTAATCAATTCATATTTTATAATTTTTAACAAATGACTTTTCATGATAACTAAATTTTCATGGTATAGCATATGTGAGATGAGAATTGAGAAGAAGATCAATGTTGAATTGAGAAGAAGATCAATGTTGATATGTGGGATGCAAATTGTATATGTTGATGATGGGTTAGGTTTATGTGTGAGATGAGAATTTCATATGTGAAGTGGTGTCGTGAGAAAATAAATAATATGAAATATTAAAAAAAAATCTTAAAGAAGTGCGTACGATGCGCATTCTTCAAGTGCGTGCCTGATCAAATCTCATATATATATATATATATATGAATGATGTAAGATTTCATGCAAGATTTTCTATTTTAAGAAAATAAGAAATTCATATTGTTAATATAATGGTAGGGGTGTAAATGAACAGAACATTCAGCAAACTACTCGTGATCGAGTTCAGTTAGTGTTCGTTTATGTTCGTTTGTTAGTCTTAACAAATATAAACGAACAAGAAAATTTGTTATGTTCATGAATATGTTCATGAACATGTTTATTTAGTGTTTGTTTAATATTTATTTATTCAATATTTATACTTATTTATTCAATATTTATTTATGTTTATTTTGGATTTAATGTCTTTTAATATAACTCATTTATGTTTAATTTTATTAAATTATTCATTTATTGATCAATTGAGTGTTCATAAACATATAGTTTTAGTTTTTGCATGAACATTTTTTATTTTTTCATCATAAAAATAAATAAACATGTTCGTGAATTAGTTAAAGTTTGTCATGAACATGTTCAATTATTAAATAAACGAATGTGAACATTCCCTTAAGATAAACAAACGAACATGAACAACTCTTGTTCATTTGAGCTCGGCTTGTTTACACCGTCAGTAATGCATCATATATATAAGTAACATTATAAATGGAAGTTCCCTCATTTTGGATTTTAATTCGTTAGCATTTGAATTTACGCCAATGTTAAAAGAAAATTTGCAAGATTTTTCACATTCACTCGTTTTTGTTATTATGGGTAATGGTTCCATGCCTAGGGTTATAAACAAATTATTTTACTTGTGAGTTATTGGTGTTGCTTGTGAGTTATTGGTGTTCGAATACTTTAGAAACTTGTTTAAGATGATTTTATAGAGGTTCATCGAAATAAAAAAATAAATTTAAATTTGAAGATATTCTGCTAGTTACTCGTTAGCTATAATAAACAATGAGTGAGGCTTATGTATCCCTGGGGCATGGATCCTAGATCGTGCCCCAAGATACATAAGCCTCACTAGGATCCGTGCCTCCAATCCAACCTGTTCGGATCCGGATTCAGATCCTAATATATATATTTTTAATTTTTTTTGCTGCTCTAACTTCTTATTTACATGCAGCTTTTATCTTCTCTTCTCTTATTTTTCTTCCTTCAACCACACAACTTTCATCTTCTCATCTCTTTTTCTTCTTCCTTGTCCTAATTTTCCTTCTCTTATCTTCTCTTCTTCACGTTGGATTCTCTTCTTCTTCTCATCAATCTTCTTCATATGGTCTTTTCTTAGACTTATGGTTTTATATGAATTTTTCTTCGAATCACAAAATCATGTTTTATGATTTCTTTTTCTTCATTTTTCTTTTTCTCTTTCACCTTCGTAGATTATTTGTTTCAATTTTGATTCATAAAATTATTGCAAAAAATTCGTGCAAGCATTCCATTAGCTGTTACTTGTCTCATTCTTTCTAAAGCTACATTGTACATAATTATATTTCATCTGGTATAAGAATCTTTGTGAATTTTGTGAATCGATTGAAAATGAAAGCAATAGAAGGTGGAGATGCATAAACTGTCATTGATATGATACAAAAAGAACAAGTGACGAAGAATATTTTTTCTACAGAGTTCAGTTTTAATATATTTTCATGTGGAAGTATTTAATACCACAGAGATAAATATCTTAAAAACACTTATGTAATACCTTTAAAGTAAATGTGTAATACCTTAAAAGAAAGTATCCAATGCCTTAAAATGTAAGTATATAATATCATATACATAAATATGTGATACTTTAAATATGTGCATATGTAATACGTTATACTATAAGCATTAATACCTTAAAGGTAAATATGTAATACCTTAAAAGGTGCATATGTAATACCTTATACTATAAGCATTAATGTCTTAAAAGTAAATATGTAATACTTTAAAGTTATGTATATAATACCTTAAAGGTATTTATGTGATACCGTAAAAGTTCATGCGTAATACCTTTTAATATTCTTATGAAATCGATGATCTTATGTTTTATACTTTCTGACTATATATCTAATACAATAGAGATAAATACCTTAAAGGTATTTATGTAATACCTGAAAGGGACTTATGTAATACTTTTAAGGTAAATATGTAATACCTGAAAACTAAGTCTTAAATACCTTAAAATGTAAGTATGTAATACCTTAAACGTATTACTGTAATACTTTAAAGATGCATAATCATTGATACTTATATTTTAAACAAGTTTTAATACATTTATATTTGTAAGTATCTAATATCACAAAGATAAATATCTGAAAGGGACTTATGTAATACCTTTAACGTAAATATGTATTATCTTATAGTGTAATCATTAATACCTCAAAAATTAATATATATATATATATATAATTTTTTATGTATATATGTAATACCTTAAGATTTTGTATATAATACCTTAAAGACATTTATGTGATACCGTAAAGGTTCATGCGTAATACCTTTTAATATTACCTCTGATTGCATTCAAGTAATAACTTTTTGTATTACCTATAATAAAACAAGTTTTAATACATTTATATTTGTAAGTATCTAATATCACAAAGATAAATATCTGAAAGGGACTTATGTAATACCTTTAACGTAAATATGTATTATCTTATAGTGTAATCATTAATACCTCAAAAATTAATATATATATATATATATAATTTTTTATGTATATATGTAATACCTTAAGATTTTGTATATAATACCTTAAAGACATTTATGTGATACCGTAAAGGTTCATGCGTAATACCTTTTAATATTACCTCTGATTGCATTCAAGTAATAACTTTTTATATTACCTATAATAAAACACTTTTGCATATTTAATTATCTGACCGACCATCTCATGTTTTATACTTTTTCACTATAAATTATTATGGTTTTCAACTTTAAAAAGGTAATACCTTAAACATAAGTATGTAATACCTTACATTATAAACATAATTACCTATGTTTCAAAGTATTACCTTCCAGTATTTACCTGTATCAAAACAATATAGATTTGTGTAATAATTAACTTATTTACTATAATACTATTAAGAGATAAAAACAGATACCTTTAGCATTTTCATCTAATACTTTTGATTATTGAATTATTGCCTGTAAAAGAAAAACCTTTACATATCAACTAACTCTACTTATCAACTGAAAGAGTTGCAAAAAATGTATATTTAATATAAATTCTCCAAAACATAGAAACAAAAAACATTGTTTTAACATAAAATTTTCGAACTATAGAACCCAAAAATATTGTTTGCAACTAATTCCCAAAACACTAAAAACATTATTTTATATTCCTTCACTTCTCTGTTCTTTTCGTACGTGGCATATATGTGTCTTTTGAATTACCATTTTTTTCTTTTTAAATTCAGCAGCCTATTCTGTTGTTTCATTTTTCTTTACTTCTGTTATCTTCATTTTCATCTCAAGCTTGCTTTGATAAAAATCAAATATTTGTTTCCTTTCTTTTGGATTCTTTTCCACAGTGATACCTCGAGATATGTACATGTGATACCTTAAAGTAGTACATGTGATACCTTAAATGAATACACATAATACTTTAAGTGAATACACTAGACATACTCTTCAACAAATAAAATATCACACTCTTAACAACACTATCATACAAAAATCAGTTGGCTAAAATAAGGTTGGCCAAGAAAAAAATCATTCTGCAATTATATGTTAGTTACTAATGGTGATAATGACAAAACACATAAACATATATACAAAAATTAATTTGTTCATCAACATCATCACTCACTTCTCTTGATAAATGTGAAAGAAAAACTTTAGCAATGCATCTACTGCAAAAAAAAAACATAAATTATTCCAACTCTAAACACAACTACAAACACAAACTATCTAATAAATTTCAGTTTAATACAACTATCACAAAAAATAAAAAACAAAATCCTAGAATTTGACTAAATCAAACATGCAAACTTACAAAAAAAGTCCATAAACTCAGAAAAAACAACTAAACATGCAAAAATATAAAAAATTACACAAACTCAAATAAACTCTAGAAATTCAAATACACACATCCAACCACAAAAAATAAGTACACAATGAACAAAATAAAAACAAAAACAACTAGATTATAAGAACTAAATCACTATCTATGAAAAAAAATGAAAATTACACTAAACACTTACCACTAGCAAACCTATGCGAAAATCTCCAAAAAAAACTTTGAAAACATCAATAATCTTCCACACTATAGCAAATAAATCACAACACACCGAAGAAAAGAACGAGAAATCGCAAAAACAATGAAGAAATCGCAGAAACCGTGAAGGAAGAGAAACAGATAAGAGAAACCACATTAAAGAGAGGAATAAGAGAAAAAAAATCAATTAAAAAATATATATACTGACCCATTTTCTAACCGGATCCGGGTGGACTGGGGGCACGGATCTAAGTTTTTGTGATAAACAATAGGTTCATTTAGTGTTTAGCGTATCAATAAATAATCTTATTATTTTTTGGATAACTATAGAATTTTATAAGTAATATTAGAAAAATATCTTGTTATAGTAATCTGTTAAAATAAAATGATAAATGCTAGTTCATATATTATATTTTTTTCATAATATACAATTTATATTGTTAATGAGAATAGCATAATCAATATTTTATATTTTGAGTTATGAATACATATATAATCGGTAGAAATAAGTTCAAAACCATATTGTCTATTGTATTTTAATTTGAAGTTAGCTTGAAGTCAGCGGTATGCAGTCCCTATTGGGCTGACGATTATTCCCAACCTTGATTGAGTATAGTTTCCTTCCGAATATATATATATATATATATATATATATATGTAAAAATCTCACGTGATACCGTCTCACATAAGGCCTTACATGAGAAGGTTGCATTTATAATAGAAAAAAACATGATACTTATATCTTTAAAAGACATATTTGAATCTCATTACTTGTGAAACGGTCTCACAAGAAACCAACTATATATATATATATATATATTCCTGTTACCGATCGTAATCATATTAATATGTGTTCATTGTTGATGTGAAAGAAATCTGACATATCTATTAATTTCACATTCCATAATTTAAAGAGATTAGATTATTTTCACATTCCATAATTAAAGAGATGACATCATGTAGGGATATTAAAAGTTGTTTACGATAGACGTTTTAACATTTTCGTGTATATATATATATTATACATATATATGTTATTATATATATAAATCTGAGTCGAGTCAGATGGATCATGATATAAATCCTAAATTCTTTTGTAGGTTATAGCATGATCGAATCTTATAACTCAATTGATATGCCAACTTTTATAAAACACAAATTGAATTGGTTAGAGTTTGAATTTGGAACACTCAAATTTTCTAATCTTTTCATCGTCTCTCCTTCACCAACTTCCCTAACTGACTAAAAAAAGGTCTTCTATGGGTTATAAAAATATTATTTCCAAATTCCCTTTTAAAAACATTTCAAATTCCCCATAGATGAATGTGATGTGATTGAAATATTTTAAATATATTATCTTCTACCAGCTTGATACTGATACATATATTATTTACTTGTTTAGGAAATTAAATACCATCTACAAACATTTGTAAAGTACTAGTAACCTGAATACAGAGATAATCACCGGTTGGTCATTGGTGGTGGCAGTACTATTCTATACGTTAAGGGGAAAATTTATTATTATTATTATTATTATTATTATTATTATTATTATTATTATTATTATTATTATTATTATTATTATTATTATAATAATAATAATAATTATTATTTATTTATTTATTTTACTATGTTTCACTCAAGCTAGAAACTAATGTTTTTATAACATTATTAACAGTCCCATCAATTAGTTAGCTGTGTTGGTTGTTAAATCGAATGTATGTTTGACTTTTTCTTTAAAAATATATGAAAAATATTGAAATGCATATGAAATATAAAATGACAAACAATCACGACTGCTATGCAGAATAATGAATATTTTTTACTCTTAGCTAATTTTCTAATGGGATATTTTTCAGCTTCCAGTTCAGTAGGATCATTATATAAATTGATTCAATATATCATTACTGTGTTGAATGGAAATTATTGATATGCAATTTGATTCAATATATCATATATTGTGTTGAATGAAACTTGTTGATATGCAAAACTTGTTAAGTACAATTGCTAGGTGTTTATGATGGGAACCAATTAATATATGAAAATTTGTCACATACTATGGTAGATAGACTTATATAATTAAAGTTATAATTGTTACAATTCACTCCTTTTCTTTTTTTGACATCCCTTCTTCATCTATCTTTTCTTAAGTGTGGAGAAGGTGTTCTTTTTTATCTATTTTATTTTATTTGTTTTTATATTTCTGTTTTGCTTCTTACTCTTTAGTAGTAGGTTTCTCCCACTTGAGTAGGAGAGTTAGTTTCTCCTTTTTATGGAACTTTTTCTTCTCATTGTGAAAGTTTGTGTTGTTCGGACTTAATTCAATTCTAACAATTAAATAAAGATTTTTCGATGGAATCTATTTTTTGCATTTTTTTGTCGGTTCTTTTAAAATGATCAGTTTGAAGAATTTTGGAGTTACATTCAAAATTAGCAATTCTAAGCTATTTGATGAAGGTTTTGAGTGGAAGCTATTTTTTGAAGTTTTTTCGGCAATTTCAGAATTATGATTTTGAAGATTTTCGAGCTACATTCCAAATTAGCTTTTGAAGTTTCAAATATTTTCTTCTAGGTCTTTTAAGTTAGTGTGGACAAACATTTGTAGAACTATTTTATGAATCTAATATTGTGGATACAACTCATAAGTCATAATTCATCATATATGAATTGATGTTAAATTGGAGGTGGTGGGACTCCTTCTCATAAATCCTTATCATTAACAATCTTGGATAAAATTTTGTATAATTTGTACGTAAAATATGAGAAGAAATTTCTCATTTTTAGGGGGAAAATGCCTCTTCAATCTCTAGTTTAAAATTAAAATACCCGAACAGTATTCTCAGTCTTCTCACATTTATTACTTTGGACTGATTTTTAAGAAAGTAACTACACATTAATTATGTTTTACCTATACTAAACTGGAGTCAGAAAACATTTAAGTATAATAATTATAGAAAATATGACATTCACAAAAGCGAACTTTGACCGTTTAAAAAAAAAAAACAACTAAAAAAAAAATCTATCTAAATTAAGAAAAGGATTATAATTAGATAATCGACCTAAGGCCATTTTATTTCGTTAGCAAGTTTTATTCTTTATCTAAATAAATCAACAGGCTCCGACTTTAATTAGAACGCGCATTATTTATTTAGAAGAAAAGGAATTCCTAAATTACTTTTTTTATCACAATATTTCTAAAACTCTCCTAATTTTCACACAAGTTTTTATATTTCATCTATGTTTTATCTCATTTTAAAATTATCATTATATGAAATTATAAAATGTTATCACTAATTATCATATGACATGCATCGAATTTTATAAAATACTAACTGTTGTAATAGGTTTTGGACCGGCTATTTTCTACCCCATCACTCCAAATATTGACTACGCGCTAGATAATTAATACAAAATTTAAAAGGTTCAAAGTAAAATCTAAAACGATGTGAAACAATAAATTCGAGATAACACCAAAGGTGATCCCATTTACACATTCTTTCCATCAAATTATATAAATAGCAATATTTGGGAGGATTGTGTATAGTCAGATATTTCTCATCTTCAACTTCATAGCCTTCTCCCATTTAATTTACAACACTTTACATTCTCATTACATTAATCTAAATTTCATAAGGGTTCCAAACAATACCTTGCTAGGACAAATGGCGGTTTGTTCATCTACAATGAGCATCTTCTTTGTGATTTTGATGGGGTTTATGTGTTCATCTCATGCTAATAATTATACGTTATACGTTGGTGGGGACGATGGTTGGACTCTTAAGCCTAAGGAAAGTTACAGTCATTGGGCCCAAAGATATCGCTTTCAAATCAATGATCAACTCGGTAAATTCTTTCTTCTCTATATATTTTTTCCCTTTATTTTTGTACTTGTATGTGTTCAAATATTTATGCATTGTAATTGTTTCTACTCACAAGAACATTTTAGACCACAATGATGTATTTGAGTATCAACAACGAGAAGAAATTATCTTTAAAAAAATATTGTCCCCCTTCTAATTTTATCAAGGTGTGACTATTTGCATCCTACATATAACCTATAAACACATGACCAGTTTGATATTCAATCATTAATGTTGGTTGGATGAATAGTAGTATATACGACCCAATGTATTCGAACAGAAATTTGAGGTTTTCGATAAACAGTAGTGTTGATTTCAATTCAAATTATTTAAAAAATGTTTGGTTAATTTCTCATAACACCTCATCAGAAGGTGTTATAACTTCAATTGCCTAATTGAGTTATTACTGTCAATGTTATATTATAAATAAATTGCCACCAAAAAAAAAAAAAGAAAAAAGCCATTCTAATGTGGAGTATATATATAGTTTTTAGGACACCTAACCAAGCAACATGTATAAGATATTTGATGAGATTAAGACATCACATTAGTTTTTACAGTACATGTATGTATGGTTGTTCAGTTTTCAAGTACAAGAAAGGCAAAGACTCAGTTCTAGTTGTAAGTGAAGATGATTACTCCAAATGCAACAAACAGGACCCAATCAAAAGCCTGAAAGATGGAGATTCAAGATTGAAGTTGGATCGATCTGGACCGTTCTTTTTCATCAGTGGCCACCATCATAACTGTGAGAAGGGGCAGAAGATCATCATTGTAGTCCTTTCTAATAATCATCACAACACCACCCACCGGCCGCCATCCCTGCCGCCTGTGAAGCCACCATCTCATTCTCCGGCAACTGAGGTGCCGCCACCCTCTCATTCTCCGGCGCATTCATCTGCATCCGATTTCGGTGGTTCGTTTGTTCTGATTCTGGGATTGAGTCTTCTCGAGGCAGTGATATCTGCACGCATTGTTTGAGCTTGATGTATCCAATTTATTATTACTATTAGTAATTTGAAGGCTTTAAAATTTAATATTTTTTTCATTTAAAATTCCATTTTAATACATGATGTATCGAATTCATCATTTTTATTTATAATTTTGTTTATCGTTAGTTTTGTTTCGTATTTGTAATTGTTAAGGAGGTTGAGGGTGATAAATTTTCTAAAACAAATCATAACTTTCTAATTAAAACTTATTCATTTAAAATTTGTTTTCAATGTGTAAGATGTATATAATTCTCTTTATTATATATTAGAATAATAATCGATAGCGATATTTTATTATATTATCATATCATGATAGTTTATAGAATAATATCAATATTTTACTATATTACATAAATAATATTATTGTGCAATATATATATATATATATATATATATGTGTGTGTGTATAACATGATTTGATAGTTGTTCAAATATTTCAAATATTGGATTGATTAGTTTTATTTTTGATATCCTACGTTGATACATAATTAAGTATTTCAAATATTTCTAGTATTAAACAAGTCCAGGCCTAAAACAACATTAATAAAGCCCAATAATACACTATTGAAGATCACTATGGGCCGTAAAACTAATTGAAAAGTCCAGTTCGTAAGTAAACCAAAGCTAGGTATTATGAGCTCAAGATAAATAAATTAAATGACAGTCTCTAAATTCTTGTTGAGTTGTTCCAAATTCATATTTCAAATTGTATATTATTTTCTAAATTCATTCATATATAAATATACCACTATTATTAGTTACTTTACATTTAATAATTATGTACTCATCCAATAAAGATATTGTATGAAGTTTATTGCATAATTTCCTTTTCCAATACCATTTAATTCATTTGGAACAAAGAGAATAATTACTACATAGGTTGTCATTCAAGCCTTCTAGGAATATATTTTACTATATATGCACATTGGAATACATGCACACATAGTTTGATACATTAAAAAAAATCTCATATTTTGATCGATCATGCCATTGAAACTTCATTTTATTAGTTTCTTTGTACATGTTTACATTATTAAATAAATTAGTATTCACGTGATGCATGGATTGTCATAGTTTTAGTTAGATTCTAACCATTATACTAAAAGTTTGTTTATATTTTTTTTCAAAAAAAATATTTTATTAGTTTTCTAATTTGTAATTTTATTCATTGTCATTTTCTTTCGTATTTGAAAATTTAGAGCACATATATTTTTAACTCTAACATTTTAGTTACTACTACAAATCAATAAAAAAAAAACTCAAATACACCAAAATTAAATATTTTAATTTTGATATTTTGCTTAAATATATGCAATATAAATAAAAAAAAACTAAAAATCATAAAAATGATGCATTTGGTTTGTCGTGTGCTGAAAACGAATTTTATAATCCCATCGTAACACTAATCAATAAATCTCGTCTATCGATTCAAATTTATATAAGATAATTAAATGCTAGTTCATTTATTAATTAGTACATATTTTCTCTACCTTTGCAGACATTAGCATCATCGTACATTACTCTTATTTTCTGTTCTTTTTGGTTCTCGATTCATTTCTCTAATTTAGGATCGTTTAATTCGCTTATTATCACTTTCAGGAGTTGTTCTTAATTTAATATCTTGTTTTATTTTAATTATCTATTGATTCATGATTTTATTCAATGTAAAATATATTTTGAATTGATCTAACAATTGAATTTGATTTATTTATTTACTATCAGTATCCATAAATCCTTTTTTATACATTGTTAGTATCAAATAATTGTATCACAGTTTCATATTTTAATACCAATATTCATAAATTCTCTTTTATATTTTGCTGATATCGTATAATTATATCACAGTTTCACGACAATTTTGATGAAAATAAAACTAAAGATTTAATTAATCTAAGTGAATATTTATGTTGGGCATCGGTTCAGATACAAGATGAAACTTACCATAACTATTACATATGATAAACCAAAATACACAGAGAAGACTAAAGAAAAGAAAAGAACAGATATCACCTAGCAGGTCTTCAAGAAACAACACAAAGGTATGTGTTTAAGAATCGGTTCAGTCCCCTTCAATCTTTTATTGTCACAAATGCAAGCACCAAGATGACCCGGTAGCACCACTTAGGAGCCAGAACGACCACGGATCCAAGCACTTGCCCAAGCAGAAACCTCACTCCTTCCAAGAAGAAAGAGTCAGATCATCAACACATGTTCATCTGACTCTGGACACAAAGCATCAGAAGGAGAAAACCCTCAAAACCCCATTTCTCTCTCAATATCACTTAGAAAGAAGATGGAGTAGCTAAATGGGTAGATTTCACTCTCTCTCACTCTCTCTCTCTCTACCCAAACCCTAGAGCATATATAACCGGAGGAAAACCGACCAAAAGGATAGCAAAGGACAGCCCGAGGTCGAGAAGGACCGTCGGGCTCAAGGACAGCCGGTGGTTCATGGTTGTACGAAGATCAGAGGTGAGAGAGAGATGAGGGAGGTGCCGTGGATGAGAGAGAAGGGGATTAGGGTTATGTCCAGCAACGGGAAGGAGTTAGTATATATGTAAAGGAATAAGCGGCTGAGATCAAAGATCCAGAATGGACAGCTCAGATCAAGCCATCACTAAAGGGAATGGGCTTGGGCCGGATCCATGGGTTTGCATCCCATGTGGGCTGCCGAGAAAGAAAATAAGAGCTAGGCCCAACAAGTATTGGCCCATACCTTACAATTTATGTACAGGTCAACTATTCACTATTTGACGAGGAGTAAGTCTCTTATGAGACCGTCTCACGAAATTTTAATGCATTGTGTGAGACGTATCAACCCACAACCCAATTACCCATCACCCAAACCCTACAATTCACATGTTATTTGTGGTAATGGGGCTCCGTCTCATGGAAACTATCCGTGAGACCGTCTCATATGAGTTTTTGTGTTTGAGGAGTTGAAAAAGAAACAAATGGAATATTTTATTGTAGCGTTGCTATCATTTAGATTCTCTAGCCACACATATCTTTTTTGATTGATTTATTATTGTTATTACCTGTAGTAGGTCCAATGTACATATATTATTTGATTGCTTAATATTATTGTATTGTTTTATAAATATTAGACTCGGTATCCATAAAATGAAGTGAAAATAAATATCAAAATATATGTACATACCTTTTAATCTTTGAAAAGCATTCAAGGCTGAATACATCATTTCAATTGTCGTATGCTGGAACTTCATAAGCTCTTACTTATCTCTTCATATACTAGAACATCTCATTTTGTACTCACTTTATTTGTACATAGTTTTTCAATGAAATTTCATATACCAGAACATCTCATTTAATGCTCACTTATTTGTGCGTATTTTTTCAATGAAATGAAGACGTGATTGCTAATAAAATATTGTCATCAATAAAAATATATATATATATATATATTTAAAATAAAAAAATATTTTTTAAAAATATCTATGTATTCAAAATCTCGGATATCTTCATGAGTTTGTTAAACCTATTTTTCTATTGAAATTTATTAGAGTACGTTCTATAAATTACCTATTTTTCTGTTGAAAATCTTTGATATCTTCATGAGTTTGTTAAACCTATTTTTCTGTTGAAATTTATCAAAGTACATGCTATAAATTATAGAGAGTACATGCTATAATTGTTTTTGAATAATAATATATATCCAGATATCTATAATATATATATATATATATATATTTAAAATAAAAAATAGATATTTTTGAAATATCTATCTATTTAAAATCCCCTGATATCTTCATGAGTTTGTTAAACCTATTTTTCTGTTGAAATTTATTAGAGTATGTTAATAATATATATCAAGATATTTGGAATATTCGGATATCTATATGAAGTTAAAACTTGATTGCTTATAAATTAGTGCAATCAATATATATATATATATATATATATATATCAAATAAAGAAATATTTTTTTGAAATATCTATCTATTTAAAATTCCCTGATATGTTCATGATTTTGTTAAAACTATCTTTTTGTTCAAATTTATGAGAGCACGTGCTATAAAAAAAATTTGATTAATAATATATATCCGGATATACAGAAAAATTTGAATATCAATAAATTTGAATTTATAGATATCCAGATACCTATAATAATGTAAATGCCAGGGTGATATTATCATGGAAAGCTTCCGTACAAAAAAAAAAGATTTATTGATATAAGAAAAAACCAAAAAATCAGAAAATAAAAATAAAAATAATTGTCATTAAATATGAAAAACGAAAATAAAAAACAGAAAAAATGTGAAAGATTCAACAGAAAAGTGTCCTCAAATAGAAAAAAAAAATCAATATGAATATTCCCAAGGAAAGCTTACAAAAAAAGATTTATTGATATAAGAAAAATCAAAAAAATCGGTAAAAAAACTGAAAAATAGAAAACAGAAAAAAAATTGAATGATACAACACAAAATTACGCTCTCAAATAAAAAAAATAGCAATATGAATATAATAAAATAAAAAATTGAAAAGAAAAGAAAAACAAAAAAAAAAAGTGGTTTTTTTTAATTTTGGCGGGATTTTTCCATTTTGGGAAATATTTTATGGGTGATTTTGTTATTATATATACTTGTATAAGGCCCGTGCGATGCACGAATTTAATTTTTACAAAATTGTAATGTTATAGTTTCTGAATATTGTCATGATATTTTTTGAAAAATGAATAATTTATGCATTTGAATATAAATAAATAAAAAGCTTATAATGTGATTTATCAAAATATGTGAAAAAAAATATCCTATGATGCACAATTCACTATCTAGTAATAAAATAAATATGATATTTATATATATTTAATCATTCAATTTCCATAGAATCATACTCAATCCTTCAATTTTCATAATCTTCTTCGGTCAATATTTTAAATCCTTCAATTCCAAACATTAATTTTCAACTATCCATCCAATAAAAAATATTTTTCTAGGTAAAATAATAAATAAACATGAACATAAAATGATCTAACTAAAGCAAAATAATAATAATAATAATAATAATAATAATAATAATAATAATAATAATAATAATAATAATAATAAAACTAAAAGAACAAATTACCATAAAACAATATCGATGTCGAAAGTCCTCATATATTCGACAAAGAATTCCAAATCATGACACTGAGGACCTTCTCACAATTCAAGACTCTTATTCAAGTAGGGACATGCAACATGACAAATGTATAATCAACCATGCAGTAGTGGTTACATCATCTCCGACAATCTACGTTCTTGTTAGTGAATAAAAAGTTGAGGATGTTTCTTATTGTATATGAATTTGGTGTTACATGTTATGAACTTAATACGTGCCACATGTTAATTTGTGACGTCATTTAATGCACGTGATATGTGGTGATTGTTTTGAAATATGAGATGTAACATTCAGATGTAATAGAAGATCTCATGTATAAATAGTTTGATACATTAATTAGTTACACATTAATGCATGATTCAATTGTCCCGTCATGATAAGAAATCACATTCACCCAAGCTGTGTCCTTACAAAAGTAGTTGCATTGTCTACTGGTTTCATGGCCCAAATTGCTCCATGATTGAGATCACAATGTTTATGGTTGTTCTTTCTTACAACCTTTGATCAACACTTACGTACATAACAAGTATAATCCTTTTTCTTTTTGTTGCATTTACTATGTATGACACATCAATACTATAAAAGATCAGTAAGTCAAAAGAAGATAAAATAGACAAGATAATTGTATCAACAAATCTTTCAAATGAGTACAATATATATACAAGACATTGAATTTTAGAGTTCATAAAAAAATGAGAGGTCAATGAACACTGAAATACAAGAAAACCAATAGAACACTCTTCCCCTTCCAATGCCATGTTATTAAGTCTAAATTTACAACAAAATCCCTTTTACTCTAAATTTTCAATCATTCAAGTAAAGCAACTTGAAAAGGCAGCAGTGCATTAAATGCTACAATTGATGCAGTATGATTACTCCACATATATACAAATTAAAGAAATGTATTTTTTTCATCTAAAAATAAGCGTTGTTTTACGATTTCATACACAAATTAAACATTCAAGCTGGTAAAAAAATTGGCTACCCTTAGAGCAACCCCAATAGTTTGCACTATTTTAGTGTAAAATTAATAGTGTAAAAATCTACACTAAAGTGGTGCGGAAATAATATTTCATCTCCAACAATTTGCACTAAATTTTATATTAGAAAAGAATATTCCACCATATTTTCTAACATTTGTTATTATTTATTAACATATTTATACACATGGAAATTATTTAATATATTTATATTCTTCATATTTTAATTTAATAAATAAAAAAATCATATAGCTAATTGAATGAACCTCAAAGTAAAATGAAAAAAAAACCATAACATATTATTATTACAAGAGAAATAGAGTTACATATAGTGATAGTTTCTAATTTTTTGAATTAGAATATTCTTCTCACAAATGATCATAACAGTTTATTTTCACATATTTTAATTTATTTAGAAATTTTTTGTAATTGCTTATCATTTTTATCGTATTTTTATTATTCATATTGAGAAATGACAACACGTGTTAATTTAAAATTTTATATTATCATATACGTTGTTTAAATAATTATCACCCGTGTTAATTTAAACTTTATATATTACCTCTCATGTCGAAAAAATTAACACTCATGTTATCTCAAAATTTTATAATACAAAAACTAGCCAAAAAATTATAAAACTATCATTCCAAATATTTAAATTTAAAGAAAAAAAAAAAGAAAAAGGAAATTGGATAGCGTTGAAACAATATGGTGCCACAAGTAGCACCACACTGCATATCTTCAAATTGACGCCAAGAGTAGTCTTGTTAATGGGGAGAGAAAAGAGGCGCCCAACACTAGAATAAAGATTTGCTAGGCATGCTCTTATGTAAATACAATTACCATTATCGGTAAATTTTCAATAACCACATTGTATGTACGTATTTTAATTTGAAAACATTAAATGAGAATAATTTTGATAGAATATCAAGAAATGTTTCTTACTCCCGAAAAATAATTCTATAATAATACTTAATTCGAAACTTTTTTTCAAACGAGACAAATATATACATAATTTTCTGTGTATCATTTAAAGCACCTGAAAAAAGTATTGTTGCTCAAAATTTGGACCAAAAAAAATCCAACTCAACAATAATTTTGCTAATATTTAAAAACCAATCAACCCAAAATATATACACACAAATTATATGTGTATTAGTGTGTGTATATATATATATATATATATGAGTTGGTTTGGTGTGCACCAGGTGTATACGTAATCCGGGTCGATCCGGGTTGACCTGGATCTGCGAATTTTTCTTTGTCTTATTTATTTATTTATTTATGTGTTACTTTTATGTTATATTAGTGTCATCTTTATATACAAATATCTTTATCTTTATGTATTGTAATTTAGGAAAAAAAAAAAAAGAATTTCAGCACAATTTGTACATATATTATTCATGTCATTTTTATATACAAATATCCTTATTTTTATGTAATATATAAATGTGCAACTAATATAACTAAAAGGTATGAGTAATATCACATAAATGTATGTTGATTAAAAAAAACCGCTGAAATTCTTCATTTTTTTTCTAAGTTACAGTATATAAAAGTTATGATATTTGTATATAAAGATCATACTAATATAACATAAAAGTCACACATTTATAACATAAAAATTAACACATAAAATAAATAAATAAATAAAATCACGGATCTGAATCGGGTTGATCTGGACTGTACGGATCTTAGATCCTTGCACCTAGTGCACATGAGTTTTTGCCCATAGAGCTAACTATAACAGCCCATCAATCATCATTAATTCAGTCTAGCTAATTTTTTTCATGCAAGCTTAATTCTTGCAAGGGTTTTGTCCCTAGGAGGATAGAGTGCTTCTTCTTTATTGCAGTGTGTGGGGAAGAATAAAGCAGAATATTTAGAGGTTCAACTCATCACCTCATTATGTTTCTTCTATCTTCAAATTAGATCAGCTGTACTCTTTCCAAGTAAGTTTCACATCTCATTGTATTTCTGTATATATATGTGGTTGTATTTGTTTTCAAATAATATGTATTCATCATGAATGTGATCGATCGTTATATATGCATGTTTGTGTGATTGTTTTTGTAATACAAGAAAATATAGTGATACATCGATCATGCATATATATACTTAATTACATGATGTGCTGTGTGTATATTTTCTTATTCTTGAGGGGGCAACGGTCGCAGCGGATACAAATATTCTCTTGTTTTGTATTTGTGATTTTTCTTTATTATTTCACAAATGTCAAAAGTTTAGACAGTATATAATAATATAAGGTAATTAAAACATGAAAAATAAAAGAGATTAGTTCGAGTTTACTTTAGTGGGTTGTTGGGGCATGATGACGTAAGAATGGATATTGGATATTTGAGGTCTCTTTGGAAATTTTATTAAAAGATTACGTACATATATACTTCCTTAACAATGGAGATTAATTTTATAAGATGTGATTTAATTTATCTTCAATTTCCAAATATTTAAGTCATTTAGGCATTCTAATGACATCTTCAGTTGTGCACAAAAAAATACTGCAACTTTTACATTATTTTAATATAAAAATCGTCGCTCATCTCCAACAATCTGTATTATGTTTTTGCACTAAACGTAGTATTTCATATGATTATTATTGTTTTGATTTTTTATTTGTCATATATTAACAAAGATGATATACATCCGTCATATATATCATTTTTTATGGGATGAATTATATCTACGATATATATTATTTTTTAGGACACGTAATATTAATACAAGTAGATCATTTTTTCAATAAAATATTCGAATGTATGATACAACATACAATTTATAGATGTTGATATACACAACTCATGGAAATGAATATCAGTCGATATCTATCAGTATCCATAACTTATCGATATCTATCAGTTGAGTTGAGATATTTAAATATTGCATGTAATTTTATTAATATTTATGATTTGTGTAGTATTTAAAATTTTATGATACATTTAAATAATTATAATTATTATTCAAATAATACATGATATTATTTAATATTTTAATTACATATAATTAAAGTACCTTAAATAATAATATCTGATATATTAATTGTGAAATATGATAACAATCAAGATTTAGAGAAGACAAAAAAAAGAATGAAAAAGAAAAGAAAGTGAATAAATTTTTTTTAAAAAAAAAATTGATATGTTAATTGTGAAATATAATAACAATCAAGATTTAAAGAAGAAAAGAAAAAAAGAATGAAAAAGAAAATAAAGTGAATAAAAAATTTTAAAAAAAGATTTAACGTGAGAGTTAACGCGTTAAATCCAATGCAAAGTTGGCGGTTAAAAATATTTACTGTAAAGATTTAAAGTATTGTTGGAGGAAGTAAATTTTAAAATTTTAAGAATCCAACACACTACTGAAGATGCCCTAAGCCACGATATTCACAAAGCACATTTGAATCAAGTTTGATAAAGTTAAATAATATATCTTTCTAGTATTTCAGCTTGTTTATTTCTTTTTTTTTTTCTTTTGATATATTTTTAATTAATTAATGTCATAAATTTTACACTTTGAAAATGATGTCATTGCTGACATTATAACAAAAGCTTATTTATTATTTTTCAAAAATATATATACACACATTCAATTCAAGATAACTAGAATTAAAAATACATATAAGGGGTGTTTTGGAAAACTTTTGACAGCTTTTCATCACTTATTTAAGTTTTATGAATCAGTTTTTAGTGTTTTAATTCTCTTCTAGTAAATTATAAAATCTACTAGAATCTATAATCCAGAAGCCGGCGAAGTTGCTTTTGACAGCTTCTCAATTATTGCTATTAGCTTTTAAAATTATTTTGCAAACACAATCTACTTTTGCTAGTAAGTGATTTCTCCATAATCACTAAATTTAATCATTTTTTCAACCATACAATTTTTTACAAACACCCCATAATGACGAAGAAGATGGAAGAGTACAAATGAAGAAAAAAGAAAAAGTGGAATATTTTATTTTGTTTGGTTGTCATGAGATTAATTATTGAACGGCTACCATCATGGAGTTTGACCCCCATTTCACTTATGACAAACACATTTTTCAATGATTTAACGATATATATATATATATATATATATATATATATATATAGACACGATTGTATCATAATTTACAAAATGTACTACATATTATGTGCGTATAGTGAAATTAGTTATGACCAATTATGCACAAAGTTTATATTAGTTAGTATAATAAAATACAAAACGATATTATGCATAGTAAAAATTGTTGCACAATACATATGTATAAGTATATTTTGTATACTGAGGCATAAAATTGCGGAAATAAAAAAATCCCTTTATATTAAGTTTTCCAAATCTATACTATGAACCACTTCCTCATTACATGAATATTATTATCGTTTATGCGTCAACTTGCGTTTCTTAAGCATTCTTTTATCTCATTATCTTTGTTTGATTTGGTAATCAAATTTTCAATTTCAAAGGGTATGTTTGGAAGGAAATTAGGGGATTGGAAAATTCGCGACTGAAAATCTTGATTTTAAAATAAATGTGAATAATAAAAATGTATGTTTGTTTGAGTATTTGTAGTATAGGATAAGATTATGTTATAGTTAAGGATGAAAATATCGCGAAATATCACGGATATATCGCAAGTTATCGCTATTGGTTCAGTGTAGTATAAAATTGGATGAAAATCGGGAAATATCGCGGATATATTGCAAATTATCGCATATATAGCAAATTTCGCGATTTTGATTCAAAAAAATTAAAACATGTGATTTTTTTACTTTGTCATCTATATTTTGTTTGATATAAGAGAGAATATATTCTCTGATGATAAAAATTTATATATATATATATGTCTTGTCTTGGTATCTTTGAATTTAGGAAATATAAGAAAGTTGACAACACACGTCATTGGGTAATTGAAAATCTGAAAAAAAAATTGTTTGATAATTGAAAACATGACTTTTATATATCAAGGCATAAAATATAGAATTAAAATATAATTCAAAACATGCATCTTAGCATATATAAATTTAACCAACATCTTATAAAATTGAAAATATATTTGGTACTACACAAATATAACATTAGCTAGAGACTACAATTTGGGGCTTACTAATTTTAATTAAATTTTATAAATTGTGGCTTAATTACTTCCAATTAAGTCTTACATTGAAGCTACAATTGAAAACATGACTTTTATATAATAAGACTTAAAACATTGAATTAAAATATAATAGGAAACATTTTTAAAATATACAGTATTTGGGTAATTTGCAACCACTCATAGACATTGCACAAATATAACACTAGTTAGGGACTATAATTTGGGCTTACTTTGAATTAAATTTTATAAATTGTGATGAGTTGGTATCAGTACTGTCTGGACAAAGATGGCATTCCATCTACTATATTTGAACCTCATAGGTCATCTTTTTGGTTCTAGTGTATTGTATCATGTAATTTTAGTAATTTTGTATTGTATTTTGTAATATATTGTCAGTTTTTTACTATTCAGTACAGTATTTATAAAGTTTATTATCTATATGTTAGTTTTAAATATATTATTTTATTGTGATTTTGGGTGGAATATATGTGTAATGATGTGTTAAAATAATCCCTAAAATTTCATATTAAATTTCCAAAAATTTAATAAGATATCCGTCACTTTTTCAAAAATTTTGCGATATCGATATGCGATATCGATATATCCATCGATATATCCGTAAAATTAAGGTTACGATATCACTTGCGATATCGATATTTTCATCCTTGGTTATAGTTAAATGTCAAATCAATTCTAAAAATGTTGGCTGGCATAATAGTTTATTTAAATGGTAGATTGATTTGATATTTATTTGTAAAAGAAAATGTATCTAATAATGATTTTGTTTAAATTTTATGATCGTGACACGTATTCTCTCTCTCATACAAAGCCCAAAAGGAAAATACACGTTTAAATTGCAAACTCTTGTGTAACCAATCATTATTAATCCAAGAAAAACAGGTTAAACATCTATTTTCTTGAAGAGCAAAGAGAAGGTGATCAAATCACAGAAAACTTGGTGAGTAACAGAGAAGAAGAAGAAGAAAAAGAGGAAGAGAGTTCATCAATAAAGGGGAAGGTATGGAATGAGAGCAAGAAGATATGGGTGGTGGCAGGGCCGGCTATGTTCACCCGGTTCACAACGTTCGGAACCGGTGTGATCAGCCAAGCCTTCATCGGCCACATTGGCTCCACTCAGCTAGCCGCCTTTGCTATCGTCTTCACCCTCTTCTTGAGGTTCGCTCAAGGCATTCTGGTAATTAATATTAATTACCACTCCTCTTTTCACAACGTATTTAAACTCGTCTTGTCTACAACAGATGATCCGTTTAACTTCAATTTTAATAGGGAGAAATGTATAACTATAGAAGTGCCACAAAACTGATTTTTTTTTTTTTTCTGAAGTAGTAAAATTAGTCACTTTTTATTTTAATTATCTTGTTTTTTATTCTGAAAGCCTTTAATTTAATTGGAATTTCACATAGTACGTACAACGAATTTAAATGACATGAGAATCCTTAAGTGATATAAACTTGATATGGTGCAACATATTTAAATGATAACTTGTAATTGTATGTTGGGAAAATTGCGATTTTTGTCTTCTAATCTAGGCCACCAATTTTACGCATTCCAATTTTGATACTTTAATTATAACTTTTTTTTTTTTTTACACTTTCATCCGATTATGCTCGAAATATTGATTTTTGTATACGTGGATGACTAAATTGTCGATAGGGATTTTTCAATTTCGATGTTCACATAGAAAATAGACATTTCAAGTCAAATCAGATCAAAATTAAAAAAAAAAAAAAAATGGTTACAGCGTGGGAAGCAAAATTCGAAAATATAAAATTGGTAGTAAAATTGGATAAAACCTAAGTTAAAAATGAAAATTAAGATTTTCTCTTGTAATTTCATACCAAATTGTCAATAATTTGTCTTGTGGAGGGTAATGTCAAGTTGGTATCATCTTGAATGGACTATATATATCATCTAGTTAAATATTTGTAGCATGTCATATTCTAACTAATTTTGGAACATCTATATAAATTGCGATAATTAAAATGAAAGTATTAGTTTCAATGTCAATGTATATATGCAGTTAGGCATGGCAAATGGACTGGAAACCTTATGTGGACAAGCTTATGGTGCAAGACAATACCACATGCTGGGGATATATCTCCAACGTGCATGGCTCATTTCACTCATAGCCTCCACCCTTATCCTTCCTCTCTTCATCTTCACGGCGCCGATTCTAAAGGCAATAGGCCAAGATTATGAGCTGGCGGAGATGGCGGGAACGATGGCCCTGTGGCTCATTCCAGTCATGTATTCATTCATTCTCTCTTACACTTGCCAGATGTACTTGCAAGCTCAGAGCAAGAACATGATCATAGCTTACTTGGCTGCAATTTCTTTGACATTGCACGTGATTCTGTCGTGGCTTCTAACAATGAAGTTCAAGTTTGGGGTTTCTGGTGCCATGATCTCTACTGTTTTAGCCTTCTGGCTTCCTAACATCGGCCAAGTGATGTTCGTCACGTGTGGAGGTTGTCCGCAGACATGGAGAGGCTTTTCGGCCTTGGCTTTTGTGGATCTCTGGCCTATTTTTAAGCTTTCTTTGTCTGCTGGAGCTATGCTATGGTAATGTTTTATTATTGATAACTGTATGGATTTATACAATTGTTCAGTTTCTTTTTTTTTTTTTTTTTTTTTGTTTAATATTTTTTTGATGTGTTTTTGGGGGTGGTTTGGCAGCCTTGAAGTATGGTACTACCCAGTATTGATACTTCTTACAGGGAGTATGAAAGATGCAGAGGTGGCAATAGATGCTCTGTCTATATGGTGCTTTATTCTCTTTTTACCTTGTACTGATTTTCTCTTCAAAATGTGAGTTATTATATATATAGACTAAAATGGGATTTTTTTTGTTAGCATCAACATTAATGGTTGGGAAATGATGATCTCCCTTGGTTTTATGGCAGCAGCAAGGTACTTACTAAGTATAGTTTATCATATTCAATAATTGTTAAAAAAATTCTGAAATATGATTGTTTTGAACTTTGCAAACTTTTTTTTTTTTTTTTTTTTAATTCGTGTGTGTCCCAAAGTCCACAAGTTTTTCAATTTGCAACTTAAATTTGTTTTTTTTATCATTTTTCATTCAAAATCAAATTTGATGTTTCGATTTCTTTTAACCAAAATGCATTAAACATACATCAAATCAAACATTTTCCCTCTTAAACAAAAAACGAAAACAATAAATCATTTTCATTCCATCCAAGCCTAATTTGAGCAAAAACCAAATAAAAATTTTGTTTTTGACCCAAAAAATGATTAAAAAATGGGCTTAAATTGCAAAGTGAAAAACATGTGATCTTTAGACCGTAATGGAAGAAAAATTAAAGTTTAGGTTGCAAAGTTAAAAATGATCAATATCAGGTTTGTTTTTTGATTATCAACTTCACAGATTGAGATAAATTTTCCTTCAACATCTGTGTAGTGTTCGAATAGCAAACAAGCTGGGTGGTGGGAATGCAAAAGCAGCAAAGTTTTCAATTGCCACAATCGCGACAACATCATTCGCAATAGGATTCGTGTTGTTTGTGTTCTTCCTGTTGTTTCAAGGCCGTGTTGCCTATCTATTTACCGAAAACGAGGATGTGGTTTCATGGGTGGATCGCATGTCCCCTCTTTTAGCATTCTCTATACTCTTGAATAGTCTTCAACCAGTTCTTTCCGGTAACTTAACTAATCACACACATTGTGTTTTTCGCCTTTCTCAACAATGAAACCAAACCTGAGTGTTTCACAGGTGTTGCAATCGGATCCGGATGGCAGAGCATTGTTGCATTTGTTAATGTTGGATCCTATTACTTGATAGGAGTACCGATTGGAATTGTGCTTGGTTATATCCTCAATTTGCAAGTTGAAGTGAGTTGAGAGCTTCACATTATGATTGAGTATATCTTGCTAATGATGTTCTAATCACAGAGTATATATGTTGTAGGGTTTGTGGATCGGAATGCTAATAGGCGTGCTCGTTCAAACGATCGTGCTTGTAACCATTACTAGCACAACAGATTGGGAGCAGCAGGTAGAGTACTATATATACTAGTTTGCAGCTTTGGTTTAGTTTATAAAGTGATGCTTTCTGTTGAAGTTTGATATTAACCCTTGTTGTTGTTTTCGAGTTGAAGGTATCGATTGCTCAACGACGAGTAAACAGATGGTTTGTCAAGGATGAATCTCATTCAACTCATCATCCAAAGGAACAACCTTAATTAATTAATTAATTGTTGGTTTTATTGACATTTTAATATTGGCAAAAACTTATATATTCCGGGGTATATTGTACCCCAAATGTATTAGTTGTATATTCATAAATTATTAGTGGTGTATTTCTGAAAATATTAGTTGTATAGTTATAAGGTATTGCTTGTATAATTGAAATATATGTTTTCATTGTACTTGTATATTAATTGTTTACTCATAAGATATTACGTGTGCGACTGAAATATATGTTTTAGTGTAACATATTAGTTGTATATTCATATATAAGTTATTAGTTAATTATCATAAGGTATTTACTTGTATAATTGAAATATATATTTTAGTGAAAGATATCATTTAAGTATTACTTGTACATTACTTGTACATTGTAAATATATTAATCATATCATCATTTAAAGACATTAGAATTGAGGATGGATACACCATGCTCGGGGGTCACACTCACACTAGCCCTTGTCTTTAATGTTGGATGACCAGTTGGTGATTATTCAATTACATGTATCAGACCATGCAATAAGGTATATATCTCTTTGGGTTTTAAGTATATGTATAATCAACCCTTTGGATTATGATAATTCTCTGAATCACCTTGGAAAAACCGATTACTAGTGTCCCATGTACTTTCATATTCAATTATTTTTACCCCTGCAAATTTTTTTTGTTCATTTGACTTTTTACTATGACTTTTAATTTAGAGGGGTAAAAAACTAGAAAAATGAAAGTATGGGTGACATAAGATTATAATAACAAGTACGGGCAATATATACACGGACACCAAGCAAAAAAATGGAAGTTTTGGTGTTGGTCTAACTCGACTTGGTCTATTTAGTAAATGAATCAGGCCAAAAACATAGTGTTGTCTATTTCGACTTGACCTATTTACTAAATGAGTTTGGTCAATAACCTTTGGTAAATTTTTTATGAGAATAGCCAAGGTCCACATCTAAATAAATAAAATAAAAAATAAAAGCAACCTAACAAGTGAATTGTTCCTTTTTCATATTTTTTAATGTACATAGGTTTTAAGTTGGGCTCATCCACAAAATAAGCCAAGATTTAGGCCAAAAATAGGTCTATCACATATAATAAGTTATTCTTACGTCTAATATTTACAATTCAAACCTAAACCAATCACAAGAAAACATAATCTAACCTGACTTATAGGCCACTTTAAATAAACTAATGTGTGTTAAGTATTGAAAATAAATAACCCCAAATCAAATACAAGATTTCATGACTGACAACCACAGAACAACTGATATTTTAATAATGACAAATAACAAAAGCATTTCCAAACAGAAAGCCTTCCATAGGATTAAAAAAAAAACTAATAATAACAAATAAGAGATGTAATAAAGTTGGAACCTTTAAGAGAGAAGTTAGAAGGAGATGAAAAATCAACGGTTGGTTCTAGCACAATGGGTGATTCTGGTGCAACCTCGAGAGTAAGGATTAGCCTTCTGATGTGAGCGACAGTTGTAGTATGAGTTCCCTCTCACATTGCATGGCACATTGTTCCTCTGCAGCGCACCATAGCTTATGTGTCTTGATTGTGTTAATATTCGTCTGCTTATCTCTGATTCCATCATCTCTTCTCCGTCTCCTGTAACAAACATCATACCATCATCATGTTCTAATCGCATATACAATGACGATGATGATGTTGGATCAACCCAGATGCATGTTGTCAAGCAGATTAGTATCCATACAAGATGGACGACGTTCATGGATGAAAATTGATGGGACTGGGTAGTAAGGGCTTTAGAGAGGAAGAGTGAGAGAGAAGGAGAGGATGAAGAATGTGAAACTTAGAGAGCGGAATTTAAGTAAGACCCGGTTCTTGCTGCTTGGTTTGTTAGTATTTTTGAAATGTGATCAAATAATAAGTTGAATATTCATTGTTTTTAGCCAACTTCTTTGCATTTCCGTTTGGATAGTTGATTTCATATTTAAATTTCTGGCTAAGGAAATTAAGGGGATAATATTAAACTTTATTTTTTGAATTTTTGAGACACTAGTTTTAGATCAGCGTGTGTTGTACGTGGATATCAATTTCGTGTGTTGTACGTGGAGAATGTATTTCCTAATTATAATAGGATTTTATAGGGTAAACAAAAATTATTTTTGATTACCATATTCTCCAAATTATTATTACTTACTCAATACGTATTACATTTTTATATTAGTTTCTTAAAAATATTTATTTTGAAAACTCTCATGTTATGATACACGGGATTATATTAGTTTTTTAAAAATATTTATTTTGAAAACTCTCATGATACACGGGATTTATACTCATTAGAAATATTGAGATTATATCTTCTATATCAATGCACATACCTATGATATTAGAAATGTTAAAAATGTATCAAAATTATATCCTCCATATCAAAATGTTAAAAATATATCAAAATTATATCCTACATATCAATGCACATGATTATGGATATTAGAAATGTAGAAATATTGATTATATTAGTTTCTTAAAAATGTCAATGCACATGACTATGGATATTAGAAATGTAGAAATATTGATTATATTAGTTTCTTAAAAATATTTATTTTGAAAACTCTCATGTATGATACAAGGATTTATACTAGTTAGAAATATTGAGATTATATATTCTTTATCGATGCACACCTATGGATATTAAAATGTTAAAAATATATCAAAATTATATCCTCCATATCAATGCACATACTTATGGATATTAGAAATGTTAAAAATATATCAAGATTATATCCTACATATCAATGCACATGACTATGGATATTAGAAATGTAGAAATATTGAAAATATATCAGTATTTCATATTTGAATTTCTGGCCAAGGAAATTAAGGGGATAATATTAGACTTTATTTTTTGAATTTTTGAAACAATAGTTTTAAGGGGATAATATTAAAATCAGACCCCCTGTACCAATCCATATACCACGCGTGTACCACATCCCAAAACACCTTCATACAATTTAATCTCACTTTTATTTTGATGATGAGTTTTTATGGCCCATGACTTCAATTTTTGAGATGGGGAGGAAAGAATTGCATTTGTTCATTTCTCGAACATTGCCCTTCACAACAACATGTTGTACAAACGAGTGATTTTTTATGATACTATCGGGTTTGTGGCCGAGCCTCTCAGTTACATGGCGCTTGATACTACCAGGTTTGTGACCGAGCCTCTCAGTTACATGGTGCTTTATCTGATTAAGACCGATCCTCTCAGTTACATGGCGCTCGACGACTCAAGAGGCTCTACAGCGCTTGACGACTCAAGTGGCTCTACATAGATTTATCTGTTTTCTTAATCGGATACTGAGGCTCTACATAAATTTATCTGTTTTCTTAATCAGATACTGCAAGACATGCAATATCGTAAACAGATAAGTTAATTTTTTTCTCAATTTATTTCTTTTTTATTAATTTGTATTTAATATTCTCACTTAGTTTTATTTTATTTGTTTAGGGCGGGATGATGATGGGTTTTTGAGGGCCTACTGCCTCTCTCAAAGTTAAAATATCATTATCGACAAAAATATAGAATAATTGAAATTGATATTTGATATAGTTTATCAATTTTGCTTTCAAGTATTTTCAAATAGTTGAAATTGATAATTTATGTAGTCAACAATTTTAAAATATCAATTTTTCTTTTTCGAATAGTTGAAATTGATATCTAATATAGTCAACATTTAAAAATATTGTGTCGATCATTTTATGAATAAAAACCAAATAGTTGAAATATTGATATATATGAAAAATTAAACTATCATTATCTACAAAACTATAGAATAATTCAAATTGATATCTAATATAATCTATCAATTTTGTTTTCAAGTATTATGTCGATGATTTGATGAATAAAAATCGAATAGTTGAAATGTAATATGTATCAAAAATTAAAATATTATAATCAATAGACATATCGAATTGTTGAAATTTGATATCTAATATAAAGATATTAGAAATATTAAAAATAGATCAAGATTGTATCCTCCATATCAATGCGCATGACTATGGATATTAGAAATGTAGAAAGATTGAAAATATATCATTATATTTTAAATCAATAACTCTGGACATAATTAGGACATGGACAACCATTCAAATATGGATATTAGAAACGTAGAAAGGTTGAAAATATATCATTATATTTTAAATCAATAACTATGGATATAATTAGGACATGGACAACAATTTTAATCAATAACTATGGATATATATATATATATATATATATATATAGGGCATCAACAACAATAAGTGTAATTAACATTCATTTTTAAAAATATACATCCATATAAATTTTAAAATTAATAATATGGATCTCATGATACATCAACTTATATATATATATATATATATATATATATATATATATATATATATATTATCAATTAATAACATATATATATATATATATTAACAATTTAAAATAACTAAATTATTATAAATATAATTTAGAATATTAAAAAAAAAACAAATTTTATTTATTAACACACCATTTGGATAATTTATGACAAATGCATATGTGAATATTCAATGTCGATATGAGAATATTTTTTAATGATATGAAAATTTCATACCTCAAAATATAATTGATTTTTTTTTTATAATTATTAATGTTTTAATATGTTATTATATCCTTTATATTTCATATGTAATGCTAAATTGATATTATAAAGAGGATAATATATTATTCTAAAACATTCGTAGTATATTAAATAATAGTAATATTTATTTGATATTTTGTACTCCCCAATTATATTTTATCAGATCTTATTTCGATATTGATAAGTATCCAGAATATGAAGGATATATCGGATATCATATTGTAAATATTGAATTCATATTATATTAACACATTTATAATATATTTTCTTAGAAATCAATAAACACAAAATATATAGATGTAGGGAGAGGAGGATGTTATATTTGTATTTTTCAATTCGCAATAATATCTATTGAGCATTATTGCTGACGCATGAGCACCTACAAGAATATCTGCCAAATTCACAGAACACATTTTCTTGAAATTTTGATTTTTTATAATGAAAATTTTCAATCCAAATTCTATAAAATTTTAATTATTAAATTATTATTACAAATCCTATAATTCATTATGTTGGTTTCAAGTGGTCAGAGGTTCAAGGGGTGAATGAACCTTTATCGATTTGAATCAAGTGGTCAGAAGTTCAAAGGGGGTGAATGAACTTTTATCGATTTTGAGTTTTAAAATTTTTCTATGAACAGATTCCTGTTTCTACAGAGAAAGCAGTAACCTGACCCGCCTTAGAAACCTGGCAGAATGCTATTCAGGTTTCTGACTCGATATCACAGTATGCAGCGGAATAAGTAAAGATAGAGTTTCTTTATGAAAACCAGTTTTTTTTTCAAAATATGATTTTAACACAAATCTTTGACCAGAATTCTTATGATAAATGCAAAAAGATAGATATGCAAAATATGATTTTAATACAAATCTTTGACCAGAATGCTTATGATAAATGCAAAAAGATAGATATGCAACAAGTAAGATGAGCCGTAAACACTTATGGCTTATAGGCTTATAGTGGTTCGAATTTGGTGTAATCCTTCTACGTCCACTCTACTCCTTCTCAGAGGAGGAACTTCGTTATGATCAGTTTGATTTACAAGACATAGTTTTACAAACCTCTTCCAAACAAGTTAAACCTACTAGAATCTAAGATCCTTAGGTCAAATCTCACACAAGGTACACAATCCCACACAAGGAAAACAACCTACACAAGACTAACAAACTTAGCAAGGATCAAATCCTATCAACTAAGTACACCTAACAAAAACAACCTAACACACAGCAAAACAACCTACACAAGACTAACAAACTTAGCAAGGATCAAATCCTATCAACTAAGTACACCTAACAAAAACAACCTAACACACAGCAAATGGTTAAAAGTATATAAAGGTTTTTTCAACTGGTGCAGCTCGAAGACAGCCTTGAATAAGAAAGCTCGAATGCTTGGCTTGACTGCTCTGAAGGTTGAGTGACTGAACTTGAAGGCTTGAAAATAGCTTGAAAGAATGATAGCTTAGAGATATAAAATGCTCAGTTGTTCAGTAGTCTTCTTATTCCTCTTTACCTTCTATTTATAGCTTTTGGAAAATGCCCGTTGAAGAAAGACATGGTCCATGTTGCAATTCAAATTGATCTTCAAATCTTTGCATTTAATGCGTCGTGGAAGATAGGGCTTCAAAGCATGTCCTACTTTGATCCGTATTAATAGCGTCATACTCTAGCTACAGTACTTTGCAGAGCCGCTGTCCATGTGGCAACACCTCATTGGCTCATCACAAACTTCTATCTATTGGTAACTTTGACAGGAACCAAATCTCGTACTGTATCCAGTATATTCTTCATACTGCATTGAATAAGTTAGAAAAGACTTGTTGTCTGCTGTTCTGATTGCAGTAATCATTTTCTGTTATGCGCCAGAAACCTGCAGTCAGCTTCCTGACTTGCTTATCCTTTTTGATCTGCTTCCTGATTCTGAACCTTTCTGATCTGATTCAGAACAGGTTCCAGAATTCTGTTGTCAGCTTCCTGATTCTGAACAGCTTCCTATTCCGGAATCCTGTTGTCAGCTTCCTGATCCAGCATCCTGATTCTGACTTCAACTACAGCTTACTGATTTCTAATGCTGAAAATCAGTCTTCAAAATCTCTTTAAGTCCAAAATCCTACTAACATCAGTTTCCTCTATCTTTCTGATATAGACATCTTCTCAAAACTCAACTTCGAAAGATAAGATAAGCATACAAAACTCCACCTAGATACTCTAAAAGATCATCTCATATTACATTGTCTCATCAAAACGTAGTCAGAAATATCCCAACACATTATTTATCATAATATTCTATTCACAGATATTTATATTACATGAATGGTATAATATTCCAATGTTCTACGGCATACCATCAAATAATTTTTACCCTTTATTCTTATGTTCTAATTCATCGAATGTATAATATGATTTGATTTGGGAACGAGAGTTTAATTTAGAGATTTCCTTACTTAAGGTGAGTGATTACTTGCCGTTAACTAAGCCTATGGGTACATGAATTTTTTTTTTAATGTGAAGAATAGTGCACACTGGAGATGAGTATCAGTTTTTACATGAAAATAGTGAAAAAATTACAGTATTTTTTGTGCAAGCTAGTAGAGCCGGCAATTTGAACCGGACTCATAAATATCTTGTATTAAAAATGAAGGTGACAAACCACATATTTATAGGTAAAAGATACATTGTATCATTTAATACACATTATGATATCATAATAGGAGTGATAGTGGATGAATGTAACTCTTGAAAAATGGAGAGCCAGAGAACATCCATATAATATAATTATTTCATAATAATAGAGGTTACTTTATTGTTTAAAAACATTAAGATCTCATAACAACTGATTTGAAATAAAATTAGATTTATATTTATTTTTTTCCAAACAATTTTATAGAGTTTATAAACTCGTAATATATTTCACGGTGTCAGAGTTTTTAAATTCAATCAATCACCTTTAAAAAAATTCAAAAAATTCTAGTCATTCATATGTATAAAATGAATAATGAAGTATACAGTTGTTTTTAATTTAGTACATGTCTCATTGAATTATAGTTTGTGCATCACACAGAGTCACAGTCAATGCACTAGCTAGTTAAGGGATAATATTAGACTTTAATTTTGAATTTTTAGAGTCAACCTGCTATTTAATAATATGAACTTTCGAAAGGATATCTAAGAAGGCAATCAATGAGATACTGTTAGACTTTAAGTTTTGGGTTTTTTTTTTTTTGATATCTAAGAATGCAATCAATGGGATATTGTTAGACTTTAAGTTTGGTTTTTATTTTTCCCATATAAAACTATCTCACAAATCTCTTTATGTGAGATGGAGTTTCATATATATCAGTTAAGATCTACTCAACACGGATCAACTCAGTCACTATCGGAACAAATTAGTCAACAGATCAACACAGTAACAAAAGTATTAATAATAATACATGTATTACTAATATTTTTATGAATTTGCATACTAATATGTTGAACATGTTCGTTGATGTTGACCCGTATTGACCGGACTTTGAATGATTTATATGGAATTTCGTTTCACAAAAGTTTTTTATTTATTTAAAAGTTATGAATTTTTTTCTGACATTAATATAACTATTTAATTCCACTTAATGTTTTATGCTATAAAATGTTTTAATTAAGAAGTTATGTTTTGGAGAAGTAGAGTGATTTCCGTGTTAAAAAAATTGAATTCAAGCCCAATGAAATGAATATTTTTTAATCACATAAAATCTTCTATTCCACATTATATTACATCTCCTTTTAATCATCATATGACATATATATCAAATGCATTACTAGTTAGTACATGATGTGTATTAGGTCATAGGTTAACGAAATATGAGATGAAATAATTATATGCAATAGAAATTTTAACTCATAGCAGAGCATCACATATTGTCTTTAAGCTTTTAATGATTAAAAAAAGTTGAGTATAAATAAAGGGTAAAATGCACCGATATCCCTTTTTGTTTAAAAAATTTCACGTTGATTCCCTCACTTTTATTAGAACTGCAATGTTTACAGGTATGATAACAATAAGTCAGTATGTAATCTCAAAATCATTAAAGATAACGAATATGAGATCCATACGCCGTGAATTCATCCACCTCAACTTGGATTTCCAAGGAGAGAATATTTTGTGCGAAATACATGGTGACTAAAGAACTATATGTTGGCTTGGATGAGCGGACATTATTTATTTAGTAATTTTTTAAATTATTTGGTGTTATGATATCTATATTTCAAAAGATTAGAGAAATATAGAAAGATTTTTTTTAAAAAAATGAACCAATGGTTCATTTTAAAACTGAATCTGGCCCTCGTTATACAAAAGGGTACAATAGAAAATTTATAGAAATAATATTAACAGTGTTAATATTAACGGTGAGTAGGGTGACATGATCGAATGTATATATGATGGAAAGGAAGAATGTGATAACTTTATTTAATCACACGTGAAAACATTATTATTTTGATAATTTTTCTTATTCTGATAATAGAGTGGGATTGACACAAAATTTTCAAAATGTGTTTGATGCATTTTACCATATGAATAAACCTTGATCAATAACTTGATAGTTTATATATTTTTATAGTTGAACTTGAGATATGCAAATAGTAAACCAGGAAAAAATAAATGTGTGGGAATTGATTTATTTATGTAAACTGAAGCACACATTATGTTTTAGTTGATTTGTTTATTTCAATAAATCTCAAGTATCAAACATGATCCATATAGTTACCATTAACATTACTAACTTTGAATTATTAACTCTGCTTCTTGCTCCAATGGGGTGGAGTTAATTGTAAGAATTTTATTATTATTATATAATTTTATTATTGTTATTATTATTATCTCTCCGAGTACAAAATCATTGTTAAACTATACAACTTGTTTCAAACTGAGTAGTAAACAATAACTTCAAACAAAATAGTTACCAACATTTTTGTGTCAAATTTGGTACTCAACTAATATAATTGTGTCAAGTTAGGTACTAAATAGTAGTAAAAATGAGAATTAAAATTTACAATTTCGTACCATCACAAGTTCATCTCAAAGTTTAGTATCTATACATCTATTACCTATATAAAAGTATGGATATTTCTTACAAAACACAAAAATATAAAACACACGTGATGTAAAACTAGTATAAATTAAACAAACTGATACTTACCATAAACTAAATTGATTGTCAAGTGAAACCAAATTAACAAAGTTTGAGACATAAACACAAAAATATAAGTTTGAGAGCCAATATTCATACACACACACACAAATATTTAGTAGCCAACTACAATAAAAAATATAAGTTTAAACCTATTGACAGTGCTATATACAAAGTCATATTACTTTCACAGATTATTATTATTATTATTCCATCTGCTAACTAGATTCAGTCAGATGGCTGTAAGATTATTACACATCTGAAAAATATTAAGGTGGTGAAGTTGCAGATAAAGGGATTATGTGATGATCAGTTTTAACACAAGCATTCTCAAAGCAATCAACTGGCTTTAGAGTATCACACTCTTTCTTACTTCTCTGAAATGGCTTTTCAAGCAGACAGTTTTCACGATCATCGAACATGATCCGTTTCGAAGTTAGATTACTACAGATCCCTTGTTCCTCGCAGAAGAAGTTGTAAGAATACGTGAGATTTGCCAAATTTGGCAAAACACAAATCCCTTCAGGCACAATCCCACTGATGTTGTTATGTGCAACGTTGAGCAGCTCAAGATGAGCCAATCCTGCTAGGCTATACGGTAAGGGCCCGACTATCTGATTATAGCTCACGTCGAGCACTCTCAGCTTGTAAAGAAACCCTACCTCGACAGGCAAGCAGCCAGAAATGCTGGTGTTGATGAGCAGTAGCTCTTCAAGAGTGTTTGCGAAGTTGGCTATGGATGGTGGGAGGCATCCTCCAAACCTGTTGTTGGCGAAAACGACAACAGAAGCAGTGGTTGAGCCAAGATTCTGTGGTATAACCGATGTGAATCGATTGTTGTTAACAAAGATTGCATCCAGGTTCTTATTGAAGAGCTGTGGGGGCAACTGCCCTTCAAACTCGTTGTAACGAATGTCTAAGTAATGGAGGGAAGGAAGAGAGATTATCACGGATGGGAAAGGGCCCACGAATCGGTTGTTGCTGAGATCAAGCTCGAAAAGAAGAGAGAGGTTTGATAGGGTTTGAGGAAGGATTCCACAGAAACGGTTGCTGTTCAAATGAAGCACAGCTAGATCCGTAAGAAGGCCTAGTTCATCTGGGAGGAACCCTGCTATGTCTCCATGGTTGAGATCAATGCCCGCAACGACACTTATGCTCGTGTCGTTGGGGTATGGCCCACAGTACACACCGTGGTAGCTGCATACGTTGGGCCCGTGCCAGTTAGAAGTGAAGTTGAAAGGGTCTGAGTAAATTACGCGCTTCCAAGCTTGGAGCGCGACGTAGGCTCGTTGGAGCCTATGGGATGTGGCATTCTTGGAAGATATTTGGTGGCCATGGATGAGTAGCAAGAGGGGTATTAGAATTAGGGTTAGAGAGTATGATGAGGCCATTTGGATGGACTAATTCAAGAAAGTGTTTTTTTGATGATATGTTATAAGCATTGGTAGTAGATGGAGGGCTTAGAAGTACTAGTTACAACTACCAATTACAATGACATTTTACCATTATTAATGAGAAATGGCAGCCAATATGATTATGGTTTTACCATTTTCGTGTCTGAAAGTGAAATGAAACATGAGATGAAATAAAGGATACGAATGTTGGTAGTTGTGAATGAGTGTGTTGTGGAATTGAAATGAGGATAGTTTGAAAGAAAATGACTGCTCTCACTTTCAAGTAGTTTTCTCAGCAGCTTGATGTTGAATGTGAGAAGGGAAATTTTCACCTTTTCTTGAATTTGAAGGTATGGAAAACTCTATCAGAATTTGTTTAGGTAACATTCTATAATGGGAGGGTAAATTTTGACTAGTCTTTCACCTTTTGATATGGATTGACTTGGACATGATTTTTTATTGGCAAATTATATTGTATTTTTTGGCTGCGTGCATATTTTATGAATAAGATATAATATTTTTTAAGATCCTCATTTTAATTCCTCAGACCTAAAAATCCTCTAATTTGATTGGTGCTTGGTCTCATATTTTAATGTATTTTATTCATATCGCAATATATTTATAGGGTTAATTTCAATTTTGATCTACATACTATTGTTTGACAACCAAATATCTGTTTTTCAATTTTGGTTATCTATGTTTTCATTCATTTTTACCAATTTCAGTCTAATTTTGATAAAATTTATGAAAATCACTACATGGCTGCCATGCCAGAATTTGCAGCAGTCACGACAACGATTTTAAAAATTCCGACCAAAATTTAACTGACATTAGAAAAGATTAAAATATGGAGGACCAAAATTGATAAACAAATATTTGGTTGTCAAAAATACAAAAAATGTAGAACATACAATATCAAAATGGAAACTAACTATTTCTATAATACCCCCAACTCTTTGACCAACCCCCCAGCTATTTGAACAAAACTGTTTTGAGTGGTTGGTGGATTTAATGAAAAATTGTAGAAGAGAGAACGTATTTTCAATTAGTTGAAAAGAAAAAACTGTACTTCTGGAATATAACTCTTAATTTAGGATAGAAAGAAAAATACATATACATTTTAAGTTTATATAATAATATAGATAGATGATACAAAATGCTAATAGTAACTTGAAGCTTTCAGATTCCTTCATTATAAATTGTGTTTATCTCTTAATCCAACAATTTCAATAGTTTCACAATACACATAGTGATGATAACACGATATTAGAAGATTAAGATACCATTGAAATAAAGATACTTGAGTGAAATTAAAATCATTAACAAGAGTCCTCAAAAACTTAATTTAGTGGCTCAAGCTCATAGAAGTGATGGGTATCACCAATACACAGTCATCCTGCTTGGCTTTAGTGCAAACAGAAACTCAGAAATACCACTAGCTATCTGGACAAGAGTTGATTTCTAATGAAGCGAATCATCCAACTAACGAGAGACAAGAGTTGATTTCTAATGAAGCGAACCATCCAACTAACGAGAGATTCTACCCTACCGACGAGGCCTTTGGGCTAATGGTAAGGAGGCATCGAGATGTGTGATCCCATGTTCTAGCATAGTTCACAACAAGTTCATTGATAACGAACATAACACGAAAACTCAAAACTATGTATGTTGCAATGAAAAGCCTCTTCATCATAACAGCAAGAATATTAACTCTGATAGACAACCATTCAAACAGAAAAGAGTTCATCAAGAATGTAAAGAGATTCAATAATGGTCATGATTCATGAAATCTATTTCAAACATACTGCTTTCTGTGAAGGTCCATATACACCTCTATATCTTTTGTATTAGCAGAGTAATCTAAGTTCTCTATCCTAATATATACTTAATGAAGAGCTAGCTTTACATGCCACACAACAAGCATAATTCTTTCCCGGAGAAAGCCACATAAAACGGCCAATAATGTCGATCATCATCATAGGATTCTGTCTTTCAACAGGCTAAAGATGTAATATCATTGTAATATTAAGTGATTGATGAAGCTGCCAAAAAAGCATACCAACATTCTCCATTTAAGTATCGCCACTCAAATCATATAAAGCATCCAAACAAACAACACGTGTATTTTTGAAGTACAGAGGCTTCACTTAACCATAAAAAATCAAGAAAAATTTAGGGGCTAAGTAACAAAAATGGCTTCTTGCCTTCTTCACAACCTTCAAGAACAGTTATCCAACATTACACAATCAAAACACAATTTCGATAAGCTGCTCTAGCTCTATCGAATAACATAAAGAATAGAACAAAAACATGAATCTGTTTTGGAATTATACAAAATGCAAAGTCACATTGTTTAAGTTTACACCACTTCTATCACTCTATGCATCATCATCAATTATAGCAACAAGAAAAATCGACCACCCTAGAACGACGAGACTAGTAATGAGAGATCAGTTGTTCTACTCCAAACAACAACACATCAAATTGATGGAGGTAAAAGGTTAAACAGTCATCATCAATCATCTCATGATTTATCATAGTATATCTATCAAAGCAATAATTATTAACTCCATATGCAAAAGTAGGAACAACAATTTGGCCACCTACCTAGGCCTCCCAGTGGATGCCCCACCACCAGCACCATAGCTGCCCGAGCTGCCCAAACTCCCCTTCCCTCCGCTGCCGCCCATATGCTGAAACCCACCTGAGCCACCGCCAACGCCGTACATCTGTCCACCTGGATGATAGCCCATTACAGAACCCCCATACATCCCTCCACCCACCACCGGCCCGCCGTTAAACCCGCCACCGGAAGTGACGGCCGAGCCACCGCCGTTTCCACCTCCCTCCTTAGTCCCCACAAGAGAACTCTTCTCCCCCTCCATCTCTCTGTACTTAGCCAGGTATACTTTCAGGGGTTCCACGTATTCTTCGAAGCCAAGCGTGGTCATAGCCCAGAGCAAATCGTCACCGTTAATGGTCTTCCTCTTCTCCCTCTGGCACTTATCGGAGGCTTCGCCGGTGACAAAACTGATGAACTCTGAAACACATTCTTGCACGGTCTCCTTCGCGTCCTTGGAGATCTTCGCGTTGGCTGGCAGAGCTTTCTTCATGATTCTGCTCACGTTTGCAATCGGTAAAAACCTATCTTGCTCTCTGCTGCTCGCGTGACTGTTGCTATGTCCCCCCGAATCGTTGTCTGAATCCGCCATCACAACAAAAATTTTGCTATGTCCCTGTGCTTTTGGCAGAAATTTTATTTTCTTCTCTCTCTCTCTTGTTGTGTGAAACGATCGAATTTTGGGGGAAAACAGAGTGATGAGTTTGTTCAGCGAAGAAAATAGGTGGTGGATTTTTTGGCGGAAATATGTGGATGGATAGATTTGAATTTTATTTTTATTTATTTTTTCTGGGGGTGTGTGCGGCGGCGGCAGGCCATTGGGCGGAGCTCCGGGAAGAGTGGGAGAGAGAGAGGGAGAGGAGAGAGAGAGGGAGAGTGGGAGTGTGTGTGTGTGAGGAAAAAGGGTGACGGTGCAACAGGGTTATGATATTTCCTTTGAAGTGACACGTGGCAGTATTTAGACCGCTCGTTTCCAGATAAGTGGTGACTACGTGCCGAAAGGTGAGTCGTCGATGGTGTGTTGAGTAAAGAAATCTGACGATTGGGAAACGAGGAACGTGGTTGTTGGTCTGATTGGTCGATTTCATTCGTCAACCCACCGGACTGTAGTATTTATTGTGATATTCTATTCTTTCTCAATGTTCTAAAATTCGTCAGGTGCTAGTTGGGCTAACTGACGTCTAAGATATCTAATCGGGGTCTAGGCCCTTTTGGATAAGTATTCTTTTGTAGAATCAGCATTACACAATTGAGTCCTTGTTTCAAATATATTCAAGTATCTTCTTTATTTAGAGCTTTAATTCGATTTATAAACTCATTTAATAAACTCAAGTAGGATTCATTAAATGAATAGTTTTCGAGTTTAGGCGGAGATATCCTTCTTTTCATCATTTCCAAAAAGTGGCTAGATTTTTTATTATTTTACCTATTTTTCTTAATTTTTTATCCTTACAAAATATTTTTGGAACTCTTATATTATTTTATTTTTGATTTTATGTAGGAGGACAATTAAAAACTTTATATCTCATTTATAAAATTATTTTTATTTGTATTTTTCAATTTGTCAAATTTTAATCCATATCTAACTAAATAATAATAATTTGATAGAAGCATATAATACATTAAGAACACCATCATTTTGCTAAAAAGTGAAAAAAAAAAAATTTAAAAAAAAGTAAAGGAAATATATATATATATTTTTAAGTATTTGGCGCCTAGGACTGCCTAAGGCCGATTTATTCTGTCTAGCCCTCCCTAGGGCCGAATTGTTCCGCCTAGCGCCTAAAGTAACCGAATAGGCAAAAATAGGCCGATTTTTAGAACACTGGATATTCTACATATATAATATTGGGAAAAAAAGTTCTTTGGTTCTCTATATTTGCCTCATTAGATTTTTAGCTCACTATCTTTTACTTTTTGATATTTAGTCATCTATGTTTACAAAATATTAAGTTTTAGTCATTTTACCAGTAATTACAAGTAACTTTTTTTTTCCTTTTAATTACAATTTAATCTTAACACCAAAAAAAAAAAAAAAAAATTCATCTAACATGTCTAAATTAATATTAATAATTAAAAATTCTATTTTTCATCTCGATACAAGTGAGTTAAAGTTTTGTGACAATGAAAATAAAATTATTTTAGCATCAAATTTAATATTAAGCAATTAACAAATTTATAATTTTCACAAATTATATACATTTTGTGTCAGAAAAGGATAAAACAAAATAAAAAATTGCATCAATCATATTCGGCTAGTTCTAAAATTATATCAATTTATCTGTTGGAGAATTTAATTGTGTTATCTGTTTTCGACACGAAATGTATATAATTTGTGAAATATAAATTTGTTAATTGTTTAATATTAATTTGATGCTAAAATATTTTATTTGTCATAAGTCACAAAACTCTAACTCACTTGTATTGGGATGAAAAATATTTTTTTGTAATTATTAATATTAATTTAGACATGTTAAATGAAGTAAAACTTTTTTTGGTGTTAAAAATAAATTGTAATTAAAAAGAAAAAAAAAAGTTACCTACAATTGTAGGTAAAAGGACTAAAAATGATATTTTTTAAACATAGATGACTAAAACTCTAAAAGTGAAAGATAAAAGACTAAAAATCTAATGAGTCAAACATAAAAGATTAAAAAACTTATTTTCCCTTATTTTCCATATCTTTCATCGAAATATAATCCTTATTTTTTCTTGTTTTAATATCATTTTCCAACATTTATTGTATGGTTTTTTCAATTTTACAATCTCCAACAATAAATTCGGGCCAAAAAACATACACGTGATTTGCACATACACGCAATTAAAGAATATTTTCGTCATTTTCTTTTTAAAGATATGGGAAAATTTGGTGTTGCAGCTAGTCACACATAAATGTTTAGGATTTGCAACTGATTTTAGAAATTGGGAACGATTAAGGTTAATATTGATTTTGGGGATGAATCAGTTAATCAAAGAGACTGTAACAAAACTATCTTACTGCACGTGCAAATCACACTTGTGTTTCTTTGACAGAATTTGTTATAGGAGATTGAAAATTTGAAAAAAAATACACAATACAGGTTGTGATAAAAAAATAATAATAATAATTTAGATTTCCAAGTAAAAAAAACACGTATGATATATGTTAGAAAATAATGTTCATCATTTATTTTTTTCTAATTAAGGGCATACACTTATTATCATCCGAATTTTAACAAAAAAAGTTATAAGAAAAGAAGACATGATATTGTAGATAGATAAAACTCATATGTGAATCATGATTCTCTACATTTTGATTGTGTGAATGTCTTCTTCATTTTGAATATTGTTATCCACTTTTGGATAAGGAAAATGTTTCTTATCAACTAATATAAAGAAATATCTTGGTCACTTTCTACTGTTTAAACAAAACTATCATCAATTTGATTTATAATATACTACATTCAATTTAAATTAAGTATCGTCTTAGAATTGTTATTATATATTAAGAAATATAAAAATTGAACAAATACACCTTCGAGGAATTATGAATTCAAAATTGGAAATAAAATTAAATGAATTCCTTAAAATCTATTATATTAAATCTCTAATAATAGCTAAGAAATATTAATAAAGATTATTTAATAATAACAACATTAAATGATACTTATTTTTAAATAAAATTTAAACTCAAGAATTACACTTATTCTGAATCCAAAGTAGGAGAAGACATTTTTAAAAATGAAAATGGATAAAAAAAAATGGATTTTTTATAATAGAGGCTCGGAAAGAGGGGTCACTCCGAGAAAGTGATAAACTATTGTTTCACTGAATATGGGTGTTTTCATTTATTTATTTAGCAAATTATTGTAAAAAAAAATAAAAAATTTGTCAAAATGTAGAAATATTTAGGCATGTATATCAGGGAGACTGGGAGAGGTAAACTTATCAACATATTTCCTATCATATTCTCTGATTTTTTTTCCATCAATTTCACTTTAGAGTTGGTATCTTACGCAATTGATGCACAATGTTATCGGATCGACTCAGATTGATTTGGATCCACGTGGTTTTTTTTTTGTCTTTTTTTTCTTTTGATTCATGTATTATCTTTATATTATATTAGTGTGACATTTATTCTATATTAGTATGACATTTATGTACAAATATCATAACTTTTATGTAATACTTTAATTTCAAAAAAGAAAAAACAAAAAAAGGAATTTCAGCACCATTTATATATATACACACACACACACACACACATTTATGTGATGTTATTCATACATTTATGTGATATTACTTATACTTTTATATCAACGCAATCATACATTTATGTAATATATAAAGGATCATCTAACATAACTAAAAAATATGACTAAATAACTAAAATGTATAACTAACATAATTAAAAGGTGTAAAAGTTATTACATGTCTGTGTAATAAAAATACAAATGTATGAATGTCATAACATTTATGTTGTAACATTTATACATTTATGTTATAACATTTCAACATTTATGTTGATATAAAGGTATAAGTTATTTACATAAATGTATGATTATATTGATATAAAAATATAAGTAATATCACATAAAGGTATGAGTTTGTGCTTAAATTGTTTTTTTTTTTTTTTTGTTACAGAATTACATAAAGATTATAATATTTGTACATAATGTTAATATAACAAAAAGGGTAGAGGACATTTCTACCATATAAGGTATAGGGTGACCTCAATATACTATAAAATATAAAACTAAGATACTTTCTACCATAAAATATAACAAAATGTCCAAAAATACCACCAAAGTACAATTGACTTGATACACTTTCACTTTATGTCAATTGATGGGGACATTAATGCCCCCGACCACCTATCATCCAATCACAATTCACCCATTTTTTGAATGGTCAAACACGAGGATTAAGAGAAAAATCTTTGTTTAATTTATAATAGGCAAAAACTTATGTACTCGGGGGCACGAATCTATCCATAGCCCCAACCCGCCCCGGTTAGAAAATGGGTCACTATATATATTTTTTAAATTATTTTTTTTTATTTTTCTTTTATTCTCTCCTTTGTGGCTTACGTTCTAAGCATTCTTCTCTCTCTTTCTTTCTACTTCTCCTTGCGATTTTCTTCATTGTTTTTTAGGATTTTTCTTTTGTTTCTTCGGTATATAGTGAATTATTTGCTATAGCGTGGAAGATTATCAATGTTTTCAAAGGATTTTTGGAGATTTTCGGTTCGATTTGTTAGTGGTAAGTGTTTAATATAATTTTTTTTCCTTAGATAGTGTTTTAGTTCTTATATTCTAGTTGTTTTTATTTTTATTTTGTTCCTTGTATACTGGTTTTTTTTGTGGGTGTATGTATGTTCGAATTTCTAGGGTTTTTTTGAGTTTGTGTAATTTTTTTGTTTTTTTATATGTTTATTTATTTCTTCTAAGTTTGTGAACTTTTTTGTTAGTTTTCATGTTTGTTTTTTGTCAAATTTTAGGGTTTTTCATATTATTTTTTTGTGATGGTTATATTAAACTGGAATTTGTTCACACTCCTACTATTTATATTCATATATGCGAGCAAGGGTAAGTATGTGTGTTCGTTAATTTCTTTTAGCTACTTTCGCAAGTGTACGGTGTAGGGTGTAGAAGTGGTGAGCACGGTCGATCCACAGAGACTAATTATCTAGACACTAACTAATTACTCAAATTCAGTTTCCAGTTTTATCTAGGGAAAACAAATCACACCGATCGCAGATTAATTTAATAGAAAACTAACTATGTAGATAAATTCACTCAAGAATCACAAATAATCTAAGACAGGTTCTAGGACATGCTTTCATCTAATTCTCATCAAAACATCACTTTAACCAATTCAAGTTCATTAATCAATCATCCTATATGAGCAATTACATATGTTGAATTAACAACTCTCTCGAGTCAGTTAACCGGTTGATTATTATGTCACCAGAGGTATCCCTACTCAATCTAATTGTAACGCCCCGAAATCTTTTCGTCAAAATATCAGAGTTTTTCATTTTTGGGCGTTAAGAAAGAAAGGGGAAAAAGACGTACATGATATATAAAAGAAAGAAAATGAGGAGACAAGAAAAGAACATCGGTTTCAACCGATAGAAAGAAGTTTGAAACCTTACGCAGCGGAAAAAACATCAGGATCTTTTACAAAGATGAGAAATACAAATAACATTTTACAAAACGTGGAACATCATTTTACAACGAACAACATATCTTTAAAAAGATAAAACCGGAAGATGGACACAGCTGATAGGGCACCCCTCTCTCTACGCGTCAAGGTTCTCTTCTTCTCCTGTAGTGTGAGTACAGAATAAGGGGTGAGTGCGTTGAATACACTCGTGGGGATACTTTCCAAGTTCAAACATTCAATCATATAAAAGTTCGGTAAATAAATACATCACATAATGACACGTAGCTTAGAAATAGACCGAAGTCCCTTCGTAACACAGTTATGGACCAAAGTCCCTTCGTAGCATCACCATCGTAAAATAAACACAGAATATATCACAGCACGTAGAGTTCAACAATTTATCGGTCACACAGACAATTATCGGTCACAAAGACGATTATCGGTCACGCAGACAAATATCGGTCACACAGACGATTATCGGTCACACAGACAATTATCGGTCACAAAGACGATTATCGGTCACGCAGACGATTATCGGTCACACAGACAATTATCGGTCACAAAGACGATTCATAACATACAATATCATAACAAAATCATCAATTATGGAAAACAATAAACATGTTGAGTTTAGAAGTTACCCCCACACACGACATATAATCACAACATTTAGTATTTCTCAATCATGCTTGGAATAGGGAAAACTGTAACCAAATAAAGGTTTAGAATGTACCCCCACCTCGTTCGGTGGTTACCACGTGAACAACGAGTATCGGCGGATCAGATTTCCCAAGCGAGTACCAAAGGATCCGATATCACAAGGCTCAACTCAATAAGTAGCCTACACAAGTTATGACGTTCCTTAGATCCCAAATAAAGTATAATTAAAGCTATAAACGTTCCCAGCGAAAGTACGATCGTTAACTATGCGGCGGATCGAGAGATCTAAAGATTGGAGTCCAAGAAATGAGAGGGTCAGATCTGCCCAATTGGCTGAGAAGATAGGAATTGAAATAAGGATCGCAACGCAAAAAGAATGAGCTCAATCGGAGTTCAAACGAGCTCGAACGGAGCATTTTAAGTTTAGGGGTAAAACGGTAATTTTGGTCAAAGGGTTGACTTTGACCGGGCCCACGACCCTCGGTCAATGACGTCTCGTCGGCAATGACTCGAAACGGATGAACAACGGAAAGAAAACGAGGTTCGGATCGAAAACACGGCGTCGGGTGCGCGTCGGCACCCGACGGGTGCGCATGGGCGCGCACGGTGCGCGCGGCTTCCCGACACCCGACGGCTGCCGAGTTTTCTCGGCAGCTGCTGCACCCGGCGCACACCTGGTCGAGTTTTCTCGGCCAGGACCTTCCCAGCTTTCCCGACGGTGGCCTGCTCGAGCAGGCCACTCACCGGCGTCGCCCGGCCCGGCGGCGCCGCCTCCAGCCGCCACCACCTACCTCGCCGGATACCTCGCACCGCCGGCTACCACCTCCGGCCGTCCATCGCCGGATTCCGGCATGAATAGTTCCCGGAAACTTCGCCGCAAAACCCTTCGAAGTCACATTTTTCCAAAATTCCAACTTCAACCAAAACTCCGGCCGGCGACTTCCCGTCGCCGGCGACCACTCCCAGTACCTCCGCCGGCGACTCCCCGTCGCCGGCAACCCATTCCAGCCAAGCCCAACCACCAACCTAGCCTATACATACATGCATGCTTTAACACACACACACACATAACCATAGCTTGGCCGGCGGCCACCCGCCGCCGGCCACCACCACCAACTCACTCTCTGAACTCCGACCGGCGACCCCAGTCGCCGGCAACCACCTCTCCAGCCCCCTACCCCAGCAGCTTCACTCACACACACACACACGTACAAAACAAACACACACACACATGCTCATCCTTGGCCGGCGGCCACCTGCCGCCGACCACCACTCCGCCACCGTCGCCGGCGCATCACAGGCGCATCACAGGCGCATCACAGGCGCCGGCCTCCAAGTTCCACACGGCGGCGCCACCCGGCGCCGCCCCAACAGCATGCAAACACACTCACACACTAACACACCTACAAAAACACACACAAGCCCGATCCACATACATACACCACTGTTCCGGCCATGCGCCGCCACTCACGGCGGCGCCTCCACTCCGGTAGCTCCCCACCACTCTCCGGTGGCCTCGCTGGCCACTGTTCCGGCAAGAAAACGAGGAGAGAGAAAGAACTCAGAGGAGAGAGAAAGGGTGACGGGGTTAGGGTTTAGGGGCTGTTTTTCGCCGTTTTCCGGCGAACGAAAACTTGGATTTGAAATCCGAGACCTATTCTAGATTCGTCTCGTCGAGACGAACGTCGTGTGCGAAAATCGTCCGATTCCGACAACGTTGAATTTTCCGGCCACCGGCCGGCGGCGGCGCCGGCGGTGGCCTGCCGGAGACAGAATATCGGAAATTAAAAGACGAGAAAGAAGGACTTACGTGTTTTCGTCGGGTTCGGCTCGATCGAAGAAACGGTGATTTTCGAGTCGAAACCACCTCTATTTATAGATTTTTCCGAAATTACTATTCACCGAAAATATCCGGATCACTATTCATCCAAAATATCCCGCCACTATTCATCAGTTGATTTTTCAACGTTACTAATCACGTAAATATCTTCGTTTCCATTCTCCGTAAATATCTTCCGATTTTCCGAAACTTCCGGTTTTGCCCCTTCCGTCGTCATTCGAGCTACGGGTCTCCGATTGACCCCTAGTTCGTTTCTATCTTCTCATCTTTCCAAGACGCATCTTATGGTATGAAAATATTATATATACCATGTCCATGAAAATTATCCGTCCAAGTCACGCGTTAAACACGTATCTGAAACGCACATAATAAATTAAACAGTTCAAAAATACGCACATAGTTATTAAGTCATGCGTTAAAATATTTAATTAATAAATTATGCTCATTTTGATCCGGGGCGCTACATCCCTTACCCCTTAAAATAATTTCGTCCTCGAAATTGTACGCGTACTTAGGAACATCGAAACGAGATACTCTGTCAAACCTCTCATCCTCTTATCTCCGTGTTGCTTCTTTCTTTCCATTTCTCGTCGAGGAACTTGCAGGTTTTGATTACTTAGCTAAGCTCGATGATCAGAACTTTCGTCGGTCCTGAGCTTTTCCAATTCTTTCTCGATCCTTCCTGACCGATCCACATTTCTGCTTCTCATTCTTCTCATTTTCGAAAAGTACTGGGGCTCCCCAAGGCGACACGCTTGGTCCGATGGAACCTTTGTCCAACAGTTCTGGTAATAGAACCTTCAGTTCTTGTAATTCCTTCGGTGTCATCCGATATGGAGCTCTTGACACCGGTGCCGATCCTAGGAACGAGATCGATCTCGAAGGTCACTTGTCGATCCGGTGGAGGACTAGGTATACCCTTTGGAATTACGTCCATGTATTCCTTTATCACCGGCACCTTTCCGATAGAAGTCGATCCTTGCTCAGGGTTCACCATGTTGACCAACCAAGCTTCGCAATTTCCTTTGCTAAGCATCTGGGTTGTCTTCATGTTCGAGATAATTCTTAAGTCAACCTTAACTCATACCCCATGAAAGGTGTGCTCCAACTTTCTCGGTGTTTGGAAGATAATTCCTCTTGCACAACACTTGTTTACCACGTGATTGGGCTCTAGTCAATCCATTCCCAGGATTATGTCAAAAATCCTTCATCTCTAAAGCATGAAGATCAGTTAGAAGAATCTTATATTCCAAAGTGATCTTTAGGTGTCGATACAGGTGTTTCGCTCGTATCGTTTTTCCCGATGGAATACTAACTTCTAAAGTTTTAGCGATTACCAAAACATTCTCATGTTTCAACAAATCCGGTGTCACAACAAACTATAGGTGAGGAGAAATAAAACACGAATCACGAGAAAAGAAAATAAACGTGGATCCCATCGAATAGAAAAAGACGATCTGGTATAAAATATGTATATATATAAGCCGAAAGATGGGCAACTCGTACATTCTACAAAAGGATTACATACACTATTACAAGGTACGAGCCACTACATATCCTTCTACTGGTATAATACTAACTGTTCATCATCCGTAATCTATCTCTTGGCAACCTCCGAGTTTCCAAACTTCTGACAGTTTACTGCGATGTGTCCCGGTTCTCCACATCTGTAGCATTTCCGAATTCCCTCTCGCCTCAGCCTCGATGTTGCAGCTACTAAATTTCCAATCTTCTGGCAGTTTAACGCAATGTGTCCTGGTTCTCCACATCTGTAGCATTTCCGAATTCCATAGAGGCAGAGTCCCGCATGCAACTTTCCACACTTGGAACATGGGTTCCCTGGTCTAGGATTTGGGGGAAGTGGAACATTGTCAGTCCTTGGAAGTTTGTTTTGATCGAAGCTTTGACTTGACTCGATCTTCTTTCTTTTTCCGAGCATCTCATCACCCTCCTCGGGTGGTAACACGTCTAAGTGCAGACGAGAGGAGATCTCTTGGGCTCTTTCCAAGACATTGGCATAGGTCCTGTCTCCTTGACCTGCCAAAATTGAACTAATCTCCGAGCGAAGACCTTTTTCAAAACGTCGGGCCCTCTTGGTATCAGTGTCCACCATATGAGTTGCGTATCTGCTCAACTGGTTAAACCTCCGCTCGTACTCTCCCACCGTCGAGCTCTCTTGACGGAGATGTAGAAACTCTGTTTCCTTTTTGTCTTGGTAGGATTGAGGTATGAAGTGCTGAGTCACCATCTCCTTAAAATCCTCCCATGTCAGCTCCTCTCTTTGAGCTGGCACTAGGGTCCGCTCATACGAGTCCCACCAATGACTCGCTTCTTCGGTGAGCTGAAAAATTGCACAGGAGACCTTCTGCTCCTGAGTACACATTAAGTGTCCAAATAACCTGTTGAGTGACCTTAGCCACTCTTCGGCGTCAGCTGATTCACCTTTTCCGTTGAACATCGGTGGATTGTAACGCCGAAACTGTTCATATATCAAATTCGGATCGGACCTTATTGGCGGGGGTGTGGTTCGAGTCATCTCGAAGTGTTGTGCCAGTCCTCTAAGGACGGTCACTAAATCCATTCTTGTATCATCCACATTTGGTTCTGGTGAATTTACATTTTGTTCTGGTGGATTCACTGTTGGCGGAGCATCCACATTTGGTTCTGGTGGATTTACAGTTGGCGGATTCGCAGTTGGTGGCCGGACCTTTCGTGGTCGACCTCGAGGCATAATTCTAAAGACAAACAACAAGAACTAACCCTTATACTTTACCCCATATAACCCAACAATCTTTAACATCAGATAAATCAATAATTGGTACTACAGTACCCGTAAACATTACTCCATAAATCATATCATAATCTCAATAGATTTTCCGTCATCCATTTATCATCGTAGCATAACATGATCATGTTGGATAGCACATACCCAACGTGTATAGACTAATCAGATAAATCACAATCTCAACAAAACATCATAAAATACATCACAGACATCCACACATAGTTTCCTATAGACCTCAAGTTTTAAAACCAACCTTATGTATCACAACCATGAACCGGAAAACACACCAACTAGCTCACCCTGTTGTAAACAAAGGCCAATGGTAATCTCAACTGTCAGTCACATAATCTCTACTAATGCAATCAACCATTTACGACACAAGCTCACGTTGCTGCAGTCAACGGCCCTTGTGGTTACCCACATGAGCTCACGCAGTTACAGTCAGCGGCCTTTGTGGCGGTGGACAAAAGCAGTGTGTCAATTGTAGTGACATCAAGATGGTTTTTAAATGATCTTTTTATCGTGGTTGTAATGACGTCAAGAAGGTTTTGAAAGACCTTTTCCATCATGAAACTATATCCTTAACACTTCCTCAAACCTTTACCGATCTTCATCAGATAAGCCAGATAACACATAGCAGATAAACACTCCTGGTTAGGGTGAGACACGCGTAGAGAGATGAGGGTGCTTATCTGTTTCTTTTCGAAAAGATCTTCTCGTTTTAAAACACGTTTTTCTCATTTGAAACACGTTTGAAAATAAAAACCAGCTTGAGCAAAGTCCTACAAAGGGTAGAACTAGGCTCTGATACCATCTGTAACGCCCCGAAATCTTTTCGTCAAAATATCAGAGTTTTTCATTTTTGGGCGTTAAGAAAGAAAGGGGAAAAAGACGTACATGATATATAAAAGAAAGAAAATGAGGAGACAAGAAAAGAACATCGGTTTCAACCGATAAAAAGAAGTTTGAAACCTTACGCAGCGGAAAAAACATCAGGATCTTTTACAAAGATGAGAAATACAAATAACATTTTACAAAACGTGGAACATCATTTTACAACGAACAACATATCTTTAAAAAGATAAAACCGGAAGATGGACACAGCTGATAGGGCACCCCTCTCTCTACGCGTCAAGGTTCTCTTCTTCTCCTGTAGTGTGAGTACAGAATAAGGGGTGAGTGCGTTGAATACACTCGTGGGGATACTTTCCAAGTTCAAACATTCAATCATATAAAAGTTCGGTAAATAAATACATCACATAATGACACGTAGCTTAGAAATAGACCGAAGTCCCTTCGTAACACAGTTATGGACCAAAGTCCCTTCGTAGCATCGCAGACGATTATCGTCTTTGTGACCGATAATTGTCTGTGTGACCGATAATCGTCTGTGTGACCGATATTTGTCTGCGTGACCGATAATCGTCTTTGTGACCGATAATTGTCTGTGTGACCGATAAATTGTTGAACTCTACGTGCTGTGATATATTCTGTGTTTATTTTACGATGGTGATGCTACGAAGGGACTTTGGTCCATAACTGTGTTACGAAGGTACTTCGGTCTATTTCTAAGCTACGTGTCATTATGTGATGTATTTATTTACCGAACTTTTATATGATTGAATGTTTGAACTTGGAAAGTATCCCCACGAGTGTATTCAACGCACTCACCTCTTATTCTGTACTCACACTACAGGAGAAGAAGAGAACCTTGACGCGTAGAGAGAGGGGTGCCCTATCAGCTGTGTCCATCTTCCGGTTTTATCTTTTTAAAGATATGTTGTTCGTTGTAAAATGATGTTCCACGTTTTGTAAAATGTTATTTGTATTTCTCATCTTTGTAAAAGATCCTGATGTTTTTTCCGCTGCGTAAGGTTTCAAACTTCTTTTTATCGGTTGAAACCGATGTTCTTTTCTTGTCTCCTCATTTTCTTTCTTTTATATATCATGTACGTCTTTTTCCCCTTTCTTTCTTAACGCCCAAAAATGAAAAACTCTGATATTTTGACGAAAAGATTTCGGGGCGTTACACTAATTGAAACATAACAACTCCCAAAAGCACCTAAGATTGATTTCTCATTACATAAATTCCTTAATCTCCCGATCTAAGTCTTTTTATGTATCATGCGTTTATTCTTCCATAATTAAATCTCATCTCCCGAATTTTGATCTAATTATTAAAACATGTTCAATTACCGGCCGAATAATCAAACAATCAATCAAATCATAAACACACAAATAGGAGAAACGATCATGAACATTGAATTGAAATTAGAGATCCATTAAGATTCGAATTAAATTACTAACAAGCCCTAGAAACCCTAGGAAATTAGCTAGACATGATGATAAACAAACTCATAGACAAGATTGGAAATAGCATATCAACTAAAATCTAACAAGAGAGGAAAGATTAAAAACTCTAAATAACGATGATCTCTCGATTCCTTGATCTCTTGAATCCTTCTTCAATTCCTCTCGTTGCTTCTTCAACCCTCGTGTTTTCCTCTGTATGAATCTCTCTAATTTCTCTCTCTCTTCGTTGTTGAGTATATCTCTCGTTGTGTGAGTCTTTCAAGTGAAGTAAAAGATAAAGATTATCGAAGAAAACAAGATCTTATCGAGCTCCTGCGTACCCGGACACGGTCGTGTTGTCCGGTACGGTCGATCGTACCCTGCCCATAGGCCTCTGGTTTTCGCACGGCTTTGACTGTGCTGTGGGGCACGGTCGTGCCCCAACTTTGAGCACTCTCTGGATACTGGCGCACGGTCGTGCTGAATAGCACGACCAGACCGTGCACCACCAATTTTCCTCACGATCTCGTATTTCACTTCTCTTCATCCTCGTTTTTCCGTGAGTCCTTCCTTGATCATCAATTACACTCGAAACTTTGCACTTTTCTCATTAAAATCATGAAACTAAGCACAAATACGTTAAATGCAACTTATACACTATAATAACAGAAATCACCATAAAAAGGTATCTAAACATATTCAAATGAATACATAAACATACGCAAAAATACATGAAAAACGACATTTATCAGTGTGCATGGGTGAAATCAAGGGATTATGTGCTATGAAGAAATTCATGGAAATCCGCAACAAGATTGGTTGAAATTCAGGGTTCTTTTGTTGCTTAGCAAATTTTGTGGTTTTTAAGGTACTTACGGCCACTTAATTGTTTTATTATGCAGCTGTTTTTGCTTGAATTGTTGTGGTGTGTTTTTGATTCTTGGATTTGAAAGTTTCTCTCTATTTTGATTGAGTTGGATTTGTGTGTCATTGATCTAGATGAGCTTTGTTTAAGGGTAATTTTTTTTTTTGGATTTTGGGTTTTTTGGTTTTCATGTGGTGATTGAGTGACTAAGCTCAGTTTTGATTGAGTGAACTGAATTGTAGTTGTGCTTTAATTGTTTGTTTGATTTATTGCTTATGTTGGTTTCTTGATTTGAATTTTTGTATTTCATGTTTCTAGTTTTCATGCTACAAAAAGTATTCGATTTTTATCAACACAAGTCTGAGCTAAAAGTGAAGATAACAAAAGCAAAGAAAAAAGAAGCAACAGATAAGAATGTGGATTTGAAGAAAAAAAAATGATGATTCAAAAGACATACAAGTCATAGATAAAAAGAGTGGGGAAGGGATGGAATTTGGTTGCAAACAATGTTTCAATTTCTAGGGTTAAAACAATATTTCAGTTTATATGTTTAAGGAATATGGTTGATAACAATGTTTCTGTTGATGATTAATAGTTGGTAGATTGAATATATAGTTTTGTAACTATTGTATGTATTATCTTTTACTGTTATAGGTATAATTAGTTAGTTGATATGTAAAGTTGTTTATTTTACATGTACTAATTCAATAATGATTAGTATTAGATGAAATTATTAAAGGTATCTGTTTTGTCTCTTAATAGTATTCCACAAATCAATTTTGTTTTTGATACATGTTAATATTGAAAGATAGTACTTGAATGTAAACATAGGTAATGATGGATATAATATAAGGTATTACATACATACCCTTAAGGTATTATATATATACATAAAAGGTATACATATTAAGTTAATTTTTGAGGTATTAGGTAATTAAATACCTATAAGGTATTATATTTTTACCTTAAGGTATTATATACATACCTTTAAGGTATCACATATTTTTAATAGCATTTTATTGGCATAAGTAGTAATAATTATGCTACAAGATATTATTTGCTTACTATAAAGGTATTACAATTGAGATGATCAGTCAGATAATTAAATATGCAAAGATGTTTTTAAGGTAATACATTAAGGAATTAATTGAATGCAATCATTTGTAATATCAAAAGGTATTACCTATGCACATTTATGGTATCACATAAGTACCTTTACGATATTATATAAATACATTTAAGGTATTAAATATATACATATTAATTTTTGAGGTATTAATGATTACACTATAAGATATTGCATATTTACGTTAAATGTATTACATAAGTCCATTTCAAGTATTTATCTTTGTGGTATTAGATACTTTCAAAATAAAAGTATTAAAACTGATTAAAAATATAAGTATTAATGATTATACACTTTTAAGACATTACAGTAATACCTTTAAGGTATTACATACTTACCTATATGGTATTATATACTTACATTTTAAGATATTTGATACTTTTCAGGTATTACATATTTACCTAAAAGGTATTACATAAGTCCCTTTCAAGTATTAGATAAATACTTGTAAAGTATTTATCTTTGTTGTTAGATACTTAGAAATGTAAATGTATTAAAATTGGTTTAGAATATAAAGATACATAGTCAGAAAGTAAAAAATATAAAATCATTGATTTCATAACTTAATATTATTCAAGAAATACAATTTTAGAATTCAACTAAAATAATCTAACACTTGGTGTGTTAGAACCGAATTTATTTGGTGCTGTTGAATTTGAACTAGCTTCTTTGGTCTTCTTGTTCTTTTAAAATTGACCTTTAATCCTCTATGTCGTCCTTCTGGATTAAGAAAAATATTAGATTGAATTGATATTTCAAACATATTCCAATTGGAAGAATAACACTTAAGCTCAAGTTTTGTTTTAAACTCAATCACCACATCCAAAAACCTTGCTGGGATAACACATAACAAAAAACATGATACCTTTAGAGCGTATGTCCAATACCTGTAAAGCATATCAATAAAACGTACCTTTAAAGTATTTTCATAATACCTTGAAGGTATTACTTACATATCATTCAAGTAATGATTTTGTAATACCTTTAGAGCATATCAGTAATACTTTACATGATACCATTTTAAGTTACTAAAGTATAAACAGTCATAAATCAATGTTTGCAACACAACTCAAAGATTATTGTGATTGAATAGAACTCTGGTCAAACATATTACAATTGGAAGAATGACATTTTAACACAAGTTTTACCTTAAACTCAATCACCACATCAAAAAAATGATACCATCAAAAGTAAACATGCACTAGAAAGTCAAAAGAATTTCAGAAAATATTTTGTTTCACATTTGCATTCTGCATTTTCAAAGTTGTTGTCTAATACCTTAAGAGCATATCAATTGAATTAATACAATATTATATGTTTGCATGTAATACCTTTAAAGTATTTTCATAATACCTTAAAGGTATTAATTACATATCACTAGATTTAAACTCGTGCAATGCACGAGCTTCATTTAACACTTATCTAAATTTTATTTTATAAGTATTATTATTTCATATGTGTTTGTTGATTTTTATGTATGATATTTTTTTATATATCCTTAAAATAATATTTCTCATTGTTTTTAGTTTTTTATTTTTTTCATTTGATCTTTAGCACAAAATTGTTAATAGCTAGTTCTTTATAGGTATTTTAATTGTTGGATTAGATATGTTCATATCTTTCTTTAAAAAGTATGGAATAAATCTCATTTTTATCGCTCAAAGACATCCGTTCTATTCCAATTTTATCTTTGAGTGCTCTTTTTATTTGGTTTACATAATGATTTCATTTGTAAACATCACTTGTAAACTGATAGAACATCATCTATTTTTTCTACAATTCCCCATATGATCCACTTTCAGACTTGCAAATCTATCTACGTCCCAATGTAAACATATCATAAGGTGTTTTTAGCACCTATTTTTTGCTAATGTCATTACTTTGCAAGAGCATTGTTGTTTACCTTTTTTTTTTTTTTTTCAATTTGAAATGTTGGACAAAAACAATTATTAAAGTTTGGAACCAAATATTTCATATAGAAAAAGACAATACAACATTAGCAATCTCTTCCAAGCATTTGTAACTTATATATTTAGTTTTTTCAAAACACTTATTTTGTTTAGAGTAGTGGGGTATGTATTTAATTGGTATTAATTTTTTGATATTGTATAAATAAAATGTTTTTTTAGGGAAGACACTTGGCAACATTGTAGAACTCCAAGTGTCATCACTTGAGAGATCCAAACCACACTTTTATATATATAGATTCCAACGTTTCACCCACAAAATAGTGAATGAAGGATGATGTTGACTTAATGCCTTTTTAACACATATATAATACCATTTAGAAAATCAGTGTCTGTTACCTCCATTTATTGTTTCAATGATCTGATTAAGCATCGGTGATGATACAATATTGTCTTCATCTTCTTCATAGATAATATCAGAATTGTATCTGATTATTCACCTATAAGTGTAAGACTTGTATCAACATTCTTTTTATCACCCGTATTGATTTGCTCAGTGTTTATCTCTTTTCCCATTACTTGTTACGTCAGACAACATGAACTTCAAATCTTAGAAAAATTAGAACCCTAGATCTTTATGGGAAGAAAAGAAATTGGAGGAGTATTAGAAAAATTATAAACCTAGATCTTTAGAGAAAATAAGAAATTGTTGGAGAATTAGAAAAACTAGAACCCCAAGTGTTGATCATGTGAAGAAATTGAAAAAAATTTGTTAAAGTTGGTAAAAAATCAAGATTTTTAGTTGAAGAAAAGAGAAAGAAATGAGGTGCAGATTGCCTCTTGCAACTCTGTCATTCATTATGCTGGAAGACTGGAAATGTATTAATTTAAAATATATATATATATACATATATATATATGGTGGATCTGGAGTGGGTTGGGGGCATGGATCCTAGATCGTGCACCTGGGGTACATAAGACCATCTCTTTATAATAATATTAATCTGCACACTAAGATTTAATATGTTAATCTTATTAGTTATAAATTGTTATATTATTATAATTAAATAATATATAAACGAAGATTTATCACCCTAAATAATAAATTAATTATTTAATAGAAAATTGCTAATTACTAAACGAACATTACTAATGTAAAATAATATGGTTGAATTTACTAATAACCATAGTAAACGAACATAATTAAAAATATTACAATTTAATCGAACATTAGTAAAATAATATGGTTGAATTTCCTAATTATGTATGTAACCATAGTAAACGAACATTAGTAAATATAGTAAAATATGGTTATTTAAATTTTTAAACGGTTAGTAATAATAATGTTCGTTAGTAAAAATATGTGATAAGTGTCGTTTTTCACGTATTTTTGCGTATGTTTATGTATTCATGTGAATATGTTAGATACGTTTTTATGGTGATTTCTGATATTATATTGTATAAGTTGCATTTAACGTGTTTGTACTTAGTTTCATGATTTTGATGAGAAAAGTGCAAGTTTCAAGTGTAATTGATGATCAAGGAATGAATCATAGAGAAACGAGAAAGAATAGGAGTTGAAATACGAGATCGCATGGAAGAGCTGGTGGGGCACGACCGTGCCGTGTAGCACGACCGTGCGCTAGTGTACAGAGAAGTGTTTGATGACGGGGTACGACCGTGCCCGGGTGAACAGGAATTCGTAGAGTTTTGGCTTTCTTGGAGTATTTTCACTTCTTACTTCACTTGGAAGATTTTCACAACAATATAAATACTCAACATAGAGAGAGCGAGAAAGAGGGAGAGTCATAGAGAAAAACACGATAATCTGAGAAGCATCGAGAGGATTTGAAGAAGAATTCAAGAGATCGAGGAATCGCAAGATCGTCGTCTAATTGAGTTTTTAATCCTTTCTTCTTTTGTTAGATCTTAGTAGATATGATATTTCTAATCTTATCTATGAGTTTGTTTATCATCATGTCTAACTAATTTTCTAGAGTTTTTAGGGCTTGTTAGTAATTTGATTCGAATTTAGATGAATTTTTAATTTCAATTCAAAGTTCATGATCGTTTATCCTATTTGTGTGTTTATGAGTTGATTGTTTGTTTGGTTATTCGGCCGGTAATTGAGCATGTTTTAGTAATTAGATCAAAATTCGGGAGATGAGATTTAATTATGGAAGAATAAACACATGATACATAAAAAGACTTAGATCGGGAGATTAAGGAATTCATGTGATGAGAAATCAATCTTAGATACTTTTGGGAGTTGTTATGTTTCAATCAGATTGAGTAAGGATACCTATAGTGGCATAATAATCAACCGGTTAACTGACTCGGGAGAGCTGTTAATTCGACATATGTGATTGCTCATATAGGATGATTGATTAATAAACTTGAATTGGTTAAAGTGATGTTTTGATGAGAATTAGATGAAAGCATGTCCTAGAAGGCTAGAACTTATCTTAGATATCTGTTATTCTTGAGTGAATTTATCTGCATAGTTATTTTTCTATTGAATTAATCTGCAATTGGTGTGATTTGATTTTCCTAGATAAAATTGAAAATTGAATTTGAGTAATTAGTTAGTGCCTAGATAGTCAGTCTTTGTGGGATCGACCTTGCTCACCACTTCTACACCCTACACCGTACACTTGCGGGAGTAACTAAAAGAAATTAGTGAACAATATGGTTGCATATAAACGAACATTAGTAATATTCAATATTTTTACTAATAATATGGTTGAATTTACATTGTTAAATTAGTAAAAATGTTCATTTTTTAAATTAGTTACATATGACCGCATTAAACGAACATTAGTAAAAATGGACTTTGTTAATAAACAAATATTTTTAGGGTTAAACGAAAATTTTGGAAAATGTACGTTCAACCCTAATTATTTCAAATAATTTTGATAATCTTCTATATTTACACAATTTAGGGTTTAAACGATTATTTTTAGGGTTCAATGATGTTTTTGGAAAATGTTCGTTTAACCCTAATTATTTCAAAAAAAATTAATAATCTTTGATATTTACATAATTTAACTATGCAATGGGTAAACGAACATTTTAAGGGTTAAATGAAATTTTTCCAAAATGTTCGTTTAATCCTTATATTGACCCTTTTTCTTTCAAAAAATTGATTTTAATGCTCGTTTAACCCTAACATTAACTTTAAATGAAGATTAACCCTATATATACACACAAAAATCTAAAATCTTCTACGAATAAGGGTTAAACGAACATTTTCCAAAATGTTCATTTAACCCTTACACCATCTTTTTTAAACTAAACTAATATTATTACTAATAATTAATAATTAATAATTAATAAATCAAATTTCATAATTAATAATCATATAATGGATAACATCAACAACAGTGAAATGTTAACATTACACGAACATTCTATATAATTTAAAATAAAATTATTAAATCACTGAAATGTTATATCTACCTTACACGAACTTTTGTAAAATTAAATAAATGTTCATTTAAGCTTAAATATTCTAGTAGGTTTTTATTATTATTTTATCTAATGCAGAAAATTAACTTGAACAATGATACACGAAAATTTAACTATTAAACATACCTTTAAAATTTTAAACGATATTTCTACAAAGTTTCAAAGTGCTAATCCACAAATATTTATTACACCGAAGAACGAAGATTTTTGAGAGAATTTGTTCTTTAGAATGTTGTATGAACATTTCTTGGGGTAATTAATCAGCCTATATAGATGGGTAAAGTAAAAAAATAGTAATATTGAATAAACAGTAAATAATAAACACAAGAAAAACAAAATATTTCGTGTAAGAGTTGCATGACCAAACCCCATCAACCTGCAAAAAATAAATGACAAATTATATCACTTGTCAATTCATCCTTTATTCAAATTTGACTTGGATCAAAAATGTGGTAGAAAGGGACCAAAAACTATATTTTGTGGTATAAATGAATCAAAAATTATATTTTATGGTACAAAAGGTAATAGGTTATATGTTTCATGATATATTCTATTATTTCCTTTATAACATAAAGATCAACACATTAAAAAAAAAAAAAAAAGTACGTGGATCTGAGTCTGACACGGGTCGACCCAGTTACATAAAGATCAACACATTAAAAAAAAGATACGTGGATCCAGGTCCGACTCAGATCAACCCAATTACATGGATTTAGATTCATACAATTGTTGCACATGAATTTTTGTATTCATTTAAATTCGTCTGTACTGTAAGATAATAAGATGATTATAAATCTTTTGTTTCTTAAGCCGAATCGTTCGTTTGATTTCCGAAAAATCTTTCAATTCGTTTCAATTATAATGACTGTTCATTGGATAACCTTTCTAGTTGATGAAATTTTACTAAAACTATGTGATTTGTCCAAAACGGGCATAATGATGACTCTTTTCTGTATTACATGATTATTAACTTCTCGTTAGATTTGTTTGGGATATTTTCCACTAACTAGTATACATGAATTGTTATTTTAATCTTTCTCATTGAAGTGACTTCAGAGATTGCAGTTTTAGTCGCAGCTCTAATTTTTTTCAACCTTCTACAATAAAGTTACTGTGGTATCACTGTTGATGGGTTAATCCTGGATCCCTCTAAAGCAGGTCAACGTTCCTTGATTGTGAAACTCAAACCCTCACATTAATCTAATTCAAATATTGGATTTATTTTCACCTTCAAACAACCTATTCCTATTGGCTCTTAGCTCCCTAGCCTTTTCTAAGTTGGCTCTTTGGCAAAAGTCCTCTCATATGTCCTTCCTAAAAGCTGTCACTTCATCACCATACATCATACATGCTCAATAATAATGATGTGAATTATATTTGAAGTCATTCGATATTTGATCAAATGACTAAAATAATCAAGAATTTTGGGGAAATTAAACACCCCTCGCCTAATTAGACGACACGTGTAAAAAGACATCAGAGGGCTTCTCAATGCATGGAATTTTATTTTATTTTGAGAAACAGAAGGCAATTCTAGGAGAGACGACTAAACTACATAATGCAACAAACGATTGTGAAAAGTAAACAAAGATGGGAACAGAGAACTGTGAATATTTCACCGCAACAAAACCACAAGAAATTCCTCACATCACATCATCACAACTAAAGTTAAATGCAAGTTCACAGCTATAGATTTATACAGGATACAACACAATCGAAGCGCACAAAAGATGTCACTCACCACAGTATTATAACGAAACACAGATGACCATCAAGATAAAGAAGGTAACTTATTCGTCATCATCATATCGAACATTTGATTTTAGCCACCGCCTCCAGAACCGTATTTCTTACCGAGAACGAGAAGCTGCAATTTGTCGTAGCCAGCAAGCACACCAGCACCTGCAACGGCTCTTAGAATGTTGGCTCCAGCACCCTTAAATAGTGACTTAGATCCTTCTTTATTGACAATCTGGGAAAATGCATCCAATGAGCTCTTATATTTGACTGCCTCCCCAGAAGTCATCATCATTCTTCTACGCACAGTATCGATTGGGTAAGAAGCCAGGCCAGCACCAATGGTGATACCCCATCCGAGTAAGAAACTAGCCAAGAAACTATCCTGTATATATCAATACCAAGACAGATCATGTAAATAGCCTGCATATGGCAACTCTATATTATAGGCAAACTTCTGCAGTATGTATGAAATATTCATTGTTTCATTGAAGAAATTATGATTGCATGTAAAGCAATAAAGCTGAATAAAAATTTGAGATAGTTCATATATACATCATAGCAAATCTTTCCAAAGCATACTGAACATCTCATCAAATATATGCTGGATTGCATCAACTATAACATCAGTCTAGACTATCTATCAGTGAAAGTTCCATTAGTACACATACAAAAAGAAATAAAAAGTATAAAAGGGATGAAGTGAGGGAGAAAAGCCAAAGAAAAAAGAATGTCAGATTTCAAATTGCTTTAGTATTACGTACCTGCAGTGTATCAGTTAAAACAACAGGTTTCAAGGAATCATACATTCCGAAGTACAGCCCACGGTAGACTATAATTCCAATACAGGAAATGTTGAATCCACGATAAAGTCCAGCAACACCATCAGATTTAATTGTTTTTTTGTAAACATCAACCAATCCATTGAACTGTCTTTCACCACCCTTCTTTGCTGCCTTGGCGTCATTTGCCAACCGTGTCCTGGCATAATCAAGAGAGTACACAAATAGGAGAGATGAAGCACCAGCAGCACCACCAGATGCCAAGTTTCCAGCAAACCACTTCCAGTATCCATCTTTGTCTTTCTTGAAATTGAATAGCTTCTTGAAGTAATCTTTAAAAGCAAAGTTCAGGGCCTGCAGGCCACAGCCAGATGCATCAGATAATGAAAGTTCAATATCACTTGGGTCACTTGACTAGCACACACAGACACACACAAACTAGAGACTATTATTAACCTGGGTAGGGAAGTATCTGATAACATTAGCAGTGTTGCCTCTCCAAAGTGCAATCACACCTTCATCCTTAATGGTTCTAGCAAAGCAGTCAGAAATTCCCTTGTAAGGTTCAGACAACCGACCAGCTCTGATCATCTCATCCTGGTTCTGAATCAAGAGTTTTACTCTCTCAATCGGAGCAGCAGCAGTCTTGGAGACTGCAGCAGAAACCCCTCCCATGAGGAAATCCACCATAAAACTAGCAAGACCTTTATCTTTTTCTACAGGAGACTGTATAAGGAAAGGAGAGATTGATGCAATAATTTCCCTGCCAGTTCCTGGGAATGATGGCACATTAAGACTATGTAGTCCTCCATTGACATAACCACCAGACGAATAGTTCAAACCAGCATTTCTAGAGTTCATGTGAGGAGAAAGGGAAGAAAACAGATAAGATCGGCCACGTATCTTTCGATATACAGATGGATGCTGCATACCATCCTCCATGCTTGCAGTCAATGCAGTGACCTGTGGGGAAAAAGAAATCATAAACACAATAGCCAGTAAAAGAAATGTAGAAGACTTTTTGTTGAAGTTGCACGGTAAAGCTTTTCTCATAATAGTGACAAGATTTTAAAATCTTGAATTACACAATCAAATTTTAGTTACAATTAAGAATGCAACATAACACTCAGCATCTGTTAAAAATTGAAGTGAAACTTGATACCCTTCACCAGAATATTCATAATCCTCATCATATATTTAGATTACAGAGATGTACAAAACAAAACAGGAAATCTATTAAATCACGGTAATAATCACTATTAAACAGCAAATTAATAACAAAAACTGACATAGTGAGAAGAGGCCTAACTCTTCAATTCACCTTGATATCGAGAGATGATGGTTACAAAAAATGACCAAAACAGCAAACTAACCCACAATAAAACTCAAAAATTAAAGTGGCTGCAATCCTTTTGACTCAGTCATGAACCTAATGTACCTAATCAAACTTTAATTATTATTAACGAAACAACATCTTCAGTACAGTCTAATCCAGAGATGATACTTTGCAGGTGATCAATAACCAGTTCCAGGATAAAAAAAACTCCATCTATCCTCTTATCCAACACTTCCTTTTTTTTTACACTTAAAAAAATTAAATACACATGCTAGAGCTGCACATCACTCTACCTTTAACAACTGAATTTTCAGCACAACAACACAATCGACAGACAATGGCAATTTAGACTATCATTAATTACTCAAGAGTACCATTTCATAAGCGAGAAACATCTCCAGCAGTAAAACTTGAAACTACGAGAATTCGTAAACACCAAATCGCCCAAACAATCAATCAATCAATCAACTAACTCAAGCATCTAGTCAAACATACTTCCATAATTCTATGAGAAAAGCGTCAAGTCATAAACAATAAACAGCATTAAAAGCTGCATCAGACATGATCAAACAAAAATTCACAGTAAAAAATTTAAAAAAAAAAAAAAAACGAAGGAATGAAACTGAAATCGGTAAAGCATCGGAAACGTAAATTCCAGTACCTGCGAAAGGTCGGAAGAAAAGGAATTTAGAAATGCGGTATCCAAAATGCAAGGAATAGAGGATGATCCAGAGTGGGACGGGAAGTGATTGGAATATATATCCGTGGAGTGTGTTGGCAGACTAGGGTTTTGTTGCAGTTACTGACATGCCCCTCTAATTTTTTCACTTTTTATTTTAACAAATATTTTTCTCAGTTCTTTAAAATGTGATTAAAAGGGATACGTGGAACTCTTTAAAAGAAATTTTCGTTTAATTGTGTTAAAATTTGTAAATTTGTAGTTACACTATTAAATTGTATGAAGCCTTGCAGTGTTTAGGTTCGTGTACTGAAGCCTTGCATTGTTTAGGGTCTAGGGTTGAAGTCTTGTAGTGTTTCATAAATTGTGTTTCAGTAGTGAAGATGGGATGAAACTCCATAACTTTACTTTAATTTGATAGAGAATAGTAGTTGGGTAATTTGACTATTTCCTCCTCTATTTAAAGACAAACATACACGAATATATTTACATTCCCCTTTCATTTTATTTTCACTTATAAGAAATATTGGGAAGTAGAGGCAGGGAGCTTGATACTATTAATATTTCCACGAATAAGGTATGTATATCATTTTGAAGTGTACTGAAACAATGTCAATTTGTCGTGTAAATGTGTATATTATATGCTATGCAATTCTCATTGTATGCTAATATTTGTTTAACTTATTGTTGAATTACTTAATTCTTGAATGTCTGTAACATTTTAATTATTTTAATATGTGTATTCCTTAATTTTCGTTTAACTATATATATACATCGAAGAGAATCACAAATAAGGGCTTAAATGAATATTTGTCGCTTAAACGAGAAATAATGTGCAGGGTTTATATTTGTTTATGAAGGGTTGCATTGATATTAAATGTGCACTGCTGGAAAATAAATTTGCAATGTTAGAAAATAATGTGCAGTTTTAGAAAATAAACGAAATTTGCATGGTTAAATGAATAAGTTTGATTACAGCTTGGTTAAACGAAATCAGCATGAATTTGCATGGTTAAACGAAATTTGGTTAAATGAAATTTACATGAAACTTTCATGGTTAAACGAAATTTGGTTAAACGAAATTTGCGAAATTAAACGAAGTTTGCACGGTGAAATGAAAATAAACGAAATTTACTTGATATATAGGTTAAACGAATTCTAGGTTCAATTAAGGTTAAACAAATTTTCAAATTAAACGATTTTTGCATGATATATAGATAAAACGAATTTCTAGATGGATCTTTAGGTTAAACGAATTTTGCATGATATATAGGTTATTCGAATTTGTAGTGCTATTTAGGTTATACGAAGTTTAGTGCCATATTTATAGCATGAACGAATTTTTAACACTATATAGACATAATATCATTCTTTGTTTCACACCTAATATCAATATAGATTAAATGACATTCTTTGTTGTACACAAAATCAAGATTGAATAGCCTGTTGTTCAATATTTTACACCTTATCATTCATCTATATTTCATTTTATATATAATACCAAGTGATCGAGTGTTGATGATATTCCAAATGGTTTAAATATGCTATTTTTTCATAGTGACACCAAAAGATGAGTTTTATATCCGTAATAGTTTGGTTTGGAGGATATTGGGAAGGGTTAGAGTACAAAAATGGTAATCGGGAGCGGATTCACCTCCCAGAATCGGATATGCCGATTTACTCGACTCAATTCATCGCGTTGTACGTGCTGATATGAATGGTTGGGGATATGTGATCCATGCGTTAATTGAGACCGGTGGCTTTGTGAAAAAGATGAAAATAAAGAGTGATTCTGATTTGGACCTCTTATTCCAAATGGGATGTGAGGAGGTCATCGTTTTTGTTTCACTTAAAAGGATGGATGGTGGAGTCAACTATTACTCGGATGGAAGACATGCGTCGGATCACATTCCAAATGTTCATACTTCTACTGGTGTTGTAGATATGCCAAATTGGAATGATTATTTTGGGAGGAATTTGGAAAATCCAAATGTTCCCTATGGACTACAAAACGATGAATCATTTTATGCAAGATTTGGTTTATTGAATGACGATCATATGGGACAGGTTGGGACATCGTCAGTTGGTTGTGCAGACTACGTCACAGTGACTTCGGGACTTGACATGTTCGACTTGAATGGGTCTCCGACTGCGTCTAGACAACATGAAGAAATACATCACAATGAATTACAACTTCCAGTTGGTGAAGACATTGGACTACAACAGAGACATGATGAACAAAATGGTAAAAAAAATTATTTCATTTTTAACCAACCCAATCAAGTTACTTCATTCGAAATTTTATTTTGTTTAACTTAAGTCTACCTTGTGTATAGATTCGGACGGTGGTGAAGAAAGATCTAGATCAGCCCGTGTCAATGTGGAAGATGACCTTGAGTTGGATGAAGAAGATGAGGAGGCTTTGGATGTAGACCAACGAATCGCTCTTGAGGAATTTATGACATATATTGATAGACGAAACTGGTTTATTCCTGACATTCCAACCTTCGAGGAGCCCTGTATAGCATATGGAGATGATAACGAGTCTTCCACACATGGTCTACACAAAGGAGCCACATTTTGTAGTAAAACTGCATTGCAGAATGTTGTTGGTTTCTACCATTTGGAGAATCAAGTTGAATACTGTGTTGACCATTCGGACAGGCACAGATGGTTCGTGAAATACAGATTAAGTAACTGTCCATTCAGGCTCCAAGCTTCGGAGAAATTTGGCGATTGGAAAATAACTAAAAGTGTCTTGTCACATGAATGCTCAATTCACTTGAACCCGGCTGCCCAACGCCGACTTCCATCTACTTTGATAGGTCAGTATTATGTTGACAAAGTTCGAAAAGAGAACTCGATGCTCGTTCCCAAGACCATAATTGAGGAAATGAGCCAGCGTCACGGTTTGAAGCTCAGTTATAGGGTTACATCGAGTGCGAAACGTCATGCGATGTGGGAGGCATACGGAGATCCAAAGCAGTCATTTGCAATGCTGCCACTGTATCTGGAAGCATTGAAAGGTGTAAATCCCGGTACATACACGAATTTGGAAACACATGCTTCCAATAAATTTAAATGTGTGTTTTATGTTTTGGGTGCATCTATTCACGGATTCCAGCGATATTCACGTCTGGTAATAGTCTTGGACGGTTGTCACTTGAAAGGGCAATATAAGGGAATCGGATTTGTCGCTGTGACGAAAGATAGAAACGATCAAATCTTCCCTCTAGCAATTGGGATAGGTGATGTGGAAAACGATGAATCGTGGACTTGGTTTTTGAAACAAGTTCGTGAAGCATTCGGATGCCCCGATAATCTGTTTTTCATGTCTGATCAACACATCAGCATCGGTAATGCTATCAAAACGGTGTACCCAGAAGCCACTCATGGTCTGTGTTGTTTTCATCTGAAACAAAATTTGGCCAAATATGGGTCACGTTTCGTTGGACTATTCCACAAAGCAGCCTATTCTTATCAGCGGTGTGAATTCGATAGGTAATTTTACCTTTCATTAGGTTATATGTCGTTGAAACATTTTAGTGGAGCATATTTGGTTGTATGAAAATTTCACAATATTTAACTTTTATTTTGATAGGTATGCCTCCGTCATCGAGCAGTCGAACATCGAAGGTGCACTTGATACCTTACGAAAAGTAGGTACAAGTAGGTGGTCCCGTGTAAAATATCTTGTACGACGATTCAATTTCATGACGTCCAATGCTGCTGAGACATGGAATGCTCGTCTTCTTTGGGCGAGAAAGCTACCAGTTTGTTCATTTCTAGAATGTTCTCGACGGATTATAGAAAGATGGTTTTACGAGAGAAGGACGGCTGCAATCGAACGACAAAACGTACTGACAAAGTCCGCCCATGAGATACTGTTAGAATACTCAAAGCTCGGACGGCATTTGCAAGTAGAGCCACTCTCATGATTCACATTCAAAGTCATTGATGGGAGTAAGATCTTTCTCATTGATCTCTCCCGATACGACTGCTCATGTGGTATTTATCAAGCAGTGTTGATACCGTGTTCACATGCATGTGCAGCAATAAGGTAATATTTAAATGCAAAATCAACCATCATCTGTTTCAGAATATGTAACAATAATATACCAAACTAACATTTTATTTCCATCTCCTACTGGGTGCAGTTTTGCGAATGAAACAATCACTTCTTACATCGCTGCCTATTACACAACAGAATGGTTGAAAAAGATGTGGGCCGCTGAGGTTAATCCCGTGCCTGACCCGCAAGAGTGGGATGATCGAGATAATGTGAGAAACACACGATGTATTCCGCCAGACAAACCAAAACAAGCAGGTCGTCCGAAATCTACACGTATTCCTTCGATCGGTGAGCATGCCGGACCTTCACGCAAACCCGCTGTATGTAGTCGTTATGGGAAACCGGGTCATAATAGGTCGAGATGTGCTGAACTTCTGCCTTTGGAATATCAAGTACTCGATGAGAAGCTCGATGATGAAAATGTTATCCAGCATGAGGGTCAAGCTAGACGAAGGAAGAATAAACATTGCTCCGTTTGTGGGTCGATAGAGCATACGAAGAGAAAATGTCCAATTTATTTGGCATCGAATGTACGAAACGTATAATTATCGGATGAGAGGAAAAAACAATATTAAACGGAATTGTCTTCCTGTAATAATGTTGCGCTTCCATCATACACATTTATTATACGAAACTTTGCAAGTTTCTGCAATACTATGATGAATAACACTATTACACGATTATTCACAAATTTCATGATTTATGAACATGTATTAGGTATTATTGTAATGGATGATGATTGATTCTTGTGTGAAATTGTGTTTTATGGTAAATGGGTTAATTTGGGATTTATGAATTTTCGTTAAATTGTTTCATTAGCACGTATTGTTACACGAAATTTGTCGTACTTGGGTTTGTATAGTTAAATTTTGTTTACAAAATTCGTGTAACAATTGAAAAGTAAAAACATTAAAAATTGTTACAGGAATTTTTTTTAAACTAAATTGGCATTCAACGAAAATTTGTAAATTTGCACTACTAATCAAAAAATGGAATAGCGTTGAAACAATGCATAATATTAAGCGAAAATTTACATTAAAAGAATAATGTAACAAGATTACACGAAATTGTAATAGTGTAATAATGTTGAGGATCAATTTATTAAACAAAAATTTGCAAATTTTAACACTATTAAAATGGATACCAAAGTTAAACGAAAAATTACAAATTTTAACACTATTAAACGAAAATTCCCCAAATTTTAACACTATTAAACGAAAAATTGTGGAATTGCTAACATTAAAATTGAACTTGAACTAGAATAATATATTTTAATAGTTGCAATCCAAATTGTGGAATTCATGTAATAGAGTAATATAGTTTAATAGTGGAACTATTTAATAGTGGCAAATTAATTCGTTTAATATTGATCTATTTTCATTTAATATGAAATGTCGAAGGAAGAATTCGTGTAATAGTTTAAACGAATATTACAAATTTTAACACCATTAAACGAAATTTACAAATGTCTAACAATATTAAACGAAAATTTGTGGAATTTAAAACATTAATTCGTTTATTAGTGGAATATGAAACTTATTAATTTTCACATAAACTATTAAACGAAAATTTGGAAATTTTAACACTATTAAACGATAGTTTACAAAATTTGAACACTATTAAACGAATTCATGCGTAAAAATTGGGAAATTTTCGTTTAATAGTGGTTGTGAGAAATAAACGAATTCAAATTTGCACATTAAACGAATTAATGTTTGAAATTCCATAAATTTTCGTTGAATAATTACAAATTTTCGCAAATTATTAAACAAATTCATGTTTAAAAATTGGGAAATTTTCGTTTAATAGTGGTTGTGAGAAATAAACGAATTCAAATTTGCACATTAAACGAATTAATGTTTGAAATTAATGCATATAATAATCTTATAAAACATAACCCAAATTTTCGTTTAATGCATATGCACATTTTCGTTTAATGCATATAATTATATGAATTTTTTGTTTAATGGTATGTTGTTTCACCAAATTTTTCGTTTAATGGTACTAGGCATTTCCAGGTGTATTTTTTTTAATCTTATTTAATTCTAATGATTTGATTGTTAGTTACACAAACATTATTTCAATCCCATCAGCTCAAAAGTTGACCACATTTGTGGTATTTTTGTAAGTTTTATTTTTGAGGTGGTATTTTTGTTATTCAATATATTATTTTGGGTACAGAGGCCTATTTCCCCTTATTTATTTTATCAAGTGAATTTTTAAATAATTCTCTGACCGCATATTATAATATAGCATATCAATAATTATTAAAATACAGAAATTCAGAATATGATAAAATAGATTTCAAAAGTAATTATCTTATTTTAGGATACTGTTGTGATAATTTATTGGAGAATTGTGAATAACAATTAATTAATAATTAAAAAAAGAGTGAAAACAAAAATAACTAAAACTTGAGTCAACAATTGTTGTTGGTTTCTATGACCAATAGAGGATCCAAGTACCTGTAATTTGCGACAAAGCTGTTGCCACTTGCTAGTCGCAAACTTGGAGGGCAAAATTGTAATCAACTCAAATTGAGTTGAGTCAAAACATTTGATAATTCGAATTTGTTTTTTTTCAAATTTGAATTTAATTGTAGCTCCATAAGCTTAATCAAGTTTAAATCAGTTAAATGAATACAAAATATAAGTAAAATTATTCATGGATTTTAAATAAATAGACTTACATTTAGAAAATGTATAATATATTTGCTAAATCTATAATTTTAATCAAATAAGTAAGTTTCTTACATTTTTTATTTATTATAATAATAAGTAAAATAAACAATTATAAATCAAATGTCACGCTACCAGTTTTATATGATATCTAGTAGGGGTGTGCACGGTCTGGGTTAGTTCGGAGATTTGAAAATCTTTGGAATCAAACCAAACTTCGAAAATTTTCAAAATTGAGTATTCGGAACCAAACCAAAATAAAAAATCTTCAGAACCAAACCAAACCAAATTTTGGTTCGGTTTAGTTTGGAGCTTCAGGTCTACTGGTTTGGATCAGTTCCCGACGGATATTTGGAGATTTCTAAAGAAATAAAAAAAAAACAAATAAGTTGAAATGCACCAAATTAATTAGAAAAATAAATAACAAAAAACTAATTTAACATGTATTAACAAATTTCATTGACAACAAAAACTACATACTTCATTTCAAAAGTTACAAAGTTTCATAATTTAGAAAGATATATGCTTTCTTGATAAGAGTCATTAGAATTAGAATGTAGTTCGTTATTATTAATTATTTAAAAAAATAAAAAATATAAATTATTAATAGCATTTATAAATTATTAATTAAAATATGTATTATGTAATTATTTATCAAGATATAGAAAAATAAATGACATATATATATATATAAATCGGTTATTCGGTTTGGTTCAATCCCAATTCGATTCAATTCTCAATTCGGATAATTGAAAAGGCTCCAGAACCAAACCAAAAAGAAATTCGATTCAATTCAATGCGAAGAAAATCAACAAAGATTTTCGGTTCGAATTTTTTCGGTCCGGATTTTGGTTCGGTTTCGGTAATCTCCGAAACCCATGCACAACCCTAATATCTAGCAGATATCTTACAAGTTTACTAACATTCTCAATATTTGTGGCTAACAAGTATAACATTATCAAATTTTAATTTGATTTATTTAGTTTGATATCAAGATATGTGTTATTAGAGTATAACAAATCTGAGTTTCAAATAATTCAAAAGTATATTTCAGAGTGGTAAAAGTATTCATGTTCTAGTGGAATCATGTGCATGGAAGATGTTCATTTCTATGTATGCTTTGCAAAAGAGCAAAGACCACTCACTTGTTGAAAGAAAAACAGAATATAAAAAGCTTACAACACATTGACATTTTAGTTGTACTTAAAACACTAAGTAAATAGAACAAAGATATGGAGATGATCATAGCAATGATCTAAGCTGAACATAGGGAAGTTCTTTGTTTCATAAGTAATTGCTTCAGCTTTTTAATTAGCTTTGGATCTGAACACATGTAACCCTGGAATGACTCCCTCAAAGATTGCAGCAACTTCTTGTGATCTTCAGCTGGATCATAGTTGAGCAACTTTCTGAACAAATTTTTCCAAAGATCGACATTCCAATACCTGATATTCACAAAGACAATCAACAAGCAATGAGCAAGATTCATTTTTGTATAATAGAATCGATATTCATATAGTTATACAACATTGTACAACAACAATGACAACAAATTAAGCCTTCATCCCAATGGTTATGGCTGTGTGGATCATATTTTGCTGTGGTGGAGTTAAATGAAAGGGAGTGGAAGGACGAACCGCTTATAATGTGATTTGGGCTGATAAACAAAGGTTCCATCGCCGGATGCTCGTTTTTCAATCTCCATGTATGAATTGTGAAGCATCATATGAACTATAACACACAGACCATACATGTCCACCTAATGTTCCATCAAGACAAATGACATAACTTAATGAAAATTTTGTCCAATAAATAGACTATAACTGGAAATGATTAATGATCTGGGGAGAAAGCACGTACCTGAAATGTCCAAGGCTTATTCTCTTGCATCTCAATGCAACGGAAGCCAGAAGTTCGACTATCTCCCTTGAATTTGGTGCTGTTGGGAAAGAGACTCAGATCAATACCTCTTCCCCAATCAACAAGGCATAGCCCCTGAATTGAAGAACTATGATACTTGATATATGTACAAGTGAACATTAACTTGATATGCTTAATTATGATAATATATTGAAATAACCTGATCACGCCAAGTTCCAGTACGAAGGCGAAGATCAGTTTCATTTTCTGTTGGATCATTCCTGCAATTGTGTATTATCATCAATGTGGGATTAGATTAAAAACACTTGAGCAAAAAGGATCCAAGTATAATGAATATGGTTCTTCTTTGTTTTTTTTTTCCTTGCAGGAAATATGTTTTAGCTATGACATTATGAATGTTTAACTTCCAACTCGGAGTTTCACTCTAGACTGGAGATTGTGCTTCATGGATAATGTGAAGACTTGAAATGTTATGATAATAGGAAGTATGAGGGAAAAAGAAGAAGAATTTAGGAATTAGCGTGTAGATATATCTCATTTGTAACTTGCAATCTACAAGAACATTATGTTACTATGTATATGACAAAAACCATTATCTGTACCAAACTATGTAGAAGCTGGAGTAGAACGTATAAGCGTCGAGGAATTAGCTGAAAAACTTACAATATCACAAGAAGAATTTTGTGCACATTATTCCACAAAAGGGCCAGTCCTAGGAGCTTTAAAGAAAATGTTCATTTCTAAAGGTGTTTCAGGGAAGGAGCTTCAACTTGTGGTATTACAACCAATATACTGTTTGCCAACAATAATAATAACGAACACAAATGGAAAGATTCTGATAAAAAAATCCAAAAAATTCAAGCAATATGACATGATTTAAACAAAAATCCTCATTCTGGTCTAGAGTTCTATCAATTCCTAAATGATAGAGATACTCCAGTTCTTTCCAAATAAAAAATTACCTGGAATAACGGATGAGCAAATTATCAGGTTTGAAATCACCATGGATCATTGCAGCATCATGCAGTGTTTCAAGAATTTGAAGCATCTCAACGGTGTAATAAATACATAGTACTTCTTCCATAGAGCCACCTATAACCACATTACAATTTATGGCATCCTGCACAAAATTTAGATATACTCTAAGCACAGTGAAGGAATTTCAAGTTTTAGAATGAACATAAACAATTATATGCCAACCTGAAGAGTTCCATGAGCAAAATAATCAGACACCAATACACTATAGTCAGAATAGAGGTGCAATCTGTGAGCAAAGCCAAAACTCTTCCTCTGAAAAACATAGACTTTGAATGAGCTAGTACTCTATGACTAACAATTGTCTTTAGATATTGCTAAACACTAATGCAGAATTTACGTACTTCTTTCTCTGGAATTCTCATGTCAAGTTGACGATACATGTAAAATTCCCAAGGAAATGGTGGCTTTTGAATCTGTTGAAGAATGGAAGATTCGATGAGTTGCAATAATATGTCTGTAAATTGAATCCCATCCGTATAGGTTGATATCAGAAAATATAAGTACCTTAAGAGCGACAACATCATCAGGGTTGCTGTTCACATATGCTTTAAACACCTGAGCAAATCCACCCTGACCTGCACACCCTTTGATCTGGTACTTCTCTCCACCTTCAGGCATCACGAATCAAAACCAGACTGAAGTCAACAGTAGAAAGAGTATTATGAAGGAATATTAGAGATACAAATTATAATATACCAGCACCTTGCAGCTACTTTTGCTTACCACCTATGGTAATATCACTGAAGAAGAAGTGGCATATTAATCTCAATAATGATGATTCTCAAGTAAGAATGTGATTAAGAGAAGAACGATAGATTGAATTAAATGGCCTGTTAAGTCTTACAGCTTAAAGCTCAAAAAATATATGTGATCCAAATATTGCTATGTACAGATTAGGTCAAACTTCCTGTGTAAGGTAATAGCAATACTCAAATGTCATATCACAATACTCATATGTGTAAGCCTGTAAGGTAATAGCAATAATCAAATGTATGGCATATTTGTATCGCAAATTATGACCAAGAAGCAAGAACATGATTGAGAGGAGACTAATAGATGCAAATTTAAATAACCTGAAAGTAGTACTACTTAAAGCTCATAATATATGACAGTTAAATCTTACTAAGAACAGATTGGAGAGGCCTCCTATGAAAGGTACTAGTTAGTAATGATCGTTACTTGTTCCCTTTTCTCTGTTGATTTCCTACCTTGTTCTTAATTATTTTGTTTTAAACCGATAATGTCTGCTTTGAGCTCAGACCTTAAACTTGGTTTTCTGAAAAGAATGAAACGCTGAAACTTGACTAAGAAACTATCGTGTTAATAAAGGATTTAAATAAAATCCTCCACCATCTAGTTACAGAAATTTGAAAAAAGTCTGTCAAAAGTGAGAGAACTCTTGAAACAAATTATTGTCATCATAGTAGAATATTATTGGCATTGATTTGCTGAAGAACAGATCAATTTATGAGTATGACACTTTTATTCAATTTTCTTTTTCCTTTTATTCTGTTAGTGCTTGAGAGATAAATGTAGGAGATGAGGGAAATACAAAATCTTCTGCAATTCATTTCCCACTGAGTGACATGTAGATCTGACTAATGCTATATTATTCGTCTATTATGTAATGGTCTGAGGTCTGACAAATAGCTGTATTGCCACTTTGAGACTTAACTCAACAATCATGAGAATCTAGTTGTTTATTCCACTTTGTCCATTTTAACCATCTCAAATGAAGAGATTATAACCTCCATCCTTTTGTTGTTCCAACCCTGCCTCATCCCTAGTCTTTTTGTTGCTCTGCCTCTTTTCTTCACTCAATTTCTCAAAGTACTTTAATTTTTAACTTTTTTTATATATAGCACCTTGCTTTTCTACTGTAACACTCAAGACAAAGCATGCACAGTGGATCACATGTGCCTCATTACTTGCAAATGTAGCTGAAGCAGGTTAGGCATTCATGATAGGAACAAAAACAACAAGTTAATACATTTAAGTATTGTAAGTGGATGCTAATGCCAATGAGAGTTCACAATACAATTTAGTTACCTATATCAATGCTTTTATTTCTAGCAGATTTCAGCAAGGTGGATAATGCCACTCTTCCAGGATATGCTCTGTTACTTGAATGGTATCCCTAAGAATATACACAAGTTTCCTATCTTAGTCCTTAGATATACTGAAAATATCTCCAGATGAAATTTATATAAGTTTATAGACAAAAATACCTCACCTCATATTGTACAACTTGAGAATTCATCTTCTGCAGTAGGTTTTTCAAAGTCGCAACAGACCATGGATTAATAAAATTTTCAACATTCTCTACAGAGTCATCACTTTTTATCTGTAAAGAAGGTGCAAAAAAAGCATCCTGAGTCATATTTATGTTTTGAAAAGACCAAATATTGTAACAATGTGCGACTGGTTGAAGTCAGATGATGCTCAGGAGAGTGCTGAACATCATTGGCATTGTAATATATTTGTTATATCATATAAATAGGAGAAAGCACAAGGAATAAATAAATATAAGCATAGTGAAATCAAGATATTGATCCAGAAATGTGGACACTTATACTGTCATCTCCTGAAAAGGGAGGCAGAAGGAAGAAAACAAAACAAAAAACACTGTCTCATGTATTGCTTAAAGTAGTATTGTGGTGGTTCTACATAGTACTGATGTTTCGCTTGCTTATATCACTTTTCAATCCAAAGTAAAACAACAATGAAGAGTGCATTGTATGAGTAGATAGGGTGGTCAGTTATTATTTCGCAGGTCTGATGCAAATGTCATGTTTATTCATATATAGCCTCTAATAAAAGAGTCTGAACAATAAAGATGAGTGAGTCAGGCATACCTTTTGAAATGATCCATTAATTACTCTTTCAGACATCCTCTCAAGAAATAGCACCTGTGCCTTTTTCAATCTCCCCAGTGGCTCAGCATTTCTGAAATGCAAGAACACCCTCATTTTTGTGGAATATAATAAGAAAAGAATTTGAGTTAACATTTCTTATATTCACAAAACAATCAATGTCAAGAAAAGTTAACAAACCTTGAGATGCCAAAGTGATAAATCATACAAGCATCAATCAACCTGCCTTTTGCTTCCAGAAACAAAGCAAATGATTCATAAAGCAGAGCTTTGCGTATACAAATCCTATGCTCCTCCATTTCTCTAAAAATTCTTTCATAATTTGAACTACCATCCATCTGTAAATTATACAGAAGAACGAACATAAATTTCCCCTAAAAGATACATATCCAGATCATGAGCAATTAAAGAACTAAAAGCATAATCCATTAACTGATAAAACATAAAGGTACATTCAACAAAAGTCGTGACCATAAATGATCAAACAATCATAAATTAACTAACTAGAAAACAAATTCAACTGAAAAACACTTTAATAATCCTCAAAATCACCACCAAAACCATAACCCCAAATACCATAGACCGAAAGAAGTGCAGCATAATAGAAAATAAAAGGAAAACCAATAATCATCATTACATGGAGGAACCAAATCTTGAGAAATCTGACGTCATCTCGGTACCGCGGATCGGACTTGAAGGTATTGATACAGTTGCCCACCAGCAAATCAAACTCGGCAAAATTATTGAGCTGAGATGAATTTTGACTTTGCAATGCTTCGTAAATGGACCTTCAATTGGCAGAAATCGAAATAATCGCGAAAAAAGGGATAATTTAGCTGAGCAAATTAGCGGAGAAAAAATCCATCTGTAAGCAATTGAAGTAGAAAATTTACCGTAGCCAAGGTACAAGAGGATCGTCGGTAACGGAGGAGAAAATGTTGGGGATGCCATCGGAATTTCTGGAAACAACGGCCATCGACATCTCAGATTCTTTCTCCGGCGAAAGTGGAAAGTGAAGCAGAAAGCACTGTACGTTTGAATATTTGAAATCTGTAAGCAGGCGGGAGGCTACTGATTAATTATTAAAGACCTTTTCTTTTTCTCTTCAGTCCTTTTCCATGATGCTTATTCAAATTTGGACCCCCAAAGTATACTAAGATTTTCCAATCACTCCTTTACTTGATGTTTAAAATCTACTGTATATGAATATTTGCTTCAAATCTATATGAATAAATGTGTGGATACATAAGTTTTGTTACTCTAATTTTAGTTGATAAATAGACCTGTTGAAGTTGGTCATGATTAAAATAAGATATAGTTTCAAATCTATATTGTTTATTTGTCGATAGTTCATGTCAATAATTATAGCTAGAAATTAATTTATTTATTAAAATCAAACTAAAATTAGAACAAAAGATCAAATTTAAAAGATCATTATAAAAATTTGTAAAATTAATGGTCCTAAAAATGAAAAAACCTAAGTTAAATGACCAGTAATGAAAAATTCTCATATATATAATGTAACAATGTGGAATGCATAAAATGAACACTTTCTCATCCTAAAATATTCCTTTGTTTTTAATTATCATTGTTATGCAATATTGTTTCTTATTTTAATTATTACTAATTATTTTAAATGTTCACTTTAGAGTGTGATGTAAATTGATTTATCATATTATATAGCATGATTAACTTTTCAAATAATTCATTTGTATTCTTTTTATACTTAGGGGGTGTATTGGTTGTGGAGTCTGTAGGATTTTTTTAGACTTTCAAAGTTTGGGGGTATTCAATCCAAATTTTCAAAAGTCTTTAAAAATCCTGAGGTATTCAATACGGATTTTAAAAAGTCTTAAAAATTCTTTAGGTATTCAACAGTCTATGGATTTTAATACTCTATGGATTTTCTTTGATTCTCTTCCAAAAATATAAATAGATTTCACTCTCCAAAATCTCTTCTAACAACCAGAGATTTCTACGTATTCTCTCAGAGAACTCTGAAGACGAAAGGTCAGAAGAAAAAACCTTCGTTGTTCTTCTAACAAAGGTACTACACAAATCTTTTTCTGCTCTTTGTTTTGAATCTTGTGTATGGATTAGTTGAAGCTATTTGCTATTATTTTGCTATTACTTTATTGGATTATGTGTATGGATAGTTTGCTTTGAGGTTATGTGTATGGATAGTTTGCTTTGAGGTTTTTGTGTGTCACCACCCCCATCGACGTACACACCTCTGCAACCACACACCAGCCGCCTCACCGCCGTCGATCTCTCCACCCACCCACGATCGATTAATATAGTAATATTATCATGGGGGATTCACAACAATATACAAAAAGGAAGGCATCCTATGAACAATGGACTAAGGAACAAAGTGACTTATTGTTACAACTCATGGTTGATGTTGCGGCTCGGGGATGACGTGATAATAGTGGTACTTTTACCAAAGCAACGGTGGAAGAAAGAATACTTCTTGTTCTTAATGAAAGACTTGGGTGTAATAAGACCTATAACAATTACCAAAGTCGCCTCAAATTGTTTAAAAATCGTTGGTTATCTTATTCAAACCTTATGAGGTTTAGCTCTAGTTTTGGGTATGACCAAACTACTAAAAAGTTTACAGCTTCAGATGAAGTATGGGATGCGTACTTAGAGGTAAGCTTCTTAAGCATCATATTACAATAATATTATAGAATAATTTTATTTTGAGAATATAGTGAATTGATAATTTTTTTTCTTTATTTATGCTAGGCTCACTCAAAAGACGCGAACTTGCGCTATGGGGAATATCCTGATTATGAGGACTTGGAAATTGCTGTAGGAAATGGTGTTGTTGTAGGGAAAAGCTCTATTGGGTTGGGTAGTGCTACGGATGCAAGGACATTAGGAGATGATGAAAATAAAGATGTACGCATAGAAGATTTGAATTGTGATGCTGAAAATGAGATGTTTGTAGGACTATCTCAAAATGATCCACCATTTGGTTCCACACCACCTTCAGGGTTCCCTGAAGTGTCCGAGGTCTCCACTCAAAGAAGAAGTCAACCCAAAAGAAGTAGAGCTCAGTATGAAGCAAATTCTAGCTCTACTGAAAATATCCCTCAGAATGGTCTCATGGAAGAGATTAAAAAACTAACAAGCACTTTTGAAGGAGTTCAAAGCCTCTTAGAGAAAAGAGATACCATACTAGAGAAAAGAGAAAGAGAAAGAGCTTATACAACTTGGGATGCTATCAAAGAGATCCCAAATTTGGATGAAGACATTCGCCTCAAGGCATTCGACTTGCTTGACACCAAGTCAAAAAAAAGATGATTTTTTAAAGATGGCTATTGAGGAAAGTGCTAATTGGATAGCTTACAAGATTAGAGCATGAGAAGCAGATGATTAATCATTTGCTTCCGGAAGAAATCCAAGAATTTCTTGGGAATCCTATGAGATCGGTTCGTTCTTTTTTCTCTGATAGATGGTCAGAACTTCATCTGATTATTTGAGTCATGTATTAGATATTATACTATATTGTGTATAATATCTTTTTAAGACTTTCTTTTGATCACATATTTGAAATTAATGAATTCCGTATTTTTATTATTATTTGAGTCATATGTTGCTTTAAGTTGTATGCATTTGAATATATGAATCCTTGAATTTAGGATTGCATCGGAGCTATAGAAAATCGTGAAATGTTGGAAGAAGAAATAGATGAAGATTTGGAGATGGAACTTTACGAAAAGGTTAGGCTCTTGATGTTGGCAATTAAGGTGGTGATAGTTTTATTAGGAAAGATTACTATGATGCCTTGGCGTATTGAACCTTCTTTGAAGCGACGACCAATTACTAGAATTGGATATCATTTTGTACGTAATATGATCGAAGGAGATCCACAAAGTTTTCGACAGTTGTATAGGATGTATCCGGATGCGTTTCTAAAGTAATGCACTATCATTAGAGAGAAAACTCATCTAGAAGATACAAGCTACATATGTGTTGAAGAATGTAGAACATCATTTAATCAACTTTTTTTTTTTTATCTATTTTATGCCACATAATTAATCAACTTTCTCCAACTACAATCAAAATCCACAATGTAGAACATCGCATCATCATTACCAGCATTCAATAAAGGTCTGGCACAGACAAGAATTTTATTCAAAGGGGCCAATTTATAAAAAAATACATAAAAATTATAAAAATTACATCATAAATTAGTAATAATTTTGATAAATTCAATATGTTAAATTATAAAATAATAACATCTTAAACTAGATTTTATTATATTTAACATGACACAATTACAATATTTATGTTCTATTTTTCATTTTTGAAAATCGCTGCATTTTGCATTACTAACATTTCAAAATATATCATTTTTAATGTATGTTACTAAGTAATAATTCAATTGTGTATCCATCATTCAATTCCAATACAAACACCTAATGATGTTTACTGTGAATTTTTTTCTAATATGAGTGATATTTGTCCATTGTACCTTTCCATTATATATGTAAGATAAACCAAAATTAGAATTATAAAATAACATTAAAGTAAATGAACATTACACAAACTATTTTATCTAACAAATGCATCCATTCCAGAAGTCGGGGTTTGTTACATGTATTAGAATATTTAAATAGTCATTGATAGAATAAACGTATTGAAATCAATATAATATATAATATTTTGCTATAACTTCATATTTTATTAAGCAAAAATAATGAATATATTATATAATCCCTAACAATTGATAATCAAATAAACTAAATAGAATCAATAGTCAATAACTAAAAAAAAAGAAAAAAAAAGCAAATTATGAATTTACATATGAAGAATTTACTTGAAAATTCTTCAAAATTGGTGTCTCCAATGAAAATTAGATAATATGGAATTAAAGTTAATTAATGTACATATTTTTCATTTTTTTTATATTGACATATATATAAAATACCCAAAATATCCATACTTAAAAAAAAAGAAAAAAAGGGTCCACTATCCCCCTTGATCCGAATGTGTCCATAGTTGCCTTTCATGTGAGTAATTATCGATCGTTAGATATTGAACTTCTTATTAAAATGAAACTTAAATTTTACATTTTACATGGGTGGAGGAGAGGTAGAGGTGTCCATTCGATTCCAAAATCAGGACAGAATCGAGGTCAACGGCTGCTGACTTATTCCAGAACCGTGAAACGCATTAAATCGATTTGGTTTATAATTTGTGTTATTTTCAAATCAGGAACCGGGAATTCAAACCGTCGCATTTTTTAAATTTATATTATATAAATTTAATATTATGATTTTCTATTTTATCTTTTAAGTTGTATTGATTTTTAAAAATTTCTATTGTAAGTTGTAATATTTTTAGATTCATAGTGTGTACTCTATTGTATTTAAATTGTGATTTGTAACTTGTAATTAATTGTATTGTTGTAAGTTATAACTCATCCCAAATTGTAACAGAGGTCATATATATGCAATTAACTTCATTTAATATTGTTCAAGTACTTTTTTTCTTTAAGTATGATAGGAAATGCTAAACTACCTATTGTCGACACGTTAACGTGTCTAGTATTATATAGCGTATGTGTAGGTCTCCCATGCATCCAAATCAGTGCAACTAGGTTGTCCTCTTCGGATCTGGATCCACCTGGTAATTATATAATTTTTTTTCTTTTTTTTCTTCATTTTTTCTGAATAATTTTTTATTATATATTATATATATATATAAAATAAAATAAAAGTATACGTATCAATTAAATATCGTGTCTTTTGAACTATTTTTTTCGAATACACATTCATTATGGTTCAATTCTTCAGATATACTTAAAATTTATCTTATAATTTGAGTTTCAATTTTTTTAAAAGCCTCAATTTATTTTTATATTGTGGTTAAAAATATTTTTGAGGAGCCTCATGTGACCAAGAAGACCCTGTAGTCAGTTTTTTATGATAAGCCTAAATGTCCAGTTACGCAAAATTTTTTATTCATGATATTTTTTCGCTCTTCTAGGTTGAAAAATTGGGTTGGCTATAGAAGAAATATTTGTAGCTCATTGAGTTAGCTTTCCAATGCAACAAAAAATTTACAAATCGGACGTTCCAATTGGGATTCACCAGTGACTTCTGTAAACATTAGACTGACCACAGTCTGAATTTAGGCGACCACGATCAACAATGACTGGTTATAAAATAAAAAGAGAGAGGGAGACAATTTTTTTTCTAATTTTATTTTGAAGGGGACTGACCGGGGTCATAATACCTAGACCATGGTCACCAGTGACTTCTGTAAACATTAGACTGACCGCGGTCTGAATTCGGCAACCACCGTCAAGAGACTTCTAAGAAACCTATAGTCTTACACAAAAATTCAGAAACCTATAGTCTTACACGAAAATACCCAAAATAACCTTACACGAAAATTTCGAAAATAACCTTACACGAAAATCACTATTTTTAGCCTTACACGAAAATCCCAACTTATAGCCTTACACGAAAATACCGAAAATAACCGTACACGAAAATCACTAATTTTCGTGCCTTACAATTTTATCCCCAACTCATAGCCTTACACGAAAATACCGAAAATATCCTTACACGAAAATCACAAATTTTTAGCCTTACACGAAATCCCCAACTTATAGCCTTACACGAAAATATCGAAAATAACCTTACACGGAAATATTGAGTAGTGTATTCCTACACAAAAATAGCAACTTCGTACTGTACACGAAAATACCAATTTGAAAGCCTACATGAAATTGGGTGATCTATATTCTATTCTTTAATTCATATTTTTTCCCTTTTTATTCCTAATCACACCATAAGACCTTTCAATAAAATACATACACATGTAATTAATCTTTATTTTTTATATTCGATGTGAAATTTGTTATTGAGTTAAAAAAAAATTATGAAATACATATAAATCAAATTATTTTTATCAAATATATTTATTGTGAAATTTCATTATTGAGTTAAAAGTTAGCTAAATCTATGTATCAATAATTGGAATCGGAAAGTAATTAATTCCATCCTCCCCACAAATAAGATAATATTTATATCAAGACTTCCACCTTTGTTAAGACCCATATTTCAAACACTATAAATTATTTCTTAAATGTCATATATATACAACATGAGAACTCCGCTGTATTTAGTTTCTTCTCTTCGCAGGTCTTGTTTTTGTGTGTCCCTCACTTTATGACATCAAGCAAAAGAAAGAACATCAAATTACAATAAGGAAAAAACTAAAAAAAATTGCAGACTCATTCATCTTGATATAAATTTTATCTCGGGGAAAACAAATGGACACTCTTTGGTTGCCTTTTAGGCAAGGTTGAATTAATATTAAGTGACCTTGTATATTTCACCAACTCTTGTGCATACTTGGTTATTCCTTTCTTTTTTCCTGATTTCTTCTTCTGTGCAGTGAACAATTTTCTAAGAAATTTAGCTCGATATTCATCCTACAAAATGAGCAATATTTATATAAGTTTGAACCCCACTGTCATCAATGTATAATATAAAAAATTATGTACCTCGATTATAACATTATCTGTGGCACCCCACTGCTCAATGAATTGCAGTAAGTATACACCACAATCAACCCTATAACATAAAAATTCATGGTTATGATGAATCGAGGGAAAACTAATTTGATGAATCAGAAAAGTGAAAATTATGGTATGCACATACCCATTTGTTTGTTCTGGTAGATTTGCTACAGAGAGTTTTTCAATATCAAAACCATCTTTGGTTTTAGGATGCAACTCTTTGAGCACGGTTTTCTAAGCAAATGAATCAAATCTTATAAATAAATGATACCAGGATATAAATAAATGAATGTGTAAAGGTTATACCAGGTTTTTAAAGAACTTAAGAGATCCTTATACATTTGGTAAGGAATCTATTTAGGTGGCTGACTTCTTTGGGAAATTAATTGCAATTCCCCTCCAATGATGGTCCGCGCATAATGGAAAAATAAGCAAGTCAGCTTCTTTTATTTCTTCAGAAAATTTAATCTTTTTATGGGTTGAGCTTTTTCCATCAGATGTGCATATAATGCTCTGAAACAAAGAACATATATTAATACTAAGATTTTCTTTAAATATAAATCAAATAAATAAAATTATGGCGCTTTACCGTAGTAAAAACATCAACAATATGTTTACGAACGGGCCCATTCCACTTAGTGTTGAAGATATCGCAACCAACATCAAAAATCTGCTCACAAAAGAAGATTCATAATTTGTTTTCATAGAGTTGTATGACATGTTCTAATCATATAATAAGAATAACAAGTAATATGATCTCATTTACAAAGTTTCCCAATTCATTCTCGCCAAGACCATCCAATTGCCCTTTGCACAACTTGTATCCGTTCAATTCCATCACAAGTTGTCTAACAAGGTGAGTCATAATGAATATTAGTTATAAATGACGATTGGGAGCTCTACAAACTTAATAAAAGACATACCTAGGATCAAGATTTTTGATTTTCTTGACAATTTGATCATCAGACAATGAAAGATAATAATCTTTCCCTGGTCCTGACTCGTCAATCATCTTAAATCATAATGAAGACTAGTTAATCATTCTACAGTAATTAATGATGATTGAGAGTTCTAAAGACTTAAAACTTATTTTTTCTTTTTCCTCCTCTCATATACAATAAGATCATACCCGACATCACTTTCTCTCGTGCCTTCATCCTCATAATTCAGCACCTTCGGGGAGGGCAATCTACTAACAAGGTAAATCACAATGAAGACTAGTTAATTATTCAACAGTAATTAATGATGATTGAGAGTTCTAAAGACTTAAAACTTATTTCTTCCTTTTCCTCCTCTTATATACAATAAGATCATACCCGACATCACTTCCTCCCGTGCCTTCATCCTCATAATTCGGCACCTTCGGGGAGGGCAATCTGCTAACAAGGTGAATCACAATGAAGACTAGTTAATTAATCTACAGTAATTAATGATGATTGAGAGTTCTAAAGACTTAAAACTTATTTCTTCTTTTTCCTCCTCTCATATACAATAAGATCATACCCGGCATCACTGTCTTCCATGCCTTCATCCTCATAATTTGGCACCTTCGGGGAGAGCAATCTGCTAGTAAGGTGAGTCATAGTAAAAATTAGCTTAAATGATGATTGAGAGTTCTAAAGACTTAAAACGTACTTATAACACCCAAATTAAATTAATTAAAGTATAAAGATATATATATTTACATATATAAGTATGTACATAGGTATAATTAAATAGTCAGGTTGCATGGAGTACCAGTCTCCATTATATAAGACAGGGATCCACGATTTACATCCAGGTTCTTGCAAAGCCTACAAATAGAGTTAGACAACAAATTAACTTTTAGTACGACATTTCATCCTCAGACAGATGGACAGAGTGAACGAACTATATAAATTCTGGAAGATCTACTACGAGCTTGTGTCTTAGATCTACATGAAAGCTGGGAAGACCATCTGTACTTAGTGGAGTTCGCTTATAACAACAGTTATCAATCAACAATTGGAATGGCACCATATGAAGCTTTATATATAAGGAAATGTCGTTCACCTCTTTATTGGGATGAAGTAGGTGAGAAAAGGGTATTAGTGCCAGAACTGGTAGAACGGACAGTAGAAGTGATAAAGAAAGTCCGAGAAAGAATCAAGATAGCGCAAGATCGATAAAAATCCTACGCAGATAAAAGAAGAAGAGAGCTAAAATTTGAAGTGGGAGATAAAGTCTTCTTGAAAGTATCACCCACAAAAGGAGTATATCGCTATGGGAAAAAGGGAAAGCTAAAGCCAAGATTCATTTGACCATTTGAAATTCTCGAACGGATTGACGAGGTGGCTTACAGACTAGCTCTACCACCGGACTTCACAGGAATCCATAACGTATTCCACGTATCCATGTTACGAAAGTATGTATTTGACTCGAGCCATGTTATCGATCGACAGGATGTTGGACTTGATAAAGACTTAACATACGAAGAAATTCCAGTGGCTATCCTGGATAAACGAATCCACCACCTGAGGATCCGAGAGGTCGTCTTGGTCAAAATACTTTGGAGCCATCACGACGTCAAGGAGGTGACCTAAGAAAAAGAAGAAAAGATCCTAGCGAAATACCCGAATTTACCGTATTACGGTACGTATCTAAATTTCGAGGATAAAATTTCTTTGAAGGAGGGAGGGATATAACACCCAAATTAAATTAATTAAAGTATAAAGATATATATATTTACATATATAAGTATGTACATAGGTATAATTAAATAGTTAACTAAGTAATTAATTAGTTGAATACATAAAATTATGTTATGTGCAGTAAATAAGTATAAGAGTAAGTAGTTAAATAATTAAGAAAAAAGAAAGTATTTTGTGCTTACACATTTCTCTATTCTTTATAACACGCCACCACCTCCTGATTTCTTTTTCTCTTCTTGACACATATTAGTTAAGTCAGCTTGTGTGTGAAAAAGGGGAAGGGTAATAAAAGAAAGGGGTGCAACATTTTAATTCAACACAGCCTTTTTCTTTTTTCTTCTCGCTCTTTCCCCTCTCGCTCGAGTCTTTCTCTTTCACAGGTATCTCTCTCTCTCTCTCTCTCGTTCCAGGTCTGTTGGACTGCCCTATTTTTGGTTGTTGTTGCCACCAAGTGAGTCGAGGTGTCGGGCTGGGGGGAGAGTCATCGGGACGCAGGGGCGCGGCGCTGGGCGCGGGGTGTGCAGGGCACTGGGCGCTGAATCGGGGCGCGCCCAGGTCTGTTCTGAGGCTGGTCAACAACCACCTTTCGTGCTGAGTTTGGGTGAGTTGTAGTGTAGCTATGGGGGTGTTTTTGGGTCGTCTGAGTAGGTCGGAGTCTGGTGAGTAGTTGGGGGTGAGTTGCCGGCGACGCAGGTCGCTGGAGTCGGTGGTAGCAGCCCCGGAACAGGGCTGGTCACAATAGTTTTAGGGTGATGGAAAGAGGGATTTTCTTTTATGTTACAGGGGTTATTCTTATGTGTTTAACATTGCTTTGCAAAATGCAATTTATATTCAATTCCTTTTTGCTTGACAATGATTATTTTACATCCTGCAAGTCAATTTTAGCCTTGTAAATTAATTTTTGCAAATTGAGTCTAAACTTCGCAAACTGAATTTTACTTTGCAAATTGGATTCTGCAAGTTGATTTACTTTAGCTTTGCAATGTAATTTCGCAAACTAAATTTTTACTTTGCAAACTGAGTTGCAATTTTGCAAATAGAGTATTAACTTTACAAATTGAGTTTTTCTATTTTGCAAATTAAATGTAACTTTGCAAGATTGAACTATTTTATAAAATTGATTTAATTTCGCAAGAATGAGTTATTTTGCAAGACTAATTTATTTTATCAAGTAAGTTTAATTTTGCAAGATTTAATTTTTGTTCTTGCAAATTTATTTTTCTCTGTTAAAAGTCTCAGTTTGCACAAAAACCCGTTTTCCAAATAATATGAGTCATTTTCCTTATTATTCAAAGTTCTTATCTATAGATCCCGATTATCAATCTTAGATAGGAATGTCTTAATTCATGTTTTAATTTAAAGTATGGATAGTCTCTTTAAGCTGCTAGAAAAAGTCTATATCCTCATATTTTTGTAGGAAACGCAAGCGAAGAACCCCATAATTTCCTTGAACCATAGCAGTTGCTAGAGACACCACTTATCTGAGGTAGGGGTAAATTCTTGTAAATTATATGTTGTGAACTATGGGTGCTCTTGTGTGCAATTATTGAATGTTTTTATTTATAACGTGGAGGTTGAAAGTGATATGCAAAGTGAAATGCGGTATGCTCCATGAATGATGATATATGGTGAAGGATATGGGGAAATCCTTGTTTTTCCTTTTACGTGATCAATTGTTGTAACGTGAGATTGTTGATTAATGTGAGAAGAAGTGATTTAATATATAAGTGTGGTATTTTGTGCCTTATTTCGTGGTAAAGAGATTTGTGCAATAATTGCAAGATGAAAGAAGATAGTATGTGACAATTGTATTCATGGTGGCATAGTTCCACAAGTGTATTCATGGTGGCTTAGTTCCACAATTGTATTCAAGGTGGCCTAGTTCCACAAATTGTATTCATGGTGGCTCGAAGCCACAAAAATGTTTTCACGGCGGCTCAGAACTGTATTTTTGAAAAGGGGCGGCCTCCAATCCACATCTATGTGCTATTGAATGGTATGAAAAAAAAAATTGTTTCAAGTGTTTTAACTGATCACCAATTCTACCCCACTGAGTGTCTTTTTGCACTCACCCCTTAAATGATTTTATTTTACAGGTGACAGCCTTCTAGACGGGAAGTGAAAGAGGTGTCTTTTTATTGGTTTCGAATCCTGTTGGAGCGTGTTGTTTTGCAAGGTTGTGTAAATTTTGTTTTGTCCAACAATGAAGTAATACCTTTTCTTCCGTTGTACCAAAGTTTTGCATTCTCTTTTATAAAACAGAGATATTTGGGATATTTTATTTTATTCGCATTCATTTTTAAAAGTTTTTGTAGAAAAACATGTTTTGATTAGTTGCTGGACGCCTAATGGAAAATTTATTAAAGACTCTGATATTCTACAGTAACGTAAATTGGACCGTGACAGTTGTGGTATCAACGCCTGACTCTACGTTTTATAGAGCTTGCTCATATAAAATTTTTTTTTACAAAAGTTTGGTATTTTAAAATATTCAAATTGCGTCTTGAATAGATAAATAATTTCTCTTTCACTTTCTTTCGACGGAGCTGTCAAGAGGTATATAGATATTATGATATATATATTGTATAAGTGCTATTGATAATTATTTATTTAAGTTTTAAATGTGAAGTGATTTGTTGAAAATGACTACATCATGAACTCTATATAAAATGGTATATAACAGATGGCTAGGTGTAAGCACACTGCTAGGAAGAGGGTCTCGGAACCAGAGACACGAGCGATGAGATTTAGACATCGTTTTTATGATAGCCGAGTAGAAGGGGATGTGTCAGTGGGTGAACATATCGCTAGACTCTTATAATGTTGGACTGAAGCTGGGGGTGCAGGGGGTATTTTATTGGTGTGCAGACTTGCCTCCATATGATTCAGACACTGCCCGAGGAGGCAGTTAAAGCACGCCTCATTTATAGAGATGAGATAGTTTATTCAGCAGTGGATGGTACACCTATTATCGACTTTGAAAGAGTCGTGAGACATTTACTAGAATTGTGGAGTGGACCTGCTCTTCCTATTACCCCGGAAAGAGGACCTTATGATGCGTTTAGTGATGACGAGGACCCTGTAGAGGAAGAGTCTAAAGAGGAGGAAGAGTCTGAAGGGGAGGAAGAGCCAGAAGAAATAGAAGAAGACCCTGAAGAATACCCCGATGAGGGTATTCCAGAAAACAAGACACTAGGATTTCAGGGACCTCCTTCTCCTCCAGCCACAGTTGTTTGAATCTGGGAACATGGGTTATGTATATAAGAATGGTGAATGATAAACTTTTGATATGTATATATAGGTGTGAAGTAACTGATGACAAGTAAATAGGTATGTTGGGTTTTGATGGAAGACAGAGATGGTTGATTTTTGTTGTATGTATGTATATATATGAAACCATCGTGCCTTTTTGCTGGTCAATGAAATGTCTGTTTATTCTTATGTTTGATATTTAGTCTTCTTCGTTAAAAGTAATATTATAGTACTTAATTACCATAATTAATTATTAACTGTGACAGAAATATGCCTCCTCGAGGACGACCTCGTAAAAATATATGCCTCCTCGAGGACGACCTCGTAAAAATGTTCGATCGGTCGGGGAGCCATCTGGGCCAGTAGAAGAACCACATGTAGAAGTTGAGGGACCCGATAGGCCTGCCGAGGAGCCCCAATAGCGATAGTGGAATGATTAGAAATTTGGTTGACGTATTAAAGGGATTGGCAGAACAACTAAATACGGCGCGAGCGACACCGCCCCCTGCAACGTTGAGAAATGAGGAAAATTTAATAATTGAGCAATATCGACATTTTAATCCGCCATTTTTCAATGGAAAAGGGGAACCAGCGGATGCTAAAGAATAGTTAAGAAGTTTAGATCGACTTTTTACATATCTCGTGTGCACTGATGCACAGAAGATATCATGTGTTATTTTCCAGTTTACTGAAGAGGCCAGTTTTTGGTGGGAGTCATACGAAAGGACTTTAATAGCAGATGGGAGGAATGCAATGACTTGGACGCACTTTAAAGAGATAGTTATGCAGAATTATTTGCCACAGTCGTATCGGGACAAAAAAGAGAGAGTTTCTACACCTTCGTCAGGGACAGATGACTGTTGGCGAGTATGAGAGGAAATTTAATCAGCTGAGTCGATACGCGGTTCACCTAGTGGATACAGACGTAAAGAAAGCCAGACATTTCAGCAGAGGTCTACGCTAGGAAATAGGTGTTGTCCTAGCCGGTCAAGGCGAGATGACTTATGCAGAAGTTATAGAAAGAGCTCAAGAGATCGCTTCACGCATGCGACTCGACTCAATGCCTCCAAAAAGAGTGCCAATCTTACCAGAAAAATGGAAATGGGAGGGACCGAGTATAAACCGATCCCCAGTTTTTAATCAAAATCGACCTCCAATGTTAAATCAGCCTAGAAGACCAATCCCGAGTGGAACTTCAAATTCTCCTACTCCTCGAGACCAAGCTTCTTGCCCCAAGTGTGGGAAAATTCATACCGGACCATGTTTATGGGGAACAAGACGTTGCTTCCGATGTCATGAACTAGGCCATATTGCGTCATACTGCCCTATACGTTCAAATATAGGCCCAAGTACCAGGCCAAGGCTAGAAGTATGGAAGACTCGTGCTTTTGCCCTCACCAGAGCAGAAGCTGCTGATGAACCAGAGACTATGGTGGGTATGTTATCAGTATACAATATACCTGCGTTTATTTTGTTTGACATTGGGGCAACTCACTCTTTTGTGTCATCTAAATTCTATGAACTTATGAAATGTGAAGATAATAAGGTAGATATGAGAACCTTGAAGGTTAGCATTCCTTCTGGAAAGAGCATAACAACCCAGTTTGTATGTCGAGACATACCAATTGTCTTCGAAGAGAGAGTCTTTGGCTGATTTGCATGTCTTAGAAATGAAAGATTTTGATGTTATTTTAGGAATGGATTGGCTTCAAGCCAACCATGCGATAATTAGATGTCGAGAGAAGGAGATTCTCTTCCAATCGTCTGGGAATGAGGAATATACATTCTTTGGAACACGAGTTGGTGTGAAACTACGAGGGATATCGGCTATGCAGGTAACTAAAATACTGAAGAATGGAAATTGTGAGGCATTTCTGGTAAACATAATCAAACTGGAGCACAAACCAGACCCGATTAAGAAAGTGCCGATAGTAAGTGAGTACGAAGATGTTTTTTAAAAAGAACTCCCAGGCTTTCCGCTAGATAGACAAGTTGAATTTAACATCGACTTAGTACCTGGATCGACACCGGTGTCAAAGGCACCGTATCGTATGACACCGAAAGAATTACAGGAACTGAAAGTTCAGCTACAAGAACTCTTGGAAAAAGGATTCATCTGTCCTAGTGTATCACCCTAGGGAGCTCCAGTGCTATTCATGAAGAAAAAAGATGAAACATTTTGAATGTGTATCGATTATCGCGAGCTGAACAAAAGGACTATTAAGAATAAGTATTTGTTGCCGTGAATTGAAGATTTGTTTGATCAGTTAAGGGGTGCAAGCGTATTCTCAAAAATTGATTTGAGATCTGGTTATCATTAAGTAAAGATCAAGAAAGAAGACATATCCAAGACAGCCTTTAGAACGAGATATGGACATTATGAGTTCGTGGTAATGTCTTTCGAACTCAGTAACGCACCAGCAGTATTTATGGATATGATGAATCATGTGCTCCATCCGTATCTAGACCGCTTTGTGATAGTATTCATCGATGACATTTTGGTGTACTCGCTGGATAGGACCCAACACGAAGAACACCTGAGAATTATATTGGACACTTTGCGAAGGGAAAAACTATATGCAAAGTTTAAAAAATGCGAGTTCTGGCTGGATAGAGTTACTTTTCTTGGACACATAGTATCTTCGAAAGGAATTGAGGTGGATCCGGTGAAAGTGGAGGCGGTTAGTAATTGGAAGGCGCCAACCAATGTGAATGAGGTACGAAGTTTCTTGGGTTTAGCTGGATATTATAGAAGATTTATTGAAGGGTTTTTAAAGATTGTCATCCCCATGACTCGATTAACCCGCAAAAAAACAAAGTTCCAATGGACATAACAATGTGAAAAAAGTTTTCAAGAATTGAAGAAAAGATTGACTGTTGCACCGGTTTTAGTTGTCCCTGATGGAACAAAAGAATTCGTTGTGTATAGCGATGCATCTAAGCAAGGTCTACGGTGTGTGTTAATGCAACAAGGAAGAGTTGTAGCCTACACCTCAAGACAATTAAGGACACATGAACAGAATTATCCAATACATGACTTGGAGCTAGCTGTTGTAGTGTACGCACTAAAGATTTGGCGACACTATCTATATGGAGGAAAATGCGAAATCTATACGGACCATAAGAGTTTAAAATATTTCTTTGAACAAAAAGAACTCAACATGCGACAGAGAAGGTGGTTGGAGTTAGTGAAGGACTATGATTGCACAATTCTTTACCATCCAGGAAAAAGGAATGTGGTTGCTGATGCACTCAGTCGAAAGAGCAAGAGCGAGATAGCCAATATACTTACCAATCAGCATCAATTAATAAGTGAAATGTCGGAGCTACGCCTGGAAGTAGTTATACCTCCAAACAATATTAGGGCCCGGATCACGGCCCTAATGATTAAGCCTATGCTTAGGGAACGGATAATTAAAGCCTAGGAGAAAGATAAATTTTTGCAGAAGATAAGAGCTCGTATGGAGAAAAGAATTATAGAAGGATTCATAATGTCAACAGATGGGGCCCTAACTTTTAAGGGAAGGCTTTGTGTACCTAAGGATGATACGTTAAGAAGAAGAATATTAGAAGAATCGCATACAACACTATATACAGTTCACCCTGGAGGTACAAAGATGTATAGGGATTTGAAGGAAACATTCTGGTGGAGAAACATGAAGGGGGCATCGGACAATTTGTTAAGAAATGTTTGGTGTGTCAACAGATAAAAGCAGAACATCAACGACCGACAGGAATGTTAATACCGCTCGACATACCGGAGTGGAAGTGGGAACATATTACTATGGATTTTGTGGTGGGATTACCTACAACCAATCGTGGAAACCACGCCATATGGGTTATTGTGGACAAATTAACCAAGTCTGCTCATTTTTTGTCGATTAAGATGACATTCCAATTAGACAAATTGGCCCAAGTCTATATAAAAGAAATTGTCAGGTTGCATGGAGTACCATTCTCCATTATATCAGACAGGGATCCACGATTTACATCCAGGTTCTGGCAAAGCCTACAAATAGAGTTAGACAACAAATTAACTTTTAGTACGACATTTCATCCTCAGACAGATGGACAAAGTGAACGAACTATACAAATTCTGGAAGATCTACTACGAGCTTGTGCCTTAGATCTACATGAAAGCTGGGAAGACCATCTGTACTTAGTGGAGTTCGCTTATAACAACAGCTATCAATCAACAATTGGAATGGCACCATATGAAGCTTTATATATAAGGAAATGTCGTTCACCTCTTTATTGGGATGAAGTAGGTGAGAAAAGGGTATTAGTGCCAGAACTGGTAGAACGGACAGTAGAAGTGATAAAGAAGGTCCGAGAAAGAATCAAGATAGCGCAAGATCAATAAAAATCCTACGCAGATAAAAGAAGAAGAGAGCTAAAATTTGAAGTGGGAGATAAAGTCTTCTTGAAAGTATCACCCACAAAAGGAGTATATCGCTATGGGAAAAAGGGAAAGCTAAAGCCAAGATTCATTTGACCGTTTGAAATTCTCGAACGGATTGGCGAGGTGGCTTACAGACTAGCTCTACCACCGGACTTCACAGGAATCCATAACGTATTCCACGTATCCATGTTACGAAAGTATGTATTTGACTTGAGCCATGTTATCGATCGACAGGATGTTGGACTTGATAAAGACTTAACATACGAAGAAATTCCAGTGGCTATCCTGGATAAACGAATCCACCACCTGAGGAACCGAGAGGTCGTCTTGGTCAAAATACTTTGGAGCCATCACGACGTCAAGGAGGTGACCTGAGAAAAAGAAGAAAAGATCCTAGCGAAATACCCGAATTTACCGTATTACGGTATGTATCTAAATTTCGAGGATAAAATTTCTTTGAAGGGGGGAGGGATATAACATCCAAATTAAATTAATTAAAGTATAAAGATATATATATATTTACATATATAAGTATGTACATAGGTATAATTAAATAGTTAACTAAGTAATTAATTAGTTGAATACATAAAATTATGTTATGTGCAGTAAATAAGTATAAGAGTAAGTAGTTAAATAATTAAGAAAAAAGAAAGTATTTTGTGCTTACACATTTCTCTATTCTTTATAACACGCCACCACCTCCTGATTTCTTTTTCTCTTCTTGACACATATTAGTTAAGCCAGTTTGTGTGTGAAAAGGGGGAAGGGTAATAAAAGAAAGGAGTGCAACATTTTAATTCAACACAGTCTTTTTCTTTTTTCTTCTCGCTCTTTCCCCTCTCGCTCGAGTCTTTCTCTTTCACAGGTATCTCTCTTTCTCTCTCTCTCGTTCCAGGTCTGTTGGACTGCCCTATTTTTGGTTGTTGTTGCCACCAAGTGAGTCGAGGTGTCGGGCTGGGGGGAGAGTCATCGGGACGCAGGGACGCGGCGCTGGGCGCGGGGCGTGCAGGGCACTGGGCGTTGAATCGGGACGCGCCCAGGTCTGTTCTGAGGCTGGTCGACAACCACCTTTCGTGCTGAGTTTGGGTGAGTTGTAGTCAAGGATGAAAATATCGCGAAATATCGCGGATATATCACGGATACGGATATTGCGATATGGATATTGGGTGCTAATGTATTTCTTCCCGGGTATCGCAGATATATCGCGGATATATCGCAAGTTATCGCTATCGGTATCGATATCGGTTCAGTGTAGTACAAAATTGGATGGAAATCGGGAAATATCGCGGATATATCGCAAATTATCGCATATATAGCAAATTTCGCGATTTTGATTCAAAGAAATTAAAACATGTGATTTTTTTACTTTGTCATCTATATTTTATTTGATATAAGAGAGAATATATTCTCTCATGATAAAAATTTATATATATATATGTGTGTCTTGTCTTGGTATCTTTGAATTTATGAAATATAAGAAAGTTGACAACACCCGTCATTGGGTAATTGAAAATCTGAAAAAAAAATTGTTTGATAATTGAAAACATGACTTTTATATATCAGGGCATAAAATATAGAATTAAAATATAATTCGAAACATGCATCTTAGCATATATAAATTTAACCAACATCTTATAAAATTGGAAATATATTTGGTACTACACAAATATAACATTAGCTAGAGACTACAATTTGGGGCTTACTAATTTTAATTAAATTTTATAAATTGTGGCTTAATTACTTCCAATTAAGTCTTACATTGAAGCTACAATTGAAAACATGACTTTTATATAATAAGACTTAAAACATTGAATTAAAATATAATAGGAAACATTTTTGAAATATACAGTATTTGGGTAATTTGCAACCACTCATAGACACTGCACAAATATAACACTAGTTAGGGACTATAATTTGGGCTTACTTTGAATTAAATTTTATAAATTGTGATGAGTTGATATCAGTACTGTCTGGACAAAGATGACAGTCCATCTACTATATTTGAACCTCATAGGTCATCTTTTTGGTTCTAGTATATTATATCATGTAATTTTAGTAATTTTGTATTGTATTATGTAATATATTGTCAGTTTTTTACTATTCAGTACAGTATTTATAAAGTTTATTATCTATATGTTAGTTTTAAATATATTATTTTATTGTGATTTTGGGTGGAATATATGTGTAATGATGTGTTAAAATAATCCCTAAAATTTCATATTAAATTTCCAAAAATTTAATAAGATATCCATCACTTTTTCAAAAAATTTGCGATATCGATATTCGATATCGATATATCCATCGATATATCCGTAAAATTAAGGTTGCGATATCACTTGCGATATCGATATTTTCATCCTTGGTTGTAGTGTAGCTATGGGGGTGTTTTTGGGTCGTCTGAGTAGGTCGGAGTCTGGTGAGTAGTTGGGGGTGAGTTGCCGGCGATGCAGGTCGCCGGAGTCGGTGGTAGCAGCCCTGGAACAGGGCTGGTCACAATAGTTTTAGGGTGATGGAAAGAGGGATTTTCTTTTATGTTGCAGGGGTTATTCTTATGTGTTTAACATTGCTTTGCAAAATGCAATTTATATTCAATTCCTTTTTGCTTGACAATGATTATTTTACATCCTGCAAGTCAATTTTAGCCTTGTAAATTAATTTTTGCAAATTGAGTCTAAACTTCGCAAACTGAATTTTACTTTGCAAATTGGATTCTGCAAGTTGATTTACTTTAGCTTTGCAATGTAATTTCGCAAACTAAATTTTTACTTTGCAAACTGAGTTGCAATTTTGCAAATGGAGTATTAACTTTACAAATTGAGTTTTTCTATTTTGCAAATTAAATGTAACTTTGCAAGATTGAACTATTTTATAAAATTGATTTAATTTCGCAAGAATGAGTTATTTTGCAAGACTAATTTATTTTATCAAGTAAGTTTAATTTTACAAGATTTAATTTTTGTTCTTGCAAATTTATTTTTCTCTGTTAAAAGTTTCAGTTTGCACAAAAACCCATTATCCAAATAATATGAGTCATTTTCCTTATTATTCAAAGTTCTTATCTATAGATCTCGATTATCAATCTTAGCTAGGAATGTCTTAATTCATGTTTTAATTTAAAGTATGGATAGTCTCTTTGAGCTGCTAGAATAAGTCTATATCCTCATATTTTTGTAGGAAACGCAAGCGAAGAACCCCACCATATCAGTTGCTAGAGACACTACTTATCCGAGGTGGGGGTAAATTCTTGTAAATTATATGTTGTAAACTATGGGTGCTCTTGTGTGCAATTAGTGTATGTTTTTATTTGTAAAGTGGAGGTTGAAAGTGATATGCAAAGTGAAATGTGGTATGCTCCATGAATGATGATATATGGTGAAGGATATGGGGAAATCCTTGTTTTTTCTTTTACGTGATCAGTTGCTGTAACATGAGATTGTTTATTAATGTGAGAAGAAATGATTTAATATATAAGTGTGGTATTTTGTGCCTTATTTCGTGGCAAAGAGATTTGTGCAATAATTGCAAGATGAAAGAAGATAGTATGTGACAATTGTATTCATGGTGGCATAGTTCCACAAGTGTATTCATGGTGGCTTAGTTCCACAATTGTATTCATGGTGGCATAGTTCCACAATTGTATTCAAGGTGGCAAAGTTCCACAATTGTATTCAAGGTGGCCTAGTTCCACAAATTGTATTCATGGTGGCTCGAAGCCACAAAAATGTTTTCACGGCGGCTCAGAACCGTATTTTTGAAAAGGGGCGGCCTCCAATCCACATCTATGTGCTATTGAATGATATGAAAACAAAATTGTTTCCAGTGTTTTAACTGATCACCAATTCCACCCCACTGAGTGTCTTTTTGCACTCATCCCTTAAATGATTTTATTTTACAGGTGATAGCCTTCTAGACGGGAAGTGAAAGAGGTGTTTTTTTATTGGTTTCGAATCCTGTTGGAGCGTGTTGTTTTGCAAGGTTGTGTAAATTTTGTTTTGTCCAACAACGAAGTAATACTTTTTCTTCCGTTGTACCAAAGTTTTGCATTCTCTTTTATAAAACAGAGATATTTGGGATGTTTTATTTTATTCGCATTCATTTTTAAAAGTTTTTGTAGAAAAGCATGTTTTGATTAGTTGTTGGACGCCCAATGGAAAATTTATTAAAGACTCTGATATTCTACAGTAATGTAAATTGGGGCGTGACAGTACTTCTTATTTTTTCTTCTCTTGTAGACAATAAGATTTGGGTCCCACGTTCTCCTAACGAGCTTAACAAGGTGAGCCACAATGAAGATTAGTTAATCATTCTACACTAATAGATGATGGTTGAATTTTAAAACCTTAAAAGAGAGACATACCCATCATCTTCTTCAAAGGCCATCTCATCAGTAATTACTCTTCGGCCTTCTTCACTCAACTGTAGCCAATCTTGCTCGAGGGCTTTTTCTCCGTATTTCACTTACTGTTTCTTTGAGCTTTTTAGCCCAAATTTGCCCGTAATTCTTTTTTCCAGTACCTAATATAGTAAAAAAAACTAATTTGAATTTAAATCGAATGAAAAAAGAATGAAAATACAAAAAGATAACTAAAACACATTACCTTGGGTTCCTTTCAAACGGTAATGTTTGGCTCTACGCACATTACTTACTTGTGAACCAACTTTCCATCTGATCCACCAGCTGGTCTGAGATATCAAATTATCGTGGATCCACATATGGTGTGTGGAACACACACTCCTCATTTTTTAACATTGGGAAAATTACAAGAAACATTTCCATCACTACAAGAAAACTGTCCGATAGTGACGGATTTTAGTGATGAAAATATTCTGTCAAAAATTTGTTCCGGAATAGTGACAGAAAAGATTTTGTGATGGACTTGTGATGGAAATTGTTAACGGAAACTTTTCCGTCAAGAATTCTGTCAAAATTATGTAGTGATGGATTATTCCGTCACAAAATTATGCAATCGCTTTAAGAGTGCTTGCAATCGGAATTGAAAATGGCCTAGATGTTAGGGTTAGGGCAACAGTCTTGTATATATTAGGAAGTCTAGTTGTGCCTAATGCAACTACAACCTCCGTTAAAGCATTTTATGGAATCTTTCTTAAAGATATCCATAAGATTAGGACATATGCATGGGGTGAGGTCTTGTTGGTGGGAATCCATTCCGCTCTAATAAAATACAAGAAAAATTCCTTGAGATCAATGCAGAATGGACCTTCAGGAATCGGCGGATCAACGCTCACTTTAATTGTAAGTTGTTTCAATTTTGTTGAAGTGTTTCAATTACTAAGTATTTTGTGTTTACTTTAGTTGACTGATAATATTTATTTTTGTTTCTTTTAGAATTTTGCATTGCTTCATGTAAAAAATCTACGACTGCAATTTGGGATTCTTGAAGATTTTGGCCCAACAAAATGGTCGTTGATAAAGGATTGGTCAAACAAAATACGCAAGACCCTCAAAAGTTCTTGTGTCATTCCGAAGCTGGGTCAAATACAAGAACCCATGAATACTTGTTCTACTGTAAGTCGACCTGATACTTTTAGTATTAGTTTTATTTAATAAAATACAAAATAATGTTAAAATGTACATTTTGCATGCAGGATAATGTCATCTGGTGTCCTTATTGCAACTTGGAATGAGTACCAACCCACTACACAAGACACATGGAAATGTTTCTTGCAATTTTCCCAATTAATGTTCAAAAATAAGGAGTGTGTGTTCTACACACCATATGTGGATCCACGACAGTTTGATATCTCAGACTAGCTGGTGGATCAGATGGAAAGTTGGTTCACAAGTAATGTGCGTAGAGCCAAACATTACCTTTTGAAAGGAACCTAAGGTAATGTGTTTTAGTTATCTTTTTGTATTTTCGTTCTTTTTTCATTCGATTTAAATTCAAATTAGTTTTTTTACTATATTAGGTACTGGAAAAAAGAATTACGGGCAAATTTGGGCTAAAAAGCTCAAAGGAACAGTAAGTGAAATACGGAAAAAAGTCCTCGAGCAAGATTGGCTACAGTTGAGTGAAGAAGGCCGAAGAGTAATTACTTATGAGATGGCCTTTGAAGAAGATGATGGGTATGTCTCTCTTTTAAGGTTTTAAAATTCAACCATCATCTATTAGTGTAGAATGATTAACTAATCTTCACTGTGGCTCACCTTGTCAGGCTCATTAGGAGAACGTGGGACCCAAATCTTATTGTCTACAAGAGAAGAAAAAATAAGTACATTTTAAGTTTTTAGAACTCTTAACCATCATCTAAGCTAATTTTTACTATGACTCACCTTGTTAGCAGATTGCCCTCCCTGAAGGTGCTGAATTATGAGGATGAAGGCACGGGAGGAAGTGATGTCGGGTATGATCTTATTGTATATGAGAGGAGGAAAAAAAAGAAATAAGTTTTAAGTCTTTAGAACTCTCAATCATCATTAATTACTGTAGAATAATTAACTAGTTTTCATTGTGATTCACCTTATTAGCAGATTGCCCTCCCCGAAGATGCCGAATTATGAGGATGAAGGCATGGGAGAAAGTGATGTCGGGTATGATCTTATTGTATATGAGAGGATGAAAAAGAAGATATAAGTTTTAAATCTTTAGAACTCTCAATCATAATTAATTACTGTAGAATAATTAACTAGTCTTCATTGTGATTTACGTTGTTAACAGATTGCCCTCCCCGAAGGTGCTGAATTATAAGGATGAAGGCACGGGAGGAAGTGATGCCGGTTATGATCTTATTGTATATGAGAGGAGGAAAAAGAAGAAATAAGTTTTAAGTCTTTAGAACTCTCAATCATCATTAATTATTGTAGAATGATTAACTAGTCTTTATTATGATTTAGGATGATTGACGAGTCAGGACCAGGGGAAGATTATTATCTTTCATTGTCTGATGATCAAATTGTCAAGAAAATCAAAAATCTTGATCCTAGGTATGTCTTTTATTAAGTTTGTAGAGCTCCCAATCGTCATTTATAACTAATATTCATTATGACTCACCTTGTTAGACAACTTGTGATGGAATTGAACGAATACAAGTTGTGCAAAGGGCAATTGGATGGTCTGCTTGGCGAGAATGAATTGGGAAACTTTGTAAGTGAGATCATATTACTTGTTATTCTTATTATATGATTAGAACATGTCATACAACTCTATGAAAACAAATTATGAATCTTCTTTTGTGAGCAGATTTTTGATGTTGGTTGCGATATATTCAACACTGAGTGGAATGGGCCCATTCGTAAACATATTGTTGATGTTTTTACTACGGTAAAGCGCCATAATTTTATTTATTTGATTTATATTTAAAGAAAATCTTTGTATTAATATATGTTCTTTGTTTCAGAGCATTATATGCACATCTGATGGAAAAAGCTCAACCCATAAGAAGATTAAATTTTCTGAAGAAATAAAAGAAGCTGACTTGCTTATTTTTCCATTATACGCGGGCCATCATTGGAGGGAATTGCAATTAATTTCCCAAAGAAGTCGGCCACCTAAATAGATTCCTTACCAAATGTACAAGGATCTCTTAAGTTCTTTAAAAACCTGGTATAACCTTTACACATTCATTTATTTATATCCTGGTATCATTTATTTATAAGATTTGATTCATTTGCTTAGAAAACGTTGCTCAAAGAGTTGCATCCTAAAGCCAAAGATGGTTTTGATATTGAAGAACTCTCTATAGCAAATCTACCAGAACAAACAAATGGGTATGTGCATACCATAATTTTCACTTTTCTGATTCATCAAATCAGTTTTCCCTCGATTCATCATAATCATGAATTGTTATGTTATAGAGTTGATTGTGGTGTATACTTACTGCAATTCATTGAGCAGTGGGGTACCACAAATAATGTTATAATTGAGGTACATAATTTTTTATATTATACATTGATGAGCAGTGGGTTCAAACTTATATAAATATTGCTCATTTTGTAGTATGGATATCGAGCTAAATTTCTTAGAAGATTGTTCACTGCACAGAAGAAGAAATCAGGAAAAAAGAAAGGAATAACCAAGTATGCACAAGAGTTGGTGAAATATACAAGGTCACTTAATATTAATTTAGCCTTGCCTAAAAGGCAACCAAAGAGTGTCCATTTGTTTTCCCCTGAGGTAAAATTTATATCAAGATGAATGAGTCTGCAATTTTTTTAGTTTTTTCCTTATTGTAATTTGATGTTCTTTTTTTTACTTGATGTCATAAAGCGAGGGACACACAAAAACAAGACCTGCGAAGAGAAGAAAGTGAATACGACGGAGTTCTCATGTTGTATATATATGACATTTAAGAAATAATTTATAGTGTTTGAAATATGGGTCTTAACAAAGGTGGAAGTCTTGATATAAATATTATCTTATTTGTGGGGAGGATGGAATTAATTACTTTCTGATTCCAATTATTGATACATAGATTTAGCTAACTTTTAACTCAATAATGAAATTTCACAATAAATATATTTGATAAACAATAATTTGATTTATATGTATTTCATAGAATTTTTTTAACTCAATAACAAATTTCACATCGAATATAAAAAATAAAAGATTAATTACATTTGTATGTATCTTATTGAAAGGTCTTATGGTGTGATTAGGAATAAAAAGGGAAAAATATGAATTAAAGAATAGAATACAGATCACCCAATTTCATGTAGGCTTTCAAATTGGTATTTTCGTGTACGGTACGAAGTTGCTATTTTCGTGTAGGGGTACACTACTCAATATTTCCGTGTAAGGTTATTTTCGGTATTTTCGTGTAAGGCTATAAGTTGGGGATTTTAGTGTAAGGCTAAAAATTTGTGATTTTCGTGTAAGGATATTTTCGGTATTTTTGTGTAAGGCTATGAGTTGGGGATAAAATTGTAAGGCACGAAAATTAGTGATTTTCGTGTACGGTTATTTTCGGTATTTTCGTGTAAGGCTATAAGTTGGGATTTTCGTGTAAGGCTAAAAATAGTGATTTTCGTGTAAGGTTATTTTCGAAATTTTCGTGTAAGGTTATTTTGGGTATTTTCGTGTAAGACTATAGGTTTCTGAATTTTTGTGTAAGACTATAGGTTTCTTAGAAGTCTCTTGACGGTGGTTGCCGAATTCAGACCGCGATCAGTCTAATGTTTACAGAAGTCACTGGTGACCATGGTCTAGGTATTATGACCCCGGTCAATCCCTTTCAAAATAAAATTAGAAAAAAAATTGTCTCCCTCTCTCTTTTTATTTTATAATCAGTCGTTGTTGACCGTGGTCGCCTAAATTCAGACTGTGGTCAGTCTAATGTTTACAGAAGTCACTGGTGAATCCCAATTGGAACGTCCGATTTGTAAATTTTTTGTTGCATTGGAAAGCTAACTCAATGAGCTACAAATATTTCTTCTATAGCCAACCCAATTTTTCAACCTAGAAGAGCGAAAAAATATCATGAATAAAAAATTTTGCGTAACTGGACATTTAGGCGTATCATAAAAAACTGACTACAAGGTCTTCCTGACCACGTGAGGCTCCTCAAAAATCTTTTTAACCACAAGATAAAAATAAATTGAGGCTTTCAAAAAAATTGAAACTCAAATTATAAGATAAATTTTAAGTATATCCGAAGACTTTCTGAATTTAACATTATCTTTATTTGAAATATAAGTGGATGTTTCATGTCATATAATCGTTTTAAGATATTGTTTTTAAAGTGCTAGCACTTATACGACTATATCCACAAATATCACTTTTAAATTGCTAGCACTTATATGACTAGGACCACCTATAACTCAAAAATATTTTTAACCACAATATAAAAATAAATTGAGGGTTTTAAAAAAATTGAAACTCAAATTATAAGATAAGTTTTAAGTATATCTGAAGAATTGAACCATAATTAATGAATGTGTATTCGAAAAAAATAGTTCAAAAGACACGATATTTAATTGATACGTATATTTTTTTTATTTTATATATGTATATAATAAAAAATTATTCAGAAAAAATGAAGAAAAAAAAGAAAAAAAATTATATAATTACCAGGTGGATCCAGATTCGAAGAGGACAACCAACACCTACTCATACGCTATATAATACTAGACACGTTAACGTGTCGACAATAGGTAGTTTAGCATTTCCTATCATACTTAAATTGAAAAGAAAAAAAGTACTTGAACTTAAATGAAGTTAATTGCATATATATGACCTCTGTTACAATTTGGGATGAATTGAGGGACCACTTTACCCCACAACGAGTACCAGGTAGGTTTCTTGTCCATTGCAAGTACACTATAAAAATCAAATCAATACAACTTTTAATTATTAAAAATGTCCGAAATTATATATATAACCTAAACATATATAACTTAAATGTTCCTCATATGAGTGAAAATGAAAATTGCGACATGTATAGTATTATAATGTAAGTTATTATATAACTTAAAACATTTAAGAAGGATCGATATGGTACAACTGATTGACTGAATTTCATCTAAAAACAAAGTATGTAGATAATGATGCATATTACAGTATGCATGGCTTAAAAAAGGTTGTTGAATGACTTATTATCTTGATTTATGTTGATAAAATAAATATACATGTAAATAATTGTAAAAGTTGCATCATATATGCCTAAGAGCATCTTCAAATGTTGTAAAAATATTTGAATTTGATGTTTTTTTATCCAGCAATGTTTAAAAACTTGCATTAACTTTTTTCCACTGTCTAAAAGTTTTTTTTTTTTAGTTCAATGATTATCAGCATATCATATATTAAATGAATTTGTTGTATACTTTCTTTAAAAAATTAATTATACAAAATTTATTGTGAATTTTAGAGATGAAAATTCATCAATGCAGGCCAAAGTACGTTAAACTTCTTTAGTAGTATAGGGTTAAAAAAATATTGAGAAAAATGATTAATTTTGTGATTGTTTACATAAAAAATAAGTTATTAATTAATGATCTCATTTATATATACTTAGCTAGATTCCATATAATATAAACTTTATGTCATGTTTGCACCTAGAAACAAACATTATTGGTCTTTTTTGTATCAAAAATAAGTTTAGGATGATATTTATTTTTAGAGACAAACATAATGTCATTTTAATTTGCACATTCTCCCTGAGGTATAAATTAAATTGAAATAAAAACACAAGTATACACTCATACTATCATGGAAAATCTTTTCGAACAAAATGAAAATCATTCTTTCTCGTGCTAAATGTTTTATCTTTTATTTTTATGTCTTGTAATGATGAAATAAATTGCAAGAAATTTAAACACTACTATAAAACACGAAGGAATCCAATTGGTAACACGTATGTATAGTAATTAAAGATCATTATTTATAGTACACATAAACAAAAAGTATACATTAGACGAAATAAAATCACAAGAATTATCCTAGCTAATGAAGCCATGGATGGAATAAAGGGAAACAGAAGAAACAAGGAGCATGTGGCACATTGAAGGTTTTGTACTCTTAAAGAGGTACATATGTTGGTCCCATAGCGTGTGAGAACTTAGTTTTTGGCATCACAAGGTACAACCAAGAACCTCATATTTGGTTGGTTTCATCTACTATTCTATCCCCACCACTGCATCACACTTGTACCTTTCCTCTTTGAAAGGACACAACCAACTATTTTCTCACTACATGTCTACCATATGAACCCAACCACGTTTCGATCTTTGATTGACCCATCCAACATTTTTCAACAATATATATCATATTTTCTCAATATTAGACCAATCAATTGAGAGCAAAGAGTGGAAATTGGTCGTCATATATCCCACAAAATCAGAGCCCACACCTACAGAATCGTCCCATACAATATGGGTCTCGTCCTTTTTTTTTTATTTTTTTTTTTATAATTAAATTTTGAGAAACCCAACATATATATTTTCTTTTAATTTCCTTTATTTAAGTACTATGTAGGGGGCCACCGCACTCACGAGAGAAGTTTGATCCCTCTTTTGATTCTTTTGTGTTTTCTTTTTTGTGACTTTAATTTGTGGATGAGTCCTTGATGAGACATATATGCACCTCGTGCTTGATGTTGAGAGGTCTTGTTTCTTGGTGTCATCATTAAGGGCTTTGTGTGTGTATTCATGTGCTCTTTTTTTTAATTGAAATTTTTACTCATTAGGTATTCATCATTTCGTTTTAGCATCATTACTTCAATTCTACCAATTGGATTAATGTAACTATCTACAACATATATATATATAGATATAAATTATGTCAATATCTAAGACAGTTTAAATCAAAGATTGTTAAGGGTGATCCCTACGTACTCCATATATATAAACGCTTGTTTTCCTTTTTCTGATGCCCAATATATATACATATGACATATATTATTAAAGAGTAATATTTCAATAAATTTCTTTGTACGTATGAAAAGTCCAATAAACATATATACGTGGGACGAAGGGAATATATATTGGTTGGTTTATGATATCAATGGCTAGCTAGGGTTTGATTCAAATGTAAGCATCCAAACCGATCAAAATCGACAAACCGGCCCCTACTTATGTTCGATGAGGTAGAGCGACAAATTCTCAAGGGCAAAATAGGAAATTTGCAAGGATTTCTCAAGAATCATATTTATACTAGAAATCTTATGGAAAAGAACTTTTAGAAAAGTATTAATGTGATGGATTACTACAATACAAGGCACATCATTTTCTTTGATGTGAGCTTCTAGTGATCACACACTAGGCAGCTTCCCCCACGTACACAAAAATAGAGATACCTTCTTCTTACATTCCTCATCTCCTACATATACATACACACGTATATATAAAAGGGCAACACAAACAAACAATGGCAATTGTGGTCCTCACGCATCCCTCTCTACCTTTCAAAATTCCCCTCACCCCACCACCAAATATCTCTCTCTCCTCTCTCTCTCTCTCTCTCTCTCTCTCCACACTCGCTCATTTAACTCCATCGCTATTTCATGGCAGCTGCCAACATGAATAGGTCAGTTGATCACAAGCTCATGAAGGAGAAGATGAAGAAGGACGCAGAGTCGGACGACGATGAGCCGGCGAGCGGTGGTTCACCGGAGGATGACAGGAGGAAGAGGCTTGCCGGCGCCGTGAAGAAGGCCTCCGGCGGCGGCGGAAGTGGCGGCGGCGGCGGCGACAGCTCAATGAAGAGCTGCCAGGCGGAGAATTGCGCCGCCGATCTGACTGATGCGAAGACGTACCACCGGCGGCACAAGGTGTGTGAGGTCCACGCGAAGGCTCAGGTGGTGGTGGTCGCCGGAATCCGGCAGAGGTTTTGCCAGCAATGCAGCAGGTTTTTTTTGCCATTTTTTATATGATGAATTTTTCTGGTATTATTTTATGATCTGATGATGACGTTGACTTGATTTGGTTTGGTTTTGGTCATTATTTCTTATAATTGGCCCTATCTAGGTTGACTACTATTGGGTTTCTTGATTTTTAGTGTCGTTCTTGGGACCATGTTGCCCTTATCTGACAATTTTCTGAGCATTATTATATTACGATTTTGTAATTGGGATTAGTACCCCAGTTGATGATTGGGGCAGTTGCTATATATAGACATGTGTTTTTTCTAACTACTATCATAATTTACTATAATAAGTTATATTGAGACACTTCCGTGATAAAATAGTAAGTTGTCGTCTTAGTCTCTGTGGTTTTGATTTAGTGTTGATAACTTAAAAATCAAGATTTTTCCAAGATTATCAAGTCTCATGAAAAAATCTTTGGAAAACAAAAAATAAAGAATAATACTATATGAGTTGTAGTTATCACTTGCTAACACTAGTTCATGACCAAAATGTCAAGATTTTTCATAATTGAAGTTAAAACTAGTCCTACAATTACATCAAATTGTAATATACCCACGAGCATGATGAGCTCACTCCTTTTATACTCGGCTTCATAATGCTATTAGCATAAAATTATCCATTGTTTTTGAGATTTTATTTTATGAGAAAAGTAACAAGGTACTAGCTCTTAGATATATGACTCTTTAATTTCCTCGCATCCAAAAATGTAGTCTTTATTTAAAGATTTCATTAACTATGATAATTTTATTCACATATTAATTTCCATCGGTCGATAAAATTTGTGATGCAGATTTCATGAGCTTTCGGAATTTGATGAAGCCAAAAGAAGTTGCCGGAGGCGTTTAGCAGGCCACAACGAGCGAAGGAGGAAAAACCCCTCCGGCAACCCAAGCAACGGTCAGTTGATGAAAGATATAGTGTGTGGGCAAGTTGATGATAGGGGAAGGATTCAGATCGCTGTTCAAGAAAATGCAAACTACAAACACTTTCACGTTCTATAATTAAAGCTCCCTCTCTTCTGTCATCGTCGTCGTCATCATCATCATATATCGATCGGCCATATTATAACTACTTGATAATGCCAAAACTCGAGTGTTTTGTAGCTTCGACTTTGTTCAGTTGTTGTGTGCATTGACTTGATTTCGAGAATCTCATTATTATGTATGTTGTCAATAATTAAGCTGCCTTTTTGGTGTGCTTTAACTTGCAATATTATGGTTTTCAACTGCTTGTTTTCTACCATGATTGCAAATTAAAAATGTACACTGCTGGAAATGTTGGGGGTGCATTAATTAGGAAATGACATGGATTATAAAAAGTCATGAGCTACTTGATTGTTTTATATTACTTGCAAACGTCCTAAATTAAGTATTATATGCAATAAATAAAAAAAATCAAGTAATCAAACATAGCTTTCTTGTATCTGAAACATGGATAGAAAGAAAAGAGGGTCGCGCTACAAGTAGAGTTGTGCATTGGTCGGTTCAGGTACCGAAATAATAAAAAATCGAAATACATTTTTTTTAAAAACCGAACTGAACCGAATAGAGGTATAAAACCGAACTTCAACCGAATCGAACTATTTGGTTCGGTTTGGTTTTAACCGAATTATTTTTTGTCTATTATTTATTTCAAAAAATTGACTCACAATTTCACAGGTTTGAGGAGGATAGCAGGGTCGGGGTCTAACAGAGAGCTATAGAGACTCTTGATTGAGGTCGTGCGTTGCAGAGCCAGGGTACTATAGAGGTTGTATAGGGGCTTATTGGTGGCTTCCTGGGTTTCATTTGGGGTTTATGGCTTATTAACAAACAAAGAATCGAAAGAATTACCAAGAAGGTAGATGAAGTTGTTGCCTAGGTGAAAATGGAGGCTTGGAAGAAATACTAAAGAGACAAAATAATGATTGCAAAAGAGAAGAGAGAGGGGTAGGTGAATTTTTTGAAAAGTTGAAAAAATTGCAGAGATACGCTTTGGGGATATGGACTATGTTTTAATTCGGTCGGTTCGGTTATTTCAATTATTTTTTCCTCAAAACCGAACTGAACCGTCAAAACCGAACTGAACCGAAATAACCGAAATTGATGAAATTCATAACTGAAACCAAACCGAATTTTTTAAAACTGAACCGAAATCCTTTTTTCGGTTCAGTTTGGTTCGATTTTAACCAAATAATATACCTCAAGGTATCCACATGTATACCTTCAAGGTATCCATGGAATACTTTTTTTTTTTTTAGACATCACATGTATACATTGAAGGTATCCATAAAATACCTTCAAGGTGCGCACACTACGTGGGCGCATGGGCGCGCGGTTTGTGAGGTTTTACCTGTTTGTCTTATAGGTATTACAAACATGAACTAAATGTATGTGATACCTGAAGAGTATATGTGGGATACCTTTAGAGCAAATGTTGGATACCTATCAGGTGCACGCACACGGGCGCGCAGCAGGGGCGCATGGGCGACCGGGTGTTGGGGAGATCCGTGTCCCGGGGACAAATAAGTTTTGGCGTTTATCTATAGAATTTATTTTTGGGTCAAATTGGTAGATATCAATCTATAATATATACATATAATTCCAATAGTCAAATATATAACACGTAAAAAGTTAATTTATATGATAACTAAAATATTTTCATATATAATATATGAAATATAAATAAATAAATAAAAGCCTAGCCTTGAACAGCCGGCCATAGCTACGCTAAAAAGTCCTGATGGTATCAATCTTTTATGAAAGTCTAACCTAGAAACATTTAATTCAGGAAGCTATCAATCAAAATCTTTTATTCCAAATAATATTTTATCTTTGGAAAACGAGCCCTCCTTTTAATTCTATAAAATGTAAAACGGAAAGGAATGATGTAGATTTGCGTTTATTAAATTAATATTATTTATATAAAATTTATGATTTTGTACTAACATATCTGTCATCTATCATCTAGTTTAACATCAAAGATATAGTTAGTTTGATACATTATTTAATCATATTTGTTACATTAATGGAATATAAATAATTTTATTTAATTACTATATTAAAAAGAATATATTTCTCTATATATATGTGTGTCATATTATTCAATTTGATGGTTGTTGAATACAACAAATAATAAAACTTACTCTAAAAATATAAATTTAAGATAACGAGTAAGGTCGAATCGATAGAGATTTGTATGGTTTAATATTCTTTTGGAAACTTATTAAATGTAAATGATTTGGAGGGTTTTTGGAATTTTGTAGCATATAAAAATATTAAAACAACTATAACTAGCTGAGATTAATTTAATGAGATAAAATATCTAACCAAGAAATAAATTTAAGAATGATTCAAGTTTTGATCATAGATACAAGAATTATATCTTTCTTTTAACGTTAAATTGATCATAGTCGTGGTATGTATTAATGACCTAATTTTACCTTATTATTCAGTAATTAGAATATGATCTCTAATTACTTGTTTAATTAGTAAACAATCCTAGATACAATCTTAACATTTAACTCACTAATTGCATTGAATCAATAAAGTCACAACTCTAGCCAACAGACGCACATGTAAGTTCATTTAGACTAGATCGTTTATTTTCATAGCATGAAATTGAAAATCTTTTCCGTAATTAAATATGCTAAGTGCATCAAAAATCAAAACAATTAAACAATTATGGATTTCAATATTTCAATTGACAGTAAATTATCTTGACAAATTGACAAATGATCTTTTTTAAACAATTCACCAAAACAATTATATACAACATGCATAGATATATGAATAACAAGAAAGAAAGAATGAGAAAATTAAATTAGATCTCACAACGATGAATTAACCAAGTCTTGATTATCTCATGACAAAAGTAGAGTTTAGTTTTCCATGGAGAATGAAAATCACAAAATAAAAGTTCTAGAGTTTCAAAGTGTAGAATAAAGGTTGAAGATGGAAAAGAGGGGGTTTGGATACTTATCTACTTTGTCTCTAATAACCAAGGGCGGATTCAGGATTTTATAGTGGGGTGGGCTGAAAAGTAAACGCTTCGGCACATTAAAATTTATACATAACAAAATATTTCAAACTTTATATAAGTTGTGCCCTACGAGACTTCAAAACATAAAATTCATCAATAATTGAGTCTATATCTATATTTTTAACAAAATCTCTCTCAATATAAAGCATTAGAGAATCTTCAAGTAAATCATCTCTCATCTTGTTACGAAGTGCCGTCTTCACATGCTTCTTTGTTGAAAATGTCTGTTTAGTTGTAGCAGTAGAAACAGGTAACGTCAAAACAAGACGGATCAATCTAGTTAACATAACGTAGATCTTAGACCTTCCACTCTTAGTAAGCAATTGACTCAACTCAACAAGTGTAGAAACTTGAAACTCTTGCTTCATTATCACATCATGCTTATAATGTGTCAACTCATACAATCTAGCCTCCCTATAAATTTTTCTATGCCCTAATATAAATAAATAAAAGTACTAGGAGTCAAATTAGTGTAGATTAAAATATTAGAGCCCATGAATATTTATGAAAAAAAAGAGAGTATAAAGATCAAATATTAATACTTTTTTCATACATATCTCATAAACATACTAAATGAATTAAAAAAACATTACCTTGAATAATGTGGAGAAAGATTTCAAGAAATCCACATCTAAATTTCAAGAGAGTTGATATTTGTTGTTGATGAAAATTCTTCTTGAGTTGTCTTTTTATCCTTCAATATTTGTATTTATATTTAAGAAAGACAAAAGAAAAAAATTAAAAAAGCAAGAAAATCCCTTAGTGACTGCGCAAACTTACAAGTTACAGTGAAGAGATTAAATTTTCAAAAATTGAGGAAGAAAGGTTAATTCAATTAGACTGCAATTAAAAAAAATTAAGAAACATGGGCTGAAATCAAGATGGGTCTACTTTTCAAAAAAAAAAAAGGGGGCTTATATTTAATGGGTTGGGCTAACTCAGAAAATAAATATTAGATTTTATATATACATATAAAGTTTTGGGCAAGCACTGGGCTAGAGCCCAGTGCTGGCCATATGTAAGTCTGCCCCTACTAATAACTACTCCTAATATAATACTAATTGTTATTTTAAAACATAATTTTTCAAGTTTTTGTCAAATGTTTGGGCGTGCTTACACTTAATGCTAAAACCGTCACAGTTTTGGCAATCATTGCTTGCAAATCATACCCAAAAATGACTCCTAACTTCAATTAATCCTTATCTCACCCTACGAAACACCTAACTTGATCAAAATCAAGAATAATTAATTAGTTGATATTTAATATGAAGAAAAAACATCATGATCAATATACACAAAATAGATCTTACCACAACTCTCTCACAATTTTTCTAATTTCTTATTACGTTTACTTTTGTATAAATTATTAAATATTAAATCTAAAATTATCCTAAGATTTTCTTTCCAATTATATGATTAAAAACTCAAAATCTAAAATTTCAACATAAATTACATAGTTTTATTCTAAAACCCATGTTTATTAAGTATGCATCCTCAAATTCCAGTATCTAATAAATTCCACAAATTATTCAATTTAATTGACTAATAGATTTGACAACTTTGACTAATCCCTTTACATCATCACTTTTATTTTAGTTTTCACTATTTTATCATTTGTCCCTTATCTTTTATAATTAAAATATATAAATAATTTTAAGTTTATTATGCTTGTGTCACATGTACCATAATATATGATATTTTTAATTTTGAAAGTCCAAATTATATGGATTTCCTTTTCTTGACACAAACACCATAAAATTTAAGAACAATACGAAGAGGAATGGAATAAGTCATGCACAAAGTTAGAAGTAGGGGTGAGAAATCGACCTTAACAATTCCAAACAGATAAAGAAACGTTGAATGTTTGATTTTATCCGAATTGAACCTCTTCGATTATTTTTTGTGTGAAACTGAACTGTACCAAACAGAAGAACCAAATTTAAAACCGAATGGAACCGATTTTAAGGAAGTAACCATATATAAACTTATATGTATCATTTAATTCATTTTTCTATATTGTCATATTGGATTAGTTAAAAATATGATTGAATTTTATTATTATTTAATATAATTTCAAGACTTCATTGAAGAAATTAACAATTAAATAATAGAGTAAAATATTTATAATATAATGAATAATTTTGGGAATACATATAATAGATATTACTCAAATAATTAGTTTATAACTTATATAATATTATGCATAATGCATTCAATTCAAGTTATATATATATATATATATATACCTTCAAATTTTACTATAAAACATAAATTTATTTCACTTTTAAAAGACGAAGTTTCTCTGATGACCACTTATGAGTTGTAGATTAGGAAAATTTAAAAAAATAAAATTTGAAGAAAAACTTGATTGTAATCTATTGTTTCCGAAAAGAAGATGATTACCTTATTAATTTGTCAAATCTGTTTTATTAGTTTAAAACTTGTTTTAAGATTTAAATTAAATAACGTGGTACGATATGTTTATTTATTTATTGTATTTTGTTCGAATAAATATTTATTTTAAATTGTAAAATTCTGAATCTCTGAAACTCGAACATATCTGCTTCATTATATCTGAACCTTCGAAGGAACCGAACCGATTGATGAAGCAATTTTGGAGAGTTTTTTTTAAATATTCTTCGAACCGATTGATCTCTTATCCCGAACTGCTTCGGACCGTGCTCATCCCTAGTTAAAAGACTTCACCCAACAATAACGTCTTAAAAATAAATCTACAAATAAATATTTTTTTGGTGTATTTTAATTTCTTTGCGTTTTAACGATATTATATAAGGGCATCTACATTCATGTTTTAAGAGATGTTATTAACTAAAATATTTGTATATTAATTATTGTAGATATGTTTTTATGTATTTTAAGAATGTCTTGGTGAGTGTTTTATTGTAAAAATCATGTTACTGCAGGCAATGTGATGAGTGTCATGTGGAGGGCTGGAGGCTGTCACTTCAGCCTCATTTTTTTTTTTTGGTTTTTTTCCTCAAAGGTTTCTTCTTTTTCTTTCTTCTATTTTCCTCTTTTACTTTTATTGTTGTTAATTCTATCATTTGATTTGTCAAAAAAAAAAAAAAAATCCAATAGCAACGTAGGACATAGAGCGGTAAACTTTCTTAATTAATTTATTGTTTTTATAAATTTGTAATATTTCTATTTAAATGTTTTATTTATATATGATTTATAATTGTATAAACTTGTTTCTTCAATCTTAATTTGTAATATTTCATTTAATTGTTTAGTTGTATATATTTTAATTTTCAATCAATCTTAACATTTTCTTAAATTATTCAAATCATGTGTTAATTAAAAATTATTTTATAAAATTTGAATAAATCTAAATTATATTTTCAATAATTCATTATTTTAAATTGTTAAAAATAAGATAAATGTAATTAATTGATATAAATATAATAATAAATCTAAATTCATTATTGAAAAATTGTACAAATAAACAATTGACTTTAATTGATGCAAATATAAAACAAATGAGTTAGTGGATGATTAGACCCACACGTAATGATTGTATAATATTAAATATGTAGCACCCCACCCAACTTAGGAGAATTGAGGCACTGCCTTGACTTGATATGCTAAAAAATTCATAAGAGAACATAACAATTAAAAAAAAAAAAATTCATAGAGAAATTCAATAGAAGACTTCATTATAAAAAAAAACACGAGTATATATATATATATATATATATATATATATTTAATTGAAAAGGCTAAACATGCAAGTAGATAACTCATGTCTTACCCACATTTGTAAATCAAAACCTTAACATATTTTGAGACGTTTAATAAGTTTATTTAAGCTAACATCAAAAGTTTCAAAAAAGCATCCAACATATTAAATTCATACATATTAAAACATATATATATATATATATATGCTTCTAGAGAAGAGTCTGTACAGCCGGCTATACACCCACTTCGTCGTAAGTTGAACCTAAAAATGTTTAAATATTGCAATATAAGATTTGAGAAAAATTTAATTAGTGGGTAACGCTTATAAACTGTTACGCAAAAGAGATTAACCAATACGCTAAATACATCATCTCCAAGGTCCGAAGACCTGATATAAACTCCAACGTCTGAAACTTGGCCTAATTCCAAGGTCCGAAGACCTGATATAAACTCCAACGTCTGAAACTTGGCATAACTCCAAGGTCCGAAGATCTGACCTACTCCATGGTTCGTCAACCTAGTACTTCACCTGAATATGTCATGCCGTGTCATCGTACTCAACATACGAATTATTCTAATTAATATACGTAACTGTAAGTAAATGTTACCCACCTATTTCTTAATTAAAAGGTAAATTCGACTTTTATAACTCATAAACCTCAAGAAAATCATTATAACTCTATTTATCACACATGCAAAGAGCTTAGACAAGATAATCAAACATATAAAGTCTATTTCAACATGCAATTGCACAATCAATATTCAAAATGAGATATTTTTAAAGATCAACCACATACAATAAGATATTTTACAAATTCAATCACATTTGTAGGGGATCACCCTTGGATCATACATGCAAATAGTTCAAACATGTAAGACTTATTTCACCATGTAATTGCACAATCAACTCCAAAAAATGACATATTTTGACAATCAACCACATAAAATAAAATATTAAAAAAAAAAATTCACACTTGTAGGGAATCACCCTTGGATTATCACATGCAATGAGTTTAGGTAAGGAAATCAAACATGTAATACTTCTTTCAACCTGCATTTACACACACAACTCCAAAAAATGACATATTTTGATAATCAACCACGCAAAACAAAATATCTAACAAAAATTCATCACACTTGTAGTGAATCACCCTTAGATCATACATGCAATTCAACATTAAGAACCTAATCATGCTCTTAAAGAAAAGATTGATGAGGTTTAGCTAAAATACCTCTTGAATTACACACAAACTATGAGTTATTTGAATGTTGCTTGAAATAAGACTATCTCTTGAGTTTAAATTCTCTTCTTGCCTTGAAAAGATCCTTCTTATCCATTAAATCTTGAAATTTGTAGCTTGTTTAAGGTAGAGATGAAAGTTTTGGGTGATGAAATGAGTAGAGAGAAGGAGGAGAAAAAATAACTATCCTAAAGAGACGACGATCAAATGAGAGAGAAAGATTATGCATTTTGCTCAATGAGGAGTAAAATAACTCAATGTAGTGTTCACCTTATACAGTAAAATCTTTATAAATTAATACTCTATAAATTAATAAACTCTCTAAAATAATAAAATCTTCCGGTCCCGACTTGGGCCTTTGTAAAAAATCATCAAATTCGATAAGATAATAAGATAATAATTTTTCGGAAAATCCCTTTATAAATATTAGGTCCCATTAAAACTCTAAATTAATAATTCATAAATATTACAATTATAAATATTATGGTAATTTGTTAAAATATGAATCTATTGTTACTTGATTTTTGCGATGCCTTTTAGATGAGAAGACATGGTTGGGTGTTATGAATTATTTTATTTTCATATTGAGATTTATATAGTATATGTTTCATTCATCATGCATGAATATATTTAATTGGCTATAATAGTTATTTAAGTGCAACGAATTAATGTAAACATGTATATTTAAGTAATTCCAATGAATTGATACATGCGTCCATGAATATAATAGTTAATTGTATACAATGAATTGATATTATATATGAATATATCTAATTAGTTACAAAGAATTGGTTGATGCATGAATATAATCAATGAAACATGTATATGAATTCATTTATTTTCAATACATATGTACTAAATTTGCTGAATTTAAAAAGTCTCTCTTTTAATTAATAAAATATTAATTTATCGATATATTAATATCTCTCTAAATTAATAAAATTTCATGGTCCCAAGGTTATTAATTTATAGAGGTTTTACTGTATATGTATATATATTGTACAATCCTAGTATAATACATGTAGATTATCACTTGTAATATGTATCTATTAAATGTATAATGATTAATTAGCAACATTGCAACTTGTGGTGGATTTGATGGAGGCATGGGAGGTTGAGTGTAGTTTTATCTAATGTGACATGCTTAGATGAATTGTAATCATGATAATTATGCATGAATGTTTGATCAAATTAATACATCATATAAACAACATAATTTATTACACATAAACTATATAATGAAAAGTCTACTTAAATTATAACCGAACACATTAGTCTTGTTTTTTATACTAATTATTAAAATTATTTTGTATGCAACTTATCTATTTTCATTCGTTCTTTACTCGTGCATGTCGAGTGCATGATCGATCTCCTCGAATATCTATCTATCCTGCAAGAATTTTTAAACTTAAAGAAAAATCACCTAATTTCTTTTTGATAAATCGTAAAGTCTATCACATAGTTCAAAGGGATTATAAACAATAAATTATTTTAAAGAATTAAATTTATATGTAAAAATATGTTATGTATGCAGGTTTTTCTGAAAACGGGATGTTACAAAATAAAGATATATTTTTAAAAAAATGATATTTTTAAATTGTATAGATGACATATGAAATCCATAAAAATGGATATTATTAACACCCATTGATGTTTGATACTTGACAATGCAAAAAGTTGGTTAAAATAGTAATTAACAATTATATTTAATGAAACGAACTCTACTCAATTTATTTAACTTTATTATTAAATTAAAATGTTGATGAGGAATTGACGGTGTCATGTAATAGATTTTGGCCATCGACGACCTAAGAACATGTTGGTGAAATCATGTCTATCCTTCTCAACCAAAAGCTATAAAACCAGATAAACGAATTGCAGCAACACCAAAGGCTTCTTGTATCAGCTATCTCAATTCGCAGGCTCTGTTGGTAATTCTGCTAACCCTTTTTCTGTGTCAATTTATACTGTTGTGACCCGAGGATTTTCCGGTTAAATTTCAGCATGCATTTTCCTTGTAAGTTGGATATGTACCTGTGATTTCTGTTGAAATTAAAGCTGTAGGTTGATGGCCTGCGATTTTCGGTATTTGTGCAATCGCTAATACATGGGTAATTGTTGAATTGTGTTTGGATTGAAGTTACAGTTTGAATTCTTTGTTGGAGTAGCTTTTTTTGCTGAAATCTTTGTCTTTAGGGTTTCGATAAATGGAATAGAATGAAGGTGAAATTCCTGGGTATTTTTATTTGCAAACATCTTTCGGCAAAGAACTATAATTATAAATACTATAATAAGGAACATTGGATTATAATGAGCACTTTTTAAGGCAATGAATGTCAGAGCCTCTGATGATTTTGGTACTGAATTAAGATGTCAATGGTATTGAGACTCAGGTGAAGGAAAATTAATAATGAAAGTTGTGTTCTTGGAGAAGGAAACCAATAATGAGTAGAGATAATACTCTTTTAAGTTAATTTATTTAGACAGATACAGAAGATCTCTGATAAGGCTATTATCCTAGCTCATCCAGTTTTTCTGGCTTCTATCAGACAGTGAAATGAATTTATCGACTTCATTTACTCACATGATAATATCTTTGTCATTAACCTAGACATCAAAGAAATACATTCCTGCAGCTATGAAACCTCACTAGCATAAAACTTTTACCACAATAATGCTCGAGAAGACTTATTTACTTTCCTATACCCCTACAAAGAATCTTCATCCGGCCATCTGTCAATTTGTTTAGGAAATGGATTCATATCATGATAATTATAGCTGTCCCTCAAGTAGCAAGAAGATGCAACTCAGATTCATGTCAAGGATGATTCGATCAAAATGGAAAGTCATGTATAATATAAAACACATAAGAGATCAATATTGAACTGATGAAAATATATATTCCTTGGTCTAACCATGTGTTTTTGTCATCTTTCTCATATTTTGATCCCTCCTTATTCTTTATCTCCCAACAATCTCAGCTCAAGGATTGGAATGAATGGAGAGTGTTAGTTACATCAGGCATACAGAACCCCCCGTCACTGCTGATGTGAAGTTTCTCATTCTCAGCAGTGAACACAGGGAGGAAAGAGACCAAAAGAACTGGAATGCCTTGATTGAGATTAAATAGAAGAACTTTTTATTTTCTTGGTCTTCAAAACTCTAGCATGCTGTGTTGATAGTCGAAGAATGTATCTAAAGGGCAGTGTTTATAATTGATGAATGCATTTAAAGGGAAACTTCATATTTTCCAGGGTATACTGATTTAATTATTGTCTCAGATCAACTGTTCATCGTATTTTGCTATGAAACAAGCATGGATCAGAAAAAGAATGTGTACATCTGGGACATGGATGAGACTCTTATATTGCTTAAGTCATTACTAAATGGGACATATGCTGGAGCTTTTAATGGCCTAAAGGACGTGGAAAGCGGCATCAAGATTGGCAAACTGTGGGAGAATCATATTCTTCAAGTGTGTGACACACATTTCTTTTATGAACAAGTAAGTATTTTCTTATCTTATGTTTTCATCCTTTTCTTTCTCCCTTCCCCCCTTTTCTTGTTTCAAGTTTTCTGCATTGATATGCTTGCTAGTTTTAGCTGACATATGTGATCATTTAGATTGAAAGTTTCAATCAACCATATCTTGATTGCTTGAACCAATATGATGATGGTGTAGACGTCTCTGATTACAACTTTAGTCAGGATGGTTTTGGTCCTCCACTTGATGCTCTTAACAAACGTAAATTGGCATACCGCCACCGGGTTATAGCTCAGAAGTATCAGAAGGTACATTATCTTTATCCTTATCTAGGTATCATCATCAGTCGTTGCTGATTTAGTGAATCATGTATCCTTTGCTCAGACCATGGATTAGTTAACAACCATATATCTGAACTGGATTTTACATGGTTGTTTTCCCCGTTATATATGAACATTATCCTTGCCTCCTTGGTATAATATAACTATTATAATGTTATATTCCAACTAGACTTTAAAAACAAAATGTTGCTAATTGAAACATGAAATAGTTTAGTGGAATCTAAGTTTCTTGAATTTTTCGAAGTAGATTGTTTCAAGAAAACTATTGTTTGTTTCAGTTTGTTGACAATTTAGTGCATGGAGAATAAATAAAAAAAATAAAAAGAACTTCCTAAAATTTTAAATAATTAATGTATAAGATGATACTTAATGACATGTAAAGCAACACAATCATAAAGGAGAATGCTTACCTTGAACAATTTAATTAGGTTAGGAATATCATCAGAGTGCCCCTCAATGCACTTTGGCATGCACATCAGATTCAACATCATACCTTTAGAACTACAAAGTGTGTCTTAAATACACTGTGAATTATTAATGTTCTATGTATACCAACAACTCATTGTATTTGAAACACAATTTGAACTTATCTAAAAAGAATATATCTAATGCGTGTGGGGATATCATCAGAAACCACTTTAACTTGATATTATGTACTCCATAGCTCATTATTTACATTTTCTCTTTCACTGTAACTGTTATTTTGAAACAATATATGTTTTTCTAAGATTAACCTTTGAAATACCATGACCTTTCATGAAATAATATTTTTTCTATACTAATAGTATCTCTCTGTTCCACTTTTGCTATAATATTATAGAGCTTCTTTGTCACTATATATTTAGACTAAATTGTAACTCCTAAGAAATTAACCTTGCAATGTGAGCCTGTTTGCTCCTATTTATTGACCTGAAATTTATGTATTGTCTGGCCTTGTGAGTCATATGTGCTACAACCAATCTGTAGCTTCTGAATCTATCGTTCATCAACTAATGTAAGAAGGCTTTAGCTTAAGTAGTGACCTGTACAGCTATTGCAGAAACTGAAGTTCACATAGAGATAGCATGAAAAGTACTTATATTAGTTAGTGGTGAACAATAATCTTTTACTACTGCCTGACCACCTCCTTGCCCATTTACCAACATCCACCCCCACCCCCACCCAAGAGAGAAAGGTAGAGAAAGAGAGAGAGAGAGAAAGTAGAAAGTAAAGGGAGCATATCATTGGTTTGTGGTGTGGTCTTGTGACCGACTGAAGATTGTTAGTGGAGATAAAGCACCCATTCTCCTCTGCTGATCATATTTCCAAATCCTCAGACTATTTACACAGGGTTTATCTAGGAATCTCAATCGACTATGATCAAAATGCTAAAGGTAGAAGAGAGATTATGATTTGTAATTCTATTTCTCATAGCGATAGTAGCTTTTGCTTTTGCAGGGGTTGTGCAATATTCTGAATCAAGATCTGATGAATATGTGGGATAATCTCTACACGTTGACAGACACTTACACAGAAAGATGGCTGTCTTCAGGTAAATTGTTATGGCTGTTTGATAATTCATCACCACTGAAGTCCTTGAACAGAGACAACTGTTTCGGTGTGGTGAATTAAGAAACTATAAAGATCTTTGAAGCTAAAAAACTTGATAAAGAGACTCAGATACTAAATTGATGTAAATAAGCTATCTGAAACAAGGTGGTCCAAGGTGGTTTTAATATTTTACTTAATTTGTAGAAAGCACAGCATGGGACAAGGACTGCTGTGGGTGGTGGTGGTCGTTGGGGAGTGGGAAGAGTTTATGGAGGATATGTTTGAAATTAAATGTTTTGAATGCCTGATAGAAGGTTTACTGATGAAACATAGTGGTAATATAACATTAAAATCAATTAACCCTTAATTAAGCAAATCTGACAAGACAGCGTTTTTGTATTTTGTCTTGTTTTGTTTGCTTATTTGATCCTAAATATAATGATTATATCGTTTTTGTGCATTATGTTGATATGCAATGTTTAAATGATTTTTCTAATTCTATTAATTTTTTGAATTTTTTATCTTATGCCTATTGGGACTTTCTGGAGTAATTATGTTGTTCTTTCTTAGTACTGTACGCTGCCTTTCACCCTCAGAAAATAATGATTACTTTTATTCCGTGAAGCTTTAAATCATTCAGTAACATAACAACGAACTTCCTAAATATTATTTTTCTTCGGTACAGCTAGGGCCTGCTTGGAGCAATGTGCGGGTCAGAAAATAGATATGGACTCCTCTATACACCCAGATAATGCTAGAGATGCCGAATTTGAGCATGTCAATGTCCTAGTTACATCTGGACCTCTTATACCCAGCTTGGTCAAGTGCCTATTCTTTCGACTCGATAGCATGTTTACTTGCAATAATGGTATGTTAATTCTTCCATTGTTACCCTTTTTCCTAGAATATGCTATATGATTGTCTCCTGTAAATGATATCCCTTTTCTTTCAAGCTGAACATTTGTTTGAAATCCTAAGATATCAAGTTCTATTTTTTACAAGGCTTTCAGCTACTTTCCAGCCTACATGTTTACAATGCTTAACTGTGAAAAGCATATGCTTATCTACTATTTTGTTCCTATCATACACAAACTTCATGACACACACACACACACACACACAAACACGAAAGATGAATGTTTATTAATCATTGGTTAAACGAGAATCTTACTGGCACAAGACATTGTATGCTAGTAGCTATATGATCAGATCAGGTTCATTCTCATTTCGACTGATTATACATCAGACTTGATTCTTGATTTAAGAATGTGAAGCATAGGTTTGCTAAAAGAAGATAGTTTTGCAGTGTACAGCTCGTTGGAAGTGGGAAAGAGGCAATGCTTCATGTGGATAAAGGAGCGTTTCGCAGGGCCAAATTTCAAATTCTGTGCTATTGGAGATGGTTGGGAAGAATGTGAAGCTGCTCAATTTATGAGATGGCCCTTTGTCCAAATTGATCCACAGCCAACCAGTCTCCATAGGTTTCCAGGTCTCAACCTTCGAGATTTAAGCCACTATTTTTCCATTGTCTATGGAGATGATGAAGATACTAAAAAACCCGAGTCTTCTTAATACTAAACACATTTAAACCTATTAAAAAGGTTGTTGCTACAAAATACAATTATTAGAAAATTAGTTTGAAAATTGTAGTGATGACTCGTAGAACACGATTACTGGACACAACTTTATCTAAATACTAGTATAGTTTCCGTGTCATACATGGGATTTTATGAAAAATTAAATTAAACTTGGTAAAATTAGAAAAGAAACTAAATATTATTTATACAATAAATTTAAATTTATGATTTGCCAAATAAATATCATCTAATTTAACATTAAATATAACATAATACGATTAAATAATTATTTAATTGTTGATATATATGTTGCATTTGTAGAGGATTATAAAAAAAAATTACTTATTAATTTGAAATAAATATACATTGCAATGCCAATTATATTATTCAACTCACTCCTTTTTAATTTTTCGTTTGCTTTTTATTGTTCACGTCTATAAAAACCCTCAACATAAATTTCAAATATGTAAATAATATTTATTATTGAAGTCTGGTATATGTTTTTAGTTAAATCTAATTAACTTATTATTTATTATTTAGTAATATTTCTTATCAACATAAAATTAAAAGTCATTAATTAGCCATATGTAATATGAGAACATTGTAGGCTTGTCAAGTGTCTCTTGTGGTCTTACTTTTATATATATAATAAAGATTTTGTGTGCAATGTGCATGTCACTTCTTATAAATTATAACAACATATGCACAGCTTATTATTCAACTTTTCAAATTTTTTGATGCAATTTAAGAAAAAAACTTTTATTTTTGAATATATATATATATATATATATATTATCTATCTATTACTAATATAGAAGTGTGGATGTTTCTTAAAAAATATGAATTGACTAATGTATCCTTATTAAAGATGATTATTTAAGGTTATAATAGTAATTTATGATTTTTCATATTTAAATAATTTTATAATAGAATTTTAATTCAAAATCCTATAGAATTCTATTATGATTAGAATTCTATTATATTAGGACTCAAATTTAATATAGATCATATATATTTATTAAAGATTATTATTTAAGGTCATAATAGTAATTTAGTATATATATAACCAAATGAACCAAGAAAAATACAACAGAAAAAATAAAAAATAAATGTATTCACGTGCAACGCATGTTATCTATACTCATGTGTGTATATATATGCGTGTGTGATACTAGTTAGAACTTTAGGGTCCGTTTGCTTGCATTGTTAGGCTTGATAATATATCATATCAATAAGATTAACTTGTTTGCTTGAAAAATGTGAGCCCATGATATAAAAAAGACCCGTTATTGTATTACTTAATTTTGTGATTTGACTACTCATGGGGATGAGTGGATAGTTTATCTCATGTATTCAAGTCAATTCATCATCCCTTAGATATAATCAATAATTGAAGCAAATAGTTCGCACATAATACTCTTATCATTTTCCTGAATTTTAAGTGTTAATATTAGTAATTAACTGTAAAGACATACAGATTTTTTTAGTGTTGTAATATTTGTCCATGAATTAAATACATTCTTTGTTCGATTCTTAGTTTTATCAATTAGGCAAGAGATTTTGAAATGTCCATACTAATATTTCCTCCTCCTAAAAATTGAGAAAAAAATTGTAACTCAGTCTAAAGTTTAAAATAGGATTATGAATGGTGGCTAATTTGCAGTCCTCATACTTTATTTGAAAATCTTGAATCCCGCCTGTGTATCATTTATCAAAAGTACGTAATTTTGATTGTTAATCAAAACTGTTGCAAAAGTACATAATTTTAACAGTGATATATATGTGAGAAACCACTATAGCAGAATGTCTTATTTAATAGTTCGAGACTGTAATACAACTAGTTGAAAGAGATGGATTAAAATTTAAAATCAAAGAAAGCAGTGATCGAAGATTTAAGGTAATAATGTGAACACCCTCTAGTTTAATATCAACTAGTTTGAATGCCCAATCGATGATCGAGGAGGATGTTTAATTTTTCCCCTTCTTCTAGTTTGACTATGCATGATATTCTGAATATTTAATTTGTGATGCACTTTTTATTTCTTTTATTTGTTGACAAAAAAATAAACAAAATGCATTTGTGGCTTTTCCTCCGATTCTTCTTTTATTGGAACATGCACTTGAATTGCACAATATATGACAAAATATATGAGATCATCTATTCCACCTTTCCATATTTCATTCATGTGCTATTAAGATGTAGTTTTGACGACAAAATTACATTATATATACAAAAATGTGGGATAGAGTATCCAAACTGATGATGACAAGGTATTTCTTTTTAATGGGATAGTTAAGTTTTGTTTTTTAACAAAACAACATACATGCATGTGAATTGCACATTGACCTAGACACTTAGTTATGAGTACATGACAAATTATAAAAAAATCCATGTTATCTTCTTCGACGTACAAAATTTCTATAATTATGTCAGTGAAAAAGGTGAATAATGATCCCAATAACAAAATAATCAACCCATTGAATATTCTCTTAAAAAGAGTGAAGGAATATTCAATACAATTCTCTTTCTAACTTTCTCTATTTGCTTGTCTCCAAATGGAAAAAACTTAGATCTACAAGACATGGCTGTCTCTATTTATATCTTTCTATTATTAGGGCATCTCTAATGGTTAATGGGAGTGTTTTAATAATATTATTAAAAAAATACCAAAAAAGTTAAGAAAAGAAATAGGAAAAATAAATATATATTTTTTAATCGGTTGGGCCCCACATCTCTCTCACTCTCTTCATTAATGGTATTATTGCAGGGAAATTCTGACACCCTACAATAACACTTGATAATTATTATATTCTTTTAGTACAATTATTAATACTCAAAATGAATGGATTTGGATGCCCTCACATCAAAAGGTACAAAAGCCTTTCTTTGTTGTGAAAAACCCTATCTTACTAATGAGTCCATTGGGCTTGGGCCGAGCTCCTCTTTACCTGCTAGACCGAGGTTTTCTTGTGCTCTTCTTTATCCGCTGGTCCGGGGTCTTCTTAGATCTTCTTTCATATATTGGGCCGTGGTCTTCTTGCCAGGCTTTGCTGGTATTGGCCATGTCAGTTCTCCCTATTGCCTATACCGTTTCTACATCAAATTGTTATTGTTACCCTTTCCTATTTTCTACGTCATGTCTACAATTCCTTTTTTGGTCTTTCCTATTTTCTACATCAAATTGTTATTGTTACTCTTGGCCATGAATATGTGCTTCTACATATGGATAGTAACAATGTAAGTGCAGATTTATTATTGTTGCTTTACAGAAGTAGTAAAAAATTGATGATAAAACATTAATATTTTTTGATATTTACTTCTTTTACATATAATAATTGTAATTTCTTCTAGGTTAGGGAAAATATACATCATGAACTCAAACTTTTACATTTTGTTATATTGAGCCCATCAACCTTTTACATTTTGTTATATTGAGCCCATATACATTTATGTTAAGTTTCCATGTAAACAAAATTAGAAGTTCATGGAAATAAAATAAAAGCATGATGGTTGAAGTCATAATATGTATAAAATAGAAATTCAGGAAATTAAAAATGTATTTTTATTATGTTGACTCAAGCAAAACTTAGTTTGAAGGGACACCTATACATTTATACTAAACCCACATTCGTTACATAATTTATTGATAATTATTTAGTAATGATTACTAATGGGTAGTTTCAAATTTAAAGTTTAAAATATATAACTACTTCATCAAAAAATACAAAATGGGCACTGTATTCACTTCTGTTTATTCTTCCAAAAAATAACCTTGATTTACAATTATAGCAGTTCAATAACTTCAAAATCCCATTATATAATGATTCAATACAGTAGATAACTTGATGAAATTCAATCCAGCAAATCCCTTCTTCCATTAAATTTTGCAGCAACCCTTGTTTTGACACAAAACATAATGTTCATTGGCTCATAACGTAACCAAAAAAGAGCATAATCATCAAACTCTTAGTGCAGGATGAAAATGCAGGGAGAGAAAGGGTGATTATTCTACTTCTAACTATATTCTGGAAAATTTTGCGATTCCTTCAAGTTGAGCAATGTAATGATGAAATGTAAGCAAAAGTCCGTTGCATCAACAAACGAGACAGAAAGCTTGTTGCAACAGATAACAAGGAAGTCCGTCGACTTTGTTATATTATCAGGAGAGAACTGCTCAGTCTTTACACAGCAGCCTGAGTTAGAGGCTCGGTTCCACTGACTGCTTCAAGCCTGTTAAAAAATTGATTAGATTACTCTATCTTAGATTCCGTAGTATGTTGACAAGATAACAAAGACTACAAATGTAAAAAGTTTACCTTTTAAGTCCTTCTCCAACTTCTACTCTGAGAAAGTTTCCGATTTTCACAGTGGATCCTACTTCCTTGGACAAATTATTCAACAGTGTCTGCAAGAGTGACATAACATATCAAATATCAATGACAAACACTCTTTAGTGAAGGGGAAAACTTATTACTGAGAAGTCTTAACCCAAAATGATGTCCTTCATAAGCATGCTGTGTAAACCAAATAGATTGAGGTGAGGAAAATTAGCATCTAACAAATTGCTAAATGATACCTTTATGTTTACTGAGTCATTCACAATAAATTTTTGCTCCATGAGAACTACTTCTTCATAATACTTTCTTAGGCGGCCTTCAACCATCTTATCTATAGCCATCTGAGACTTCCCTGTACTTTCTGCCTGAATAAGATAGCAACAAAAGGCAGAAGTATTTAGTTTTCAATCAAAATTGAATATTCTCATTGAAGAAAATTTACATATACGTGCTCCATGATTTGGAATATAGCATGGGTAATCCCTTCATTCATAAAAGAAGATCCTCTCTTTATAACATAAATTTTTTACCTACATTGTAAAACAATTATAGTTGCTATAAAAATATGTGTCCAGTGAAATGCTTCTCTCAAAATTGTCAGGGTTGCTAGCCCAAAAATTGAGAGAAATGAAAATCTTATAGAACCATAAGATCAGTGAAGCAGCAGCAGACTACTTCCTAAGAATATAATCATGGCCACCATAAACCTCGTGCTGCAAGCAATGAACATTTTCTTTTTTCACTAAATGTATTGTTTTATATTGTCGATTGGATTTCCAGTTGTTCCTTGTCATTTTCATTATATACCAAAAGTAGTTGAAACTGTTCAGTTCCATAGACCCATAAATAGACTTCTGGAAAAATTTCCAACCTAATCGAATCATCCTGGTTAAGGAAGCATAACACTTGGCTCATTACATTTTCTTTTCTTTTTTTTCTTTTTTTCTATATCATATAAGATTCCAGAGATGCATATGTGAAATTTTACGGTTTTTAGAACTCTCAGCATACAGCAAAAATAACCAAAAAATACCTGAGACCTAAGAATATCACGCTCATTGCCTAATGCATCAGAAGTAACATCTTCCTTTGTCAGGAACAATGGTCTTGCAGCTACTATATGCATTGCCAATTCTGATCCAACACGCTGGACAGCATCTAAAGAAGCATCCTTACCCTCTACCTCAAGTGATAGAATTCCAGCAATACGTCCTATACCTGAAAATCCATTCAATGCTAGAAGTTAATACTGTTTCATAATAATCAGTTTCAGAAATTTGAAAAAGTGCGTGTATCAGGTGTAAGAGTAGATGTGTAAGAATTTTCGATATAATCATCATAAGAAAATTGGAGTCTTGATACCTGGCTGGGGACTCGTATGGAGATACGTAGACAATACACCATGTGAGGGTGCGGATACTACAAAACCCCCTCCAAGTTTGACATTCTCCCCCATCATTGCAGCCACTTCTGTAATTGCATTTTGAACAGTTCTCTCTCCAGTTAATTTAGGATGGTCAAAATTCATCTTCAGATCCTGTAGAAGTAAAAATGTAACAGGAACCATGAACTTTATTCAATTCTTTGAGGAGGAATAAAATAAATAAAATGAAGTCCACTAGCCAAAAAGAGAGTTACTAGTTCAAGAGATTAGTTTAGCCTAAAATAGCTAGGAAATCAGAAAGGTCAGGGACAATGAAAGACAAAAAATTAAGATAATAAGGAAATTGAAAGAAACAAAGATACAATATTAACTATATTAAAAAATAAGAGCTTTTGTTCAGCCATTAATAAGAAAAGCCACTCACCTCCAGACACTCGGGACTGACAGGAATAGCTCCTGAAGTCTGCGTAGAAGCTTCAAGCAATAAAGCAGACTTTGCCAAAGATAAGGCCTAGAAATATCACAGTTTGAACAGAAAGGCATATCAGAGTAAAGATCAAGATAAAGTATTGAAACAAGTCACATGAAGCTCAAGACATACTACTCGATCTAGTTCTATTCAATAGGAAATAACTGAATGCACACGACAGGAGCTAGATATATACTGACCAAATACTGGAAAATATCATTCCTAGCAACAAAGTCTGTTTCACAGTTGAGTTCAACAACAACAGCTTTGTTTTGATTCTGAGCCAACGCAAGCAAACCCTCTGCAGCAGTTCGAGAAGACTTCTTTGATGCAAGAACTACTCCTCTCTTTCTCAACTCCTTCTGTGCAGCCTCTGTAGTAATTGAACACTGCTTCTTGTTATAAAAAGCATGCATACGTAACTTAAAATTGGAAAGAAAGAAGGAAATTTGTAGGGCTCACCAATATCCCAGTTGCAAGCCACAAGAGCTAACTTCACCTCCTTGATTGGAGCACTTGTCCTCTCCCTTAGCTGTTTTATAAGATTCACTTGTTCGGATGCAGGTACTTCAGATGAGTAATATCGTGTTAAGTGTATCCCAAAGTCATTGGTTGATTTGGAATAATTTGAGATTCCCGCAGCATTTTTTTCTGAAAAAGTTGTGAACAAGATTCCCTTGTGCACTGTAGTAGTAGAATAAGCTTGGCCGTGATTCAACGGAGTACCCAACCTTCTATATAGAATTCCAATGGGACGCATCATACCTCGTGTAAGACCCATCTCAATTACAAAGCGTTTACAGTCCAAACCTGACAACAGCACAAGATTATAAATCTCACCCTACAATGATTGATGTAAATTATTAGAAGTTCTTTAAAACCCCATAAGGCAATGATGAAACATACGGGGAACAGACTCAAGATTGCAGAAAAGATAGGGCTCGAAGCAGCTCCATATGCAAATTAAACAGAGTCCTACCAACACTCCTTACACGCTAATCATGTCTCCAGAACTGGAACAATTAAGAAACTTCTCGTTCCTTCTCTAAACATAGTTCATTTTTCCCCTTTCATATAAAGGCAGTTGCATTGTCAGATAGGTTTTTGATATACATGGGGGGCTTGTAAATGCAGCAGAAACTACCATTCAAAACATAAATCTTTCCACTGTAGCTACTCGACTCACTTTCCGTTGTGACTAAGCACTAACAATATTAAGCTGCGAAAAATAGCTAAGTAACTACAATATAGTCCAATGCAGACTTTGGCAAATACTTAATTCTCATTCCACAACAAATGAAACGCAAATTTCATATCATCACTTTACTAATCAAAATGCATCGAATTCCAGACAAACTACATCACCATAGTGTATTAAAGAAAATCACGAATAGAGATTCACCCAACAATACTATGAAATGACTTCAACAAATGAGCTAATTTGATCTGAAAAGAATGAAAATCAATTTCAGCGAGAAATTCACCTCGCCGCAGAACTATAAATGCGTCGATGTCGACCACCTTTCCCCGGAGCCGTAAACCACCAAAAATGGCAGATTCAGAAGGAAATTGGTTTTCGAGTACAGAGCAGTCAAGGGAAGGGTTTAAGGATTAAGGACAGCTAAGGATGTGTTTGGTTTCATACTTTAATATTTGGGTAAGGCTATTCACACCCCTCATGTCTTCTGAACACACCAACCCTTTTCTTTAATTAAAAAAAATATATATATATTTAGAAAGTCTAAAATATCCTCCAAATTATAATTGTGTTTTAAGAAAAACGTGATTAGAAAATGTGTGTAACTATTTAAAAAAAAAGTGTAGATATCCCATCCTTAATATTTAGGTGATGTTTATCCTCATTCTGATGTTAACGGTTTCACAATTGTGTCCAAAATATAAGCAAAGTAACATTTTATGGTAGCAGACTAGCAGTGCTTCAAACCATAAAAAAGGGCGCACCAAATTATATTTAAAATCATTTCTTAGAAGAAGAAAAATAGGAAAAATAAAACAAATTACACGAAAATTCATCTAAGAGCGACTCACGTTCTTACTTGAAACGAAGTTTTACCGATATTTCATGAAATTTTCATAATGTGAGACCAATACTTCAAAGGCGCGTCCCTGAAAATTACATAAAAAAATTATATTGAACAAGGATATTGCACATAAAATCTAGATATTATTGTGTAATAAAAACAATAATCGCGGGGCAATACATATATAGGCAAAAACTTTTGTGCACAAGGTGCACGGATCCAAATCTGTGCACAACAATACTATTATATTATATGAAGTAATACTGTTATATTATATGAGTGATACTGTTATATTATATATAGTTTTAACAATATTACTTCATATAATATAACAGTATTATTGTGCACAAATCTGGATGTGTGCACCTTTGTGCACAGGAGTGTCACTCACTTATATTAGACAATTTTGTTTTTATCGACACATAATTTGAAAAACAAAAGTAAAATTAACAGAACATTATTCGATCAAATGTTTTCCAACCTTATCATTTTATCATTTTATATATTATTGGAATTTTATAAAATTATGCTATTTATTGTAAAAAACATTGTTAGAATAATTCGTTCATTACATAGATATTATTAAAAAGATTATACATTAGTATCATGTCCTCCCCCCCCCCCCCCCCAGGCTTTTAGTTATGATTTATGAACTTAGTTTTTAGTTGAAAATTTTAAATAACTGAATTTCACAATTTCAGGTCAAATAATATGATCTCATTACTTGGCTTCAACTGCCTTCAACATATTACAAAATGTAATTGACAATACTACAGAAAACTTGTACAAAAGAATATATAGGTCACGAAGCAAGGTGATGATCACAATACATATTTTAGTTCAAGGGTACTTGAACATATATATACTTCACACAAAGTGATCATCTCATATGAAAGGCGGCTGCACCAGAAGCTGTTGCTGCTGTGGGACAAAATCTTCGCTTCTCTTTCCGATAATCGACACGCAGTTTTGGAGACTTGGCTTTCGTGATTTCCTTAGAAGACCTGTGTTGTTTGTTCAGAAATATGGTGTGAGAAAAGAACAGCCAGAAAGACTAATTCTAGGAATGATATTGCTGTTTGAGGCATATATATTACTTACTTTTGTGGCAAGAAAGGATTATCGAATTTAGGCAACGGTCTTGCATGAGGAACTAAGGTCCTTCTCAACTGCTTCAATGCCTTCTCCTCCTCCATCTGCAATGCACATAAAGATCAAGAAAAAATCAAAATCACTTCTTTATTTAATGTAAAATAATTCTAAACAAAGGCTCTCTAATTTTAATAGTATTTGTTTTATGCGCGCTTTACCATCTTTGCAGCTTCTGACTCCTCTCTGTACCTCTTGTAAACCATTTCTTTCTCCTTAATCTGGGAAACAACGAGAAGTTTGAATAAACGAAGAATATGTTCATATGATATATGATGTTGTGAATAATCATCACAAAAGATACATGGAAAAGTTAACCAACCTTCTTATCAAATTCTGCTCTATCAACAGCACGGTTGACAACATGTAGATTGAATTCCTGAACTTCCGTCAGTGGCTTTCTCTCCACCTCAGGAACTGGAATAGGATCCCTAAAAGTCGAAAAACATTACATAAATAATCTGTGCTAAGTGGGTGAGGATAAATAAACACATTATATTATCTCATTGGATTCATACTCTTTCAAAATGGGCTGAGCTTTAAATTTCCTCATCCCAGCTTCTTCCATCTCCTTTCTCCTCCTTTCTTCCATTTCTCTCCTCATCTCCTCTTCATGCCTCACCAAACTTTCCAATTGAAAAGGTTCTGGTTTTGTGCATGGCTTTGGCTCCGGCCTTGGTGGAATCTGCAGATGAGAGTGTAAAATTTAAGAGATCAATCAAAGTAATTTTCTACCTATGAAACATACAAGTAAAGAGAATATTATATATACCACAGGATAATCAGTTGTGTAAGGATATGGATGAGCTCTCGGAATCCTAGCCCTCTCTTCTTCCAACTGTTTCTGCGTGAGTTCTTCGGCCAGCCTTCTCTCTTTCTCTGCGCCTCTTTCCTGAAAGCATAGAAGAAAAACATGAATCCAAAGAAAGCCACAGACAATGCACTGGATTAATTCATCAATAATGGAGAAGATGTTCATTCATACATCCGTGTGGAGTTGGAATGGGTTTGGTGTAGTATTCCTGGGAAGAGGCGGCTTCTCATGATGAGATTCCGAACATATTGAAAGCTGAATATGAGCGCAATAAAGAAAAACATATATGGTTAGAAAATAAACAAGACAGGAGAAAGAAAATAGAAGTAGACAAGGAAAAAAGAATCTAGTTTTATAGTACCTTATCAAAGAGATCTACAACTGCTGCTGGTGGAGGGATTCTCTTGTCTATGGCAAAATTAAATTCCTGTGGAACAGTAATTTGCTTCTTCATATGGCAGAATATACCCATATCTCCTTTACTTTCAAATATCTACACAAGAGAAAAAATATTAAGTTACTACACAGTAAAAACAAGCTTCTATATAAGAAATCTCACAAGAAGGTAGTGGAAGAGAGGCCTACCTTTCTATTTAATGGTCTTGCCTTGAAGTGTTGAATTTTTTCAAGCTCTTCCTTTTCAAGTTCCTCTGAACTTTTGATCCTGGGAGGACGTGCACGAAGAGAAGTTTGCAAAACAGGTGATTTTGCGGCTGTAAGTTGAGGTTTCCATTGATGCCCCTGCAAGAGAACCAGATATACAATGAGCTTTATTCCTCTTAAAAACTAGTAAACTAAACAATAAACAACGCTTCATTTGGTTGAGAACTGACGAATATTCTCGACAGTATCTTCACCGAATTTACCTCAGTGGATTCGGTCGAGGCAACAGTAGATACTTCTGCATTCTGATTGGCTCGTGACATTGTTTCTAAATGGAACTCCTGTCCAGGTAAAATAAAATAAAAATTCTATCATCATCTGCATGAATAAAAGTACTCAATTTTCAAACTTCCACAATTAAGTGATTTATTTACCTTGAACTCAGGAGGATGGGGAGTACTTCTTGGCAATGGTGGTAAAGTTGGGGCCTCCAAAATCTTGTGAAAAGACAAAAAAGAAAAGAAAAAAGAATGAGCTTTTGAACTTATTCAAACAGATTTGTCTACTAGAAGAATTACTAGTGTATGTTTACCTTTTTGTTTATCGGGCGGGCCTTAAACTTAGGAACTTTAGCCATCATCTCTTCCTCAATTTCAGCTGAACTCTTAAGTTTAACAGAACGCACCCGCTGGGATGTTACAAATTCAGGTGTCTTCGGCCTTGTGAGTGTAAGCTTAGCCTTTCTCAGTATTGCTCCAGCAGCATCGTTCTGAATATTTTTAAGTAAAATGGTAGACATATAAGCATGAATCCATCCAACTTGACAAATATAGTCGAGATGCATCATTCGTTTAAGGGATAAAAAGTAGATAAGTTATGAATTGGTTGGTTACCTGTGAAAGAGAACCATTGCTGCGAGATAAAGACACCTCTCTTGTCCCTGATTGGAACTTCCTCATCATTTCTGCCATAGAAACAAATGGTGCTGCTGGTTGTTCTCGAACATACATCTTCACAATCAATACTGAGTCAGCATCCTAATTATGTTAAAATAATAATAATAATAATGCACTTGAGAGATACAACACAAGTCTACCTTTCTGTCCTCTTTACTACTAGTTTTAGCAGCCGAAGTACGGAAGCTGGAATTGTTGCTGATGATGCCACCAGCTCTTGTTTTATGAGGCAGATTTGAAGGTTTATTGACTGTAAGAATCTGATGAAAAAGGAGAGATTTAAATTAAGCCATAACATATTTTCGAAGAAGACACAAAATTACTGAAAAATTCGATGGAAAAAATAATATTCACCTGTCTTGATTTTCCACCTTCCAGTTTCTGCCTCTTTATGGCAGGGTTTTCTTGAGCAAAGTAGGGAGTTCCAACAATGTTCTTTGCATTTGTGTCTCTGAGGAAAAAATACCAGTTTAGCACATGATATATTAACTATGTAACTCAGGGAAAAAGATAGGCATGTTATAAGTTAAATTGTAAGAGGGTAACAATTGCAGCATCTACCTTTTAACACTAACTGGTTTGATGCTCTTGGCTTGCGATTTAGGCAACTGCTTCTTTGAGTTTAATGCTGATGGATTTCTAAGCATACTAGCAATCTTTTTGGCTGTCTGAACCTTCTTGTTTTCTTTCTCCTTCTGTGGTGCTGGGGTGCAGTAAACTTCTGGCACTAAAATATCACCAATTACTTGGTTTAGATGCTACAATGCCATAAAAAAATACAACCTTTTTTTTTTCTTTTTTTCAAATTCAAGCGTAAAGCACGACTAACCTTGGCCAGCAGCTTCCGTAGGGACAGCAGAAGAAGCAATCTTTCCATTTTCTTGAGAATGTGTACTTCCTGCATCCTTTGTCTTCTCAATTTCAGGATTCTGCATACATTACAAGTATCACAAGAGCACGAATTAGAGCAAAATACTATCTGCATCTCCAACAGGAAAACGTTCAGTATTAAAGTGAACTAACATTTTCCTTAGTTTCAGCTGGAATCAGATTTGGCTGAGGGCTGATATGTGTGTAAACTTCTTCTTTGTTACTTTCAGCTGAAGTGATCTCTGCTTGATTTCTGTAATGTAAGGCAGCATTAAGTCATTTTCTTCAATGAATAGGATAGATAGATATAGCAGCAATGTAACAAAGAATTGCAAAAGTCTTCTGATATAGGAGAAAACTAACATTGTTTGGTTCAGCGATTTCGGTGCTGATTCCTCAGCAGAATTTGATGCAGTAGCTGCTTTTTCTGATGATTCAAGTGCCTGTAATTAATTTAGCAGTAGCATTTTTCATCAGTCAATATATAGCCTTCCAAAATTCGTAAAAATCGATAAAAAGGAATTACAGAAATGAACTGAAAATATCACCTTTTGGGTTTGCTCCTCCTCACTAAAACTGCAGAGTATCTGTTGAACAGCTCTGCTAGACTTAATTTTAGGCATAAAGGCTACAAACAACAAAAATGAATGGAGTTTAATCCTCAATTGCAACCATATGAACCAAGTATGAACAGTCTTTCTAATAAACCGTTTATTTTGAATGTTCACAAGTATGAAATAAGTAGAAATCTAAGATGCAAGATTTCCAAGACAAATATAACATAAATTGACACCACCACTTAGCAGAATATATATGGCAATTCCAGCATCAAAGACGAGCATTCTTCATACTAACAAATGACAATAATCCTCAAGAAAGGGGGGAACTAGTTATTCAAGCAACTAATAGGGGGACTTCATATGAAAGCCAATCCGGTTTTATTGAGAAAGGAGAAAGATTTCCATTCAGATGATCTCTAACTAACATATTCAAGACACATGATTGAGAACTTTAAGGATCAAGATAGCAGCCAAAACAAAACTTTAAGGATCATGATCAGCATTGTCAAATCACACTTAGATAAAAGCTAGTGAAGAATGTGAACAACTACATGCAAAAGTTATAACTTCATATCTAGTGGTAAACTGGGAAAGCCTTGCAAGATAGAGGACTTTTCATTTTCTCTCTTTCTTAATATCAAGAAGACAAGGAAAATTAAGTTCAATAAAATACAAATAATTCAAGATATTAACTGTATTTCCCCCAAAATCAACCCAGCCTCACATTTTGATTTGAAAAAAAAAAAAAAATCAAAGATTTCAGAAACCCCTTTAAACATGATCAACCTAAAAAAACCTAATACAGAGAAGAAGATTTCAAAATGTCAACAACACAGAATTCATCACTCCAAAATCGACTTACTCAAATTGACAAATTCCAAGAAATCCCAAATCCACAATTTAAATTTCTACAAAACTGAACAAAACCTAATAAGAAAAAAAGGGGAAGGAGACGCACGAGAAGGCGGATAGGCGCGGGCATTCTCGAACCAGAGCTCTGCCTCACGAACATCAGCGTCAGTCTCACCACTCATGAAATCGTAAAATCGGGGCGCCGAGAACTCGTACGCTTCGTCGATCATAAACAAATTACTCGAAGATTCATCCAGCGCCGCCATTCAATTGAATTGAAAAGACAACTATTTCCGGAATTGTTGAGTGTTGAAAAGAAAGAGAGATTGTGTGAAGTGATTTGATAAATGGATTGAGCGCTAAGATGTTGATCTCGCAAGAAGGGGGAGAGAATAGAGATGGTGCTGCAGAGAGAGAGAGAGAGAGAGAGAGAGAGAGAGAGGGATATTAACGTTCGGATTTTGTCTAACGGTCGAATTTTTTTGAAAAGGGGTGTAGGAGCTGGTGACTGTTTGGAAGGTTGGGATGCAACGGCTAGTAACCATTTCTGTCCATTACGACTATATGTAATGTACCGAATAGGAAAATTAATTATGTTTTTTAAAATAAAATAAAATTAATTGATATTTAGGATTACTAATTCACTTTATATTTTCATTTTCGGGGTCTATTCTTTTGTTGATATTTAATAATAACTCCTATAAAAGGGGAAAATACACCTTGATTTTTGTCTTTATATTTAGAATCCTTATACGTTATTTAAACCAAATTTTCTTTTCGTAAATTTATTTAAACCAATTAGATATTTGAAGTTATATTTTTGAGAAAAGTTAATGATTAATTATGTCTTAATCGTCCGGCCCTCTTCCCCCCAATAGCTTGTTAAGGTCTTATTTTCTCTAAAGAATTATAATAACATTAAAATGCACTCTTTTATTAAATAATTGATTAAATCAATGTTTGTGAAATCGGATCAAACAGTACATCAATTTAATAATCAATTTAGAATCTAATCAATCTAATCAGTTCAATCGATGATCATAATAATTTTATGAAAATGATATTGGTTGGTGAAATGTACAAAATATGTGTGAACTTGACTATGCAAGGAAATTAAAAAAAAAAAAAACCGACTCCTACATGGAAATGAATATAAAAGAAACAATGAGAAAATTCAATGTAAAACAAATGTCATTAAAATCTTGGATGATTGCATATTTTCAACCACATGGATTGAAAATTTACTGAATAGGTTGAACTAACGGATCTGGTATAGAGCCACAAATCATGGAGAAGTTTAATCTAGTTTAATAGTTATAATTCTGTTATAATGTATTATATATTTGTATGTAAATTGCTTAAAAATAATGTGATCAATGTTTCCTTATAAAGTACAAACCAATTGACAGTTTCAATATCATAATATATGAATTGGAAAGATGAGAATGCTTATTATAAACTCTATCAATTGTTTATACATTATATATTAGCATTTGAATAAAGATGCAAATTGATAATAATCTTCTTTCTAGGGATATTTTATTCATGTTCTTTAAATGTAAATTTATTTTATTTATATTGTAAAATATGTAATATATTATGTGAACTGGTTATTTACATGTATTGAAATATTCAAAAATCAAATTTTAAATCTTATTGATGAATTTTAAACCGGATCAAAATTGAGAATCAAATAAACTACATTTTTCTATAATATTTGACAAAACAAATGTGACATATTTTCCCAAAAAAAAAAACCTTTTCTTTTCTAAATTATAAATAATATATAAAAGTTAAATTGTCAATGAGGTTATGATATGAAGTAGACGAAATGGTCAATATCTTTTTATTACGAAATGATATACTAATTTATTTTGTATACATTAATGCAACAATTGGTACATATTAATTATACGAATATTTAGTGATGTCATATATTAAAATATAATTTAAGGTGCACTAAAATAATAAGAAAAATGCTATTTTAATATAGATTATCCAAATGATGTGCATCCAAAAAAGTATAAAAGTTTTGAACAAACGAGAAAAATACACATAAACAATGGTTATTAACCCTTTTCTAAGTCAGAAATCCGGTGGTAATGTAGCCACAGTTGTCGTAGAGTCAGGAAAAAGCGCTCATAGACAACGGTTTTTAATTGTTATTGTAGACCCCTACGACAATGGTATAGACAACGATTTTTAACCGTTGTCATAGAGATCTACGACAACGGCAGGACAACGGTTATTAACCATTGTCGTAGATGAAAAAGACGTCATCACAACGATTAATAAATGTTGTCTTAGATCCTACAACAACGGTTGGACAACGGTTTTAAACCGTTGTCGTAGATAGCAAGGATAACACCATAACAACGGTAATTAACCATTGTCATAGATCCTTTGATAAGGACCGGACAACGGTTTTGATCCTATTACAACGGCGAGACAACGGTTTTTAACCGTTGTTATATATGTAGGACAACGGTTGTAGAGTATTTAAATAACCTTAGTCGTAGATATTTTTTTGTGTTGTCTTATATTGTTTTGTAACAACTTTTAATAATAATTATATAACTAAAATTGAATAATACGGATCACAATATTATTAATATTCAAATCGCAAAATATTCATTACAAGAAATTAAAGTATCCATACATACCACAAATATTCATCTCACAAGTGACAACTCAAGTATTTATCACAAACATTCATTACATTAGTTCAAAGTACATAGCATCATGTGACTTGTAATAAATTGATCAATCATTTTCACCATTCAACGATGCTGAAATATCCTGCAACACAAACAAAAAAAAATTACTTTTACGTCTCGAATAACCAAACCATAATCAAAAGCAACTTTAAGCACAATATACCTCAATTAATTGAAATACAATTCACCTAAAATCAAACAAATACAACTCAAAATTCAACTTAAAAGTAATAAGTAATGATCACTCATAACCAAACTAAGACATTCGACTTCTACTCAAAGCAACATATGCCTCAATTTATTGAAACTCAATACCAAAAGCCAAACAAAAACAACTTAAAGTTCAACTCTAAAGCAATAAGTTAAAATCATTCATTACCAAACCAAATTGCATCATTGTTCGAAACCAGAAATCCAAGATAATTACAAGAGAAATCACCAGACAACACTTTGTTTGAATCCTAAAAGGAGTAAAAAATTGAAGTATCATTTTTCCTAATGAAACAGACAATAAATAAAATTAATCAATTTTGCAACCATAAGAAAGTTATTTACTAGGGCAAACTTAAAATTATGATAATTTTCTTGATACTTGGCAACAAAGAAGTCACTTCAACAACTAAGGAATAGTCCTTTTATTCAAACTATTATTTCTGGTGAATTAAATTTAAATAATACATAATGTAACACTTTTATGACTTGGTTCCTTTTGCTATGTCAAAAAAATACTAGAAATTGTATTATTGTTGTATATCAATAGGTAAAAAGACCTTCATATATGTAGGGAGTAGAACATAGGTTACAATCTAATCCTATATGGAATATACAAGGAAACCTAGATATACAAGGAAACATATATCAAACCTAGATATACAAGGAAACCTAAATCAAATCTACAACACTCCCACTCAAGCTAGAGCATATTTATCAATCATATTCAACTTGTCACAAAGTTTTGAGAAATGTTTATCTTCTAACGGTTTAGTAAAGACATCCGCAACTTGGTTGGACGAAGAAGAAAATGGAGTGGCAATTTTCTAGCTCATCACACACTCACGAATATAATGGCAATCAACCTCAATATGTTTTGTCCTCCGTGAAAAACAAGATTATTTGTAATGTGAATAGCTGTTTGGTTATCGCAATACATAAACAAAGGTTCATTGATGAACCTCAATTCCTCAAGTAGATTCTTAACCCAAATCATCTCAGTAGCAGTATAAGCCATAGCTCTATACTCAACCTCGACAAAAGATCTAGCAATAATATTTTGTTTCTTACTTCGTCACGTTACTAAATTCCCCATAACATAAGTGTAGTACTTAGAAGTCGATCGTCAGACAGTCTTTGACCCAACATGGTCAACATTAGAGTAACCTTCAACTTGAGATGATCATTTTTCCTAAACAACAATCCTCTTCCAGGAGATTTCTTGATATACCCAAGAGTTCTGATTGCAACATCCTAGTGAACTTGCTTAGGTTTATCCATAAAATGACTAACTACTCCAACTGCAAAGGAAATGCCAGGCCTTGTAACAGTCAAGTAGATGAGTTTTCCAACTAGTCGTCTATACTTAGCTTTGTCCTCAAAGAACTCCTCATTGTCATCCCAAACACTTGGAGTGATATCCATAGGAATATCAACTGGCTTTGTTCCTAGAAATCCAGTTTCTTTGAGTAAATTTGTAGTATACTTTTGTTGGCATAAAGAAAGGCCAAACTTGCTGTGAGCAATTTCAATTCTTAGGAAATACTTAGGACATTCCATATCCTTAGTAACAAAGTGTTGTTCCAAGTGTTTCTTAGTTTCATCAACCCCTTGTATATCACTACTAGATACAAGGATGTCGTTAACTTACACAACGAGAATAACAATCCCACTCGAATGATGTCTCACAAACACAAAGTGATTAGATTTGCATTGCTTGAAAGCAATAACTCCGAGAACAGTGCTGAATTTATCAAACCAAGCTCTGGGACTTTGTTTGAGACTATATATAGCCTTCTTAAGTCGGTAAACCTTAGTAGCATTCTCCCCTTAAGCAACATACCCTGGAGGTTGCTCTATGAAAACAGTCAGGGTCAAATCCCCATAGAGAAATGCATTCTTCACATCAAACTGATACATTGGCCAAGAGAGATTGATAGCCAAAGAGAACAAATTTCGTATAGAATTCAATTGAGCTGTAGGAGAGAATGTCTCATAATAGTCAACACCATACGTCTGTGTATATCCCTTAGTCCTCCGACGAGCTTTATACCGATCAATAGTGTCATCAGCATGATACTTTAGAGTGAACACCCAACGACAAGCAACAATATCAGCCAATGGGGGTGCAAACACAAGCTCCCAAGTATCACGAGATACAATGGCAGAAATTTCTTCATCCATAGCAGCCCGCCAAGCATGGTGTTGATATGCCTCAGAGTAAGAAGTCAGAATAGCTATAAAAGAAAGAGAAACATCAAAAGAGTGAAAAACAGGACCCAAATAATCAAAAGAGATATAATTAGACAAATGATGTTTAGTACAAGACTGAATACCTTTGCATAAAGCAATGAGTAAATCATTTGTGGAAGGTGGATTATCGACAGAAACTGTAGGTAGAGGATCGGGTGAAGGACATGAGTCAAACTCGGTCAAGGGTGTCTTATATATACCTGCAAAGGTTTAGACATAGGAACATCGGGAGGAGATATTAAAGATGGGATATGTAGAGAGGTAGTGGCCAAAGTATTGGCTTAATCGGAGGTGGGGAAAAGTAAGGTTGTGACTCAAAGAACGTAACATCAGCACAAGTGTAATGTCGCTTGGTAAGAGGATCAAAACAACATTATCCTTTTTGCTTATGAGAATATCCAAGAAATATGCATTTAATAGATCGAGGTGACAACTTATCCAACCTAGGAGTAAAATCATGAACAAAACAAACACACCCAAATATGCGATGAAGAATAGAGTAAAGGGGTTTATCAGGATGAAGACAAGAAAATAGGAAATCCCCATGCAAAACAGTAGAAGACATTCTATTGATGAGAAAGCAAGTAGTAAGAACAATATCACACCATAAATGTTTAGGGACATGCATGTGAGAAAGAAGAGTATGAGCAACATCCAAAATATGGTGATGTTTGCGTTCTGCAACCCCATTTTGTTGAGAAGTGTAAGAGCATGAAGTTTGATGAATTATCCCATGAGAAGCACAAAATTTCGAAATGGACATTTGTGTAAACTCAAAGGCATTATCAGTACGGAGAATATTGGGTTTTTATTTCATGATAAAAAGATTTAAGTACATCAAGGACCTCAAATCTCTATTTGAGTAAATATAACCATGTCATGCGGGTATAATCATCAACAAAGATAAGAAAAATACTTGAAACCCCCTCTAGACTCAACTCGACTAGGATCCCAAACATCACAATAAACAAGCTCAAAAGCGAAAGAACTTTGTTTATCGACTCTAGAAGGAAAATATGTGTGATGGCTAACTCACATGACTCACATTGAAAATCAGTAGACTGAACAGGAACCAATCTTTTAAGAGAGACAGAAGACGGATGACCGAGACGGTAATGCCACTGATATGGAGATATGGTTGCAGAGAGAACACGAGAAGATGAAGGTGTAGCATTATCCAAGTAGTATAGGCCAGCACGCTCATGTCCTCCACCAATCGTCCTCTTGGTCTGCAGGTCCTGAAAGACACAATAAGAAGGATAAAACGTGACAGAGCAATTATAAGTTTTTTTTAGATGACTGATGGATAACAAGCTAATGGGAAATTTAGGAGCAAATAGAACATTATCAAGGGTGATATTGGTAGTAGGCTTGACAACACCAGCTCCCGTTATCGGAGAATAGATGTCATCGACAAGACGAACAAGAGATAATGATGAAGAGGTAAAAGAAGTGAATATAGATTTGGTACCAATAATGTGGGCAGTAGCACTAAAATCCACCATCCAAGACTTACTATGAGATACGACACACACACCTACAGTGGTAGACGCAACAATAGTAGAGGAAGTGCCAGAAGAATATATTAGATTTTCATAATCAGCACGTGGAACAGAGACCATATCAGCAGTGGGTGAGGAGATCAACTGAACAGTGTTGGTCCAATTTGGTTTGCCAAACTTCTTCCAACACTTTTCTGAAACATGGTTGGAACGCCCATAGAGATCACAAAAACGGTCATGTTTTGTGGTATCAATTCCATGACCACGATTGTGACCATTATTACGACCTCTACCACAAGCGGACATGACAGAAGTGTTAGAAGAACCAACATCAGTACAACCCATGGTGAACGAAGCACACGAGATAAAGTATTCGATAATATGGGAATGTTACCACTAGACAATAAGCTATCCCGAACAGGTCAGAGACTAGCATCCAAACCCGATAAGAACTTGGCCACCATGAATTCCTCCCACTAATTCTTCCTTGTCGCAGCATCACACGATAAATGATGATAAACTAGGATTTCATCGGCAATTCCTTTAAGAGTGGAAAAGTAGTCATTGACAGATTGACCATCTTGAGTATGGAAAAGAGTTTCTCATACAACTCGAACACACGAGAGACATTCTTGTCATTAGAATACATCTCTTGTAAGGCATCCCACATGGCTTTGGCTATATCTAAGAACATAATATTCTTACTCACTGATTCGTCCATGCTATTGAGAAGCCAAGTCATTACAAAACAATCATCGGCATGCCAAACATCATACTTCTCATTTGTAGGAACAGAAGGGGCAGAGAGAACATGGTTTTTTTTCTTCTGAGATCCCAAAAATAAGAGAAAGACACGAGACCAAAGCAAATAGTTGGAACCATTCAATTTTATTGTGGTCCCGAAATTGGTTTAGAATCCAAACTAGACATTGGAGAAAAAAACCCTAAAGTAGTGTTGATATTAGAGAAAAAAATCTGAGAGAACAATCTCAAATCAGTAGTGTAGGAAATATTAGGGCAGAAAAAAAATCCCGCTCTAATATCATGTCAAAAAGATAGTAGAAATTGTATTATTGTTGTATATCAACAGGTAAAGAGACCCTCATATATATAGAGAGTAGAACCTAGATTATAATCTAATCCTATATGGAATATACAAGGAAACCTAGATATAATAGGAAACATATATCAAACCTAGATATACAAGGAAACCTATATCAAATCTACAACATGTTATATCCTTATGGAGAGAAGGGTTTCATCTAGCCAGAATTGTTATTCTATATTAAAGAATAATTCTGATGTTGCTGCCTAAGAAAATTCTAAGAAGTAGAATGACCATTGCAAAATACAAGTTTTTAGGATGCATGCACATGTGTTATATCTAGGGTCGTGGATCTTTGGCAAACCTGTTGGATCAACACTCAAGTTGTAGCCCCTCGCAACCGTCTTTACTCAAGTGGCAACTTATCCAATGTCTACACAAACAAACAAATTCAATTTTAGGAGTGGTCAACCACCTATCCAGTAATGAAGTATTTGACTGAAATACAGAGAGAACAAAACTTTGGTGTAGACAGGAAATAAAATAGGGGTGCGCCTAGCTAAAAATGATTGAAGGGTTACTGAAGAAGTCAAGGTAATAATCTGTTTTGCTCATACTATCACTTTCCACTAATATATTATTAGTTTATTGGCTCTTCTAATGTTCAATCCTACTTGAGTATGGAAAATTTCAGGTTAAGATTCATACAGATTTACTTAGTCAGTAAAAAGAGACATCAAAACACATAAAATTTAAAACTTTCACCTCAAACCCTGCATGTTGGTTAGTGGAGTTTTTTACTAAACATCGCATAGTAGAGTAAATTGAACATGAAATGTAGCTAAATTCTTGCAGTGGCTGATTTTATATGACTTCTTACATGTATAATACAACCCAATAGTTGGGATGACAAAATTTCAAAAGTATATACAAGCCTCATAAAGTTTCATGAAGAAGAAATAATGAAGCCATGTACTTGTCTGGATATAAAATTCAAGTGGAAGTGGCCCGACACTTCAACATCAAGCCAATCACCCAAATGATCACTGGATCATCATTAATAAAATAATATAAGAATATTAAAATAAACTCATTGTCAACATTTATTATAACAATCACGAAAAATAATTGAGAGAGACCTTCAAATAGTTATTTATGGCTCAGATTATGAGTCTATGATTATGAGGCAGAGACATAATATGAGACAGTTGTTTCTTAAAATTTTAGGATCAGTTGCTCAAAATACATGCAAATACAAACATAAAATATATATAGTATATATATAATGTGTAACTAGGAATGGACTCAGAGATATTGATGCAAAGTACAAAGATATATTATGATGTTGCGTGTCAAATGTCCACTGGTATGTGCCATAGATATTTGGCTAAAATTCTATCTCATTGCTTATAAACTGTAACTTATAGTCTGTAGATGACTACTTTAGTAAGCAGTATAGGCATATTTATACAAACACTTCCTCCACACTTCTCTTTAATTGAATTTCATGTTCACTTCAATATTTTCTAAACTAAACTATAAGTTGTCATGTCAATTTAACATAAGAATTATACATAAATATGCATGCATCACATTATAACAGTGAAATTTGTAGTTGTTTCAATCCAAACAATCTTGCAAATCAACCATGATTGTACAAACCACATAGTATATAACATAATTGTTTTAGAAAACAGTTTTTTCAAGTATTGATCAGGGATCCTTCTAGGGTTATTCAAAAGAGAAAGGAAAAACAAAAATATGCAGCAAATAGAATCATAAAGAAAAATGATGTTGTTAAAGTCAAACAGGGCATAGAGTTTGTTTTAGCAAATGATATTTTCTTGCAAGAGGTATACCATCACATGTTATGTAATAATATGTATGTACCCTATAAAGCTAGTTTCAAATACATATTAAACCACATGATATTGAAAACAAACCAATTTCAGATGATATAAATAGGTATATAAGAAAAAAAATTGACATAATCAACAACTCAACTAGAATGAGAGAAACAAAAGCTTCCAATTCAAAAATACATAAGTCAAACCCATAGTAAATTCAGAAATCAGTTCGAATAATTTCATATTAACCAACAGAAAAGTCGAAAATATCCGAACAATGTTTTTTAAATCTAAATCATCAGTGCATTACCAAATATGATATCAATAGTCTAGTGCATTATTTGATCGAAACAAAGTTTTAACAATAATTTACAAGTCAATTATTGCAGGTCTCCTATCCATTATCTACTCATTTTTTTCAAATCAATCATCATATATTCAAGATAATTAATATCACAAGCAACATGAGAGGATTATGCGGTTTGATTTTTGCAATCAACTAAAATTCCAAAAAAAATAAAGCTAGGTCTAGAAACAAAACTCACCTACAAAATTACAGCACTATCTCGAGAGCTCGAAAACAAACTAGAGAAAGCACCAAATCTTAAAAGCCTTAAGTTCATAAATTAGTCCGAATCTTTTTTTTTTTTTTGTGAATTCTTTCTCCTATGGAATCAACTTTAGACCCAAATCTTCTTTCTCATTGTTTATCGAAAGCACGCGCTCAATCTTGGTGGATCTGAAATCAAATGCTTGGATTAAAAGAGAAGTGGCGGAGTAGTTGAAGACGCCGGAGTAGTTAAAGGTCCCGAAATAGTTGAAGAGGCTCAGAGGAGCCATGTGGAGATGGCGATGGAGAGCAATGTGCGAGGAAGATAGAGAAAAGAGGGTAGTGCGAGGAAATAGAAGATTTAGGGCATTCAGAGTTAGGGCAATTGGGATAATTGGGATTTAGGATTGATTTAGGTATTTACTTAATTAGTCTATACATTATTATTATTATTTAGTATTGTTGGGTTCTAAGTGGTCAAAGGTTCAGAGGGGGTGAATGAACTTCTATCAATTTTTCAAACTTTTCAAATAACATATAACTGAATAACAGGTTTCTATCTCACTTGGAGAACAATATCCTATCTCGAGTCAGCAACCTGGCCCTTGGCTGAATCAGGTTACTGTCTCGGTATCGAAATGCAACACAGTGGAATAAACTTGATAGAGTTTCTGATGAAAACCAGTTTTCTTTTCCAAGTATGATTTTGCAACACACATTTTAACAGTATGCTTATAAGAAATGCAACAAAATAGATATGCAAGTAAAGCAATACAACAATTAAGATAAGCAGTAAACACGTATGGTTTATAGTGGTTCGAAGGTGGTGTAATCCTTCTATGTCCACTCTACTCCTTCTCTGATGAGGAACTTCGTTATGGTCAGTTTGTTTTACAAGACTCGTCTTTACAAACCTCTTCCAAAACAAGTTATACCAACAAGAATCCCAGATTCCTAGGTCTAAAAACCCACACAGGGTATACAAACTCCCACACAGGGACACACTCCCACACAGGGAAAGATAGTCTACACAAAACTAACAAACTTAGCAAGGATATAATCCTATCAACTAAGTACATCAAATAAAACAACCTAGCACACACAGGACAATGGTTAAAAGTATATGATTCTTCAACTGGTGGAGAGCAATCTTGATCTCTGAAAGCACTGTTGCTATTGTAGATTGCTCCTGGAAAGTTGAGTGGCTGAACATGTAACAACTTGAGAAGCTTGGAAAGTATATGAGTTTCCTCTTGACTCTGTTCAGCAAATTTCTTCAATCAGCCACACCTTCTATTTATAGATCTTGAGAGTTTATCCGTTGGGAAGTATCCGTTGAAGAGGAATCCTTCTCCCATTTGAGTTTAAGCTTTTATCTCCAAGATCTTCTCTGTGGTCGCATTAAATGCATTTGAACTGTTCTTGACATGAGCATTTAATGCGCCCACTATTTGCACCTTTCTGACATTCCTGCTGACCTGTCAAGTCGGTATGGGTCCAAGGTTGAAGTTCATGCAACGGCTACTTGGAGTCAGTTAGCTTTGTTTCTCTTTGCGCTGCATGCTCTTCCTGACACTGCCTGAGAGGGAGTAGTTCTTATTTTTTCAACAAGTTTGTTGGTTACTTCCTGCTCTTTCTGTAGATAGTGGATCCTTCTTGCTTGCTGCTCAGGATGTGGTTTCATGCTGCTTCCTGTTCCGTACCAGGATTCTATTTCATATCAACTTCCTGTTCCAGAAACCTGTAGTTAGCTTCCTGTCGCTGTATACTGTTTTGCTGTTTTGCTCTTTCAACTTTCTTTCGTTGTTTGCTGTTTGCTGCTTCCTGATTGCAGCATCCAGTATTCTGTATCAGCTTCCAGCTTCCTGTTCTTAGAAGATTCTCATATCTTCTAAGATTGTTCTTCTTTTGTGTAGGTTTCTGCTCGAAGCTTTTCTGCTTTCTGTTTCTCTTTCAGCATGCTATCTACTTCTTGCAGTATTTTATCTGCTTCCTTATGCAGATACTTCATTTCAGCTTGCTGTTCCCTACAGCTTGCTGACCCTTAGAAGACTTATTCCAGTTTCTTCTAAGGTTGGTTTTCCTTATACCTTGAAAAACCATTTCATGATCCTATTCATTGACAGATAAGCTTATGATCATGTAATACGTGGAAACTTCTTTTAGCAACTTTCATTATCTTATTATACGTCTTGTTTTGTTATGCATCCTATTTGTTTCATCAAGATAACTACAGAAATATCCTAACAAGTATAATATACACTTAGTCATATATTTAGTATTTTGATAAATAATTACGTAAGTACAATTACTAACTCTAGTAATATACAATCACTTATAAAATTAAATTTTCCTAACCCTTTTTATATAAAAACTAATTAATTTGTATATGATTTTATTTTTATTCTATATCTAATTAGTTTTAAGTAATCTTTTATTTGTATTTAATTATTACTTAATTAATTAGCATATGTTTTACAAAATAATTTTTCATTATAATCTTCATATCTTCTAAAATTTAATTATAATGAAATAAAATTTAATTCTCAAAATCAATGTATTTCAATTAATTCAACATATATAACATTTCTCCTTTAATTTAAAAAAATGTTGTAAGTTATTAACCTATTTTTTTTAATTAAATTAGTTTACAACAACGCTTCTAGGAGGCTATGACAACGTTAGAAAACAACCGTTATCTTAGGGCACAATTTTAGTCTAGGACAACACCTCTACGACAACATCGAGTCAAAACCCTTATCTTAGGGTCCTAGGACAACGCGTTTATGACAACGTCAAGTTCAAACCGTTGTCTATGAGAGAATTTTTCGCTCAAAGACAACGGTTCCCTCTACGACAACAGTTGTTTTGGCTATGACAAGGGTTTTTTTATAAAACAGTTGTCCTAGGACTGTTGTCTATAAGAGAATTTCTTGTAGTGAAATTTTTACGATTAAAACTTAGAAGTCCTTAATTCAAGAATTTTTCATTATTTTGATATTTTCTATTGTATGTGAATGTAAGGAAGATATCAAATGAAACTACCAACACCTAGCCCTAACCTAAACTCAATGCAATGGAAAAGGCATGAACAACTTCACGAGTCTTGAATTGATACACAAACTAAGTCTAAAAAAAATCAAGGAATGCTACGATATATACTCCATATTGTTATAATTAGTACTATCACTGCCAAGTTTTTCTCATAATATGAATCCTGTCATTGTTTTCTTTGTATTCATTTTTACTCTTTCAAGACCAATTAGGGCTTGGAATTGTGAAGGTTGTAAGGATGTGTACAATAATTTTAGTCCATGTGCGGACTTCATACAAGGGAGATGCAACGATCCATCACCTATGTGTTGTCAAAATGTGGAGAAATTGAACAACATTGCCAACCAAGAAAATGGTGGTTCGATTAGAATCTGTAAATGCATTGAATATTTTGCAGTATATAAGTCGAACCATCCATTTATTGAGTCGCATATTCAAGAATTGCCTCTAAAGTGCAACACATACTTGAGCTTCCCTATTTCAGAACGTATGGACTGCTCTAGGTATGTATGATAATATGGTGAATGGTTGTCTTATTTCTATATTGCAACACATACTATATAAAACTTGTTTATTCAATATAATAATAATAATAATAATTATTATTATTATTATTATTATTATTATTATTATTATTGTATGGTACACTAATACATTTGTGACATGAAGCTTATGAAATTAAATAGTAAATGCAACAAATGTTTAGGAATCTCCCCCCCCCCCCCCTCTCTCGATATATATATATATATATATATATATATATATATATATATATATATATATATATTGCATGTAAAAACTGTGAAGACTAACTACTTGGTTTCATTGTATTGGTGCAGGATATATCGTTAGAGAGGATATACTACTTTTCCAAAATTTAATTTTATTGCAAATGATACAACAGTACGACAATGATGTAAACGTCTATTGTATTTGAAGTTGTATTGATGAATACAAAAGAATTGATATTATTGTATCAGTCAAAATTTGTGTATGAATCTTGAAGAATGGTGAGGGCATCTATGGAAGACTAGGTCCATTGGAAAAGTGTAAATATCATATAAAGTTAGGACATAAGAATTTGCAAATCACATTGAACTACAATTCACTTCATAAACTACAATTGTCCCTTATAAATAATTTATTATTAATTAAATACTTCTCTACAAAAAGCAATTTAATATATAAGAGCAATGATGAATTAATAATTATCCCATTTAGGTGAAACACGAGTTTTATGAGTCCATATTGACGTCTTTTAATTGTAATTATTGTTCCATTGATGCAAAATGACTTTTCTATTTCCACACCATGAAAATAACCACTCTTTTGGCCTCATATAAACCTCAACCTCACATCCCAATCTAAAAAAAAAAAAAAACAAACAAAAAAACCTCACATCCTAATCTCCTTAATTTCTCATTAAAAAAATGATCACTATCTTAATGAATGTAACAAAAGTAAATATTTTCCATAATAAATTTGGTGATTGGCGTACGTCGCGTAATAAATTCAAGTGATATTTTATTCTTTCACGATAGATTTTGTAAAAACTTAATTAATTTCAATAAAACGATAAGAACTATCATTAAATTGTAGTTTCAACATCAACTTTTAACTATTTTAGAATAAAGCATCAACTTAATATTATTTTGTGTTTTGAATCACTGTCGTTTTCTAATGAAAACTTGCGCATGTGTTCAACCATTTTGTCCATATTGACCATCATAATGTCAGTCAAAAAATATAAAATAAAAATAAATTAAATTATTGCATCTTTTCATTCTATCACTTGTGTATTTTAATAATTGAAATTGAAGTGAACAAACAATTATTTTCCATAAAAAAAGATACAATATTTCTACTCAACTTTCATTACACACACATACATATACATATACACACACATATATACACATATTTCATTCGACCCACAACTATGGACAAATAGACCGGACATATAGCCAAGTTTTAGATAGAAAGTCAAATCTCATATTTTATTTCACAATTACAACTTTGATGGACGGTAAAATTAGGTATCTACAGATATACAATATATATATATATATATATATATATATATATATATATATATTTGATTTTATTAGTTGAATTTGTGAAAGATAGGTCAACTACTATTAATATTAGAGCAGTAAGATGAAACTATGATTCATGGCCTTAAAACTTGAATCTATCAAATTAAATTTCTCATTCTCAATTTTGTAAAACTTTCCATAAAAGGGAAGTTAGTTGTAGTACTTAATTTTGTTGTTAGTTATTTTCCATTTCCGGTGTTATGGGCTGTTGGCGCTAGAGTAATTGGAGGATCGATTCTGTCATCTATATATAGGTAGTATAATACTCTATTAGATTCATCAAGTATCAATTAATAATTCATCATTTTGCAAGTTATATGAAATCTTTCTTCCATCAAGATTAATTCTTCTGATCAATATCATTTTGCAAGTTATATGAAATATTACTTCAAAAATTAAATTTCTCAATATTATATAATCTTCTTCCATCAAGTTTAATTTCCTCAATATGGTATGACTTATGAGTTTGATCCATGATTATTCATTGATTTTGACTTTTTTCTTTCATTCTTTTTTTTTTTCTTGATGCGTTTCTTTGTGTCTACCACATTGGTTATTGGTGACTTCACTTTTTGTTATTGTATCTACCACTTCTTTAAGTTTATTGAGACTTTACTTTCTATTGTTATCAGCATTCTCTCCCACATATCTTGAGCTAACAGATTATCTCACAAAAGGTATTAGGTAGCTTCTATCAAAAAAACTGAGTTAACTGTCAAATAATGCTGATATATCACAAAGGCAATCGATTTAAAACTAAGATGTCAAATGGTCATATAGGCAAGTAATGTCAATTGAAAAATAAGAATTAAAATCATAGTTTAAGATTTTAAATTGTTATTTTTTACCTACATGGTAACCCTTTTCCATTATTGTTGTGTCTATCGTCAGTACATCGTGTATCATTAGTTCCTTACCATTTGTTCTCAAAAGAGGAGACAAAACCAAGAATTTGGAGAAACTTTCTTCGAATTAAAAGTTGAATCTTAAAAATAGTTACATTTATGTATATTTGTCATTGACAAAGTGCTACGTTTATGAGTAACTATGCTTGGCAAAACCTTATTATCATGTAGTTATATGGTGTTTGATAAAGAGTCTAAGTGAATACTAAATTCATGGTTAATTAGTTGAATAATATTTCATATGAGGATAAAAATATCCAGGGGAGTGTAAATATCAGGGCACGAATTTGCATTTTTATTTTCTTTTTATTCTTGTCTATGTAGATATTTGATAACCACATGCAATATTTGACCGTATCTTGTTTGTAAGACAACTTCAGAATGCTAACATCATTAGAAGTTTGTTTGTGAGAGAATGCTAACACCGTAAGAATTGAGAAATCTTAATTTGATTATGTGAGATAAATCGTTAACATTGAGAAATCCCGATCTTATAGTTTCAAGTTTTTCAGGTATATATTGAATTCATAAAATTTGTAGTTCAAGTTGTTTATTGTTAATTAAACCTATGTTTCGGATTTGACTTTTTTAAGTAAGTCTTATGTTACCATTCCACAGATCTAGTTACATAAGACGAGTCAATTCATAATTCACATATGAATTTATGAAAATAAGTTTTGTTTATGGATAATAAAGACCTGTCTCATATAAGTTTATTCGTCAAAGTGGTAATTTTTTTTTATTTTAAACTATTTACCCATATTTGTGCTTCGACTTTCTTGATCTATTTCCCCTTAATACGGTAAAGGTACTGATGAATTGGTGGCTGTAAAGATGGCCGGTGGCTGGCTGGCTGATACAGTCAATAGAAAATAAATACACCAAAAAACAAATTTAAGAAAATGAGATTCGTGTTATCGAAAGAAAAAAAAAAACAAAAAGAGAAAATAAATCAAGAATAAAAGTACAATTCGGAATTCTCCATTGTATGTATTTTATTTTATCAAATATACTATGAAATTTATTATTCAACACATAACATACAAATTAAATAAAAACTAATGAAATATTTGCAGAAACTAATATAATCCACCTATATTTTGCAGGATTTAAGAAGAAATGCAAACATTTTTTTTTTAAGAAATCCAATAAATTAAACAAAAATAAAGATGAGTAATTTACCAAAATACTGAATATATATATATATATATATATATATATATATTATTGTTATTATCAGTAAGAGATAACCATAGATTAGAATAAACATCAAAAGAAATTGATATTATTGTTATTATCAGTAAGAGATAAACATAGATTAGGATAAACATCAAAAGAAATTGGTTCATATATATATATATATATATATATATAATTATATTGAGGCATGTAGTCTCACTTTGTAATTATTTGGTTTTTTTATAATGAACAATAAATTTGATTTTAATATTTGAATAAAATTTATTCTTAAAAAATATATTTACAATTTTAATTTAGCATTTGAAACCAAATGATTGGTATAATTTATTTCTTTTTAGCATCTATATATTTTCCTTTTAGTTTCAAGCTTCCGGAGGACATATATACATATAATTTTAATTTTAATATTTTGAATAAAATATATTTTTTCAATTTTTTTTTTTTAATTATGAAACAAAGTACACTGCAGCAATTTTCTCTATTTTTATAGTTTATTAACTAAAAATGCAATTGCTAGTTTGTTATTAGTTGATTCATAAAATATGTGGCTTAATTCAAATCAAAATATCATATGATTGAATAGTACTTCCTCCATTCCTTTTTAAGTGACGTTTTGAAACTTTAAATTTTTTCCTATTTAATTGACGTTTTGTGCATTATTTCCATATATACCCCTATGATTAATTAATGTCTAAATTAAAATAGTATCCATGTTTTCAATAAAGACATACACCAATAATAATTGAACATCAAGTAAAATATAATATGGTCAAAGAAAAACTTAATTAATGAGGGATATATTAAGAAAATAAAATTATTCTTAATCTATGTGTAGAGTTGTAAGACGTCACTTAAAAAGGAATGAGGAGTATATATCTAAATTGCGAATAGGGAGTTAACTTCTTTGCCAAAAAGTAACTGCGGATTGGGTAATTAAATATAAAAACAATACAAATTACTTATTTGAAAAGTCAGCATTTGTTGGCCAAAATAGATCACACAATAAACATAAGATAAAATTCAATTTATTTTGTTATTAACCATTAAGTGGGCATTTAATTTTATTAGCAATAATTAAGAAAAATAAATAATATTAAATAACAATAATAATAATAATAAATATAGGAAGTAATTTAAGTGGAAATTTTTAGTTTTATGAAGGACACTTTTTTTCAAATTATTTCATCCGATATTTCATTACACTTAATACAGGTCATATATTAATTACTAATATCATTTTATGTACGTGAAATACAATAATTATTTTAAAATATAAAAAAACGAAATAAAAGATCTGGTGTTTAAAGGAAGACTGGGCTTCATAATCAAAAACGTCAACGGTCAGTTGGTCATATTTTCCATGTTTAGGCTCCGAGTCAACACTATTAAAAATAATTAGAGAGAGAGAGGGAGATGAGGGAGAGAGAGAGATAATATTAGATTGCGTATTAATATCATGGAACTGGTCTTACTTTATGATCCCACTGATAGAAAAATCCGCGATTTTTCTCTCTCCAAATCCTTGCTTTTCATTCCCAATACTTAATTCACACTCCCATCTTTTTCTGCCTTCCAACTGCTGCTGAATTGAATTTGATTTTTGAGAAAGCACTGAGTCATGATAGGGAGAGAAATTCTCAACAAGATGAAGGTTACTTCTACCTTTTTTGTCATCAATTTCATGTTTTTTTCATATAATCCATGTATGTAATTACGATGAATCTGTGTATCTGTGTGCGTGTGTGTGTGTCGAGGTGGGGAGTTTTAGGGGTGGGATTTGTTGACAGATATAGAAAAGCATTTGGTTGTTTTAGTAATGCGTAAACTTTGGTGATTTTGGACTTGATGAATTAGAATTTAGTATAGTTCGATCATACGAAATGAAGTAATATTTCTATTGATCAGTGGGTTTGGATGAAAATTGTGATTTTCTGCAGAGGATACATATAAATCATTATGTATCATATAAGTCCTTTTTGGCAGAAGCTTGGGGGTTTTGAACAAAAAACGAGTAGTTTGTGCAAAGATCCAAAATGGTTTAGTGAAGATAAGGTTATGTTCTTATGGGTGATTGCTTTGAGTTTTGAATGGACGATTCCTTGTGTTCTTTCTTCTGTTTAATTACATTGTATTAGCATGACCAGGCTACCTTAACATTAGTCATTTATGAAATTTAGAAGTCTTTTGGCATAATTGGCTTGTTGAGAAGGCTATTATTTGCCGACGATATGGAAGTGGCATCTCATTCGAGTAGCGAAGGGCATTGACTTGTGCTATCAAGTCAATTTGATAAGTAGATTGCTTTGTTCTCCTTCTATGGTGAAGATGATGGTACTTAAAAAGATTTTCTTGGTTTTGTGATTTTTGATAATGATAGTAAAGACGAACCCATGAAGTTAGCACTTTGAAGTGTAGTGGTAAATCCAGTTTTTCTTTCCAGTTTTTCCTTCGTGCTAACATTCATGCAGTGCCCTTCTATTATCTGAATATTTTTTCCTTTTGTGTCTGTCTTGGTGAAGACAAATCTAAACCAATTGAGGGTTTCCCTGAAAATATGTCGTAACTTTCCTCTCATGGACATTTTTTATGGAGGGACGTGTGCTGTTTTTTTCGTTACTTCCCTTTGCCAAGAGGGAATATAATCTGATATTTTAGGACGTAGTCTTATAACATGTATGCCATTTAAAGATTGATGATAATGATGGTGGTTTTGGATTTCATGATATTTCCTTTCCAGCAACAATAACCTATCTCCACCGTGTTGCAATATTTTTCTGTTGGAAGTACAGCAGATCTTGATCATCCCATTAGATGTTAGCAATGTAACGACTAAGAACATATTTAGGAATTAGGGGTTAACTTCTTGTTGTCTGTTGTTTTTAGGAGATTAGTTTGAAACAAATTGCATCATTGATTTAGTGAGAAAGTGGTGTCTTGATGATGTTTTCGCCACTGATGTCCGATAGCCCTTATAAGCTATTACAGAGTGTGCAGTTATCATGCATGTTCATTCTGTTTTCAACAAGCATGACATTTTCAATAGTAGGATAAAAAAGAGACTGTTTCTTAAAATTGTGGTAAGGATTGAAGTGTATAAAAGATGCAATCTAGTGCCCCTTGAGGATTCGAGCCACAAAGTCTAGTTTAACTCTTGTATTCTCTTTGTGCAATAGTTGTGTGGTTGTATTAATCAACCCATTATTGAACTCTACATTTGATATCTTTTTTAAAAAGCTAAATATCGGTGCATTGTCAATTACTGTTCATGTATCAATTGCCAATTCTTTCAATTAAACCTGTTTCTTAATGATTAGGAGAAGGCATGCTTTTCCTCTCCAGTCTCACCCGATGCAAGAAAAGGAAAAAACAAATTACCCAAGAAAATTGCACATGGCTCCCATCTGGTGAAAGGAAAAGCTAATCATGCCATGGAAGATTGCTTGGTTTCTGAATTCAAGACATTGGACGACAACGAATTGGGTCTATTTGCTATCTTTGATGGACATATGGGGCATGACGTTGCAAAGTATTTGCAAGACCACCTGTTTATCAATATTCTGAAGCAGGTGCTTTGCTTTTTCCTTTACATTTCCTTTAAGCGTATCGATTCCAATTGTAGGACAATCAACAATGTTTGTGTAACCTTACTGCTATCTTTTACCCTTTCTCTTTTCCAACATGTCCTTTTAATGTCTCCATCTTCTCTGAGTTTCCTATTCATCATTTATAATTTAAACAGAGTGACTTTTGGACCGACACAGAGAGTGCACTAAAAAATGCTTACCAGACAACTGATAAGGAAATATTGGAGCAAACCTTTCAGTTGGGGAAAGGGGGCTCAACAGCAGTTACTGCAATACTGGTTAACCGACAGAAGCTCGTGGTTGCAAATGTTGGGGACTCACGGGCCATTATCAGTAGAAAAGGCGTTGCTAAACAGCTATCTGTTGATCATGAGCCTAGCAAGGAAAAGAAGCTGATTGAGAGCAAAGGTGGTTTCGTATCAAACCTTCCAGGTACAACATTCTTGTCTTTGTAATCTCAAACGAATCAAATTCTGCAAACAGAGATGAGCTTTTGTACTGGCCATACTTCTCAACAACTTGTCCATTTCTACATGAGAGTTTGTTGTTGACACAGGAGACGTCCCTCGAGTTGATGGCCAGCTGGCAGTGGCCAGGGCATTTGGTGACAAGAGCTTGAAGAGACATCTTAGTTCAGAGCCAGATGTAGCTGTTGAGGTTATAGATGATGATGTGGAGTTCATCATTTTAGCAAGCGATGGATTGTGGAAGGTGGGATTATACTTAAAACTTGTCGAAACTCTTTTACATCCTTTTATCTATGTCATATTCTAAATAAATATTTGCATATACATCCTTGAAGGTCATGTCGAACCAGGAAGCTGTAGACTCCATTAGAAGCATTAAGGACTCCCACTCAGCAGCAAAGCATCTGAGTGACGAGGCACTGTCGAGAAAAAGCAAGGATGACATCTCCTGTATTGTTGTAAGGTTTCACTGATGCGAATTTTATCGATCGATTATGCATGCTTGTTTTGAAGTTGTATGGAATTAGAATTAGACAAGAAGTTGAATCATTCTGTTTAGATACATGCACTTATTTGTACTGCATTTCTAGCAACACAAGCATTATCTGTATATACCAAAACGTGATGAAGCATCATTTGTATTCTTGCATGCATCATCACTATTTTCTCGTCAGTTTTAATATTTCCTTTGTATTTTCCTTACTACTTTTATTAGAATGTTCTTACCATTTTGATAATTCATTGATTTTTTGTTGGTGAATGCAAATAGCGAATTGCATGCTCATGCTACCAATTACCATGCGTAAATATGCTTGTAACCATGAATTGTATTTTTGGATAAAATTAATGATGTATTATTATATTTACGCAGATTATGTTGGAGTGGCATTTTTCTAGATAACCTTTATAGTTAGACCTATTTATATTTAGTAATTTATTCATATCCATGCAATTAAGTTAGTAGAGCCTTTTCAAGTGTTTTTTTTTAAAATTAAATTACACTGTACCTTAAATTATTTATATAAGTAACCGAATCAAGTTAATTTGACTTCATAAAGTTTCAAATCAAGTTAAGCTCGATTTCAAAAATTAAGAGGGTGTTTTGCTAATCTTACTTGAAAGAGCTTATAATCTTATAAGATATTTCATGAGTTAATAAAATGTTTTATTTTATTTTAAAAATAAGATGGTGAAGTTTAAAAGATGTTAATAATGTTATTGTGTAATTTAAATAATCATATTTAAAGAAATTTATAGATAATAAGATTTTATTTTAAATATAAGTTGGTATCTCTTTACTTATAAAAAACATATAAGTGGATGTTTAAAAAAAACATATAAGTGGATGTTTGGTTGGTTAAGGATCGAGAGTGTGGTCAAGAGAGTGCACTGCACAGTGTGGGTTAAATTAACCACCCAACAATGTAGTTTATCAAAAGGACTTTTAATCAGGATGTTTGGATGAGATTTTCCCTAACAATGTAAATGTATGACTAATGTATGACTAACATACAGTGAAATCTCGATAAATGAATGTTCAATAAACGAATAACCTCAACAAATGAATAATTTTCTTCGATCCCGACTTGGGCCAATGAGGTAAATGAATAACCTCGCTAAATGCATTAATGAATATTTTTTTTTAAATTCTTAAAGGCCCTATGTAAATATAAATGAATAATCATTAAAATACATAAGATATATATACGTATAAATACCCTAAAAAACATGTGTTTCAATAAATAAATACAAAAGATCATTTCTTAATAAAAAAATCGTCTAATGCCATTTGCTTTTTTCTTCCACCAAAATGCATCACATCCTTAACTTTTTTCTAGTGCAAACAAAACTTCTGGAATATTTTGCTCATGTTGTAGCAAGTAGTTTCGTAGGGTGATTACCGCTTGGAAGGCTTCTTTCGATGACACATTTGGTGTGACACCACTATCATCTGGTTCTAGATCATTTTCATCATTTAGTACAAATTCAATAATTTCTTCGTCTGTAGGCAATTCCATAACTGCATCATTCTCGTTAGGATAGTTCAAAAGATGTTCGACGTCCATCACATGTCTGTAGTGCAAATTAGAAATGATATTTTTTAATCCTTGAATTGTATCTTCTTCTAACCGATCAACTTCTTCTTCGGGAACATCAATTTCTTCAAATCGTATCTTGCAATGTCGGAAACAAAATTCTTGAAAAAGCAAACCAGTCATCCAAGCTTTCTTGTTGAAGCGATACTCACAGCTAAGATTATTCATGTTCACATTTTTAAAGCATCTAGGTTTTGCATACTTACCAATAACCCAAAGGGGTACTTTGTCGGATCCATCACCATTACAGCAAACCGCAACAGTGATTCTCTCTTTATCTTTCTTTCGTCCTTCAAGCTGCTTTGTGGCAAGTGAATGGTCAGCTTCCAACCGATAAAATAGTCTCATTTCATCCATATTGTAAATATCTTTCAACTGAAATTGGTCTAGTTTTAATCGGATTCCAGGTAAAGCATTTTCAATATCCTCCATGTTTATAGAATCGCTTTCACCAAATCTTCGGTAGGACTTGATTGATAATCTTGCCTTGAAATGTTCTAGCCATCCACTCAAAAAGTTGAATTCTTGATTTGTTTCACCATACATTTTGTGAAAAAACTCTTTTGCTTTACTTTGAATCATTTCTCCTGACATATTCACCTTCTCTTGTCTTTGAAGAAACCATTCAAATAAAACTTTCTCTAAACCAGGGAATTGTGCTGACTTGTGCCTCTTAGCATTGCTATTTTTCATCTTTTTGAGAGTATTTGATATTGTGGTTTGGCTAGTATCCAAACCAAACTTTTATTTCACCCATACTTGCATATCCTTTTGCGTAAGACTTGGATGTTCCTTCTTATGCTCACATATGACCCTCCTTATCTGGTCGGTCAAAGTTGTTTTTGTTGATGGCTTTGACTGGTGATTAGAAGCCATCAAATAGAATATTGAGAAAGATATAGTAGAATGAGGATTTACCAAATCAAAACTTTAGAACTATATTTATAGTGTAGGTTAGATACATTTTGTTAGTCTTTTAGTATTCCATACATAGAATTTTACTAATGGTGCATTTAGTCTATATACATATATGGTGCATGTATTTCTAATGTTGACTCTAAGTATTCCATACATAGAATCTTATTAGTTAATGATACATGTACTTAATCTATATACGTATATGGTGCATGTATTCCAAATATAGACTCTAAATATTTCATTCATAGAATCTTATATATATATAGTGCATGTACATATAAAATAATTGTAATGATAAAAAAATATATAAAAATACCCTTTAAATGAATAAAAATTCGATAAATGAATAAATTATTCATTTATCGATAAATAAATAATTTCACTAAATGAATATTTTTTTCTAGTCCTAAGGGTATTCATTTATAGAGGTTTCACTGTAACTAAAAAATATGACTAATACTACTAAAAGATATAGGTAACATGACATAAAGATATGACACGTGGGAGTATGTTTGGACGAATTTTGTGCGCGACCTAATGGCACATGCAGACACGTCTGGACGCGTGGCTTCGCGTGGTGGGCTAGATCGACCCGAGTGCACGGATCCAAAATCCGTGCACCAGATACACAAAAGTTTTTGTCATTATTAAATTACCTTTTTATTTAAATGAAATATGTCAAATGAAAAGTTCATTATTGAATGCTTATATTTGTAAGTAAAATTGTTTCAAAAGTAAAATAAATTTAAACAATTGAATTGGTTTGTTATAATCAAGGATCAAAATATCGGTATCGGTAGAAATATCGGTATCTCCATTTTATGGAAATATCGAACATTTTTTTTAAAATATGGAAACTTTGTAAAAAAAATAGAAAAATTTATCTAGTAGTTTACATAATATTATAACTAACATTAATACATATATTTTGAACTTAAATTCCAAATAAAATGATATGTTTAAGATAAATATAGAGACAAACTATTATATAAACGTTGTTTGTTATAATAGGAAAATTAAAAAACTATTAAAATAAAATTAAAAGAATGATAAAATAAAATGAAAAAAAAAACTATTTTTTGGAAAAACATTTAATTGTTTCCTCAATAATCTAATTATTTTATTTATTTTATTATTCATAATATGGTGGAGATATATGTTCTCTCTCATTTCTCTCTCCAGCACCCCAACCACTACACAAACAAACTATGTTCTCTCTCCTCTTTCTCTCTTTTCTACTCCGGCCGTCGGCCGCGATGGCGCCGCCGTCGGAGCCACCCTCTTCTCCTCCTTTTCGGCCGATTCCTACACTGTCTAGAAGCTCTCGCCGGGCCCATTCCAGATCCGGGCCTGGATCGGCTGTCCTCCGCCGGCTACGGCCAGTCAAAGCTCCGGGATCCTCATCTCCTTCATTCTCCTTCCTCTCTCTCCCCGTGGGCTCTCTCTCTCCCTCCTCTCGGCCTTTCGTGAATTGTTGTACATTTTCCAAAGAAGATAAAAAAAAATGAAAATGAAACCAACCCACCGACAGTTTCACACCGCTGATAAAATGGCGATATATCAGCGATATATCGCCGATATATAGTTGATATTGCACAGAATCAGCCACTGTTGTCCGAAACTGATTTTTCGGCTATTTTTCGGTGATTTTCCGACGATTTTCCAGCGACATTTTGTCGAATAAATATGTCATGCATTTTTTCTGTCGAAGCCTTCCAAATCTCGATTTTTCGCGATTTTTTGGTCATTGGTTATAATTGATATAATGTTCTATAACCAATTAAAATATATTTTGTTTACAATTCATCAAATTAGGATTATATTTTAAAAAAATTATAACGATTACATCTATATACAATACGAAAAAGAAAAAAATGCATTTATTTCAAAATGAAATGAATCTCAAAAGTAAGCTTAATAATAATTGTTCTTTATTTGTAAATACAATTACGAATTATTTTTGGGCCATCTTTTTTTCCAAGTAATAACGAATTGTCCTTATATAAATAAAAGTATCTCTCTTCCAAGTAATTTATGCTTCCAAGTAATTATAAATTGTCCTTATATATTATTTTGTAATAAAAATATTTCAATTATATTATTGTTTTGCTTTGGAATTTAATATTAAATATAACACCATTTATGTTTGGGACATATTGATCAATCCATATAAATCCACAATAAACACTTCATCCAAACAAGTTTTAATATACCGACCAATTTCAATAATAGGGTAATATAAGGTAAGTCCCGGGTGGAAATCGTGTCGGATGACACAAGGCGAACTAGAATAGGCTGATTGATCCAGGTAGCAGCAGATTCCAATCGAACACGCATACGTTAGATATTTTCAAGTAGGTTACGACAAAACTGGTAGGTAGTATTGACAAGAGGCTATATCAATAACTAAAACTTTTAATGCGAAGTATTAATTCCACACGTAGTTTGTGAATAAGTGATTGTGACACCAACATAAAAGATTGCTAATCAAAATGTAGCCCTTGCCCTTCTAGCTGTATGACCTCGAAACTTACGCAGAGATCTTTCCTAAAACTAATACAACAATCAAAACTAACACAATATTAAGTTACATCTATCATTAAAGATTCAAACCAAACATATTGAGTTCATTTAACAAGAACAGTCCTACCAAATTTTTCCTACCATAATGTTTTATGATGATATAAAATCATATTTTTAAAATTTTACCAAACAAGTTTCAGGAGTTTATGAACTCTTAAATAGTTTTATAAGAAATTGAAAGATCCTATAAATTGATAAGTAAAAAAAGATTCGAGCTTCAAAATTTGTTATCAAGCCCAAACTTAACTCTAAGACTATATTTATCCATACCCAACCATACTCATAACCAACTAATAAATAATTCATTTCTCTCTCCTCCACATACACATTCTACACTATAACTCAATCTCATCTTTTTCATACTTTATCAACAACCACCCACAACCACAACCAACCTTTAATAAATTATTTCTTTTATAATTTAACAATTATATATATAATTAATTTTTATTATATTTTAAATATTTAAGAAATATATACAATTATTTGATATTAAAAAAATCGTAATTATAATTAAAAATAATTACCATACAGTTAAAATAAATCACAACATCCAATAACAAAATTAAAATTACAAGAATTGAAATACAAAAGAAAATAAATACAAAAGGGAGTGTATGAGATTGTGATCCAAAATATATCAATATAGGTATCTATTTATAGAGAATTTTATTTTATAAATTTTGGTGTATAAATATATTTTTTAAATGGATAAATCGTAAAATACACTTGACCAATCATACGATGACATGTGCCATCATAATTTTGGGATAACTTGGTCATGACCATGGTCATTTGATGACTTGATCATCAAATTTTATTTCATTTCCATTTATTTTGTTTTATTTTCTTTTTGGCGTTTTCTTCATGACCTGGGCGTCCTTGCGCCCATAAACATGGTCTAACACCATATGTACTCAACTCAACTACCCTAATTTAATATATTTCAACAATCCTAATTTACTATATTTAGATTTTGGGGCTATGGCTTAGCCAAATTGGACAAAAGAAATGAAGTTGCGTGTGAAGCATTGATGCAGCTGTCTTGTAGACATGCCACGTAGGAGTAGTCACGTGAAAGCCACATGGGTGCAGGTGATGCTCAAATTCTTCGCATGAAGAGATTGGGCCCAGTGTCCATATTTTAAGTGAGTGAGGCCCAAACTTTGAGCGCATAATTAAACGACAAAGTTTCACTAACTTCCATTTCTGAATTCAACAAACTCTGATTGCTGAGTGACACGTGTTCCTTTCTAACAAAAATACCTCTTCTCTAACCAATCATCTCCATCCTCAAACACCAAATTAGAAAGGGATAAGGACACAAATAGTAGTTCTTCTAACCACATTTTACTTCTTATTTTATCACCATATAAATATATTTATTGTAGTTACTGATAATGTCAATTATTTGTATTACCATTAAAATTACTAGATAACTATTATCTCGCAATATAGAAGAAGTATTTGTGATTAAACTTGCACAAAGAAAGTTAGAATATTATTTTAATCTTCAAAAAAACTACTTCTCATAGCTGGAATTCTATATTTAAATTAGTATAAGACTCTGTGATACCGTTTTATAAATTTAGTTTCATGAAATGTGTTAATAAATAATTTATGTCTTATAAAATAGAATTTAACTTGTGATAATAAAAATTTGGATGTATTCATATACAATTCATCTCATAAAACTAAGTTTGACATGTGATAATAAATTTAGATTGAGAATGATGGGCTTCACAATATTATATTTATAAAACAATTTTCTATAAGTTTTATGTTTAAATTAGTGTGAATCCATTGTTAAGTGTATATAGATTTAGTAGTAGGGCAGGCGTTCATCAAAATTTCTTTACAAAAACTCATATGAGACGGTCTTACGGATAATTTCCGTGAGACGGAGCCTCATCACCCACAAAAAACATATGAATTGTAGGGTTTGAGTGGTGGGTAATTGAGTTGTGGGTTGACCGGTCTAAAACAATGCATTAAAATTTCGTGAGACGGTCTCACAATAGACTTACTCAAATTTCTTTTCACAAAGATGTCGGAATTATTTCCCCTCCCCGACTAGTTGAGCAGAGATGGGGATCATATTCCTCGTTCCATTCCCTGCAGGGATATAAAATAATTTATTAAAATATATACAATATTACTGATATGATTATGTTGCTTTACCAATACTATGAAAGGATTTTTAAGCTTCATCACAAAACAATAAAAAAAGAATAAATTTATAAGGAATAAGGCTCCGAGGTAGGAATCCTCACGATAGAGATGACAATTGGCGGTTTCTACGATGCCAATATCATCCTCATGCCAAAATAACACATCAAATATTATTTCCACTATTAATGTTTTCGTAATAGGACACCAGTCTAGTCTGATTAGTCATATAAAATAGTTTTCTCAATTAAACTAGTTAAGAACTGATTGAATTAGTCAAAATCGATTTGAACAAATTTGTTTAACTTGTAATCTTTTTTTTCCTTATTGATAGTAGTTAAGGTATTTGACATTATCATCATTTATAATGATAGTTTCAATGTTATTTTAATAATTACAAGTTTCAATGTTATTTTAATAATTACAAACTCATCGCAACTGTCACGCCCCGTTTTCATACTTAAAATATATCAGAGTTTTCTTTGCAGGCGTGCAAGAAGAAAGGGAAAGAGACGTACATGATATAAAACAGAAACCTTTGGAAAACGATAACATACGATTTTACATATACAAATCCTCGGCGTCTAGCCGAAATAAAACATTTAAACATAGCAGTGAAACATACATCAGGATTCATAACATAAAGAAGAACAGTTATCTTTTACAAACGTGAAATATTAAAATATCGTTTCAACATTAAGATTTGAAAGCTAAAAGAGAAATCTTGATAAAGCACCATCCTCTCTACACATCTTGACTCTCGTCATTTCCTGTAGTGTGAATACAAGTAGAGGTGAGTGTGTTGAATACACTCGTGGGAATAATTTTCATGTTTTAAACATTATTAAACAATTAAGCCTTTTGAACATTTACAAATATAACAATTAAAAACAGTGCGTAGAATGCATAACACATAACATAGTATTGGACCGTAGTCCCTTCGTAGCATAGTATTGGACCGTAGTCCCTTCGTAGTATAGTATTGACATGCATGTATATTCATATAATCCACAACATGTAAGCACGACACAAAAAATTCAACCTTTCGTAGCATTAAAGAATCGTTTCCTAAATCTTAGATTTATATAACATACAACTATCATGCATACATTTATTAATGAAAACATAAGAGTTAGAGTTTAGAAGTTACCCCCACCTTGTTCAGTGGTAACCACGTGTAATGTCACAGTAACAAATTTTAAGAGTGTTGTTCCGATTGTAAGCCTATGCATATAAAGAGGTTTCTTAGATCCATATTAATTTAATTACGTATAATTAGTTATAAAAATTCTCTCTCGAAGAAGTGATAGGGAAAAACGAGATGGAACGAAAGATCTAAAGATCAAAGATGAAGAAACGAGTGTGGATGGTTAAACATGTGATCTAAAGATGAAGAGGGAAAGATTAGAGTTGCAACGGAAGAAGAACGAGATTAATCGAAGTTAAAACGAGCTCAAACGGAGCGTTTTAAGGTATAGAGACGTTTTTGTAATTTTTAAAAAGAGTTGACTTTGTCCGAGACCCCCGACTCCCGGCCGACGACATCACGTCGTCGGTGACACAACGCGTGCACACACACGACGATACACACACAACGTGTACAGCAGACCCAACGTCGTGCACACAGCGCCCCCGTCGCTCGCTCGTGCACGCGCGTTCGCTCCCGTCACCCGGCGTCGTGCCCGCGCACCCATCCCAGTGTCGCGCGCACCAGCGTGCTTAGCGCCCAGAAACGCAGCAGCGGCGGCGGCGCCGCCTCCTCTCGACTCGCCGGCGCCACTAGCACCGGCCACCACCTCCACTACCACCACAGCGGCGTTGTACAATACCGCCTACAACACAGCCACACACACAGCACATCCATGCACACACACCATGCACTCACAAACACACACACCACTGCACAGCTCCAGCGCTGCCGCCCCCACCTCACAACACACCCACATCCCAGGGAGGTCAGGCTACTATTCCGACGAGGAGGAGAGAGAGAGAGAGAGAGGAGAATGAAAAGTTAGGGTTTTCTGACGATTGATTGACCATTTTCCGGCGAATGAGATGTCGGAATGAAAATGCGTGACCTGTTCTAGAATCGTCTCGGCGAGACCTACAAGCTGTGTGAAAATCAACCGAAACCGAGAAAAAATTTCCGGCATGGCGGTGGCGTCGGTGGCGGCACGGCGGTGGCTGTCGGAAAACATAGGAGAGAGAAAGGAGAGAGAAAATTCTTACTTTTTCGATTTCTCGTTCGAATAATTACTTTTACGATTCGTTTCATATTATTTATACTCTTTTTCGAAAAATCGCACTATTCATTGAAAATATCTTATTTTTTACTATTCATCAAAATATCTTACATTTTACTATTCATAAAAAATATCTCGTTTTTGATTCTTCATATTCGTCGTATTCTTCGTGATTTGAGCTACGGGTCTCCGATTGACCTCAAATTCGTTTCTATCTTCTCATTTTTCGATTACGAACCTTATGATAAAATTATAACTTATGTTTTTCGATTAAATTATACCACCGATTTATTACACATGCATTTTATCATTTTTCTGAAACGCACATAATTAAATCAAACAATTAGAGGTTTAATTAATTGATTAGCAAATTATGCGTCGTTTATTCTGGGCGGTACAGCAACTATCATTATTTATAGTGCATAAATTCATTGATATTTTAGTAACTAACCAATATGAGATAACTTCATTCTTTTCTCATTATTTATAGTGCATAACTTCAATCTCATTTTAGTTTGTTAACCAATGTGAGACAAACTCCTCCATAGCCCCCTATATATATTTTTTGCATTTTTTCTATATGGGACAACTTCTAATATTATATTGTGTATAAATTATAAGGAATTAATGATATATTCATATTCTTTAAGAGAAAAATTCACATATTTTAATTTAATGATTTGTTTTGTTTTTCTAATTGAGATATAATGTTGATATTCTCTTTTATCTATATATGTAGTTTCATGTGCTATATATGTTGTGAATTTGTGGTTATTTTAAACTATATTTTGACCATATTAAAAAGAATTTTGGAATCATCATCATCAAATTTATCAAATATTATATAACAAGATCAAATTTAATATAATTTTTTTTGATTTCATTTAATCAGTCGGACTACCAGTCGAATTGGTTGAACCTTGAATCGATAGTCAAGTTGATTTGATTACCGATCCGGCTATGAAAACAATGTCTACTACCATCCCCACTATGAGAATCTCATACGGGGGACAAGGATTGCCCTTAAGGAATGGATTTTCGGAGAGGATTTAGGTTCTCCAAATTTATTTTTCTACAAGTTAAAATTTATCATTTTTTAAGATAATTCTCAAGTATTATAACAACAAAAAACAACTTATAAAATTTATGTGAAAATGCCTCAATTACCCATCTTTTTATAAGAGAGCTTACTTTTCTACCCATTGTTATAGTAAACAATATTTCTACCAATTTGATATGGTTAAATGTCTGAATTACCCTTATTGAATAATAACTTTGCAATAAAATGGGTAAAAAGAAATTATTTTTTAAAAGGATTTTTTCGGAAAATGAATAATTATAAATTTCCTTCGGCATTTCCACAAAATAAAGTAAAAAAAAAAAGACTTTTGTGTTTTTCTATTCACTTTTGAGATGAATATTCAGATGTGATTCTTATATTAATATTTGCATAGTTTAATATTAAGGCATTCCTAATCAAGCAAACTCAATCCAAATATTTGTCAAAGTCTAGTTCAGTGTTAACTCACTTTAATCTCATTGATAAATCTTTACTAAGGTTCTTCTAGAGGATGACTCAACTTTTCTAGATGCGTATTTTTTAGAAAATGGGTTCTTTAGAATATTCTTCTCAATTATAAAGGAGTAAGCAAATGGTTAATTGGACCCCTCGATTAGGAATGAAATAGATCGGGCTACTCGACAGGGGCCTACGACTCGATCTAGTGTTGGCCCATCTCGACCTATTTAATAAATGAGTCAAACTAAGACCTTTTAATAAACTTTTTTTATGATAATAGGTAAGGCCCAAGCCCAAAAAAAAAATAGAATTCTTCTATGGCTGGGTAGTTATTCTTTGTGTTCTCCAAATTCTTAGCTCACTTGCTTTAGTTAGGAGGAAATCAAATACTTCACTTGAGCCGTTATAGGAAGAACTAAGTGAATATATTGGTACAATGAATTAGAAAATGATTCATTTCATGTTTTCCTATGTAACTTTCTAAATTTATTGTAGGTTTTTTATAGGCTTTAGACCGGACTTCTATACAAATTAGGTCGGGCTCAGACAAAAATAAAGCCTATTATATATAATAGGCTAGACTTAGGCCTAATATTTAAAATTCAAGCCTAGACTGATTACAAGAAAACTCAACTTATCCTAGCTTATTTATACCCCACCCTTGATGAATATATAAATTTTATCACTTTAGAATAATAAAAATACCAACAAAAATAGATTCATTATCAATTCATGCACTTAGAATTAGTACATAAGTTTATCTATTGAAAACGTTCGGACATGATATCTAAACCCTTTTCTTATCCTTATTTCCCAATTTGTGAATTGTAAAACAAATATAAATTTTTATCCATAGTTAATAACTTTTGAAGCACATGTCTTCACATAATTATTTAAAAAAATTCAATATGAAACTAGAAAAAAATAAACACATGGGTCAAATAAATTCCTTATTCCCAAGACATGTTACTTATATTTCACGGTTAACTTTTAAACGCCCATAAAAAACAGGACTCAATTGACAAAATATTATATAATATCAAATATCATTCATGAAAGATATTGCATATCAATTAATAGAACTTTAATTAAAAGTTTATAAGATAAAAGGAAAAAAAATACAGAAGTTCTTTACGAATATTGTGCTTCGGCATAAACTAATCCTACTTTTTTTTTGTTTTGCAATAATCTAGATGTGTCCAAGTTCGAACCTATATCAATCAGAATTTTAATTTTTAAGTCCTTTTAATTAAAAGAAATTCAAGTTAAGATTGAAACCCAACATTCTTCCATACACTTGCCAGTTTCTTTTTCAAGTGTCTCAGCCCATTGGGCTGTAGCCTCTTGCAATTTAGAGATCAAGTTACATCATATATAATTATTTGTAGAGTGAGTGTCATGTCCATCAGCTGTATGAATATATTTAAAATTTGTGTAATTGATATTCGATTTGGATCGGGCGTATTTTATGGTTACGTTTTTTTTTTTTACTGAAACCTCGCTACATAAAGGTATGACTAATATTATATAAATGTATCACTAATTATATAAATAAATGTATTATTTCGTCTACATAGCTCATTTTAATTGAAACTCGGATCCGTACAACATATATAAGATTTTTTTTTTCTGCTGAAATCTCGCTACATAAAGGAATCACTAAAATTATATAAAAGTATAACAAGTTATACATAAAGGTACTATTTCATCTATATAAAAGTATTAGTTCATTTTAATTGAAATATAATGTAAGGATATCATTTATATCATGTAAATGTATTAATTATATAATATAAAGGTATTAATATATAATTAAAGATATTACATCTCTGTATAGTGTACAACTAATATAATAAAAATGTATTACATATTTGTCAAAATACGAACATACGGAAGCGATTTGGATGCGTGTAGTGGAGGATCTACACGGTTAAGTGGGTATGAAAGTGCATACCCAACTTTTTCTTTAATGAAATGTCTTACTATGTGGAATATGATATGATTTTCTGAACTCTAAAATTTGCATATGAACTTTTTTTTAATTCTATATATATATATATATATATATATATGTAATTTATTTATTTATTTCATATATCAATTTTATAGTTGTCTTGAACCAGTTTAAAAATCTTGGATCCGTCATTGGCAACTATAAGTGTAGAAAGAACATTTTCAACAATGACATATGTGAAGAACAAGTTGTGAATAGTACCGGAAATCAATTTTTGAATGATTGCTTAGTTACTTGTGAGAGATATGTTTTTAAAAATAATGATAACATTTTGAACCATTTCAAAGTAGAGAACTCGTAAAAAATAAGTGTAATTTTCCATTAAATAAAAAAAAAAAACTTGTTTGCAATTCTTAATATTATATGTTTTCAAGTTCTAAAATGTCTATATTTTGGTTATGCTACTCATTTTTTAGGACTTGTTTTCCATTTTGAATTGTATGATATTATTTTTGTAGTATTTTCTATAATTGTGCATATCCTATGTATAATTTATGGATCCACCACTGAATGCGTGTGAGAGCATAAAAAGTAGTTTTGAATTGGATTAACTCGAATTGTATGAATTTAGGATTCCTACACTAGGAGCATAATTTTTTTTTTTTTTTTTTGTGTTATTTAAAAATATAGCCCAATGGTTTCCAATAAAAACACCAAACAAGGGGCAGTGATACTGCTGTATATATAATTTGTTTTGAACAGTGGTTTCACAAATCTAGTTTATGGATAGTGGTATTCTATCCTATTAATTTATATTTATAAAACTGTTTCATATGAATTTTTAGATATAATTTAATATGAAAATTAATTTTTGATAGGTCATAATATATACATTGAATATGCAAAACATAAAATTCTTCGATTAAATTTTTTGACAATCCTACTTGAAAAGTGAAAGAAACAGTACTGGGAGTACGTCTTCAGTTAATGGTAAAAATTAATATTTGTAGTAAATTTGAGAAAATGAAATTTTATAAGATTGTGTTAAATTATGTTTAAAAAATTGGAAATGAATATATATTTAAATGGACGTAATATTTAGATATTATAGATAAAGTTAGTTTATGACAGGCAAGCAGGGGGGCCATGGATTTATGATGTTTATTAATATCTTTGTTGGATAATGGATAAACGTAAAAAATAGTAAATACTCTAATATTTTCTTAAATAAAGAACCTTATACAAAATAAATGATTTTATTTATAACCATTTGTTGTAACAAAAAATTCTTTTTTCAGACACAATTTTGAATTCATTCATTTTTAGCTGAAATTTGACATTTTTGTCTTTTTTTCTGATGGTCTCGTACCAATTGTAAATCATTTCATTTACATCAATTCATAACCTTTAAAACTTAGTTCGTATCATTCAAAACACCACCATATTTCATACTAATATGATTATAGATCTTTAAATTTTCATTAATCCATCCCATTCAAACTTGAATCGTATCACCAAATTCTGTATCAAGGATATAACTTAAGGTAATTTCAACCATAATATTCAACTAAAGATGAAAACAACTATAATAAGATCATTTGTTCCAATCAATTTTATCTGATATTTTAAAATAACTACAACATACGTACTAAATATATAAATAAATGATATTATTAATGAATACTACCTAACATATATGTCACAATGAATAAATACGAAAACCTAAAACTTAATTAAATAAATGGAAACAAAGTAGAAGAAAATGGCACAAATATGATGAGAGCAAGAAGAAAAGTCCAAAAGAAAAGGCGAGAGAGAGAGAGAGGTGGTGTTAGGTTTGCATGTAATAGTGTGATATAGAGGTGCCACATATATAAGTGTGCATGCAAAGAGCCCTAATACTATGCCGCCACGCAGCTCCTTGCCCATACCCTCACACCATCCTCGTCACCGCCTTCCTTTCTCTCTCCTCCCCCCTATTTAACCCTCTCTCTCTCAACCTCCATTACCAAAACCTAGAAAGAAAACATGATGGGCAGTACTGTTTGCGCCGAGCAGCAACACAAGTTCCACCACTCTCACCAACTCTACCTCTCCAAAAAATCCCTCGACATCCCTCCGCGTAAGCTCCTCACGCGCCGCCCCTCCCCCGACCTCTTCTTCGAAGACGACGCCGTTTTCAGCTCCAAGTTCCTCCCCTACAACGACGATGACGACTCCGACCCCTACTCCTCCGACCACTTCCGGATCTACGAGTTCAAGGTCCGCAAATGCAACCGCAGCCGCAGCCACGACTGGACCGACTGCCCCTTCGCCCACCCCGGCGAGAAGGCCAGGCGGAGAGACCCTAGAAGGTTCCATTACTCCGGCACCGTCTGCTCCGAGTTCCGCAAAGGCCACTGCTCCAAAGGCGACAACTGTGAGTTCTCCCATGGCGTCTTCGAGTGCTGGCTCCACCCTTCTCGCTACCGCACTGAGGCATGCAAGGATGGGAAGAATTGTAAGAGGAAGGTCTGCTTCTTCGCCCACTCCACTCGCCAGCTCCGCATTGTGCCGGAGACTTCCCCGTCTCCGCCACCGGAGAAGCAGTGCCGGAGCTTGAATCACTGCTGTGTCTACTGCCACTCTAATATCACCGCCTCGCCGACTTCCACTCTGATGCACGCCTCGCCTCCCATGTCGCCGCCCATCTCCCCCGTCTGCTCGCCGGAGTTCTCCCGCTACGGCGCGACCCGATTCGGAAGCGTCGAATCGGAGCTAAGCTATAAGGATGCTTTGACTGAGCTGATGGCTTCGTTCGAAGCCATGAATGCGAACGAGTCAGCTCCGTCTCCGGCGGCGGTGAGCGGCGGCAGTCTTCCGTGGCTTGATGTGAACTTCAACGTTGATCAAGAGCAGCCTCAGTTCGTGTTGTCTCCGTCGACCCCGACTCCGGCGAGCCACGGGAGGAGCAAGTTCTTAGCCGGAGAGAGGAAGTTCTTCCATGGGGAATTTTCCGGCAGGAACGTGGCGGCGGAGGAGAGCGGTTCGAGTGGGCCCGATCTAGGGTGGGTGAATGATCTGCTAACTTAAATGATTTTATTCAGATGAGGATGGACCACAGAGGAGGAGGATGAAGGAGGAGGAGGAGGAGAAAGATTTTTGTATATAAAGAAATGGAGGATGTATACATACACAATGGAGGTGTATGTATAGGCGAGATGATTAAGATGGGTGGTGACTATTTTTGGTGAAGAAGAAGATTGTTGTAATTTCATGTTCTTCGAGTATTGTTGTTAATTAAGGGTTGTGTTTTAATTTTGTGTTAATTGAATAATTAGTCCTTGTTTAAGGTGAGACTAAGAATGTATTAATTATTGTTGATGATGATCAGCTGTAAGCTTGTATGCTGATCCATCACTCTCGATTAACATCTCCACCTTTTGTTGATATTTTATTTATGGACTTTCTCCATAATTATCTTAATGCTATGCAGTAATTGTAAAATTTGTAGGATATATATGATTTTCTTGTTAAATTCATGGTGAAATACGTGTTATTAATTATTTTGTATCAAATTGGAATATATATTTTTTATTCGGATATAGGTTTTAAGATTTACAACTCCAGATGTCTTCTCTGCAACTGATTATTAAATTATTTTTCTGGGCGTGAACTATATCAAGTTTTGATAAAAAATTCATTTAAAACTTTAATCTTTATTACTTTGTTTATTGATCAAATAGTTATCACGCGTATGGTACATACTCCATTCTTGGAGAAGAGAGTACAATTTAACTTTTTATTTTGGTATAATTTTTTTTCTAAGTTTGTATAATTAAAATGAATATGAGTTTATCACACATAATGTCATATAAATTCTTTTATAAGTCTCAACTCATCACGTGTTCTTCAATTTATTTTGTAGTTTAATTTATCTTATCCATATTGAATGTTTTTTTTTTAACTTACTGGTTTAACTTAGTTAATTAAATGCATTTATTAATTTATTTTGTCACTGAATTATTTAAGCACAAAATGAATTCAATCTTCATTTTGAGTTTGAGTAGATGATCGATCCCTTTTTAGAATATATTTTGAAAAAAAAAAAAAAAGGACTTCTTTAAAGATGGGAGAATAATTGATGGGACTTTTTTGTCAAAATATTAAAATTTGTTTTTTTAGATAAGAGAAATGATTTTTGTCAATTATACCCTTCTAACATTTGATGTGTAAGATGATGGTATGTGGTGCAATATGGTGATACGATATGAAGATGTAATATGGTTGGTACATACCACATTCATTTATGGCACATGGGTGTACTATGGTGGTCGGGGTGAAATATGGTGGTATGTACGGGTTGGTACGAGGTGAAATATGATGGTACAAGGTTAATTTCATTAAGCATACAATGATAAAAAAAAATTCTCTTAACTAAAAATGAATAGTTTCAAACTTTTGATTAAAAAAAAAATGTATTTTTTATAGTGGACTACTTATAATTTATAATTTTGTCTCATAATTGGTGGTAAAGAAAAGTAAAAATATTCTGTATTTTAAAAGTTAATTAGAGTCTAAAATATGTTATGACATGATAGTAGTTCACACGTGAATCGGATATATGTTATTGTACGGATATATGTTATTCCTACAAACGCTTAACTTCTCTTTCTAACAACAAACGTTAACTTCTCTTTCTAACATTAACTGATCCTTTAAATTCATCAAATTTTGAAAGTCATCCATCTAAATCATTAAAATTAATTCAAAACAAAAGTTATGGATTTCAAATTCATTTCAATCCAAAAAAGACATATGAATTTACCTATTATAAATTTTATGAAAATAAAACTAACACATATGATTTACTATTATAAATTTTAAATATTTTCTGAAAATCTTCCGATACAATCACAGCTTAAATATATTTGCATGTATAATCTTCTGTTAAATTGTTTTTTATATATGTTTAGGAATCTTTTTTATGTTATGGGATACATCGGTCAACAATTCTTTCTGTTTTTTTTTTCTCTTTTATGAAAGATGAATAAATATTTGTGTCTCTATTAAATTGCACAAATTTAAAAACAATAAATGACGATGGGTGGAAACTGCTATGAATGCAACAAACAGACACAAAGTAAGACATCAAATATATGACGGAGAAACCAACGAACATAAATGATTTAGTTGAATTTTAGAAGTCTCAAAAGTTATGTACTATCTACATTAAAATACTTTTAATTAATTAGTTTGGAATTGTTACTCATGCAATTTAAACTAATAATAAAAATATTGTAAAAAGTTAATTTCCTAAGTTTGCAATTGCATCGGAAAAAATCATTTTTGTTTGTTAGATTGAACATGTCTGTAAATAGTCCCATTAGATAAAATATATCTATTTCAATATTATAATTTCAAAAATTATCTAATTTAGTTATTTTCTGATTGAAGTTAATAAAATCCGTCATATATTAATTAGTAGGTGATTAAAAATTTGAGGATTTCTAATCATTTAAATGATATAATATCATTTTTCTGACTTTAATATAATTTTGTAAAAGGACAAAAAAAAAAAACTAACATTATTTTTTCAAGTCACCAAGTGATTTAAGGGATTGGATTATATAACCCAAGCCAATTTTTGATGGATTTTATAACTCCAGTCAAAAGTTAAAACAAAAAAATTGAAATTGGTTTCCTTGAGTTACAACTAAAATTAATAACTTTAAATTAATTAAATTTATTTCCTAGCAAGTATGAAAATATCCCGAAATATCTTTGATATTTTTTCGATATTTTCATTTTTTCATGTGATCGATACAAAAAAGGGCTGCAATGATATATCTTCGATATTTTCATTTTTTTCGCATAATCGGTCAAGAAAAGATAAATTTTGTCAAAATATCGGTAAAATATCCGATAAATATCGATATCGGTAGCTTTATGATACAAATGGTAGGAAAATAGATGAAATATTGACGAAATATCGATTAATATTAGTGAAATATCGATAACTATCGATATTGATTTCGATATGAATGGCTTCATAGTACAAGAAAATCGGTGAAATATCAGGAAAATGTCGGTAAATATTGATGGAATATCGAGAAAATATCCATAAATATCAAAAGAATATCGATAAAAATCTTTACTGATATTTCCATGAAATTAAGATAAATTTCCATCGAAACAAAATTTTCAATCCTGATTTCTAAGTAACATTATCGATTAATATCGGTAAAATATCGATAAATATCGGTATCGATTGCTTCATGGTACAAGAAAATCAATGAAATATTAGGAAAATATCGGTAAATATTGATAAAATATTGGGAAAATATCCATAAATATCAAAAAAATATCGATAAAAATTTGTACTGATATTTCTATGATATTTCCGTAAAATCAAGATATCGATATTTCCATCGAAACGAAATTTTCAATCCTTGTTTTCAAGTAACATCTAATTAAGAGGATTAAAAATATTAATATCGGGAAAATATCCATAAATATTGATAAAAATCTATACAAATATTTCCACTATATTTTCGTAAAATTAAGATATCGATATTTATATAGAAACCGAAATTTTCAATCCCTACAAATAACATCTAACTGACAGAATTAAAAATATTATTTTCCTATCTTGGTTCTATATCTGTGTGACAGAATCTGGATATAATGGCTATAGAAATCACATTTAGGATTTAACGCCATGCATGGCAATGACATGTGAATCGGAGACAGTTGGCCAGCATGCAAACATGTCAGGTGGTGGGTTTTGGCGGATTATCACCTCTTTTACTTTATTTTATTTTTTTCATACATATTAATAAAAATATTAAAATTCCAAATGTTCAAATTTATCTTCCAATAGTAATGATATTGAGATTGGAGTTGAATAAATTTAATCTCATTTTATAAGATTGGTAAATTTTGATAATTCGTAAAATAGAGAATCACTTAAAAATAAGTTTAGATTATTAATGATTGAAATTATATCTCTTTTGGAAGATTTATACAATTTTTTTTCTTTCTCTATTTTGCATAAATTCAATAAATATCATAATATATAATTGTGGAGACTTCCATGTTCCAATCATTCAAATGCATGCATAGTTTTTAACTTTTAAATATTTTTGTGTCCTAACCTTAAAATAATGGTGGCTGTCTTCAATAATAAATGTCATAAAAATGAAAATGAATTCAGTTAGAATTCTCTGTAGCAAAAGTTTATGTTTTACTTATGTACTATATTAAAATCACATATCGAATAAATATGATTATATGAGTTCTTCAATTTTATTCACTTTCAGATATTAATTAATTTATATTAATACTAAGCATGATGTAGTATACAAACGACAAAGATGTACGTAGTACAGAGAATCTGAATTGATTTTAGTGATTTAAATTATATAATAATATTCAATTGTGAATTCAAACACGATAATGATGCATTTTAGGAGGATGGAGAAAATTCTAGATTCAATCCCTTCACCAAAAGTGTGATAATATATAATTATCAGTAAAAATTAAAATTCCAATTATATCTTTAACTTATTGAAAAGTAATTTATCACAAATCAAAGATAACTTTTGTGAGAAGTAAATAATGTCATTAGAATTTTTTATGCGGTATGAACATTAAGATTAAGTTAAGGGTCCGGCTATCCACACCCCATGAACCCATTTTTTTTTTTTATTTAAAAAATTCAAAAAATAACAAAATTACAATTTTACCCTTATGCAAAGAAGTGTGTTCGACTGGTGGTCGAACACAGAGAGGTGTGTTCGAACACAGAAAGGTGTGTTCGACCATGGTTGATCGAACACACCTCTCTGTGTTCGACCACCAGTTGAACACACCTCTTTGGTTGTTTTTTTTCGTTTTATTTACACGATTTCACACGATTATTGTATAGTTTGTTAACTCATTGAATGATTTTTCATACATTATCCCCTTACAAATTCAAGGTTTAAGGAAAGAGAAAAAAAAAAATTGAAGAAGAGAGAAGAAGCAGACGGGGCTGGGCAGGGAAAGAAATTTGAAATTTTTTTAGTTTTTTTTTTTTTAATTTTTAAGGGTAAAATTGTAATTTTACTATTTTTTGAATTTTTTAAATCATTTTAAAAAAAAAAAGGGGTATGTTTAGAAATTTTTGGGGTGCGGATAGCCGGACCCTTCTGTTAATTCTAAAGATTTTTCTGAATACTTATCTAACCACCATCATCTTTGATGTATCGAAATAATATTTATTTTAAAAAGAAAAATTAATCATCTTATCATATAATCTAACATATTGACATATTAAAATATGATAATAGTAGCTAAAGAAAATTTCACTAGGTTCATCATTTGTGCAATACAACTTATATCTATTTTCATTCCCTTTGAATTTGATATGATGATGTAGTACTACCAAAGTTGTAGTCCAAAACAATTTGAATTGTTATTACGTACAATAATATTTCATTTAATATTTTATTGTATTAATATATCTATCATACATGTAATTAATGAAAAATTAACTATAAAATATTCATCTAACTATGAGTGAAATATTATTTTATAAAAGATCAAAATTCATAATGGTTTCAGATACCGGACAACTCTAATTATTGATTGTTCGTGTTGCAGGGTTCCAAATCAAATGACAAAAAATTTAATAAACTTCTTATATACTAGTATTGAGCTGGAGATCCTACCTAAATTAATTAAGTACGGGTACAAGTTCTATCTTATAGACTATTATATTTTTAAAATTTTAATTTCAAATTCTTGATATAAAATTAATCTGGTTGTATGATTGGTCCATTTCGTCAGATGATATTTAGTGCATTTCATTAATTTTCGCCAAATTTTACCATGTAGCAATGTACCTAATTATTTTATAACTAGCTCAATAATAGAAGTGTGCCATTAATTAACAATAATAACTACACTATTATAGATGCAGATATAGTCAAATGGTAAATGGGTGGTTTTAAATAATTTTGTAGCTTAGCAATTGTTTCATATCAAATTAATCAATGTCAACTTGAAGCGATTTATTAAAAAATATGTTATTTATTTATTTTTATAAATGTTTGTGTGAAAACATTTATAGTAAAAAGTTTCTTGTAAATATGTTACAATCAATATTCTTTTGTGACTGCATACTTTTAATTAGGAATATTATTATCATAATAAGTACATTTATTATAAAGAAATTAAAAATAAAAAAAATCTTGCTAGAATGGTAGACGTAATCGCCATAGACTGGCAGGGCACAAGAAAATAAATGAAGTCATTATAATTCAGTTGGTCCTTCAATTTATTTAGATTATTTAAGAGCTCTATTATATGAAGTACATGTACATATGGCTGCTCCTTCCATTATTTCATAAGGTTGTACAATATTTTCAGGAAAAATGAAATATTTCTAATTTGATTGATTTTGCCAGTTTATTAGCTTTATTCTATTATTTCAAAGTATAACTGTTGTAAGACTATTTTACGAATCATTATATAAAATGGAATAATTTTTAATTCATAAAATAGAAATTTACATGTCAAAATAATTTGAATTGCACGTGGATAGTGACTTTCCAGTCTCATAAAATAATATATGTGATATATTTTCTTATAAAATTAATGTTGGAAGTTCCAGAAAAGGGACAGATCACTGGGATTAGGTCCTATCTGGCCTATTCAATTTAGCAAAAATATATAAAAGAAAATTAGACATAATTAATTAAGCTAATTGGCAGGTTTTCCTACATCTGAAATGCAACAAAATTAACCCTGGTAGAATCAGGTAAAAAGCAGTTTTGTTAAAAGTATATTATAATTTGTAAATGTATTCCCCAAATTAAAATAATAACAGGAATATTTAATTATTTATAATAAAATTAAACCAGAATGACACGAGAAGAATATCGATAAATTATCCAAAAATAAATGTTATAAAATCTAAAATTGTAATAATATTGAAGTCAGAAAAATAAGTAAGTGTTACAGATTTTTTTATAATTAAAATTTCATTAAAGTTTAGAAATAAATCACTTTACTATCAACAAACGGTACATGTAGAATTTGTCACGCATAAAAGATATATAATATACAAATATCATAATTTATTAAAGTTATCTCCAGACATACACGCATCAACTCATTGTGAAAATCGAATGAATCCCAATATATAATATTAATGTAATGAGTAAAGGAGAAATAAATGAATAATGGAATTGAATAATAAAAGTAGAATATAGTAGGTGTGTTTCCTAGGAAAGGAAGTAGGATAGGAGACCATAAACAATTAATTATCCAAGATCCATCTTTCCCTATTTCACTACTATATAATATACCTAAGCTTTTCATCTACCAACCCTTCCTAAACTAACCTTATTCATTTCTTCCTAAGCTTTGTGTTGGATATTTTTCTGGATGAAAATTGAAAAAGAAATTAGAATTGAATTGAATGTTGGTGTGGATGAGACATGAGCCCATACTTGCTAGCTAGGGTGTGGTTGACAACTCAGGGCACAAGACTATCATGTACCTAATACCTCTAACACTTTCTCCCACTCAAGGACTTTTAATTACTAAAAGAAAAGTGAGGTTTTAATTTTTTTTTTTTTTTTAACAAAAATACCCTTTAAACATGACTTCAAAAATATTGGGAAGTATATTTTTAGATGAACAATAGTTAAAAAGGATGGGTTTCTTATGTAATTGACTAGAAAAGATCCATTGTTATATGAAAGTACTAGAAACTATTATTTCCCAATAAAGACGAATATTCTAATTGTTTATAAATAAAATATGGATAATTTTGATTTTGGTCCTATATGTAAGGCCATTTATATTTTTGGACAACCAAGTATACGTTTTCCAATTTTGATCCTATATGTTTCAATTTTTTCCAATTTTTGTTCTATATGTTTTATTTTTTTCAATTTCAGTCAAGTTTTCCAATTTTGATCCTATATATTTCAATTTTTTCAATTTCAAATTTTGATCGGATGGCCGCTGGAAAATCTCACGTGACATCGACAATTTTGGGAATCCCGACCAAAATTGGACTAAAATTGAAAAAAATTGAAACATACATGACCAAAATTGGAAAAAGTTGAAACATACAGAACCAAAATTGGAAAACGTATACTTAGTTGTCAAAAAATGAAAAATGTCTTACATACAAGACCCAAAATGAAATTAACCCTACAAAATAAGTGTCCATAGTTGTAAATTTATGTTCTACCATTCTCTCTGTTTTTTTTCATGGATGATCAATTAAATTTGAGGTTGGATCACTGATATCACTAGTGTTGCCTTGTTTCATCCCTAAAGGGGGTATTTTATAATTATGTTTTTTATCTTTTAAGAAATGGTGGTGAATCCATACCACTAAAAATAATAATTCATTTTATGGTCAATAAATGAGGAAATATATGTGTAGGTTATATAAATGCATAAGCGCTTATGCTAAAGTATATGTAGTACGTGCATAAGCGCTTATGCTAAAGTTCATAGTAAATTGAATAACAATTTAAGATAATTAAAGTCATTGTACTGAGCCTTTGTAAATAGTACTTGTTGGAAATTGGAAGAGAAGGTTGGTTTTGACCAATCTTTGACCAAATTTTAATGTTGATTCCATTTTAAATAAATGGAAATAAGTTGCTAAATCGGAATCTACGTTTCGTGTAGATGAATGTAGTGTATTTACTTTCGAATTTCCAATTTCGGGTGAATGAGAAATTAATACACAAAGTTGGCAACTTGGATCCTTCTTGTGAAGGAAAATAGGAGGAAAGTGAAGTTGTCTCACATAGGAAAAATGGAAGAAAAAGTTTCATCTTATTAATAGGAGCACATGTATAAGAAATAATCATGTGTGCTTCCTTATGGTGGAACCTAGTGCCATTTTTTGGACCTAGTTGGCTAAGCATTCACGCACCATCCGAACCGCACCAAACATCATCACACTCGGGTTGGGTCCGGACCGGGTCGAGTCGCGGGTCGGGCCGGGTTGGGTCATGGGCCGGGTCGGGCCAAGTGGTGTGACCCTTGGGTCCAAATGGCTTGACCCTTGGGAAGAGGTGTGAATACACCTTTTGGAACGCATAGTCAATATTAAGAAAGTCTCGAGTATCGAGTAAAATCACGCATAGTCAATATTAAGAAAGTCTCCATAGTCAATATTAAGAAAGTCTCGAGTATCGAGTAAGTCAATATTAAGAAAGTCTCGAGTATCTCAATATTAAGAAAGTCTCGAGTAAAAATCAAATAGTTGCCAACTAGTTTAGTATCCGTTTAGCATCTCGCCATTCCTTATTGCCCTAGCCGACGTGTGAAAGAATGCCCTGTTAGGAATTGAATCAGAATAGGCTGCACATGAACTGGTCGAGTGAAGTGAATGCCTATTTGACTACTGGGACTGGGACTCCTTCTTCGTGACTGATGGATTCTAAACCTGGGGTATGACAAGGGCTTGTTCTCGACTCGAATGCCCAATATTAAGAAAGTCTCGAGTATCGAGTAAGTCAATATTAAGAAAGTCTCGAGTATCTCAATATTAAGAAAGTCTCGAGTATCGAGTAAAATCACGCATAGTCAATATTAAGAAAGTCTCGAGTATCGAGTAACGCATAGTCAATATTAAGAAAGTCTCGAGTATCTCAATATTAAGAAAGTCTCGAGTATCGAGTAAAATCATGCATAGTCAATATTAAGAAAGTCTCGAGCATCGAGTAAGTTCGCCGATAGCTTTTGGGTTGTTGTGCTATAATCCTTAAGCTTGAAGTCACGCATAGTCAATATTAAGAAAGTTGTTGTGCTATAATCCTTAAGCTTGAAGTCACGCATAGTCAATATTAAGAAAGTCTCGAGTATCGAGTAAGTTCGCCGATAGCCATAGTCAATATTAAGAAAGTCTCGAGTATCGAGTAAGTTCGCTGATAGCTTTTGGGTTGTTGTGCTATAATCCTTAAGCTTGAAGTCGTTGTATCTTGGGGACGATTGCCGTTAACCGTGAGCACTTGAATACGGGACAATATCGTCTTACGGAGAAAGAACCTAGCTCTTGCCTCGACTTAACCTCGTTGTTGTGCATCTTTTCAATACGTCTAACCACTTAATATTCCAACAGTACTGAATATTAGGCAAAATGCATCTACATACCTTTATAAATAGTATTAATCGTTATTTCAATGGGTATCAATATATATATATATATATATATATATATTAAGTTTCTAGTTTAATTGGTCCCTAAATTACTTATTTATCATATCATGCAGTCCTTCTTAGGAAGTGGTCGAAATTATCAAGGTTGCAATAAAAAGGACCTTCTGATGAAAAGAAAAATAAAGTGTACTGACTAGCTTGTGATGTATAAATTTTAAGGATCCTATGAGCAAAAAGATAAAGAGAATGTTCCTAACGAGATAATTGTTTGTGTCGAATTGATTTACCTATTTTTACTGATTCATATGACACTGTTCTTAAAACATTGGTTGAGTAATGTATTTTAAATGCTTACTGATTTCTTTCACATCAAAACGTGTCTAATGATTTGTTTAAAAACAAAATGGTCTCATAATATGATTATTCATAGTATAAAACATAAAGCTTTTATTGGAACTTTTAAATAATAACAGAAATTAAAAAAAAAAAAAAGTGTAGGCCTTATTTGGTGTGCCAATGGTTTTTCTATTTTTAGACTTTCAAAATGTTATAACTTAAAAGGGCCAGTATAAGGCCAGGAAAGTGGGGAGATCTGCCTGAAAATGGACTGTTAATACACAAGCCCAAAATGTAATTTAATTATCTATCAAGTGTTGGGCTGAGAATGATTTGCTTCTATTAGAAGCCCAACTATTGTTAATATACATTATATGATTGATATTTTACGTGCTTAATTTATATATAAAGTATGAACTAACTGGTCAATATGGGTGATACCTGTAAAACATAATTCAACTCTAAAGTTCAATAGAACATCCAAAGTATGAATAGAAAACATAATACCTATATAGCATAAATTTGTTTAATAGAGCTCTTAATTCATAAAGCTTATAAGAAAATGTCACCAATATAATTTCAAGAGTGGAGCTCCACAACCCCATAATACAAACATATTTTCATTAAATCTTCCATTTTGGATTATGAGTTAAGTATCAACCCAGTCTAACAAAATTTGGATAAAAATGCAAGATTTAATTTCATGGCCCGAGAGAGAATTGGGTAGTAGTTGATAGTTGTTGCTGTGGTGCTCCTTTTTGAGCATCTTGTAGAATATCAGCATACTGAAAGGTTTCGGGCTCGGGCTCGGGCTCATCTCCATCTATAGAAGGCTTTATAACGGTAAGAAATATAATATTATATAAAATGGTAAAAACTAGCAGAAACGAAGCTGTAAAACTCAAAAATGATCCTGAGAACCGTAAACTGTTGTCTCCTTCTTCCCTGGATATCGATGGCCTGGTTATTGATGGTGGATTAAGCTCCTGAGCTGTCAAATAAAAAAATAAAAAAAGTTGAATTAGAGTTTAAATTAAAATTCTGAAATTTAATGTTATTTGATGACTTATGCTGTCACAGTTGATAGAATGAATTTCATGACATAAATCTTGTTCTAAAAAAATGAGGGTTATTGGTAAAAACATGATTTTTGAATGTAAGTGTTGAAAACTATATTTTCTTATATACATTATCCATATATATATATATATATATATATATATATATCAGAGAAATATTTTTGACAAATTTTGCATCAAACTAGACTAGAGTTGGTCAAATTCGAATAGCAGTAGCTAGCAAAATTATATTTAAAAAAAAAAACATATAATAGTATGTGTGTAGTTAATGAAAGTTACCTCGTATCTTAGGGGGAGTGGGTTGTTTGTTGGATAGAGATTGAAGCTGCTCATCAAGCTTTCTCAATGATTCACGAGCCTTATCCCTATCTATCTCATACTCCGATTCTTTATCCCTACCCTTAACAATCACTAATCCATTTCTTCTGTTTTTCTTGAATCCAAACAGGTCCTTAAGGATGGACTTTTTCTGGTTATTGATGGGGAGCCATGTACAGTGCTGAAGATGAAGAAGCATTTAAGAAGAGCTATGGTGAAATGTGGCGTACAAAGTACCAACACAGCCATAGAGGAGGATAAGGGAGGAAGAAAACGTTAAACATGAAAATGCGACTTCATTTTTACAAAATGGTTACGACGTCGTTTTAGCAAGAGAACACAGATTAATATTTATCTCTGATGGGCATGTCCCATGGCCACGCCTCCACCGTCCTGTCGGAGCTAAGCTTCAAGGATGCTTTGAAATTGATAAATTGATTTTTATGTGCAAAATAATATATAAAGTAATTATGAAATTAATAAATTATTTTAATTTTAGTTGGATTATAGTTCAATTATCAGTTTAAGTGAATATCAAAATTGGCTGATTAATTTGTTTTTTTTTTTTTTTGAAGCGGCTAATCACATGTTATATTATATTAGTGGTGGAGTTGTTATAAATTAAATATTGGGATAATTGTCAGAAAAATCACGGCATTTGCTCAAATTGTCATTTTAACCAAACTTTTCATTATTGGTCTAAATAACATAACTTTATATATAGTATGTTTTATGATTAAAATCAATTTTTGAAAAATTCTATTTTCTTTTTTTAAATATGTTTGGGGGAGTGGAGTGGAGGAGTGTGAGAAGCAAACCAATATTAGAAAATTTGGGTAAAAAATTGTATATTAATTGATAATGAATTTATTTTTCACTTAGTCAAAAAACATACTGCATATATAAGGTTATGTTATTTTGACCAATAATGAAAAGTTTGGTTAAAATGACAATTTTATTATATGTTGTGATTTTTCTAGCAATTAACCCTAAAATATTTTGATTGAAAACAATTATGTTATTTTGTTATATTCATTTATATAGAATATTTTATACATAGAAAATCTTATTTTCCATATTAGCACACTATATTAATAAATGAAATAATCATTTATGGTTTTTTATATTTTTATAATGAGTAGTGTTTGTGTGCACCAAGTGCATGGATCATGATCCATGTAACTGGGCACGCTGGTCGGATCGGGTCGGGTCTGACCCAAATCCGCGCCCAATTTTTTTTTTTAAATTTATGACATAACCTTTATGTTTACGGAATATAACATTTATGTTTAGCAAATATAACCTTTATGTACAAATATCATAACTTTTAAGTAAAATTACTTAAACATTTTTCAGTATAAAAAACATAATTAAAAGTTATGTAACCTTTATGTTAACCGAGTATAACCTTTATGTTATATTAGTATAACCTTTACATACATATATCATAACATTTAAGTGATATTACTTACACTTTTTTTCACTATAAAAATTCATATAGTATAATTTAACCTTTATGTTATAGTAATTTAACATTTATATTATATTAGTATAACCTTTATGTACAAATATCATAACCTTTATGTACTTAAAGAATAACATAAGGTTATATTATTATAACAGAAATGTTAAATTATTATGCATAAATGTTATATTATTACAACATAAAGGTTTTAAAAAGTTTTGAAAATATTATACATCTGTCATACAGTGCAAAAGGTTATGTGAATATAACTTAAATGTTAGGTTCGCCAAATTAAAATGTTAGACCAAATAACTGCGAAACTAGGGTTTGAGCGCGTGGGTGGGTGTGTGAGGCGTGCGTGGGATGCGTGAAATGTTCCCCGGATCAGGTCGACCCGATTGTACGAATTTAGGATCCGTGCACCTAGTGCACAAGAACATTTGTGTTTTATAATTATATAGCTCAGTGTATTTATGGTTTTGTTCTATTTTTAGCTAACATATATAGTACTTTTTAATTGATTGAGTTATGTGTATATATATATATATATATTGAGTAGTGTTTGTGTGCACCAAGTGCATGGATCATGATCCATGCAACTGGTCGAGGGTCGGGTCGAGTCCGACTTGGATTCACTTTTTTTTTTTTTTAATTTATGACATAACCTTTATGTTAATTGAGTATAACATTTATATTATATTAGTATAACCTTTATGTATAGATATCATAACCTTTAAGTAAAATTACTTATACTTTTTCAGTATAAAAAACATAATTAAAATTTATGCAACTTTTATGTTAACCGGGTATAACTTTTATATTATATTGGTATAACTTTTACATAGATATATCATAACCTTTAAGTGATATTATTTAAACTTTTTTCACTATTAAAATTCATATAGTATGGCTTAACCTTTATGTTATAATAATTTAACTTTCATGTTATATTAATATAACATTTATGTACAAATATCATAACTTTTATGTACTTAAAGAATAACAAAAGGTTATAATATTATAACGAAAATGTTAAATTATTATGCATAAATGTTATATTATTTCAACATAAAGATTTTGAAAGGTATTATAAGTCTGTCATACACTGCAAAAAGTTATGCGAACATAGCTTAAAGGTTAGGTTCGCCAAAAAAAAAAGGTAGACAAACATACACTACAAAAATCAGGCAGATTACAGATGGACATATCCGTCAGTATTCAATCATTTTTCATCGATAAATATTTTACTGACGGATTCTCTATCGGGAAAATCCATCGTTATAATCCTCGTCGGTAAAGATTTACCGACGGAATTTATAGTCCATCGCCAATTCACTAATGACAAGATCCGTCGCTAGGAATGTTCCAACATAAGTAAAAATAGAAAAACAGTGGAAAAACCACAAAATTATTTTATTTTTCCGATGGAAATAATCCGTCGGTATGGTAGTTATAACCAACGAATTCTCTTCCATTGGAAATCTTATTTATCGTTTATTACCGACGAAATACTATTACCGACGGAATGTATTTCGTCGGTAATGTTTTATATTCAATTTTTTTTACAGATTTTTAAATGTATAAAAATTTAATAAATTTTAAAATGAAATTAAAATAAAAAATTAGCAAATTAATTACATATTTAAATAAAATCGTTTAAAAATAAAATTGTTTGAAAATAAAATTGTACATGAAATCCATTCTCTCATCATCTTCGACGTCATCATTCGGAGCTTATTCATCCCCGTCAGTCGATGCAAGAAGGTCATCGACGGCAGGGGAAGGTAATGTCTGATTTCTATTGAGTTGCTCTATGATTTGAGTCTGATCCAACATGAATTTCTTCAACTCCTCCTGGTGTCATAGGACCTTCGCATGCTTGCGTGTCATCTCCTTCTGATTATGCTCCATCTCGTCATCCTCTCTTCGCACGTCCTTAACCGCTCTTCATTTTCTTGTAGCATCAGTTCATAGTCCATCAGATTGAGAGACGTGACATGAGATATGACACAGTTTGTGAAGCTTCATCTCTTGTTGGTTGATCCCAACCCGTAGACCCGTTCTTTCTTCACACTGACTGTCTTGATGTACAACCGGTCTAAGTCAATGGGGTGGGACTCCGATGAGCCCCCTCTGACTGACTGAGCTAGGTCATTCTCTCTTGGAAAGCCTTCTGGAAAAAAAATCATCCAAGTTAAAAAAATTAGAAGAAAAATAATTGAAAATAAAAAAACGAAGTTAAATAAGAAGTATAAAAATGAGTACTTATATCAATTGCACTGGTCCTGCCATTGTTGTAAGTCCCATCTTCAAAAGGCCAGTGCAACCTCTGTTGGAAAATATGCACTCAACAATGGGCAGTGACCTAAAGAACAAAAGAGAAATAAACAAATAAGAAACAAAAAACACGTGACTTATAGAAGTCCTATGCTATTACAAAGATGCAACAAGTCGAGTCGAGGAAAGTGTTGGGATGTATACTATAAGCCTAGCTTTTTGTATGAACATCTTTTTGATATGAGAATCATTTTGGTCAAATGCTTACATTTTATATTTGTTGTATATGTTAATGCAATTGTCCAGATTAATCTATATTGTAGATAACATGGTGTGTGGTGTCACACAGAAGATCATGCTATCAGTTCCTTATAGATCATAAATAATAGCTCACAACCAAGATGGATTTGGACAAACCATTGGAACGGTTGTAGTGTAATTTGGTATTAGTCTATCTTAACTATAAAGTTACACTAGTACATTTTGTATGTATTGAGCAGGACCATTTGAGGTTGTTCGATTTGTACTGACTATATAAAAGAACAAGACCTATGTTATTATGGATGTGAGTCTTCTTAATCCCTATATAATAACGGGCACGTGTACTCAGTGTTTGTTTCTTTAATTTGTCAATGGGTGAGATTTATTCATAAATCAATAGGCTCGGTGAATTGGGAAATGACATTGTTTATATGGTGTGCTGTTGATTATAGAATGAATCTGTGTCCTAATGATTTAGGATGATGATGTCCCCTTGAGGAGCTCATAAGGATTATCATGTAAACCCTGCAGGTGGATTTAATCCGACATGATAATAAAGTTGAGTGGTACTACTCTTGGAGTTAGATATAAATTAATTAAGTTGTCAGTAACTTATTTAATTTACGGACATTCGATATCTTAAATACGAGGAAATAAATGTACACATAATAAGAAAGAGCCCATATTGTAATATGGGATTGGGGCGGTAGTTCAATTATAGCTTCTTAGTGGACCGAGTTATAATTGATGGACTTAAGCTGGGTGTTCGGGTCGAACACAGGACGCTTAAGCCCATCAGGAGGCCCAACCCTAATTCCTTCTCTAGGTCCCTGTTGTAGCCTATAAATACCCTAAAATCAGCGCCTCCCTTAAGACTCTCTCTCAATCTCACGCGTACAATATACAGAACTGTGTGTTAGGAGAGAAAGGGACAAGATCGTTGTTTTCTTGGAAGATCGTCGCCCACACGACGTCCGAGAAAAGGGCTGGGAATACAGCAGAAGGCCGAGAGGTCAATATCTTCGATCTGTTAGTCTACAAGGGTATGATTTCTTTCCGCTGCATATTTTCTTTGGATCCCGATTCCGACCACATAGGGCCGGCGATTCGTCGGTTCCAATAGAAAGACCGTATTTCCTTAAGACGAGATACGCCCAAGATAGTGCTCATTGCATCATGTATATCGTCTTCCAAAGATAAAATGACTTCGTCTCTTGAAATAGCAACACCTCAAACCTCGAGAGCTCCGGCGAATTTTAGGTGTTTGAAAATTGAGTTTAATGTACGTATAAGAAAGCTATGCAAGTTTTCACTTCGATGTATAAAAATGATGTATGATGACCCCCAATATATAAGTCTCCAATATGAGGGGTTACACATGAAATTGATGAAAATTTACTGTTAAAAAATTGGTCTTTTAATGCAAGTTTACAGCCCGTTCAAAAATTTGAAATGGTCAAAAAACACTTACGGCACTGCATCCCCGTCCTTGGCGCTGAATGTAGTATCACGCTGCATTCCCATCCTCGGTGTTGTATACAATACCCGTCCCTGGCGTGTTGCATTCCGGACACGACGCTGCAACACGGCGTACTGCATTTTGGACCATACGCTGCAATGCAGCAACTTGTCCCTAGCGTTGCAACCACAACCAAAAAGATAAAATGGGCCGGGTAAAATTCTAGCCCCATTTCGTTTAAATTCAACCCAAAGTCTAATGGCCAAGAACCTAAGCCCACGGCTGAGGTCGGATTGGGTTCGGGATGGGGCCGGGCCGAGCTGAGCCCCATGTGCGTGTGTGTGTTGCATAAGCATACTACTCTGATAGTATATTAATTACTAATCCATACTACTCCGATAGTATATTAATTACTAATCTTTTTTCCATGACTTAACTTATACTTGCATTTTTATGGTTCATCTTCCTATGAGGGATAGTTAAACACTCCTTCTACACTCAGACCTTTCAATTCTCATTTCAAGTGGCTAACTTTGATACTTAATTTTTCACTCACTAAAAATTGATTTTGAGCACTTTTGTATGCCTTGATTATCTACTCCAAACGTAGATTAATCTTCAGGAATCAAATCCTTAAGAGGATTAATTCTTAGCCATTTATATTGGTTGATAAGTGTCTTTTTTTATATATTTTTGCGTACATTTGTGTATTCGTTTGAGTATATTTAGGTATGTTTTTATAGTAATTTCTATGATTATCATGTATAAGTGTATTTGATGGCTTTTGGAGTTAGTTTTATGTTTTTAGTGGAAAAAACTCGAGTTTTGGCTTACACATGCAGTTGTGGGAGAAATGACATATCTTTTAATATACAAGTCCAAATTGAAAGATCTTAATTTTTTTTGGAAAGATAAGGAAGCGATCTATAATTTTCATGTTGATCACCTTTCCTAATTCTTTCACCAAGAAAACAGAATATTCAAAGAAGGCGAAAGTTGTGATGTTCGGTTTCATCTCGACAGGGCTTTAGTATTTTGGCCATAACTTCATGTAAACTTAAGGCATTGAAAAACTAACTTCAAGACCTACAACTTTCATGAAGACCATGAAACCAAATTCGGATGTTTTGGTGGCGCACAGTCGTGCTACAACGCACAGTCATGCTACACGACCATGCTAAATCATGCAGAACTCTCATGTAGTGGGGCACGGTTGACCATGTTGTTGGGCACGACCGTGCCTGAATGACTCAAATTCACGTGAAAATTCAATTTTGGCGTATTTTATACTTCTAATTCATTTAGGAGACATTCAAAATGTTATATTTTGACTTCTACTTGGTTTAAAAGACATCCAAACTCTTATATAACCCAAAAGGTGATGGAAAAGAGGCATAAAAAAACATACACACAAATATAGAGAGACACATCAATAGTTTGAGAAGCATTTGAAGGAAGAGGCGAGCGTGATAAATTATATTTGGAGGTGCTTTAGAGGAGAATATCAAGAACCAAAGGATTGGAGAAGTAGGAGATCACCTTTCCTAGAGATTTTCCAATCTCTTTCTTATAGTTAGATTTTTGGTTTGATATGATGTTTAATGATTTGTCTATGAGTTGTCTAATAATCATATCTAGCTAATTTTTTAGGGTTTCTAGGATTTGTTAGTAGTTTAATTTGAATCGTTATGGATCTTTGATTTTAATTCAAGTTATTAATTTGTGATCCATATTCGTGTGTTTATGTTTTGATTGCTTGTTTGGTTATTCGGCCAGTAATCGAGCATGTTTTAGTAATTAGATCAAAATTTAGGAGATGAAATTTAATTATGAAAGAATAAATACATGACACATAAGTAGAATTAAATTTGGAGATTAGTGAACGTATGTGATGAGAATTCAATCTTAGGTGCTTTTGAGAGTTATTATGTTTTAATTAGATTGAGTAGGGATACCTCTGGTAGCATAATAATCAACCAGTTAACTGACTAGGCAGAGCTGTTAATTTGATATTTGTGATTGCTCATATAGGGGGAATAATTAATGAACTTGGTTAGTCAAAGTGATATTTTGATGATAATTAGATGAAAGCATATCCTAGAACATATCTTCGTTATATTGATTTATCATATTCATTCGTTGTTTTATTTTGTTTTTGTTATTTATTTAAAATCTTGATATTTGGTTACCTAGATAAATTAGGGTTGAATTTGGGTAATTGATCAATTCTAATTCGATAGTCTCTGTGGGATCATCCTTGCTCACCACTTCTACAATCTATACTGTACACTTGCGGGAGTAGCTAAAAAAATTTAGTGAACAAGTTTTTGTCAAAGTCATGTCACCCTCCACTTTTATCAACCAAATTTTCAACAATCCCCCATATGGGTGTAAATTAATGCATGAATGTAGAGTCAAAGCTCAATCCTCAAGAGACCTCATTGCATAAGGATATGTGGCTTTTGGCCGTAAACCTTCCATAGTCATCAGGTGCAACAGCGACTTAGTGGACACAATGTCTTAAACTACTCCACTTTCATGTACATCTAGTCAACAACGCTTGCACAATAAAGTCTCAATCATCTTTGTTCCACACTTGTGTCATTTTTGGCCATGGACACGTCTATGAAATGTTTGCACAGCAAAGCCTCAAACATCTTTGTTCTCACGTTTTTGTCATTTTTGGCTATGGACACGTCTTTGGTTTCATAAGTATTCATTAGAAGCGGCCACTACTTCTCACTTACATTGGTGACATCCATGAGTATCCTACCATACTCAATCTCTTTGAGGTGTTTTGGAATCATTAAAAGTCATAAGACTTGACCTTACCACATTGGTAGGCTCAACACTTGATATGCTCTCTAGGGAAGGGTTTACATTTTTCAAGTGTTTTCAACTAACTTCCATAGCTTAGTTTTCTCATTAAACCATATTCTTGGGATCTCAAATCTCCATGGTTGGGTATCCACTTAAAAGTTTTCAAGTCGTGGATTTTAATCTCATTTTTCCTAGCAACTTGTTCATTTGATCTCGATTTAACCCTTTCGTCAAAGGATCGGCCAAATTATCTTTCGACTTTACGTAGTTGATTGACATCATGTCGGTCGAGATCAATTGCCTCACGGTATTATGTCGACAATGTATATGTCTCGACTTACCGTTGTACATGTTATTCATCGCTATATCTATAGCTTGACAATCACAATGTACCATCACGATCAGAACTAGCTTACTCCAACATGAAATATCCTCGTGAAAATTACGAGGATATTTACTACTCCCTCCATTCCTTTTTAAGTGACGTTTTGAAACTTTAAATTTTTTCCTATTTAATTGACGTTTTGTGCATTATTTCCATATATACCCCTATGATTAATTAATGTCTAATTAAATACATTGTATAGTACTCATGTATTCAATTGAGGCATGCACCAATAATAATTAATGGTCAAAGAAAAGCTTAATTAATGAGGGATATATTACGAAAATAAAATTATTCTTAATCTGTGTGTAGAACTGTAGGACGTCACTTAAAAATGAATAGAGGGAGTACTTTATTAATTCCTAAGCAACAGAAACTAGAAACATACACTGTTGTAATTTTTTTTTTGTTTTTTAATTGAACCTAACTTGATTGCTTATAAATATTTCTTATAAATTCCTTACATTTTGTTTTCTCTATCGCCTTAATATGTTGTATAAAACAATAAAATCACACAACTTGCAAAATTAATTCTCAGAACCTATCATTTTTCCTTTTATGTTGATAGAATAACACATGTACTAATCTAAATTGCCTATTCGGTAAACATCCTTATTAATTCCCCTTTTGTTTTCCTTTTATTTTACTTTATGAAATATGTACAACTTCCAATTAAATTCTTAAAATTCATCATTACTATCCATAAATAAATATACTATATATAAAGAAGAAGAAAGAAATTAAATTTAAACTGAAACTATTCTTAAAAGTTAACTAAAGGAACACTAATAACTAGGTTACATACAATATAATTTTAATTCCAGTGACATTAGCTAATTACTGTTATTAGTCTTTCAATTTTCTAAAACTTCATAAATCCAAAACATACAAACATATAGATATATAACATGCAAAACCAGAATGGTCAATCCCAAAATTCTAAATTAATTAATGTAAGCTTATGTACAAAACTTCTTCTACTCAATTCCATTTTCTCTTCTCTCTTTCTATTTTTATTCTTAAACAGTAATAAGTAATCATACCATCATATATATTCACAAAATTCATCCAGCAGAACCTCTGTATACTACCGCTAACATCAAATCTCACCAATAATTATGCAAGCCTAATTAATTATGCCTCCAACTCCTAATTCTATCTTAATACAATTAATGTTTAATAATTCACGTTTTCAAAAAGAGGAACCCATCATTACTTACTTGTAGTGGTGAGAAATTAATTTTGCACGGTGCTGCCACCGCATTTAACTTTTCTTGCTTACGTTCTCAATTTTTCTTTTCTAAAGGCTGCGGTTTCTTCTTACTTTCTCATCATTCTCTCTCTTTCTCGTCTCTTTAGTTAGGTATTTATTCTATAGGTTTTACCCTATATTTATATATCTAGGATTTGAGATTTCTCAATATTTAGGAGTTTAAAAGCACGTGGACTCCTAATGTTTCTCAACTAATTAACTTACTTGCCTTATCCCCACTAATTGATTTGAATTCAAAAATCCTATATCTAATCTAATAGAGTTATAAATCCACTAATTATTTAGGAATTCTTATCACATAAGGTATAAGGTGTAATATTTAATTGATCACATAACTAAGTTCACTATAATTTTATTTTATTTTTATGAAACCAAGAAAAGTAATATATAAAAAGATTATTATTCATTAAAGAGATCTTAAATTAGAAATTTCGGCATTACAATGAGATACGCCTAGGGTAGTGCTCATCGGATTATGCGTATCGTCTCCCAAAGATAAAACAACTTCGTCTCTTGAAGTAGTAGCACTGCAAACTTCAAGAGCTCCAACGAACTTTAGGTGTTTGAGAATTGAGCTTAGTGTACGTATGAGAAAGCTATGCAAGTTTTCACTTCAATGTATAAAAATGATGCATAATAACCCTCCTATATATAGGTCTCCAACATGGGGGTAACACTTGAAATTGATGAGAATTTACTGCCCAAAAACGGGTCTTTTAATGCAAGTTAACTGTCTGTTCAAAAATTTAAAATAGTCCCAAAATGCTCACGGCACTGTAAACATCAACACGGTGTTGCATCCCCATCCTCGACATTGAATGCAGCAACATGTTGCATTCCCATCCTCGACGTTATATGCAGCACCCGTTCTCGACATGCTGCATTCTGGACATGGAGCTGCAGCACAGTGTGCTGCATTTTGGACCCGGTCCTGCAATCCAGCAACCCATCCCCAGCGCTATAGTGCAGCAACCCATCCATGGCGCAGCAATGCAGCAACCCTCACTGGCGCTGCAACCACGACCAAAAAGATAAAGTGGATCGGGTAAAACCCAAGCCCCGTCCGCCTAAGTACAGCCCAACGTCCAATTACTAAGGATCATGGCCTATGATCAAGGTCAGGTCGGGTCCAAGATCGGGTCGTGTCGAGCCGAGTTGAGCCGCGTGCGCGTGTGTTGCACAAGCATACTATTCCAATAGTATATTAATTACTAATCCTTTTTCAATGGCTTAACTTATACTTGCATTTTCAAGGTCCATCTTCCTATGTGGGATAGTTAAGCATTCATCTCACACTCAGACCTTTTCCCATTTTAAGTGACTAACTTTGATACTTAATTTCTCACTCACCAAAAATTAGTATTGAGCGATACAACATGTCTCGATTATCTACTCCAAACGTAGATTAATCTTTAGACATTCAATCCTTAAAATGATTAACTCTTAGCTACTTAACTATTGGTCAAAGTGGTACCACCCACCACTTTTATCAACCAATTTTTCAACCACCTCTTAAGGAACTCGTGCTTAAAGGCTGGTGCACCCTTTTTCTTGGACTGCACAAATAAATTAAAGACAACTTCAATATTAATTATAATTAATAATAAATTGAAAGATGGAGAGTACAAATACTTACGAGATCTTCCAAGTGCTCTACAGAGTTTAGTGAATCCAGTATCCAGTTCGAGAGGCTCGCTCAGATGGTTCTTCGAGGCCTGCTCAGACTTTACCTTGACTGTGGGGTTAGACCAATAGTCTAAGAACCCCTTCTAGGTTGACTCCGAAATGCACTCAGATTGCGTTCATTTTTCCAAACTATTTTCGCTTCTAGCTATTGATGAGATCGCGGTAGTGGGTCGCAGCTTTCTCTGGGTACAAGCGTCAGATTTCTTCATCCAATGTCGGATCCCAAGTGTATCGTTTCTGTAAAAAAAAATTCAAACAAACAAAACAACTTTTGATTAATCATACTCAGAATAATAATCAGAAAATTAAAGACAATTAAAGCATAAACTTACCGAGAACTCCTCACGAAAAATGTGATTGCGAGAGGGACCGACAGGTGTTTGTGAAGTGGCAAACTGTGACAAGAGCGGGTCAGATGTAGGGACACGTGTGCCAGTGAACGTGTTCCCTACGTCGTATGTGGAGCGGACTCCACCAGTTGAACCACCGAAAGAGCTGATTGGTAGTGTACTACGTTCCGAAGTACTCTGGTCCGGCTTTGCATCACGTAGGCGACGATCTCCATCTCGATCGCCTCCAGACCCTCCTCGTCCACGGGGAACTCAGCCTCTACCAGTTATTTAAGTATGAAAGAGTAAGAGAGACTAAATTTTCTATTTAAACCAATCTAATTTCTAATATTGAACTAACTCTAAATTCTAATAATTAATTAACATTAAATTCTAACAAAATTTCGACAGCATTTCGACATATATAATAATTTACCAAGTTATTGACTCTCCAATTCTGCAAGAAAACAACCTGCAATACCCAACAATTAAACAAATTCCAACAAATTAAGCACGAGAAAAGTAATGGTGGGGGACAGGGTTTTGCAGGGGGTTGGGGGCAGGGGGAGTGGGGGGCGACAATGGCGAGCGGCGACGGCTTAGGAGGGAGAAGAGTAGAAAGAGACAGAGAGAGGGAGCGCGATGGCGGCGGCGGCGGCAACTTGGGATGCTGGTAGGGTAAGAGAGAGAGAGAGAGAGAAGTAAGGGCGGGGGAGAGAGAGGGATCTGCTGCCTAATTTATGTCATAGTTACCGACAGAATTACCGACGGACATTCTGTTGGTAAATTTTGATGGTTCAATACGACGTCGTTTAACTTACCAAAAATTTTTGGGGAAAAAAATGACGTCGTACTGTTTGAGATTTATCGACGGAATAAATTATGTCAGTAAGTTTTTGAATATTTTTAAATAAATATTTAAAACGGTTCTATTTTCATTTTCTTGCAACAGAATTACCGATGGAATTCCATCGATAAATGTCCCGTTCCACTTTCAACACATTTGTTGTGACTTATTTTCCCAACTTTTATTTCAAAACCACAATTTGAGTTCTATAATCTTATATGAATAATTCATATTTATAAACGAGTTCGATTCAATCTAATTGATAATTATATACCTTAATTAGATTATGAGGGGGATTGCTAGCTACCGGGATATGTAGGTAATTATTAGTTCACACATGTATGTATAATTAAAATAATACAACATTAAAATTGGTATATTATGATTATTATTATATTAAAAAAATAATTAAATTAAGATTATTGGATAAAAATCATAAAAAAAAGGTTTATGTTGAAAAAAATACCATTAATTTAGGGTCTTACGACGGATATATCGATGAATTCTTAATTTCCACATTATCGGCGCATATTTCATCCATAATTTTGAAAAATACGCTGTCGTTTTGCCTTAATTAATTTTACCGATGGAATTTCCATCAGTAAACTTGCCGAAAACGATGTCGTTACTTCATGAATTTCGATGGCTGCAGAAACGACAACGTTTTCCTTTCATTTTCGATGAAGTATTCTGTTAGTATATTATCGATGGATTTTCATCGGAAATGTTGTCGGAAAGGCTTTTTTACTGACGAATATGCCGCCGTCGGGAAGTTTCGTTGAATTTCCATCGATATTATGTCGGTAAATCATCGACTTTTTAATATATTAATTTTGCTCCTACCGACTACTTTTCATCGTTATTCCATCAGAATTTACCGACAGAATATGTCTGTCGGTATATCACCTACTTTTTATAGTGATAACTACAAAATTAGGGTTTGAGCTAGGGTTTGGACACATGGGCGCGTGAGGCGTGCGTGGGATGCATATAATGCACCTTCGGGTCGGGTCGACCCAGTTGCATAAATTTAGGATCTGTTCACTTGATGCACATAAATATTTGTGTATATATATATTGTTTTATTTCTAATCCAATTCCTTATTATTAAAACAATACAATCATGTAAGATAAAACAATTATTTAAAGTATAGGTATGCAAATTCTAAATTTTCTAATTATTAAATACTACATATTTCATTCGCATATAATTAATTATGTTGTGTGATCCAATAATTCGTATATTACTCCCTTCGTCCCACAAAGATAGGTCTGTATACTATTTTCGTCTGTCCCATAAAGATAGGTCTGTTACTATATTAATGTGGTTTTTAACTTGTAATTCCATATATGCCTTTATTTATTTTTTAGGAAAAAAAGTTGCATTGAATGTGTGGTCTTCATTTGTTCATTTTTGACAAATTCCCATAATCATTTCGTATTTCCAGATTTTCATTAATGATTAAATTGAATTACCACTACACTAATCAATAAATGCTCATTTTAATTCATGTTCATTGTTAAAATGTGAAAAAAAAAAAAAACTAATACTCCATGCTTATAATTTGGGCGGATTCTTTAAATTATTTAGCTCAAAATATGCGAAAATTTAAATTGGAGTAGAATTTGAGTTTCAAATTTTGTTGAAAAAATTTAGTTGCCTCTCTTTTAAATTTGAGTTGCAATTTTTGTTTAAATTTTTTAGTTTCCTCTCTTCTAAATTTTTTTAGTTGCCTCTCTTCCTTGAAAGTAGAAAAACGTATCTTGAGACAAATAATATCATTAATGCAATATTATAAGTGTGAAAATAATTTTTTGTTTCAATTAATGAAACTTTAAAATTGGAGTAGAATTAATTCTTTGAACAATTAATGTATGATAAGGGTATAACTAGAACTTTAAAAAATTTCTTAATCTGTGTAAAAATAGAACTAGACCTATCTTTGTGGGACGGATGGAATATTATTTATCATATGACAAGTTGTGTATCGCAAGGGTACAAATTAGATAATTAGCTAAATCTCGAAAAATAAAAAATTAACAAAACAACGTGCAAGGGTACAAAATGATAATTAACTAAATCTCGAAAAATAAAAAATTAACAAAAACAACAACGTACAACAACAACACATAAAACACGATTCAAATGAGTTGGTCTTGTGTGCACTTGGTGCACATGCAATCCGGGTCAACCCAGTTTTTGACCCGGATCCGTGTGTTTTTGAATTTTGTCTTTTTTTTTTTTGCTTCAGGTTGTGACCTTTATGTTTTAAATGTTTGACCTTTATGTTATAAATGATGTACAACTATCATGATCTTTATGTACTGTAACTTAGAAAAAAATGAAGATTTTCAATATAATTTGAACTGTACACCTTTATGTGATATTAATGCGACCTTTATGTGATATTATGTCACCTTTATATACAAATATTTTGACCTTTATATAATATATAAAGATGCATAAAGTTCAAAATATTTGTACATAAAGGTAACATAATATAACATAAAGGTCACATTAATATCACATAAAGGTACATAGTACAAATTGTGTTGAAAATCTTTTTTTTTTTCCTAAGTTACAATGCATAAAGGTAGAGATAGTTGTACATAAAAGTCACACATTTATAATGTAAAGGTCATACATTTATAACATAAAGGTTAGGACAAAAATTTGGAAAAAAAAAATAAAATAAAATTAAAAACTAGCGGATCCGGGTCGGATCGACCCAGTTTTTTACCCGGATCCACGTGTTTTTGAATTTTGCTTTTTTTTTTTTGCTTTAGGTTGTGACCTTTATGTTGTAAATATATGACATTTATGTTATAAATGTGTGACCTTTATGTACAACTATCATGACCTTTATGTATTGTAACTTAGAAAAAAATGAAGATTTTTCCTAAGTTACAGTGCATAAAGATAGAGATTTGTTTCTTACTCTCTTTTGCAGGAATTAAATCACGTGGAAAACAACAAGGAAAGAAACGTGATCAAAGACGTGCAAAATAGAAGAGTGGAGAAAGTGGATGGAGAAAGAAGAGAAGTGGAACATCATGGAGAAGATGGAATCACGGAGAAGGTGGATGATGAAGATCATGGATCATGGATATCATGGATCACCAAACATGATCTGCTAGAGTCTATAAATATCAGATGAGAGTCTGCAATTTAGAGTGCAGAGTATCGAGTGTGATCTAAGAGCAAAATATAGAGTGTACTAAGTGAGATACAAGGACAGTTTTCAGAGCAATTGAATGTTGAAACATTTGTGACAACATTCTGTTTGATAGAGTATTTTCTTCATTAAATTCTAGTTGAATTGTTTTGTAAACTCTATAGAGAGTTTTAACATTCTTAGAGAGTCGGGAGATAATCTTAGAGTGTTTGTTTTTCTTTTCAAAGAGATTCTTTCAAAAGATCTCTTTGTGTTTTTTGTAATTACTCTTGTAGTAATAAAGTTTTTGCCCTGCTGGCGTTCCACAAGTATTTTTATATACTTGTGGATAAATCCCCTATTCTTGTTCGATTTTATATTCCGCTGCAAATTCTGATTATAGTGTTTGAATGTTTTGATAAATGTTGTGACATTTGGAACAACATTATCAATCTGTTCATTTGATTTTAAGTCTTGCAAGAGATTCTGACCACCAGAACTATCAGTTTCTTTCACCATGAAACGATATTGTGTTTTGAAATACATTGGAAAATTGAATAAGAGGATTATGGTTTAAAGTAAAATTGAATCATTCTATGAGAGTGGAAAAATTTGGTTGATGAATGGTTATTCCCCTTTAGTCAATCACTCTCTTACCTTCTTATTTAAAGGCGTTGTGTAGATTATAATTTAGATTTTTTTTTTATATTTATATGTGGATGATGACTAAATTTAAATCAACACGTCAGCAATTTACTTACACAATTCGGGCTCTACGTCAGCAATTGGAGTCTGAAAAGTCCAAACGTGTTCCGAACTGAAACAAGTATTAAATTGAACATTTGTAACCCGAATTGAAACAAGTATTAAATTGAACATTTATTATGTTACAGTCAAAATTTCATGTTGCAATTGAAACTAGGTCTTAAGTTCATGCATTTTTATGTAATTAACTCTATTTATAAATGATGACATACAAAAACTAACAATAACAAGGAATATTATATAATATTTTTGAATAAAAAATAGTCCAGATTATTGTAAATGAATTGCAGATTTTACAATAAAATTTTGCAAAATCTAAACTAAAATGATGTGGTCTGTTCAAGATGATGTAATAAAATGAGTTATTGGAAAGTAGATGGAAGTATGGAACTAATTTAGTGGAATGTTAGTTGACAATGATCGGGAAAAAAAAAAAAAACAAAAAACAAAACAAAACAAAAAAAAGAAAGAAAAGGTGTAGCTGTATAATAGAAAGCAAGATATGGTTGGAAAAAAAAAATGAGAAGAAAAGAAGGAGGGGGGAAGGCGGCGATGGCTGCGATGCACGTGAGACGTGGCGAATAATGAGTGTGGTGGTCCCCACGTGCCGACCCAGCAGGCAGGCGGCTCTACGAGTACGCGCTCCCACTCCCACGTGCCTCCATCTCTCCTTTCTTGTTTCTTTCCTTCAACCCTTTTTGTCCTTTCCCACGCGATTCCTTTTCCCACCGCTTCCTCACTCGCTCTTCTTTTCACGCCCATTCAATTTCCCGACACTTGCTCCACCTCTTTTACATTTATGTTTTCTTTTCATGCTAATTATATTTACCACCATTATATATGTTGTTTTCATACAAATTATACCAAGAATACAAATTAAAACATAATTTAGTTAATTAATGTGTATGTGTTTTAATGTGTGTTTTTTGTGTATTTTACATCAAAAATACCAATAGTGTGTGTGAGGTGTGAGGGGTGAGAGAGAAATATTTTACTTTGATTTTAAATTGATATAGGATGTGTTTTTTTTTAAATAAATGTGTTTTTAGATAGATGAAGTGTAGGTGATCGTGCAATGTGATTCACATTCATTATAGTGGATGCTTTAACACATTTAATTGGAGCTCATTAAGATCATTGATTTAAGTCAATGTCTCAAACATTTGTAATTGATATTTGTATCTGATTTACGTCTTTTTAAGATTAAATGGCTTAGGTTTTCCATAACTCTTCAGAGCTCCCAATAAATGTCAGTCAATTAGAATTATTATGATTGGAATTGATTTTAGCCTCTTTATAAAAAATCATGACAATTCTTATCGATCACACATTGCGATCGAACAAATAGATTCATTAGGACACCCACGATAATTAGTTTTGAATGTGCGATTAATATATTAAAATAATATAATAAATAATTTAAAAACAATAGAAAAAAAAAAAAAGGAAACAATAAGATGTTGTATTGGGCCCACCAGACCAGAGCCCTTCACTCATTCTCTCTTAATAACAATGTTCTTGCAGGAAAACTCTGCAAGTATGCAAAAATAAAATTCAAAAAACATATTCAGATAAAAACACCATTAAAATGAAATGTCGTGGGTGACTTAAGAGTCTGGCTCATGGTGGGAGTGGACAGGTTCAAAATTCACTTTTTTTTTTGGATTTGAGGCACAGCAATACACATAAATTTATTTCATAGTTTTTTTTTTTTTTTTGATGTGTTTTCTTTAGAAAGGTTTATAACAAAATTTCAATTTAAATGAAGGAGTAAATTTAGGATAAGAGTCAAAAAAAAAAAAAATTAGAAAATTTCTCTCTGCTATTTTAAATAATTCATTGAAATTAAGTCAAAACTAATATTGATTTTTTGGGACAGTTCAAGAAAGTCAGGTAGTTGAGGAGTATTTTCAACTTCAAATATTCATTTTCTTCGAATTTTATGCATTTTGCTAATCCTAGAAACAACTTCAAATCATAGTTTGTGGGACTAATTAAATTCAACCGACTAGTTCAAATGGATTATTCGTAAACTGACCTTATTTGAACGAACCAAACATTAATAACTAGATTTTGGTTAAACCATAAAACACCGATAAAAAGCAATAAGAAACGGGGGGAAATTGGATAAAATCGATTTTGAAAATAGGGAGGTGAAAGGTGATGTATAGTTCTAACATGTTAAAGATTAATCTCCCTTTGCATTTCTTTTCATTTTTAATCAATGTAGAAGAAACGCTCTGTAATTATGTAATATTTTCTAACATTCGTTTGTTATATTGCATTGTAGTGGCCAAGTTCACATATGGTTTTATTATAGATCATAAATTCAATTCCTCAAATACACTCTCTAAATTTATATTATTGCTGGAATGTAAGCATTAGAAAATTAATTTTTCCCTACCAGAGAATTAGGAAGTCTTGTCTTATTTTCATATATGTTGGATCCAATGTAGGGATAACAATTTAGATGATTTACCGTGATAATCTAACATATTAATAAAATGAAAAAAAAATTAAAATCCAAATAATTTGACGTACCGCTGAAGATGCTCATCCTCACTATAAATTTTTATATGAATTGTAATGTATATGAAAAAATTGGATAATATGAAAACAGTAGGGTTTCTTATAAAAAGAATATTTGAAGCTAAAGTTTAAATACAAAAACACTTTTTCAAATTTAAAATATATTATAAATGTAAAATAGCATCAAGAAACAAGAGAAAAAAAAAAAAGCGGTATGGTAGAATGGGTAAGCGGAAACCAAAGTCTGCTCCACAAATTCCGCCGACGCACACAAAATGTTGGCCCACCAAAAGGGAGTGGACCCCACCGCCCCCTCTCCCCACACGCTTTTTCTGCCCCTGTACTCTATGCCCACGTTTGCTTTGTTTTCTCCCTTAACGTCACCGTTTTTGGATTTGGATCGGTGATGCAATCCGCTAATTGGTTAATCGGTTGGATCGATTTTCTCGGTGCCGGTCTAATTGGTTACAAAAATCGATTTACTCGATTTATTAGGTTATATTTGGTAAATTACGTAAATTACGTAAATTAATAATAATACAACTCCAAATTTTTTTTTAAAATAAATAATAATAATAATAATAATAATAATAATAATAGAGATCATAATAGTAATAAATTCAAAATCATTTTTAATAAAACAAAACTTATGTGCACCCGTTGCGCAGATATGGAACCGTGCACGCGCACCACGCGCCATAAGGTCGCGCACAAATTCATCCAAATTCAATCTCAGGTATCAGACATTTATGTAATGTTAATCATACTTTTATATTATGTTAGTCATACCTTTTAGATTTTTACTTGTAACGTAACATATTTTCAAACAGCTATTAATATTTTTCATACATTTTAGTTATATTAGTCATATCTTTTAGTTATGTTAGTTATACCTTTTAATTATGTTAGATGTATTTTTATATATTACATAAATGTATGTTTTCGTTGATATAAATATATAAATATTATCACATAAATGTATGAGTAATATTACCTAAAGGTAAACATGTACAACTTGTGCCGAAATTAGGGTTATTTTTGGAATTAAATTATTATATAAAAGTATGATTAATATAACATAAATGTATAACTAACATAGTATAAAAGTCAAGCAATTTTTTTTTTTAAGTTACAGTATTGCTCTAAGATTATGAAATCTGGACATAAAGGTATGACTAATATTACATAAACGTATAATCCAAAAATCAATTTACTCGATTTATTAGGTTATATTTACTCCAAAATATTTTTTAATATAATAATAATAATAAATTAAAAATCATTTTTATTAAAGTCTAAATATAATTCAAAATAATCACAAACCTATAACATAACACATAAGACTATATGTATAAATAGAATCAAATATAAACACTGCATCTCCAATATTTTTTAAACACTAATAAAAATAAAGTTTAACAATATATGAATTCAAAATATATATATATGAATATATCCTTAATTTCTTATAAATTATACACAATATACTATTAGAAATTGTCTCCACTTTGGAAAAACATAAAACAAAACAATGTATATATATAGAGGATATATAAAATATATAAGTTTATCTCACATTGGTTAGCAAACAAAAATAATATTAAATTATGCATTATAATGATGTTAGTGTATTTGTTTGTCTAACATTGGTTAACAAACTAAAATAAAATTGAAGTTTTGGATTAAATGATGTTTGTACCTAATAGTGAAGTTATCACATAACCAATTTTTTTGGGTTTTATTTGGGTTAGATCGAATTTTAGTGATTCAACCATGAAAATGGTTTTTTATGCTTAATTGAACCGGATTAGTGATCGATTCGCAGCTGAGCTAGTCAACGTGATCAATCTATTCCGATTCCGTAAGCAGTGATTAAACCCAAAAAAAATCCCAAAATGTAGGCTTATTATTGTTGGGTTTTGGGTTAAAGGTTCATGTTAATTTGTGACTAGTTTGTAGTTGGGTAAAAATAGGATATGAGTGATTGGTGATGCAAACTATCAAGTCATTCATGAGCTGTTTGAAGTTCATATCGATAAAAATTGTTTGACATCCGTTTATTTTGATTTGTTAATCTAAATAAATAAGTTCATTTCTTGACGTTATTTCACTCATGAGCTCATGAGCAAACTCGTCAAAAGACATGAGATAACTTGTAAAAACGATACTAACATTTGACATTTTGATATGCATTTTTTATTTTTATACTTATGAAAAATATATAAATATCTACTTAAGTTAATGAATAATATAATTTATATTTATTAACTTGTTCTGGTTCAATTAAACTCGATTGTCGATAATTAGCAAATCAAGCTCAAGCTCTCAACAGTTTGACTCAAATCAATTCAATTACATCCCTAGATTAAATTAGTCAGAAATGAAGTATGAAAATGTTACCTTACTATCTGACCGCTATTGAAATAAAATTCATGTCGATCTTTCATACATGCTTTTTAATTTATTCCAGATATGGATTGAGATTTAAAAACAAAATCAAATTAGCATTATATAAAGTAAAATAATTAATCAGAAATGAAGTATGAAAATGTTACCTAACTATCTGACCGCTATTGAAATAAAATTTATGTCGATCTTTCATACATGCTTTTTAATTTATTCCAGATATGGATTGAGATTTAAAAACAAAATCAAATTAGCATTATATAAAGTAAAATAATTAATCTTTAAAATGTTAACTCATATAATATTTTTAACTGAAACAGTTACATTATTATTTATATATCTTTATATATATAAAAGTAAGACCAAAGTACCACATGACAAACCTACAATGTTTTCATATTAAATATGCTAATTAATTGATAGAAATTTAATGTTGATAAGAAATATTATTAGTACTAAATAATAAATAATATAGAAATATTAATTAGATTTATCTAAATAACATATGCTAGAGTTTAATGATAGATACTATTATATATTTAAAATTTGTTAAATTTAAAAATGTAAAGAAAAAATATAAATAGATACAAAAGAAAAAAAAAACTAAAATAAAGGTGGGTAGTTTGAAAATTATTATTCAAACTTATTAATTATTGAAATCAAATAATTTTTTGAATATAGCTTATAAACTATGGAATTTATTTGTGAAATTTTGACTTTCATTTTGTATCATTTAATTGAAAATAAAAGTTGAGGGTTGTTACAAATGTAAACAATAAAGAACAAACTAAAAAAAATGGTGGGAGTGTTGAATAATATAATAGGTATAGCAATGTATATTTTTTTGAAAATAATAATAATTTTTTTAAATGATCATCTATAAATGCAACACATATTTTGACAATTATATAATTATTTGATCATATTTAATGTTAGATTAGACGATATATATTGCACAAATCATAAATTTAATTTTGTTGTATAAATTATATTTAATTTTTTTTAATTTCACTAAGTTTATTTTTTTTAATTAAATCTCGTGTATTACACGGGCCCTATACTAGTGTTATACTAGTGTGTATATATATATACACACACATGGAGTTACAATTAGAAAGAAAGATTTGAGATGTTGCTATATTAAATTGAAAAGGATTCTATAGTGTGAACAAGGAATTACAAAAACAGGACACTGTAATTTATTTGTTATTAGATAGATCAAAATATTCATCAAATAGATGGACCTATTATTTGATATATCAATATTAATTTATTTATATATTGTAGTAAAATATTTTAATTTTGTGTTCATTTCAAAAGTATATAATAAATAGTCGTACAAGATATGGAGTTTATTAATTTATACAAAATTACAAGACGGAACCGTTGGTATTTCTACGGGTCAATTTTGACCCATACACATCACTCAATATAAATTTGAGAATATGTCGTGGAAATTAAGTAATCGCGTACACTACAAATTATTAATACTATCTTTTACGTATGGTGACATTATAACGTAAGCGGTAGATAAATTAAATAAAAAAAGAAAAAAAACGAAGGGAAAGAGAGAATAATTTATAGTGGGCGGCAAGCTTAAAGTAACACGTGCCGTCCACCTTTGGCACGACATGTACCCCGTCAACACGGAATTCGGAGGTCTCTCTGGGCCCCACTCTCGCCGTCGGCGCCCCCTCTCTCTCATCCTGCCACCCCATTTTCTTTTCTGTACTTTACCTTTTGACCGCTTCTTCTTCTTTTTTATTTTATTCTTCTTAATTTCTTTTGCATTTCTATTCATCAATTAAATATCTTATCCACAATACCAGCAACCACAATTTTGATAATGATAAACGAACTGAATCATAAATTTAAAGAAATCGATTTAGTACGAAGTTACACCAACTAAGTATTATGCAACTCTGATTCTGGATCTGATGCAATGTAAATTAACTACATCATTTTACTCAAAAATAACATGAATTTCCTGTTTTTTTTTTCTTTTTTTTTCAAAAATGAAGAAAGGAAATTAATGGAACCCTAATAGCCGGCGGCTATTGTAACAACCAGAGAAGAAATTACTCTCAGCTGCAAAAAAAGGGTCTTTTTTTTTTTCTCCAAATATATTTACAAAATCAAACGTCAGTTTCTTCCTCAGTTATCTTCAACATTCAAGCTTCCACCGGCGGTGGCATGTTCAGATCAAGATCCAGCCCTCTCTTCGCATCGGGCCCATCGAAGTGGTTCTCATCCACCACCGACGAAGTGTCAGAGTCGCTCTGCAACGCGCCGCCGCGGGGGAACCCAACGCCGACCTGATTCAGCCTGTACGCCGCCGCCATGGCCGGATCGAATAGAATAACGGGCTGCCCGTTGGGCAGGACAGCCATGGCCGGCTGTCGCCGGAAGAACTGATACCCGCTAATGGGATTCATACCACCGACCTCGGCGACGGTGACAGCGGCGTCGGGGATGCCGCCGAGGCGGCGCGTGAGATCAAGCTCGACGGGGCCGCGGGGGTTGAGGTCGGCGCTGGAGGATTCGACGGTGCTGCTCTGGCTCGGACTGTGGAGGGCGTCGGAGGGAAGGGGGAAATTAGTCTTGGCCTTGGCGCCGCGGAACTCGCGGGCGGCGGCGTCGTAGGCACGCGCCGCCTCTTCGGCGGTGTCGAAGGTGCCGAGCCAGACGCGGCTCTTCTTGCCAGGGTCGCGGATTTCGGCGGCGTAGCGGCCCCAGGGCCTCTTCCTAACGCCGCGGAAGTGAACCTCCTTGACGGCGTTAGGCTTGGCGTTAGCGGCGGCGCTGGGCTTGTCTTTCATGGCCATTGTGGAAGAGAGAGATAATTAGAACTAATAATAATAATAATAATAGTTAGTGAGAGAAGTTTGCGCCGAGAAATGGCTAAGGATAGTGGGGGGAGAAAGGCTCTTTTATATAGAAAATTTGTTTGGCAGGGGGGAGGCGCGGTCAACGAGGGATTTGACTGGGGGGAATGGGGGCCGCCGCCCAAGTAATGTTATGTGTATGATTGTATGTACGTACGTATGAGAGAGAGAGAGAGAGTGTGTGTGTTAATTGGGGTCCAGTTGTATTGGAACGTGTCACGCGGCTGAGGCAGAAGACAAGAGCGCCTAAGACGTTGATGTGCCGGCAATTACCATTCTATACTGCCGTTCTTTCTTGGGAGATGCTCTTACTATTATTTTCATTATTTTTTAATCCTCCAACATTACAATTTTTCAATCCTTATTCTTCTTTTTTTGCATAAATTTCTATGGTTGCTTAAAGTTAGTATAATAATATTTTTAGTGTCCTCTAATAATTTAAGTAATATATTATGATATATTAATTGTTGACATGTTGATTTGATCGACATATGAAACTAAATAATAGGTAGACATGTCATATTAATTTAGACAATATTAGTATCAACTTATATCATTAGATTGATTTTGAATATAATCATGAAATTTTTTGATTGTATTATACACATTACAATTATAAGTACAAATTATAATATTATTTGGGTACACAATACATTTTTTCCATTAAAAATTGGTATAATTCATTATAAAATTATATTATAATTATTTGGTGTAAAAATAAATTACTAAAATTTCACCCAAATCGAAATTGAAACAAATTTACCGAAATTTCAATATTTTCAAACATTTTCTACTATGATTTCATCGAAATCGAAATTTCGGTGAAACACTGACGAAATTTTTACAACCTTCGTTTTTATTTCGATAACTCAATTTTACTGAAATTTCGGTAAAATTTCACAAAATTTTTATCCTTGTATATGATATACTTCCATTGATTCAGCGGATGCCATTCAATTTAATTAAATATACCGATAAATGTATATCATAGATTACATTTCAACAATATTTCAAAAATACCGATTGGAGACTACCAATTTGTGTTGAGTCTATATAGTTCAGCACAACTCTTACAAATTTATAAATTAAACCTTTTATACAAGACAATAAACAGAAGTGAGAACAATCTCCCTTAGCACCAAGGATAAAAATTTCGCGAAATTTTATCGAAATTTCAGTAAAATTGAGTTACCGAAATAGAAACAGGGTTTGTAAAAATTTCGTCAGTGTTTCATCGAAATTTCGGTGAAATTTCAATAAATTTTGATTTTGATATCGATGAAATCATAGTAGAAAATGTTTGAAAATATTGAAATTTCGGTAAATTTCATTTCAATTTCGATTTCGGTGAAATTTTAGTAATTTTTTTTTACACCAAATAATTATAATATAATTTTATAATGAATTACACCAATTTTTAATGGAAAAAATGTATTGTGTATCCAAATAATATTATAATTTGCACTTATAATTGTAATATGTATAATACAATTAAAAAATTTCATGATTACATTCAAAATCAATCTAATGTTATAAGCTGATACCAGACAATATTTGTATGATAGTTAATTTCTATATTTGTAGTAAATATGTCATTTTGTTTGAAATTTTTAGTTGAATATATGTATTAATGTTAGTTATAATATTATGTACAATACCATATCAAAATTCCCAAATTTTAATAAAGTTTCCATCATTTTTTCAAATTTTACGAAATTTCCACTGAAATCGAAACTTTTACAAAAAAAATTCGTAAAATCAAGATAACGAAATTTTTATCGAAACCGAAATTTCCGTACCTGCTTAGCACTGAGTGTGATCATACATGTCATATAACCAAGAAACAAATTGGCAGGTTCAAACCCCACAACCTGCAGTGTGGGAGCAATATTCTTGGGCCCAATGTGGGCTTTAAAGGTGGGCTCCTTGTAGGCTTGTGGGGAGCGTCTCCCCCTTCACGGGCCGCTGAGTACCTGATTTACAATCTCTCACAACTTCTATCGGATCGGGATGTGGGGGGCGTTGGGGTTGGGGATTCAACCTTTTGCTCCAATAAACAAATTGGCAGAAGATTCTCTTGTATTGACCAGTGTGATAACGCCTAGCTAACTCACACTTCAATTCATGGTAGCATTTGAAAGCTAGTTTCATCGAATTTGGTGACAATGATAATAACTTGTCGTTTATTTATGATTATTATTTTGATTCTATTAGCTTTCTTGGAAAAATTGAGATTAAAGTGGTTCATTTATTGGTGCAGTGAGAATGGTCTCTCACTTTTTTTTTTTTGCTTTATCCTTTTAATTAGGTTATAAAACAAAACTGATTTTATTGTGAATAGTAAACGAAACTATACATTAATATATACTCTAACCTTGTCAACATATTTTTATATGATTAATTATGGGATTTTTTATATAAATTATGTATAGCAAATATTCAAGTAAACTTTATTAATGTATTGATAAAAATAATACAAATACGAGCTCAAGTTTGATGTATGAAACCAAAATAGAAATAAATAAGAATTAACAAAATATATTTGACGTAGACAATAAGTCAGCCACTGTATCACGAAAACAAAACGAACATCAATTTTTAATTATAATAAAAAATATTTGGATGATCCTTTACTTTTATATTTAAATAGTGATAAGAATTTAATTAAATTTAAGATTTTGTACTTTTTGGTTAAATTTATATAAGATTTAGATTTTAATTATATTTTGGTATTTTAATATTATTTGTTCAAGTCAAAATTATAAGTTTTCATGAATTTATAATATTACATATAAATGTGTGAATATATATTTTAAGTGGTTGATTTTGTTTAAATACATCAAATTTCTTATTATATCAATATTATTAGATCTACTTCATTAAATAAAGAATCTTATCACTTTGAATCAATACAATAACATTGTCTAGATACATTGAAATTTCTTGTTATATAGATATGTATTATCCACTTAAAGAAATTAAAAATCATATAATAATAATAATGCATGTGGTTTTTTTTTTTTCAATTTTCTAAGTTTTATGATACAATTATAGAAAAAAGTTAATCACGAAATCTTTCTCTCATGTAATCTAAAAAACCATATGGTTTTCAGAATTAAAGAAATTCAAAATCATCAATATTCCACATGAATTCTTAAATTCGGATTGATATTGTAAAATATTGAAAAGTTAAATTATAGTTTGATGTAAAATCAAAGAAATTTCTTAACCTCATTAAAATAAAGAGATTTAAATGGAAAAGAATAATTAATAGAAGCGGCGAAGACACGCGGCAGAATTATGAGGAAAGACGAGTATGATTGGGTGGTACAAATACTATCATACTATCATACTCCACCACTCAATGCTCCACATTCTTACGCCTTCTAATATTTTGCTATAATAATCTAATAATAAATTAGCCGTCTTTGGCTCAACCTCCACTTATCTCGCCTGTGTGATCTAAATCCTTCACCAATTCATTTTAGGCATACACTATTTATTCTATATTAACATTGTATTTACACACACAATAAAAATGCATATATTTTTATAGTAAAGACCTCACCCCTTCATTCCTTTGATAAAAATAAACAATTGCATGATTGCCAAGTAGAAAAATATTTTATTTTGGTGATTTCTAATAAGTTAGAATATCTCTACCATTGTAGTCACACAACATATATTTATACTATACTATCATTCAGTAGTTGCAAACATATTAAATGAGCTTTAATTTATGTGGCAAAGTAGATTTGAGCCTAATATTCAAGAAGAATAATATATCAATAAGTTGTTTTAACTTTAGTATATAGATCTTTTCGTTGTCCCAAATATTAAGAAAATTGAACTTTTCGAGCATTGATCTCATTAAGTTCTTATGTGAATTCCTAATAGACAACATCATACATGAAATTCACAGAATGCTTGTCACGTAATTGGATTTAATCCATTTAAACTAGAGTTGCGAAGCTTAACAAATAGTACTTTACTAATTGATGACTTGAGATATGAGTAATTGTTTGTGGGATGGAAATTATATGATACAAATTCTCTATGTTGACGATGATACAAACATATTGATCCAACTTATACAAAATATAAGGATGAAAGATAAGATCAAACATGTAGCTTTTGTTTGATACTAGTATTTCTCTTATGCGTTGCACGAGTTGTCATATTTGTTGTTGGATTTTAACCATGATAATTTGTACTAAAAGTTTGTTTATAATATTTTTCTCAAAACATTATATCTCTCTAAAGACAAAGATATGAGACAATGTGAATTTAGAAGAATTTTTCTACTTTTAAATGTTTAGCAGAATCTTGTATTATTTCATTTCTTAGTTTCATTATATCTAATGTTTGTATATCATGTTTCTTTCTTCATTCTCTATGTATCTTTATTTTGTTGAAAAATCACTATTTATTCTTCATTTCAGATTTGAGAAATCAATGTATCTTCTCTTCATTTGTTAGTTTTATATAGATTATATAATAACTTTTAGAGTAAGATTGATCTTATATATAAATAAATAAATATATAGGGATAGTATCCCATTTTACCACAAAAATTATTTAGTATAACCAAAAATACCACCAAATATAATAGTGTGCATAAAATACCATCAAATATAACACTATACATCTAACTACCATCTATTATAATACAATACCCCAAAATACCCCAAAAATATTAAATGTCATAGGTTGACTTCCAACAACTTCCAAGATTCATTAATTACATATTTTATTATTTAATTAAAATTTATTCCCTTTATTTAATCATATCCGAATAATATGTAAACTGATCAATTTCAGGCCCAACATGCTTCCGTAAAATTAATCTATCCCTTTAAAATTCATACCTTTCTTTGACCGTAACAACACTGGGTGAGATGGTTTGCAAAGCCACCAACTAGAAAATTACTGCCCCAGACCGTTTTACGAACAGCTCCTCACTGTTCAACTTCAACCCTCGAGGAAGATAGTCTGCAAGTTATCCAGCTCCTTCAGCAACTGCACAGCACAACCTTGGTTCGTTTCCTACACCAGGTGTACAAAATATTCATTCCAAGGGATAGACTAACAATACTAAGAACACATGTTGAAGCAAAAACCTTCTTTTTATTAAGAACTTATAAATATTTATTACAACATATGTAATCTCCTTTTGGAAGGAGAATTACTAGTTTAGCCTCTCATAGAGAAGACTTGAACTCGTAAACACATAAACTAGAAACACTCAGAATATTACAAGGATTTTATTTAGAGAAAACTAAGGGGAATGGTCGATGTCCTTAGCTTCCTTCGCTCTGTCTATTTATAGAGAGAAATCCGGACTTGAAATGCGGATTCCAAAGCTCGTTGATCAACAACTGGCTTCTTCCTTTAGTGCTCCATGTGATAGTTTGTTGGGGAGTCACTTTCAGCTATTAGTGCTCGTTCTCTTTTTCTTCCCCTTGACCCATCCCATGTGATAGTGGTTGGAGTTGTCGGGGAATCATTTATTTCCTCACATGGCTTAACCCATGTGATCTTTGTCCTTTCTCGTGGTCTATCCCATTTAACTTTGTCGGGAATGCTTTAATAATTTGGTCGTTGTGGTCCCCGGGGATATCGTTTCTTTTGTACTGGACCTTTATCTTTATTGGTTCCAACTATCTGTCGGTCGGGTTTGGGTCGGAATCCTTTCCCAAACTCGGGCTCTTTCTGTTCGGGGCACGCTTGACAGATCCGATCGATCCATCGTCCGATATGTGCCATATTACAGAATTTCCGATAAGTTTCTTTGCTTGCCGGAATCTTGTTTTCCCAGAGGATCTTCCTTTTAGTTTCAAAAAGTTCCTCCGCAAATCCTGTTGTCGATCCAGTCATTGTAATATATCCTTCTCCAATTGTGGTGTGATGTGGCGTCCCTTTTGGTTGTTGGCGTGAATTTGCCCTTTTCAAGTGGAATGGACTTTTGTTTATTTCTTTCTTTAAACCACTAGTTCAATTCTTTATTTAATTTCGTGGACTCATAATCCCTCTGATTAAAATGAAATGGGTTCAGGCCCACTCTTTTCCTTCCTTCAATTTTTCATTGGCCTCTTGAACCAAAAATGACCCAATTAACTCCATGTTTCATTCCACTCGTTTTTCTTAATTAAAATTTTTTCAAATTCTCCTAAAATATTCAAGAAAATGTATGAAGTATTTGGAAACACAAAACACATATATATAAGAAAATAGTGCATTCAACTACATAAAAGAATATAAAATCTTATGTAAATTCACACTAAAATGCACTCATTTTCTACTTATCAAAACTTCTATCTACTGAAATTAAATAATTCGATATCTCGAAGTATTTTGAAATAATTTGATTTTATTCCGCTAGAATTCAGAATGTCATTTAATATTTCTAAGAAATGTCACAATATTTTCAATACCACTTAGCAAACAAAATAATAATTTGAATAGAGCATATGTAACACTTGCAATGCACATCTACTTGCTAATTATGACATGAATAATTCTAGTCATTTTCACAGTACTTTTGCACTTTAATTCGTTACCAAACCTTCCTTCTGAACCTACTAAAAGTAATTGTTGAAAGATTAGAGGTTTTGAAAAATTCAGAATCTTCGTATTATATCTGATGTTTCATCTCTTATTTTATTATACGAAGTATATATAATATATTAATTAATGATATCATTTAATCAAAACACATGATCACGTATAACAAATATTTTGATATGAAAAAATGACATATTTGATGAAATAGAAGATCTAATATGGATTTTGAGATACAAACATTATCAACATTAGCAAACAGATCCTTGAGATGTAAATGTTAGCTTCAACGACCAAGTCGTTGATGAAAGATTTCTTCAAACCCATTAATTATTATGTCTCCTAAAAAAATTCAAACAAAGAATTGTAATAAGTGGTTCAAAGCAGACACAAAGTGAATAGGAGAGAGAAAGGGACGCGGCTGGTTAGGCTAGGAGGACGCGTAGGGGGGAGCAGCTAGACACGTGTTGGATGCTGATTAGAAAAATGTCTTGTACTTGTTGTGTTGATTTTATGCTACAAAGGATGAGATACATCAATTCTAGAATTTTCCATGATATTGCATAATCATATTTGTGTGTGTGTGATAATGTTATTGGATATGATATCAATAAAACTTTGTAATGGAAATATGTGGGCTCAAAGGGAGTAGAGAATAGTTGGTACATGTATTATATTATCATTTATTTTAATTGTTAAATTTTTAACATACATCCCAATTGAGGATAACTTTTCTATCTATACTATATATTAAAACAAGAAAGTTGACAAAATTTACAAAAATGTCATTTTCCCCGTAAAAGTGTCATGTCAATAAAATAAATAAATAAAATGAAATAAAATAGTAAATCTTACTTGATAAGCTACTATATAATTATATATTTAGGGAAAAGGTTGTGAAATACCATGAAAATTATAAAGTTGGATAAAAAAATACCATAAACTATATTAGTATGTACAAAAATAACACTAAATATAAAACTATACCCAAAACTACCACAATTTTGACCAAAGTACATATTAATGCTCAATCATGAGATAATTAATGCTTCATTGATTTCATTAATAATTTACTTTTGATTTTCAATATTTATTTAATTAAATCTATTCCAAGTATTTGTTATATCCGGATTCCAAAAAATGACTTTTAAAGATCGATTTTCTTATGGAACAAGTATATAGGCTGGAATACTTTCCTCGTGCCAATACTGCCTAAAAACAGTGGTCTGGAATGTGTAACAATGCCACGTACAAATTCCTACAGAAATAAAGATCTAAAAAGGTTTTTACGTAAACATATGAGAATCCTGAAAATGGTATCAGAGCCTAGGTTTACTAAGAACTTGTTTTATATTTATTTTATTTATATAATTAACCTTTGGTGAGGAGAATTTCTCGCGAAAATATGAATCTGGACAATTGTCCAAGATGTATACCCTACAGGAGATATCGTCAAAATTTGGCGATGTATAAACAGGAACACCAGAGCAAGATAATGTATTGGGAAGACCAATATGTTGAACGAGAAAATGCAGGAGCCTGCAAGGAAGCCCTAAGGCAATGCAATATGCAAGCAGCCTATCATTTGGACTACCTTCAGGTTAACCAAATGTTATATGCTGAACTGATGATCTTGCAAGAAGCAGCCCATCATCAGGAGCATGGTTCTTGAAGGAGAACCAGATTGGAGCGAGATACTTCCAGATAAATCTAAGATCTCCATAGATCTTAGAGAAATCCAGAAGACGGTGCAAAATTATGGCAACCGCCATAATCATCTACCAACACAAGTCCATCAGATCCAAAACCAGATGGAGACAATGGTGAAATATCAGAAGGAAACTCTTGAAATCCTTCATGATATCCAAAGATGAGTCAAGAATCTGGAGGACAGACCAAGCGTTCCCGGAGGAAGGAAACGTATAGATTTCGGAACAGTTCCCTATTTACACCAAAAAGGGATACCAACTGAGGTCATACGACCAATAACCCGAGATGAAAAACTTATAGCTATCATCAAAGGAAAATCCATCATAAATTAAGGTGATGGATATGGAAAGAATGAATCTTGAAGATCTACAAGAACTTGTCGAGTCCTTTGCAGGATTAGGTATAGTGGATTTAAAGATGCAAACAGGAGATGATTCAGCCTTGGTTACTCGTGACCAACACCCAAGACCACCTCCACAACCACCAGTTGATCCCAACGTTGCAGAAAGTTCAGGTTCACATCATGTGGATGAACCAATGCCACACGCTGGAGATTTTACCACTAGAGAAGACCCGATTGTTTTGGGAACTCGACAACGTTCCAAAAGGCCAGATCTTCAGAATACGTCTTATGGAAAATCACAGCTTAATCCGATACATCCATATGGATTAATGCTAAATTTAGATATTCTAGATTTCAAGAATCGAGAAGTCCTTATAGATGACTGGGCAGCATCGATGAGGATTGCAGCAGGAACCCTTGATCTTACAAAGGAAAGATTCATTTTACTTCTTGAAATGAGTCTTGAAGAATCTGCAAAAAGAGCATGGATTTGACACCACTAGATATGAGAAATAACGTAACTGCTGGTGAGTCATGGAAATGAATTGTCGATAATATGGCTAAATTATTCAAAATCCATTTTATCGGCATAGGCTGTTTTGAGGGATTGGAAGAAGAGAAAAGAAAGCGATACAAGCAAGCCCTCGATTGCCTCGAGTTGCATGATATTTGTCATATTGATGAATATATTAAGTTATTCACCGAATACCGATGGAAGTCCAAGGTGGATGACAAAGAAGTTTCGCAACTTTTCTTTGCGAAGATACCGAGTCCCTTGAGAGAAATGCTAATCAGAGAATACAAGAGTGCAGACTATTTGGATATAGTGGCTAGAAGGATGTCTTTCCTAAAAGCCAAGCTATCTAAATGGTGCCACCAGACAGCACTCTACAAAAATTACAAAAGATTAAGAGGAATCAATAAAATGGTTCATTTATGTTGCGAAGAAAATGACATCCCAACAGTTGTGGGAGGTCAACCACGGAGGCATAAAAGAAGGTAACAGAGAAGCCATCCTTATAGCCGTGGGAGCAACAACAATAGAAGGAGTCATAGGTCTTCATGGAGACCTAGAAGGGTGTGGTCTAAACAAAAAGCCCGGAGCTATAAGTCAGGGAAAAGACCGGCACCAAATAGGAGTAGAACATCTTCAACAGGTTCAAACTAAGGAGGTTCCAGCAAAACTATGAGAAGAAGAACTTTCAAGCGTGCTCACACTAGAGCTAATGAAAGTTTCAAAGACTGTAATTGCTGGACTTGCGGAGCAAGAGGGCATATCTCAATAAATTGCCCAGACAACCAAATGAGAGATCTTAGACAGTTCGAAGCAACACCAGAATTCGAAGAAGCTGTCTATTACCAAGATCTTATACAGGTGTATCAATTTGAGGATCTACCATCAGATGAAAGCATCTATGAAAAAGAGATCTATTCGGATTATGGAAGTGAATCCACATCAGAATCGGAGTGAAGAAGAAATTCTTCAAACAATGAGAGAGGATATGTCAGGATTTCTCTCTCACACAACAGTCTCTCATGAGAATTATAAAAGAGGATCCAAAGCTTCAGATCTATGATGGTTTTACCATTGGAACTATGGAAAAAGCCTTGGATAAGTTTGGGATTCGTAAAAGAAAACACCAAATTATCCATAAGGTTACTACAGGAGAATTCGCCATCCCAATGGAATTCACAAGTAACCTGATCGAGATGCAGTTGATCCCTTACCAAGAAGTTCAGGAGATCAGAAACCAAGTTAAGAGAGAAGTTGCAAATACACTCTCATGGATTCATATCGGAGCCATAAGAGTTATTATAAAAGCAACTTTCAAAGAAGGAATTGATTCGCCTCTCAATCTTACCATATTTGACAAACGAATCTCAAATCTCAAGGATTCATGCCTTGGGGCAGTTGCAAGAAACTTGTGTGTAGGAAAATTGGCATTCAATGTCTATCCTCGTATTGCATACAACCTGGGAGATCGAGACTTCAATAAAGTCTTAACCCTTCATCAAGATTTCAAAAGAGAGAACTTGATGAAAGAAGGGAATAGACCCTACTCAATCACATACAAGATTTCCTATGCTTTCTCGAATACATATCATTCAGATGTATTCTTGAGAAAAGAATTTATTGAAGTCCCAAAAATCTTCGAGGATTTCGCTAAGGTGGTTTTGTCAGAACTCATTGAATCTCCAACTATAAAGGAGATAGATATGAAAATACAAGATCAACCGGTCTTCAATCGGAGTCAAAGCCTCAGAATGAAGATAAGAAGAATGTCTTTCCAACAAGATAGACTGATGAGTAGCAGTCGTTGGGAGGAAAGAAGGCCTAGTACAGTTCAGCGAATTCCAGGTGTATTCAAAACATAAGGAGAGCTGAAATGTCCAGAAGGCTGGAGATCAGTTGAAGTAATATTTGACATCAACCATAAGGATAATATTTTTCCTTGTGATGTCCTATATTATCTACAACAACCGATAGTCGGAAGATTCCAAGGAAGCCTAAAGATGGGTGAAATTGAACTGACTATCTCAGGAGTTGCAGGAAGAATCCCAGAACAGTTAATACTGGGTATCAATTTTCTTGAGGATCATATATCTTGGGAAAGATTACAAGACGGAATGGAATTTACAGTGGCTGATAAAAGATATCAAATCAAATGACCACTAGTCCATTCTCCATGTACATTTCAATCGGAATGCTATATGCTGAATACAAGGCTGAATATTTCGCAGCCTATATTGATTCAGGAGCCGAAATATGTAATGCAAAGCAGGAGGTTTTTCCTAAAGAAATGGGAGAAGATCTACCCGCCATTGCAGGATGCGATTTCTCCAAAATGATTCTTATCCTTAACAGAGGAATCAAACAAGCATAAATCATGATCGGAGGCGCTAGCGATACCCCATGTATAAGGTGAAGACGCCACAAATCTATTTTCATGATACTAGAGCAGATGTTTTGCTAGGAAACAATTTCCTACAAACATTCAAGCGGTTTACATAGGAAAATGAGACAAGAATGCTTATTTTCACAACGTCATGTGATCATAAGATTATTGTCCAGAGACTGCGGGAAACATTTTACAGAAAAATGTCTTTTCCTTTTCGCAGCAAGCGTGGTGATGAAGCCAAACTTCGATATCCAAAGATGGCGGATAAAAGAAGATTTGGTGATGCCTTATTATCCTTTCGACAATTTGGTTCAAAACAAAAAGATACTAAGAGATGGGATAATACTTTGTATTCGTTCAGAGTACAAGGAGAAGAATGGGTTTCTCCGGAGGTTATTGCAGAATTGTGAAAAGCCATAATGGAGAATCCACAAAGTGATGGGACCATTGAAGAACAAATATCACTCGAGGATTTCAAGAAAAGGATCCAAAGGAATTACAATGAAGATCCTTTAGCATGGTGGGATAGGAACGATCTCAAAGCATCCTTAAAGGTTAAACCTGGAAAGGAACATGAGTTCGTGAGACTCAAACCAATCCTGATGAATCAAAATGATCGTGAGGATATGCAGAAGATACTTAAGGAACATCTGGACCTTAAGTTGATATCACCAGGAGTTTCTCCATATAGCAGCCCGGGATTCCTTGTGATGAATCATGGAGAAATCAAAAGAGGTAAACCTAGACTTGTTATTAATTACAAAGGGATTAATAACATTTTGGAGTTTGATGGATACTATATCCCGAGTAGAGAACACTTGGTTAATTGCATCAAAGGTGCCAAGATATTCTCAAAGTTCGATTGCAAGTCTGGATTCTACCAGATAAAGATGGAGGAAGAAAGTAAGAAGTTCACAGCTTTCTCCACACCGCAAGGACACTATGTCTGGAATGTCATGCCTATGAGTTTGACAAATGCACCCCAGATATTTCAGAGAAAGATGGATAATTTCTTCAAGGATTATTTCAACTTTATGTTCGTATACATCGATGATATTCTCATCGCATCAAAAAACATGAAGGAGCATCTAAAACATTTGATAATATTTTCAGATGTTTGTCACAAAGAAGGATTAGTGTTTTCAGAGAAGAAGACAGTAATTGCTACGAGACAGATTGAATTCCTCGGAATTGAAATTGATGAATCTGGGATCATTTTACAAAGTCATATTGTAGAAAAAAATACAAGGATTTCCAGATGATCTCACGGACAAGAAACAACTTCAAAGCTTTCTCGGAGTTGTTAATTTTGCTGGAATGTTCATCAACAATCTAGTATTTCACAGGAAGGTGTTTAGCCCATTACTTAAGAAAGATGTTGCTTTCAAATGGGAGGATGAACATCGAGAAGGGATTAAGCAGCTTAAGGAAGTTTGTAGCAAGCTTCCGAAACTTGCTATACCCCAAGACGAGGATGAACTGGTTCTTTACACAGATGCCAGTGATCATTGGTGGGCAGCTGTTCTAATGAAAGCCACACCAGATGGAGAAGTGTCATGCAGATATTGTAGCGGTCTGTTTACAGATGGAGAAACAATCAGATGGCATATCAACGAGAAGGAATTCTTTGCAGTCAGAAAGGCTTTCAAAAAAATGGCCTCTCTTTTTACTGGCTAAAAAGTTTTCCTTAAAAATTGATAATTCGAGTGTCAAAGCTTTTCTAAATAATAAAATTGAATCTAAACCAGAAAAGGCTAGGATACTTAGATGGCAAGCTGAATGCCAATATTATGATTATGATATTCTCATTGTGAAATCTCACGAAAATGTTCTTGCAGATTTCTTAACACGAGATGGAAGGACACGTTGCTGACGAGGTCCTTAAACGAGTAAGACATCTCAGGAAAAACCTGGAGAGTCTTGAACGAGAATTTGAGACATTATGTCTCAATGCTGAAGTTGCTGGACGACTTCAACGAGAAGATCAGAAATCTGTTTCTGGTCTAATACGAGCATGCCAATACGCTCAGGGACATTTGTTCCAAGCGTTGCATAAGCCTATCCTCCAGGCAGCATCTTCTACGGTGCTAAAAGGAGAACTTCGAGATTGGGACTCTAACCCGAAGGCTATGGATTCAAATACCATGCCTACGAGTGTTACAGGTGATGCATTCCTTGAGGATGTACAACCTGCAACGAATGTTGAAGCTCCGGTGTCACAACCTGAGTCTTCAAGTCAACCCAGTACCTCTGGGGTTAAAGAGGTCGAGTTGAACCTAAGGCCGCAGGCAGACAAAACAAAGGTTCAAGCTCACACTAACGAGGTTTCTCCGATGCAGGTATACCAAAGACAATGGGAGAAATTGGTAACAAGACGTGGGATCAACCCGAAAAAATCAATCATTGATATAGCCGGGAAATACCCAAGAGTTTGGATGAAACCTGGAAGTCATCCAAACGAAGTTCAAGAATGGTATAACTTTGGAGCTTTAGCTTCGGTGTATACCATCGCACCTGGCTTCCCAGAAATCTCAAAGTTACCAAGATGGATTGGGGAAGTAGTTTACGAGACCTGGGCAAACAATCCACACTTGTCCAGAGGAGACATCCTGGAGCTCTATTTCATTAGTGCTGCTCCAGAACCAGCTAAGAAAGGCTTCCATGAAGTCTTTCATTTTATCAAGCTTCGGAGACCGGATGGGAATGTCTTAAAATACATAAAGGCGACCTCCCCGAAAGATGTTCCGATACTAGTAGGAGCATTTACTGAAGACGAAGCTTCTACACGACGGGCTTGGGGGCTTTGGACTTGTCTGACAGAAATGGACAAAGTCAAATACCCATTTAAGGTCTTCCAGAATTCAGCTAATGGTTCTTTCATACTGAATTCTTGAGCCCGAATTCACTGTTCACGTGAGATAAAGAGAGAGAGAGGAGATTTTAGAGAGAGAATTTAGAGAGAGAGAGTGAGGGTGAATTTTTATATTCTTTATTTTGGAGATTACTTTTACAATGGATTTTTCAACAACTTTTATGGATTCGATTTCGAAAATGCTCGGCTAAATTCTTAATTTCGGTTAGCAGGGATGTTTGAACCCGTATATCTATTTATTTTATAATTAATCTCGTATTCCCTTCTCGATGTTTGATTGGAATTGATTATGTTATCTGTGTATAATGTTCTCGATTATTGATGCTTGATTTAGCGTGATCACCTATGTTAAGTGTTATGTTAAGTGTTTGATAATTGATTGCTATAATCTTAAATCATGAATCCTAATTGTTGTGGTTTAAGTGGTAAACTAAAGATCGTGCATCTCTAGGGTAGAGTAATCCTAGATTATCGAATCGAGTTTGTGTATTCGGAGTCTAGTTCATCCTATCGTCTTGGTGATTAATGCATTTAATGAATTAAATCTAGAGAGCTTATTCTAGATTATCTAATTAAATAAAGTTAATTAGAGATCTTATCCTAATTTAACTTATCTTAAGAGACGATTCGGTTTAACAGAACTTGTTGTTAGATTAAGGATGATTATTTCATGATAATTTGAGAGAGAAGTGATACATTGATTAGGAGATAATCGGTATCGGGGATAACTTAACTGTTAACTGGAATATTTGCATCTACTGATTTCTTATTTAATTTGCTTTCTAGGTTTTTTATTTAATTTAGTGATAGTTAATCAATCTCAACCCCCAATTTGTTATTTGATTGAATTGAACATATGTGGTATAGTTTAATCATCACTCCTCGTGGAATCGACTCCAACTTACCCTAGCTACTAGTTGGTTAGGTTAGGAAGAAAAAATTGTTAATTTTATCGCGTCGCGACAGCGCGCTCAATTAGATAATCTTTTAAGAAATAGTTAAATATGAAATTCAACTGTTCGAAAACTCAAATTATTTTATGTAATAATTATTATGGAAGATGACAAATTCTTAATTTATCAAAGAAGAATATTAACGATAAAGAAACATTTGATGTTATGTAAAAGTAATACATTCAAGTTTAACATAAGTGAAAGAAGGAATCAAACCATCAATTTCTTTTTTGGTAGAAAATACTAAATATCAACTCTTTGAAAGGTTGGTCAATTCATTGTGTATATATAAAGAGTGGGAAATAGGAATCATATACAATTCACATTTCAATTTATAAAATTAAGCTTTGTTTTTGAATAATGAGATTTCGTACTATAGTAATATTTTGTGAGACTGTTTCATCTAATTTTTTTGTGATCAAACAAAAGAGATTTCTCTTCCACCCTCTCTAAATTTCACCTTCCATAGAAAATCATTATTTTCGAGTTTTAGAATAAAATGTGATACAAAAAATTAATTAATTTAATTTTTATTTATTTGTACATTATAAATTGCACAAGCATGTGCATTACAATAAAGACTGATTCGAAAATAATATTTGTAATTTATAAGTTGTAGAGAAATAATTTATGTATATATATCCACCTTGACAAGTACCCTAAATGAAAATGGAATTACACTAATAAGGCAATTGAGATGGAGCAGCCCAAGTCCCAAGGTCTGAATTGGATAATTGAAAAAAAAAGGGGTTAAAAAAATAGGGGCATAGGCCCATACTACCATAAAATATATAATTAAATCAAAAAATACCACACAATATAACAAACTTTCCAAAATACTATAAAAATGGTCAAATGACAAAAGAACATTTTGACCACACTTTTGCAATCATTAAAAAATAATACATCCAAACACCTTTTACAATTTCCAATCCATATTTTTCCAAATTTTATTTATAATTCCAACTCCAAATATTGAATTGATCAGGGCCTCAAAAATGATATCGGAGTCTAGGTTTATTGAAGAAATAATTTACGATTTATATTTACAATATTGATTTTATGCCTAACGGAGGAGAAAATCAAGAAATTATGTATCCGAAAATATTTTCGAGATAACACAAGTTTCAGGACTATCAATTTGATGACGTCCAACCAAGATTGGAATAAAATTGTTCCTGATACATCTAAGATCTTATAGGATCTTAGAGAAATCCAGAAGACCATCCAATTTTATGGAGGTCAGACAAAGACTATGATCAGATCTCTATCTGAGATCCAACGAGAAGTTTTAGATCTGATAAAAGAAATAATAGATCTGAAAAAGAAGTTACCAAGAGGATCCAGTAGATCCAGTAGTTGATATCTCTGAGTTAACCGAATCACTTTCCAATCTTAGGATTGTAGATCTGGTTAACATCAAGATGAACTCTCCAGTTCCTAATCCAGAAGGAAGCACGAGTTCAAACACACAAGTCCTTGAGAAATCACGGGCAGAAGTCGAATCTAAGTTCGATATATGAACTTGGAGACTTGGAGCAAAAAGACAAGCAAGGAGAAACAAAACACCTCCTAACAGTCCTTGGGCGAGAACGATGTTGGAACCTACATATCCATATGGGTTGGTTCTCACAACCGACATCATCGATTTCTGGAATATGAAAAAACTAATCGATGAATGGATGGCCTCTTTAAAGGTGGCCTCAACAACTCTGGACATAGAAAAAGAAAACTTCATCAAACTAATCGAAAGTAATCTGGAAAGTTCAGCAAAACTAGCTTGGAATGCAACATCTGCCCAAATCAAAGAAGAGATCTTTAACGGAGATAGTTTATACACTATCATCGAAAAGATCGGAAGAATGCTTAAGGTCCATTTCATCGGAGATAGATACTTTGACCAAAGCAAGAAGGAGAAAAGTCGAGAATATACACAAGACCTGTATGCTCTCGAGTTAAGAAGTATATGTGCGGCAAACGAATACATTTATTGGTTCCGCAAATATTACTTCTAAATGGAGGTTTCTTTGAATGTGGCAACATATATATTTTTTGTAAAAATCTGTAGCCCATGGAGAAAAATATTGATCCAGTCTTATAAGTTACCACCGGGACAGGTCGACACAGTCGCAAGAGAGATGTCTTTCCTAAAAGACAGTTTGAGAGAATGGTGCCAACAAACAACCATTCAAAAGAATAAGAAAAAACTCAGAGAACAAATAAAAAGAACTTCATTTTGTTGTGATAGCAATGATTTTCCTTCTGTAATTGGGGAATTAAGATAGGAAAGGCATAGGAAGAGAAAAAAACACTTTAGAAGTTGATGGTCCCAAGTGGTCAGAGGTTCAAAGGGGGTGAATGAAACTTTATCAAATTTTTACTTTTGAAAACTTTCTGTAAGAGGTTACTAAATTCTAGATAAAATACAACAACTTTGGCCAAATCAGTAAGCTGGCAGAATGCTAATTCAGCTTACTGTTTCAAAGATTACAGTATGCAGTGGAAATATTAGATAGAGTTTCTCTTTGTAAAAATATTTTCTTTTCCAAGTATGATTTTATCAAGATCGTTTTTATGCAATATGAGCAAGATATATATTAGATGCAACAAATAATGAAAGCAATAAACACACAAGGATTTTTAGTGGTTCGAAAATGGTGTAATTCTTCTACGTCCACTCTTCTCCTTCACTAAGGAGGAACTCCACTAGGTCAGATTGTTTTACAAGTCTGAACTTTACAATCCTCTTTCTAACGAGCTATCACCTACTAGAATCAGTAAGATTCCTAGGCCAATCCCACACAGGGTGCAAATACTCACACAAAGTAAAAAACCTTAACAACTTAAAGCTAACACTTAGTGAGGATCTAAATCCTTCCCATTAAGAACACCAACTAAAACAACCTAGCACACATCGAATGGTTAAAAGTATATGTTTTTCAACTGATGCTTCGAAGACAGTCTTAAGATCTTTAAGAGTCTTGAAATCTTTGGCTTGACTGCTTCAGGAAAGTTGAGTGACTGAATCTATGAGAAAACTTGCATTTGCTTAAGAGAGATTGTGAGCTAAAATGTTTCAGTAGTTTTCTCGAGTCAACTTGTAACGTCCCGTTTCTCTTTATTGGAAATAGGTCGTCACCCTTTTCATACTTAAGAAATAAAGAAATTATAATTACTTCCTATTATACAGTGGAAGACTTAAAAATGAAGACACGAGAGTTATTAATATTTATTTTTTAAATATAACATATATATGTAATTATACATCGACTATTAATCAAGTCTAGTCATGTCTTACCCACATTTCTAGGAAAAATGTTTAAACCAAAGACTTACATGAATTACACAACAAAACATATATATATAATAGAATATAAGTCTAGGCCCATCGTTTTTCATATAATACATGTTTAAACAACATATTGATTTCAAAAGGAAACATGGTTCTAGCATATTTATTTTAAAATGACAGTGAGAAGTCAGCTCAGCCTGCTACTCGTCCACGTCATCATCTGTCGAGCCTGAAAATAATAAAAGAGTAACATCATGAGACACCTCTGGAGAGGGATCCCAGTGGGATAACTTTACCGTCTAATACATTGAAGCAATTAAATCATTAAGCAAGTACTACATGTGGTTCTTAGCCACCCTGAAAACATTTTGTGGTTCTTAGCCACCCTAAGAACATCATAAAGGAATGTGGGAATTTCTTGCCCACTAAACCTTGCATAGACCAGACACTCCTTGCCTTGTGGTCAACATAAAGGAATGTGGGAGTCACTCGCCCACTAAACCTTGCTTCATAGACCAGACATTTTTGTGCCCTTATGGTCGTCACCCAATACGAAAGTTACATACTGGTTATAGCTACGGACTTCAGTCGTAGATTTTCATACATAACTTATCAATTCAATTATCATCATAGAGTAGAGAGTAGAAGTTACCCACTTTGTACGTAAAGAGTGCAAGGATTGCCTCCGGGTTCATCGATCGTCTCGACTATGCTCGACACACTTTAACCGATTAGTCTCCTTATATCGTATAACACAATCTTTTTCATTTATATTAGGTTACATTAACCTAAAGCGTAATCATACATATAACTTAATTGTCAAGCATATAGACTAGTAATTTTTGACCTAAAATGACATATAAAGATGTCATAATTTTAATAATTCTCATATAATTCCTAAAATCACATAACTACTCATATAATCACATAACTTCTTTTAGTATAACATATAAAAATATCAACTGAAAACAAGGTTCACATAATTAGTTATGAATTTCCTAAGTTTGTCGAAAACTGAACATAGTGTATGCTGAAAATGGACTTTATTGTAAAAATCACCATAAATCGTACAAGACTCTAAAAATGACATAGTAAATTTCTACATACTAATAAGAACGTGTACTACAACATAGTAAAACATGGCTTATAAATTCTGTCCCAATAATTAGTTATGAATTTTAAAACAAAACTGAAAACAGGACATCGTCTATGTGAAAAACAGGTTTTGTTGTAAAATTCGGCATAAATCGTACAAAACTAAAAAAAATGCATACTAAAATCCTACACGTACCTAAGAGCAGGTTCTTAAACATAGAAAAATATCATACATAAATTCGAAGTAAAATGTTCCAGAAAAATATATGAATCAGACCCGAAAATAGGGTAAAAACTGTCTCCGAACAGCTTATCTTAGAAAAATCATATAAAATCGAATTCAACTCCAAATCTTCTGAAATTTTACAGACATACTCTTGACTTCATATATTTCAATCTAACAAAAGGATTCAGCTTATTTCAATCTCTAAGTGTTTCGAACACAACCAAAACAGTAGCATATCAAAGCACATCTTTAAACCTATTCTGGAAACAATTTATTCCACCGTTTAAACAACAAATAATCCCAACAAATTGCCAAAGAACATCTTTGGACTTTCTAACCTAGGGTATTAAGCATAAATCATGAGATTTAAAGAAAGATTCATAAGAGTTTAGCCAAAATACCTATAGGGTTTTGAGGTAAGAACTTGATGGATATATGCTCTTTGCTTTTCTTTATCTCTTTGTTAACTTAGTTATGACTTTGGCTCCTCTTATGGGGTGTGAATCGAGAGAGAGAGAGAGAGAGAAAGAGAGAGAGAGAGAGAGTTGCATGTTGGAGATATTTGCATGTTGCAATTAGATTAGTGAGGTGGCTAGGCTAGTTTATTAGTCATAGGTTAGCAAACTTATCTAGGAAGTTTTGGATTAAACAAAATGTTAAATTAATTATTTACCTTGATATTTTGTGATAAAAATCTCATGTGCATGTATCTATGTATAGCTTGTCTCATTTTTTACTTTGGTGTCTTATATTATTAAAGAGACTAATAATAATAGTATAAGGTATAAATCATATAAGTGTAAAAATTACCTAGCATAAAATTAAATATTAAAAATCTTCATATGTACTTAAATTAATAAGTATTGCGGTTATTTTAATATTCACTATAATGCATGCTCGTTGAAGGTAAACGTCTAATTTCGTAAAAAGAAAGTATTCAAAAACGGTAACGAATAAAATTAGTATAAAACCTAAAATCATTTTATTCATTTAATTAACATCTTATCTTTTTACTTCCATTCATATGTGTCGAGTGAGTGGAGATCGAGCTCGGTTTCTTCCGTGAGGAATCCTGCAAAATCCTTAAAAATCTTAAAAGACAAACACGTCATAAAATCTTTAAAATAAACAAGCACAATGAAACGTAAATTCATAAATCATAACTTAATGTTATATAATATCTCACACTTAACTCATTCTTAAATGAACATTAAAAGCAATTTTTAATAAATATGCATATGCAGATTTTCTTGAAATGGGGTGTTACACAACTTCACCTTCTTTTATACTTGTAAGGAAATGTATCCGTTGAAGAGAGACACACTCTTTGTTGAAATTCAAATCTTGATCTTATTTGATCTTCGTATTAAATGCTTCTGGGAAATAGGGCATGTCCTACTATGCAGGATATTAATGGTGCCACTCCTCGACAACAGTACTTTTGCAGGTCTGCGGTCCAGATGGCAGCTCGTCATTGGTCGGTTGCTAACTTCCATCTACCGGATACTTTGATAAGGCATATTTCTCGTACTGTATTCAATCCTTCCTCGTATTACAATAAATAAGAGTAATGAAACTTACTGCTTTCTGCTCAGGTTGTAGCAATCACTTTCTATTCTGCGCCAGTTTTCTGTTCTGAACCAGCTTACTGATTCTAAATCATGCTTATTGATTCTGAATCTTGCTTACTGATATAGAACTGCTTTTTATTCCGGTCCAGCAGAAAGCCTCGAGTCCTCCTTACTGCTTACTATATGCTGCTTATTAATCCAGTTTGCTAATTCTACTTACTGCTGTTGCTTACTGATTCTTCTTACAGAAAGTTTTCAAATTCAGATTCAGCAAGTGCTAACTGGATGATTTCTTCAACAAGTTCTGCAGGAATTGCAGCATTAGCATTAGCTGCATCCTATTTGCCATTAGTATTCTGTACTGCTATAGTAGCCAGTACAGAGAGTCCCACCTCTGTAATTTCCTTCATGGTTACTTTATTAACGAGTTCCTGATTCAGATCTTTTAGGACTTCTTAGATCTTTTCTGAAGCTTCTCCCTCAGATGCAATAACTTCATATACTGGGGAACCTCCATAATCGACCAATTATTCCTCGTCAGTCTCTATTGCATCCAAACTAACAATGAGAGATAATGCTGCTATGTTTCTATATATATGAGAATCATGGCCTTCAGTAGCAGCACTGGTTCCTTCACCTGCTTGCAGTGTTCTGGGGTTTGTTTGGTGAATTCTGCTCTGCTTGCTTCCAATCCCAACTGCAGTATTCTTTAATTAGCTTCCTCAACATTGAGGTGGGCTAATTGAGCTTCAGCAAGCTCAAGTTCTAATGGGTTCCTTATAGTCTCGGCGGTGGGGTTCATCAATATGTTGTCTTCCCCTGCCGTCATCGACTGTTCACCCTCTGGATCCTCAAAGGTACTTTTACCTTTGGCAACTTGGTGCTTCCTCAAAATTTCCTGCTTCTCAATGATCTGATCAACCATGACATCCCAACAGGAATCAGTAAATTCTGGTTGGAGTAGGAGCAGAATACTGTTAGAATCAGTAAAGTCAACTATCCATTGAAGGACTAAGTCCTTCCACCTCAGCAACTCTCTCACGCTTGTGAGTCGCATTAATCTCCAGAATTCATGCACCTTGAAGAATCCTCTACATATCGAATAAGCTTTTTCAGCAAGAAGATCTCGCGCACTGTCTGATTCGTTATCACTGATGGACCACTCAACATCAATCAGCGCTTGAATTTCATTGAAATACTTCTTAGGTTCAACTTTGTCCATCTGTACTTTCTACTTCTTTGCTTGCTTCTAGGGCCTGCTGCTTCTTTTTCCTTTTATCTTTTTAGCAAGAAATTTCTTCATCTTCCTCGTCTTATTTCTGCTAGGTAGGACGAGATGCTTCTCTTTAGAAACTGGCACAAGGGCCAAATTGGTATCTGTTTCCTGATCAGCATCTTGATCAGTATCCCGGGCCTCCTAATCAGTACGCTTGGCTTCCTGTTCTAGATCAAATCTCTGATCAGAATTTGGATCAGCTGCAACAATCACATTGGACTCACCAACTCCCAGAACAACATTCTCAAGAGCTTGTATTTGCTCAGCATTATCAAGAGCCTATACTTTCTCAACAACCACATTGAGATTCTTCAATGGGTTCTTTTTCAATGGGGCACTCTTGATGTCCTTTTTGATCGGCCTCACAATAGACTGAACCTTTTTAGTCTGAGAGACTTTCTTGCTGACCTTCTGCACCGGCTTCCTGGTAGGCATATCATCATTATCATCACCAGAAGAAGCCGAGTCAGCAGCTCCTCGTGCAGCATCACTACTGCATTGTGTTGCAGTATCTAAGTCACTTTCTGCAATCTTACCTTTTTGCAGCACCCTTCTTCTTTGGTTGCTGAGCCTTCCCCATGGATTTCTTCTTGGTGAACCCTTTCTTCACTTCTAAGTACCAACCAGAGATGATTGGCGTGGGTTCATCTACTAAAATATTCTTCTTACAGAGAATGGAGGTGATGGTGATGCCGAAACTCCTCATCACTGTCTTCTTGGAGGCTTCTTCCCAAATCCTCCAAAAGAGAAATTGACTCCTGTTGACTGCTTCTTCTCGAACAATCGCAGTCATTAACCGAATCTGTGCATTTGTCGAAACTCCCACATCTGCCTTTAATGGAGTACACAGATGTCATGAAGAAACTCGTACTTAGGCTTTGTTTCTTCTTCTCAAAACTCTTTTTTTCAGAGGCTCTGAGACGGAATCCTGTTTGAACAAGTTCCAACTTTCCTCCATATTTCTATAGTCGTACTCCTCTAGCTCTGAAAACCGTAGACATTCATTGGAGATGTCGAAGGTGAAATCAATGTCCTCTACCGTTAGCGTATATACCTCACCATCAGGACTCATCCTGAAGAGGATCATCTCCGAGTCTTTGGATAACTCGGTGTAAGCATAAAACTTTTGAACAGACAGGACTGAAAGCCCGCTGTATCTGGTGGTGAACAGTTCCTCGATTATGCTCTTGTCAATATGATTCCAAAGTTTGTTGATGGTTTCCTTATCGAAAAGTGTCTCATCACCAAGCAACACCTTGGTGTTAACCAATCTTTCTTCCAACACTTTGGTTTTTCTTTCGCTAGCCATTGATGAGTATGAGAGAGAGATCTGTGAAAACTATAGAGAAAAGAGTAGAAAGTTCTTAAATGTAGAGAGTCAGTTTTTGCTTCTCGAGAGTGACAAGTATGGAAATATAGAGTAGAGAGGGAAATGATGATCAGTTTTAATTTAAACATGTAATAGTTTTTTATCAACGGTCCTGATCAAATAACGTATGCGAGAGATGCATGATCTAACGGTTGAGATAAAAATACGGAGGGGCCTTTATGTAATTTACAGAACTAGTCATGTTAGAGGATAAACCGCGTCTGTTCATCTTCTGACAAAATGGTTTTTGTATTAAATGCGGATGCTAAACTATCGTTTAAATGATTAGAGATAAGAACACTATTCCTAATACGAAGTTGCAGGTTACTTAAATGCTATTTTCATAAATGTTGTTCCTGTTTGCAGTTACCTGTCTGCAGTAACCTATTTGGCGCTGTATTTTACTTGTTGTTGTATTCTGAAACAGAAAAATGATAGACTGAGTACTGTTCAGCTATATCTTGAAATACTGATAATTCCAAGGTTAAACGTTGAAATACTGTATATTTCTCCCTTACTTCCTGAATCATTTTCTGAGAAACTTGTCTTCTTCCATACTCTATAGCTTGATGATCCCAAGCTCATTCCTTAACATAAAAAACTTTAATTCACATAGCGGTTTTGTGAATATATCTGCTAACTGCATATAAGTATGCACATTCTTAAGCACAATATCTTTCTTCTCCACATGATCTCTTATGAAATGATGTCTCACATCAATATGCTTTGTCTTTGAGTGAAAAACAGGAATGTATGTTATAACAATGCCACTAGTATTGTCACACAGAATGAGAGTTTATCTTTCTATTATCCCATAATCTTTGAGTTGTTGTATCCACAGGATTTGAGTACAATAATTTCCTGCTGCTACATACTCTACTTTAGCAGTCGACATTGCTATAGATGTTTGTTTTATGTAGTACCAAAAAACTAGCCTTTCTTCTAGAAATTGATAAGTAGCACTCGTACTTTTTCTGTCAATCTTACATCCTGTAAAGTCTGAATTTGAGTATCATTTGAGGCTGAAACATTCTTCATTCAAATACCATAAGTCAACATCTTGAGTACCCTTCAGGTACTTGATAATCCTTTTCACTACTGCAAGATGTGACTCCTTCGGTGCTATTTGGAATCTTGCACATACTCCTACTGAAAATACTATATCCGGCCTGCTTGCTGTAAGATACAGTAAGGATCCAATGAGCCTTCTATATTTTGTGATCTCCACGTCTTTTCCACTTTCATCCTTGTCAAAACTGATCGATGTGGCCATTGGAATACTCACTGATGAACCATTCTCCATTCCAAACTTCTTGATCAATTCCTTGGTGTATTTGACTTGATTTATAAAAATCCTATTGTCTAGTTGATTCACTTGTAGACCAAGAAAGAAACTTAATTCACCCATCATGCTCATCTCAAACTTTTTCTGCATGAGGGTTGAGAAATTTTCACATAAATCTTTATTTGTAGAACCAAAGATAATGTCATCCACGTAAATCTGTACAAGCAGTATACTGTCTCCATTATGTATTTTGAAAAGAGTCTTGTCCACTGTCCCTTTCTGAAATCCATTCTCCAAGAGGTACAGGGACAAAATATCATACCAAGCTCTAGACGCTTGCTTTAAACCATATAACGTTTTCTCTAATCTGAATACCTTGTCTTCTGCTTGTTCTTCAAAATCAGGTGGCTGCTCTACATACACTTCTTCAGATAGGAGCCCATTAAAAAATACACTCTTGACATCCATCTGATACAAGTTAAAATTCTTGAGCAACATAGGCTAAGAATATTTTGATTGCCTCAAACCTTGCTACATGAGCGAAGGTCTTATCAAAATCTATTCCTTCTTCTTGGCAGTATCCTTTAGCCACTAGTCTTGCTTTGTTTCTGATTACTATACTGGTTTCATCTAGCTTGTTTTTTGAACACCCACTTCGTTCTAATAACTCTTTGATGATCAGGCCTTGGAACTAACTTCCATACACGATTCCTTTCGAATTCATTCAGCTCTTCCTGCATGGCCTGTATCTAGTTACTGTCTTCAAGAGCTTCTTCAACACTTTTAGGTTCTACTTGAGATATAAAACAGGTGAACAGGGATTTTTGCGGTCTTGATCTTCTTGTTCTAACACTTTCATTGATATCTCCAATGATAAACTCTCTTGGGTGGTTCTTGAGCCATGTCCTATCAAACTCAAAACTGTAAGTTGTTTGCTGAACAGTATCCTGTTGGTCAGCAGTATTACTGCAGTTACTGTTGGATTACAGTATCCTGTCTGCTTGTTGTGCAGTAACCTGTATTACTGTATTCCCAGATGCAGTAACTTCGGTTCTATTTTCAGTAACCATATCAGCAGGTACTGGGACTCCATCAATATATCTTACTTGATGATCTTTGATATTCATCTAAGACACATCTTCCTTAAGCTTGTCCAACTCAGCAGTATCACAGTGTGGTTCATCAAACACTATATGAATTGATTCTTCTACAACCAAACTTCTTTTGTTGAAGATCCTGAATGCTTTGCTTACTGATGAGTATCCAAAAAATACTCCTTCATCAGATTTTTCATCAAAGGTCTTTAAATGCTCATTGTCATTGTTCAGGATATAACATCTGCATCCAAAGATGTGTAGATATGAAATATTTGGTGTATTGTCATACCAAACTTCATAAGGGGTCTTGTCATGATCCTTGTTGATTAAGCATCTATTCTGTGTATAGCATGCTGTATTGGTCGCCTCAACCCAAAACCTCTTTGGTATACCAGCATCAGCAATCATTATTTTTGCTGTTTTCTTCAAGGTCCTGTTTCTTCTTTCTGCAACTCCATTCTGCTGAGGAGTTCTTGCTGTAGAATACTCATGATTGATCCCATTTCTGAACAATACTTCTCAATGAATCTGTTTGTGAACTCCATTTCTCTGTCAGATCTTATCTTCACAATGCTCAAGCTTTTTTCATTCTGTATTCTCTTCATAAATTCTGGCAGCCAGTTCTGAGTTTCTAATTTCTTAGCCAGAAAGATGATCCAAGAAAATCTTGAACAATCATCCACGATCAACAGGGAATACTTCTTCCCACTTACACTAACAGACTCAACTGGACCGAAAAGATCCATGTGTAGAAAATCCATAATTCTGTGAGAGGATCTCTGTATTTTCTCCTTGAATGAGCTTCTTACTTGTTTGTCTTTCTAACAAGCTCCATAAACATTCTCCTTTTTATAAGCAACATTTGACAAACCTCTCACTAGGTTCTTCATTGCTAAGTTGTTGATTGTCTTGAAGTTCAAATGGTTCATCCTCTTCTGCCATAGCCAGCTCAGTTCTGGAGTGCTCTTAGCAATAAAATATGTTGGCTGCACTATTGAACTCCAATCAACAAGATAGATATTACCTCTCCTGGTTCCAGTAAGTTTCACCTCATTTGTCTTGTTGTCTCTGATCAGACACTTGTTGAGGTTGAACTCCACTGAACATCATTTGTCGCAGAATTGGTTAATACTTAGGAGGTTGTATTTTAGTCCTCTCACATATGAAACATCACTTGTCGCAGAATTGGCTAATACTTAGGAGATTGTATTTTAGTCCTCTCACATATGAAACATCACTGATATATGTATTGTCTCTGATCAAGCTTCATGTGCCCTTGGTGTTTCATTTGGAATCATCTCCGAAGACAACCTTAGGGCCTTTGCATGGTTGGAAGTCCCTTAATCCTTCTTTATTGCCAGTCATATGTCTTGAGCAGCCATTATCGATATACCATACATCTCTGCTGCTTCTTAAAAACTGTCCCTGCATACATATCAGGTAGATTTAGGTATCCATACAAGTACATGTCCTGGGGGATTAGTTCTCTTTGGGACCCACACTTGCTTAATAACAATAGGTGGTTCTCTTTCTGTAAGTACCCTTTGCAGGATACTGTTTGTGAACAGTGTGTGTTGGAGCTTTCCAGGTGTTATCTTTCCTTTTTGAGGAAGGTCTTCTCTTATACCTTTTCGGAGTATAAGCTCATTAGGATTTAAACATGTATGCTTGGGTATAAGAGGGGTAGAACTTTTGTCATGACCTAGAGGACTGCTGCATTTTCCTCTTAGTTGCAGTATACTGATTGTGCTGTTTTCTGAGTATCCTTGCAGATTTACTGTCTATGGTCTACAACATGGGCTTTTTACCCTTATCCACTGTACTAACTTTGTTCAGACTTTCATTTACTGGAAGGAGTTCCTAAGTATATGATACTCTTACCTGAACAAACTTTCTAGTATTGGATGTGCTTGCTGCTTTATGAGAGCTTTCTGCACAATATCCTAGACCATTTCCATTGTAGGCATTTTGGATTTCAAGGATATATTCCTATGCTTTCCTAGCTGATTTGTTGTATACATTGATTGTATTTTGCAAGCTAGTTTTCTCAGATTCTAGTTTAGTAACCAACAGCTTGAACTTAGAAACCTCCACTCGGAGATTGTTGCATTTTGTACTGTAGTGCTCAAGGTCAAAAACTTTTTTCTTCAGTACAGTATGCTCATTCTTGAGCAACAAGTTTTCTTCCTTCAGTTCCTCATGAGCTGAGTTTATTTGCTCAAAGTCACTCATTATCTGTCTAAACGACTGGATCATGTTCAGCTTTTCACAACCAGAAACTTCTAGAGATTGAGAGTTTACCTCATCATCATTTTTTTCTTCACAGTCTTTTGCCATCAAACACATAATGCTTCTTCATCGGAGGTAGAGTCGTCGCTATCACTCTCGGATGAGTAATCTTCTTTGGCTTATTTTTTGGAACTGCTTGCTACTTTCTAAGCTTCAGCTTCACTCAAAAGAGCCCTGAGCTTTCATCCTCAGGATACTTGTGTACTTGAGGGTATGGGCAGTTTCTGGCGAAGTGTCCAGACTTCCTGCAATTATAACATAGGTCAGAGGAAACAATATTTGACTGTGATGATTGTTTTACCTGTGGGCTTGGAGGCTTCTTCTTGAAGTTAATTCCTATTTTGTTTGTCTTCAGGAACTTCTTGAATTTCTTGAGGAGGAATGTCATTTCTTCTTCAGCATCTTCAGTAAGCACTTCTTTCTGCTTGTCTTTCTGTTTACTATTGCTAGCAGTAGTTGTATCTTTAATTCTTGCTACAAGTGCTGTGACCTTGGCACTTAACTCCTCGACTTCATTTCTTCTTCGATCAATGTTGAATTTAAACGTTTAAGATCTGAAAATAGAACAAAAGTGCTCATCGAGTGAGACTTTTATTATGGTTGCCTTGCTATCCTACTTGATGGGTAACACCCTCAATGCCTTTGTATTTTTCTCCTTTTGGATGTAAAACTTCCCAAGAGATTCAAGCTACTTAACAATGGCTGTGAATCTCAAGTCCAGTTCTTCTAACGACTCTCCGGGTCTTTGATTGAATAGCTCGAACAGATGCGTTGCTTTTGACACTCTATTATCTTTGGAAAGCTCATTACCTTCGTATATTTATTCCAGCTTATCCCATATCTCTTTTACTGTTCTGCAAGTCTTCACCTTGTTGAATGTTCCTTTATCCAGCGTGACGAATAATACATTCTTGGCCATATTATCCAGGTTGACCATTTTTCTGTCCTAAGCTGTATACTCATGTTTGGGCTTTACCAAGTATTCAGCAGGTAGAGGTGCTCTCCTATAGTCGGGTGCTACTGCATGTCAAACAGGTTGGGGTCTCCCTGGCACCCTCTAAGCATTATCATCAGTCGTAGCTTCCTCGAGTGCGCCCTCTGCTTCTCCTACTGCAGCTGCAATTGTGGCTTCTACCTCGGCTCGCTCACGCCCACGGAGCTCTCTACCTAAGGCTGGGTTTGGCTTGGTGATTTCTGGTGGTCCTTCAGTAATCACATACCACATCTCATCGTGTATAATCGATAGGTGAGCTTCCATGCGTATTCTCCAGTCATCGTATTCTTCTATAAAAACATTGGAAGTTTATGATGAGAGAAATCCATGCTTATGCTAAAACGATGAGTTTTGGTCTTGAAAAGAAAAATGGTTTTTCCTAACAAAAGCGGGTGGATCTGGGTAGGTTACCAGTCAAGTTGGCTTTTAACCTAACTCGCTCTGATACCACTCATTGGTCCCAAGTTGTCAGAGGTTTAGAGAGGTGGTGAATGAACCTCTATCAAATGTTTACTTTTGAAAACTTTTTGTAAGAGTTTACTGAATTCTAGACAGAATACAACTTTTGCCAAATCAATAAGCTGGCAGAATGCTAATTCAGCTTATTGTTTCAGAGATTATAGTATGTAGCGGAAATACTAGATAAAGTTTCTCTTTATAAAAATGTTTTCTTTTCCAGGTATGATTTTATCAAGATCGTTTTTATGCAATATGAACAAGATATATATCAGATGCAATAATTAATAATAGCAATAAACACACAAGAATTTATAGTGGTTCGAAGGTGGTGTAATCTTTCTACGTCCACTCTTCTTCTTCACTAAGGAGGAACTCCACTTGGTCAGATTACTTTACAAGCCTCAACTTTACAATCATCTTCCTAATGAGCTATCACCTACTAGAATCAGTAAGATTCCTAGGCCAATCCCACACAGGGTACAAATACTCATACAGAGTAAAAAATCTTAACAACTTGAAGCTAACACTTAGTGAGGATCTAAATCCTTCCAACAAAGGACACTAACTAAAACAACCTAGCACACAATAAGGTAAATGTTCTTTAACTGGTGCTTCGAAGACAGCCTTAAGATCTTTGAGTCTTGAAATCTATGGCTTGACTGCTTCAGGAAGGTTGAGTGACTAAAACTGTGAGAAAACTTGTGTTTGCTTAAGAGAGATTGTGAGCTAAAATGTTTTAATAGTTTTCTCGAGTCAACTTCACCTTTTTTATACTTGTAAGAAAATGTGTCCGTTAAAGAGAAACACACTCCTTGTTGAAATTCAAATCTTGATCTTGTTTGATCTTCGCATTAAATGATTTTGGGAAAACTGGGAAATAGGACATGTTCTACACTGCAAAACATTAATGGCGCCACTCCTCGGCAATAGTACTTTTGTAGGTCCGCGATCCAGATGACAGCTTGTCATTGGTCGATTGCTAACTTCCATCTACCGGATACTTTGATAAGGCATATTTTTCGTACTACATTCAATCATTTCTCGTACTGTAATAAATAAGAGTAATAAAACTTACTACTTTCTGCTCAGGTTGCAGCAATCACTTTCTGTTCTGCGCCAGCTTTCTGTTCTGAACCAGCTTACTAATTCTGAATCTTGCTTACTAATTCTAAATCCTGCTTACTGAAATAGAATTGCTTTCTGTTCCAGTCCAACAGAAAGCCTCCAGTCCTCCTTACTACTTACTATATACTGCTTACTGATCCAGTTTGGTGATTCTGCTTACTGTTACTGCTTACTGATTCTTCTTACAGAAAATCAATATCCGATACGCTTCTTTACAGAATCCTGCTGCGATCAGAAACCTCCATCTTCCTATTCTTCTTAACTTCAACAAAATAGAAACTTGACCAAAAACTAAGTTTCCATATAAATATTATGGAAAAATGGGGTATTCCAACTTCCTATACAAAGCTACTTTGTCTCATCAAAACCTAACAGAAATATCCCAACAAAAGTATATCTTATGCCAAGTCAGGAGGACACAAAGATGGTCTTCCAACTAAGAAAGATCATGGTGGTCTAAATCCAAGGCTAGAACCTACAAATCTAATAAAAAATTCGGTCCTTCTAAGTTTTCTTCACAAGGATCTAGATCTACAGGGAAGTCAATAGGAAGAACACCAGCAAGAAGAACTTTCAAACGAGCTCATACTCATACAAATGAAAGTATCAAAGACTACAATTGTTTGACATGTGGTGCGAAAGGTCATATTTTGCCAGATTGCCCATAAAAGCAGAGTGGATACGCCAAATCAAGCCAACTGCAGAATCCTTGATACGGTTTTCTATGGTGATTTGGTATCAGTTTAACAGTTTAAGGATATTTCTTCAGACGAAAGTATATATGAAGAAGAATTCGAGATTGATTCAAATGAATCTTATGAATCATCAATAGAATCAAACGAATAGCCTCGAGCCAGAAGATAGACTTCAAACTTCAGAAAGTCTATTGGGATTCTTTTCACAAATGACAATCTCAAACAAAATAATGAAAAGAATCATGAGACAAGACTCAATCCTGAGCCCCTACAATGGTTTTAGGAATGGAGGTGTTAGTAAGATCCTTAACCAGATCGGACTAAGACAATGCAAACACCATATCATCTATTGGGTGAACTCAGGTGAGTTTTTGTTTCCAATAGAATTAACCGGTAATAGAATTGATATGCAGCTTATTCCAAAAGAAGAAATTCTTGAGGAACTAAGCTGAATCATGGAAGAAATAACAATAACTATGAAATGGATCCATATTGGAACCATCAAAGTAGTAATTAAAGCTACCTTCAAAGAAGGAATTGATTCAAAAATTCATTTATCAATAATGGATAGAAGAATCAATAACTTAAGAGACGGTTGTCTTGGTACAATGGTAGATAATCTATATGCTAGCAAACTTATATTTGACATTCATCCTAGGATTGCATACAACCTAGCTGACCAAGATTTTAGTCGAGTCTTAACCCTTCATCAAGATTTTAAAAAAATAGATCTAATGAAAGAGGGTAACAGACCATATTCTATTACATATAGAATTGCATATGCACTTTCCAATACACATAATCATGATTTGTTTCTTAGGAAATAGTATATCGAGATTCCTAGAATTTTCAAGGAATTCGCTAAAGTTATGACACCAGACCCAATCCAAATCCCTATGATAGGTGGTGTTAACATACTGATTAAAGACTATCCTGCTCTTAATAGATCAATGAGATTTGAATCTGAAGTTAGTAATAGAATATTTTTTTCGAAGATAGGATAATAAACCTAAAAGAAAAAGAACCATTAGAGGATTTCAACCCATAACAAATTAGGGTCAGTAATGTAAAAATGCATTGCCCTGAGGGTTGGAAAGAAATTTATGTTGTTTTTGATATATCAGAAAAACTTAACCTTTTTTCTTGTGATAAAATATATCATTTACAGCAACCAGCTATTGGAAGATACGAAGACATGCTAGAAATAATGAGAAAGTATCTGTCACTGATAATGCAGGTAGAACCAAAGATACTATGACTTTGGGTCTAAGTTTCCTCGAGGAACACAAACCTTGGGGATAAAAAGGAAGATTGATGGAATTCAATCTCAATGGACATCTCATAAGGGTGGAATGATGAGCCCATTTTCCATATACATATCCGTTGGGGTGATGTATGAACAATATAAGACATAATACTTTGCTGCTTATATTGATTCAAGTTCAGGTATTTGCACAACAAAACCATGAGTTTTCCCCAATGAAATTGTGGAAACATTACCCATTATTACAAGAAGAGATTTTTCTCAAAAAAATCTTAATACTCAATAAGGGTATTCATAAAACAAGGATCATGATAGAAGAAGCATTTGGTACACCTTGGTACAAGGTAAAAATGTCATTGATCTATATTCACGATACATGTGCTGATATTTGTTGGGTAATAATTTTATCCAAACATTTACAAAATATGAGCAGGATAATCACAAGAACCTGTTAACTTTTACTAATAACTGTGGTAGTTTGATACATGTTTTACGACGAGAAAGGGTATTCAATAGAATAATGTCCATTGATTTTCACAGCAAACGTGGTGATGATGCCAAATTAACTCATCCTAAAATGCAAGATAAACGAAAATTTGGTAATGCTCTTTAGTCTTTCAGACAATAGGACTTTGAAAATGCATCCGAAGAAGACTTCTGAAGAATGCATTAAAAGAGAGAACACCTGTTGAGGACATTGACGAGGAAGGTTTATTTTTCCTTGAGAATGTTAAGAGACTGATCCAGAGAAACTTTAATGAGGATCATTTGGCTTGGTGGAACAGAAACAAGATTAAAACAACTCTGAAAGTAAATGAATAATTCCGATACGAGTTGGTTTGATACAAGCCAATCCAGATGAACATGATCGATAAGAAAGATATACAAAAAATTATTAAAGAACATGTTGATCTTAAATTGATTGAAGCTAGAGTCTCCTCTTACAGTAGTCTAGATTTTTTGGTAAGAAACCATGGTGAAATAAAAAGAGGTAAAGTGAGGTTAATAATTAACTATCAAGGTATTAATATGATACTTGATTTTGATGGTTATTATATTCAAAGTAGAGAACATTTAATTAACTACATTAAAGGGTCAAAAGTGTTTTTAAAATTTGATTGTAAGTCTAGTTTCTACCAGATTAGAATGGAAAATGAGTCTAGAAAATATATAGTTTTTTCTACTCTAAAAGGTCAGTATATCTGGAATGTACTTCTAATGGGACTTGCAAATGCACCACAGATATACCAATGAAAAATGAATAATCTGTTTAAAGATTATTTCGAGTTTATGTTTGTCTATATCGACGACATATTATTTGCATCAAAAAATATGAAAGAACATATTAAGCATCTTGAAATATTTTGGGAAACATGTCATAAGGAAAGATTAGTGCTATCTAAAAAGAAGACAATAATCGCAGTCAATAGAATTGAGTTTTTTGGTGTTATTATTGACCAAGCGGGTATGGAACTTCAGAAACATATTGTGGAAAAAATATGCAATTTCCTTGATGTTCTGAATGATAAAAAACATCTTCAAAACTTCTTGGTGTTGTTAATTTTGCAGGTAGTTTTATTAAAGACTTAACAAAATACAGAAAGGATTTTCATTCTCTATTATAAAAGGATGAAAAGATGAAATGGAAATGGGAAGATATAAATTCCCAAAGAGTTCGTGAGCTAAAACATATTTGTAGTAATTTGCCGAAACTCGCAATACCATAGGATGGAAATCAATTAGTTGTCTATACAGACGCTAATGATTTTCGATGGACAGTAGTGCTTATGCGAAAGACATCTACATGTGAAAAACCGTGTAGATACACCAGAGGATTGTTCTCTAAACAACAAGCCAGTTTTTGGCACATCAACGTGAAGGAGTTCTTTGCAGTTTGGAAGGTTTTCAAAAAATGACCTTTATTTTTACTAGCAAAAGAATTTACTTTAAAAATTGATAATACAAACGTTAAAGCTTTCTTAAAAATAAGCTCGAATCAAAAATTGAGAAAACACGTATTATCAGATGGCAAGCAAAATGCTAATATTATTTATTTGATTTTGTCATTATGAAATTTAATGAGAATGTTCTTGCTGATTTCCGAACGAGAGATGGACATCCTTGAAGTAGATTCCATCACGGTGCGTTCAAGACACCTTAGGGAAAACCTTGAGGAATTGAACAAAAGATATGGATTGTTAAGAATCTGTGTCGAAGGAGCTTCGTATATTCAAAAGGTAGATTTGGACTCTATCCAAAAGGCCATACAAGCTACACAAGCTGCACATGTCCATTTATGGGATGCATTTTACATCAGATTCTGGTGTAAAGATAGTTAATGCCAAAATGAGTGAACTATCGGACTTCGATAGAGATATTAATTTGGAAAGTTAGAAATTTATTCCAAACAAGCCAAGTCAACCCAACACCTTGAGGGTAAAAGAGAGAGATGTTAACCTTAGACCACAGATCGGCCTAAGAAAGATTAACACTAATGAACCATTTTTCCGTTGCAGGTTTATCAAAAGATATGGGAAAAATTGGTGACAAGAATCGGGATCAATCCTAGAAAGATGATTGTCGATTGGTCTGGAAAGTATCCACGACTGTGGATGCTTGTGGGTACAAATCCACGAGAAGTTCGAAAATAGTATGACTTTGGAGCTATTGCTTCAATTCTTACCATTGTACCAAGCTTTTTACAAATCTCCAAGTTACCGAAATGAATTGCCACGACCGTTCACGATTTATGGCAAAACAACCCACATTTGGGTCGAGAAGATATCCTGGAGTTGAAATTCATATCAGCGGCTCCAGAAATCACAGGGAAAGGTTCTCATATGATCTTTCATTTCATCAAATTATAGAGATCAGACATGGTGACTTTCAACAGAGCAAAAACACCACCAACAACAGTTCTCTAGTAGTCATCCTTACTGAAGATGAAATATCTACAATGCGAGCATGGAGAATGTGGGTCTGTCTCACAGAGATGGACAATGTAAAGTATTCATTCATGATTTTCCAAAAATCTACGAATAGATCCTTCCTGTTAAACTCAATGACAGAAAACACTACTAGATTTGTTGAAAATATCTTCGAAAATAAGATAAAGCTTATCTAGGAAAATAAGATTCCGGCAATGAAAAATACAAGGAAGAAGGTATGTAACATGATACAAATCGGACGATGGAAAAAAAGAATTTATTCTTTCTATCAATCACAGGAGAAGTCATTGTTCAGACAAGACTTCAAAATCAAGAACAACCAACTTGATCCACAACAAAAAAGAAAGGGTTCGAAGAAGGGTTTTTGGAAAGAAAATTGAAAAACCCAAAAATGCAATAAAAGAAAGTGAGTCTAATCAGACTCAATAAAAATTCATGTAAGCTATGAATTTCGTGTAGATAAATTCTTGTGTAGAGAAATTCTCGTATAAGCTAGGAATAATTCTTGTGTAAGAATTAATTTTTATGTAAGAAAATCCTGAATAGATGATAGGATTAGGTTTTCGTGTAAAACATTTTGTTCGTGTAAGCCTTTTTGACTTTCGTGTAAGGTCCTACCAAGCACTACACTCCATCAAACAAGGTGAAGTGGGGTGTCCCTACCATGTGTGGAGAAAAAACGAATTCGTGACTCTACCCAACACGATGTAGCGGGAGGTCCTATCTCCAAAATTGACAGGCCACCAACTGGAGATAAGAAACATCTCCAACAAAAGATAATGGAGGGGTCACTAACTGACAATGAATGATGGATCACATGACCACTTACCAAAGAAGAGATGATGGAATGAAGCTGGCACAAGGACAACTAAGGAAAGAAAACTGAAGTCCGCATTTGAAATCCGGAAACTCAGCTATAAAAGGGGGTTTCGGCCATTTGAGAAGGGCATCAGAAATCAACAATTTCTTAAGCATTTCTCTCTCAAGAATCTTAGAGTTTAAATTTTAAATTTTCAAGTTTATGGGGGTTTCCCCTAAAAGTTAAGCCATGATTGGCTAACCAAGTATTCTCCTCCAATGGCGGATAAATAGTATTGTAATATAAATCTGTATTTTATTTCTTCAATAAAAGAAAGACTTTTGCTCTTCTTCGTGCTATTCGGAAGTTCTTGAATACTCGTCTCCCCATGATCTCCTTGAAAACTTTACTAGGTAGTAAGAGTAAGGATTGTGATCTGGTTCTCAGTTTGAAGACGGAGCGGAATTATCGACTGCGGGCGTGTGGTTGGATCACTGATCCGTAAAAACTGATTGAAATCGAGAGGATCAAAGACAAAAGCAAATGTATGTATTAAATAGAGTATGAAATTAAATACGGAAGCATGTTGAGCCTGATATTGATCAGTTTATTCTTAATTCGGATATAATTACTATTTGGAGTGGAAGAATTAAATAAATAAAAAGAATCTTTGAAATTTTGGATTTTTGTGAAAGTCAAATTTGAGTAATTATTGATTTGTGGTAGAAAGAGATAAAAATATAAAGAAAGTGGTATAGTGAGATATTTGTTATAATGAGTGGTAGATAAGAATTTTATTATATATAATGTGGTAAAAGGGAATATTATCCCAAAAAACTATGCATATTGAGTTAGATAGTCCAAAGAATAGTACCCTTTAGGCCTGCGTCATGTATCTAAATATACAAAAATATAATATAGAATTAGTTAATAATAACAATTGATAAACTAGACAAATGGTAGAAAATATTATAAATTGTTGTACCCCTAAAAATGAGTCAAAACAAGTACTATTTTGTCAGGTAAATTGGGTAGATAATAATAATTATCAATTTTAAATGCATGAAAGAAAGTACAATCCTATTTAGGGAAGTAAAAAAAAAAGGTGTCACTATTCACACCCCAAGAATTTCTAACCACACCCCATAATTAATTAAATGAAAAGTAATTATATATTAAATGTCTAGAATACCCCTTGACCACACCCCACATATAATTTGAGTAACTAAGGATACTTCATAATTTCTAAACACACCTCATTCTCACTCTTCTTCTCCTTGCATAAACTCTTCTTGTCCTCTTTACGACAAAATTTTCTTCTTCATTGATAAACCCTAAGAATATCACCTAACCAATATTCTCTACAGAAATGTCTATGGAACAGGAAGATACATTTGAATCGAGCAATGTAAGATTTCTCACAACTTTTTAATAGTTTTTAGTAGTGTGGTACAAAAAATCGAGTTTTGGTTTGAAAAATAGAAAATCCCGCTGGAACAGACCTATTCGACGACTCCAGGTCGAACGTATTGAAGAGTGTTCGACTGAAATAGTCGAATGTTCTGAATAACATTTGACTTTCATGGCCGTGTCGAGTAGGATATGTTCGACTAAAAAAGTCGAACTTCTTTAATGGTGTTTGAACATCAATGTTCGAACACTATGAAGTTTGTTCATTTTTTTTGGTTGAACACTCTAAGAACTGTTCGATTTTTAAAATTATACAGTAGGGTGATTTAAGTTTTTTTTGGGTTTTGTCGTTGAACAACATGTTTATTATGTCCTATTTTCATTGTTCATTAGGAAAATCGTTCAAAATCCACAAAACTAAGTGTGGTGAATCTCATTGATGAAAATAAGATGGATCAACAAGAGATTGATCCAATGTATGAACAAATAGATTACACAATTGAGTTTTCCACGGGAGAACTTTTTGATAGTCGCACTTCTTTAGTGGAATGGGTGAGAGGAGTAGCGCATAAGCTTAATATGGTGGTTTTTAGTGAAACGCTCAGATGGAATGAAAAGTGGTAGGAGGCTTAGAGTGTTATTGGGATGTGAAAGAAGTGACAAGTATCATCCATCTAAACCAAAAATACAAAGATAACATTTGGTTTTCGACAATCAAATTGTTGAAAAGAAAAGCTCTAGAGAGAGAGTTACCGATACGAAGAAGTGTGACTGTCCATTTCTTTTGAAGGACAATCAATTGGATGAAGGTCAATGGTCACTAACAGTTTTATTGGGTGTTCATAATCACCCGATGGGGTGTTACTTGGTTGGTCACTCATATGCCGGTCGACTTACACCTATTGAAGATCGGTATGTGCTTGACTTATCAAAGAATAACACAAAATCGAAAGATATTTTGAGCAGTTTCAAAGAATCCTTTGTTGATAATGAGTCGACTCTGAAGACCATTTACAATACTCGTCATAAGCATCGAATTGTTGAGCACGGAGGTCGTTCTCAGATGTAATACCTATTGGAGAAATTGAAACACCATGAATATTATTATTTTACCAAGAGATGTGAGCAGACGGACAGGGTCAAGAATTTATTTTATGCTCACCCGACCAGTGTCGAGTTGTTGCGTGTGTTTCCAAATATATTATTGATGGACTGTACATAAAAGACCAATCGGTACAAGATGCCTCTTTTGGAGATCGTTGGGATTACATCCACTGATATCACATTCTCTGTGGCATGTATTTATCTAGAGACAGAACGTCAGGAGAACTATATTTGGGCGCTCACAATTCTGAAGGAATTAATGGATCAATCTACATTACCACAAGTGATTGTTACGGATCGGGAGATCGCATTGATGAATGCGATAGAGATTACATTTTCGAACTCGAAATATTTGCTATGTCGGTAGCATATCAATAAGAACATTTTGACCAAGTGCAAACCAATGTTTCATACGAAAAAGGATAAGTGGGATTCATTTAACAACTCATGGAATTCATTGATACTTGCTGAGGACTTGATGAAATTTGATGAGTTGATGCGAAGATTGAAAGATGATTACGCGGACTACCCAAAAGCCGTTAACTATGTCGTTGGCAATTGGATAACACCTTATAAGGAGAAGTTTGTGTCTTGCTGGACTAATAATGTCATGCATTTTGACAACACAACAAGTAGTAGGTACGTGTATTTAACAACATAAATTCGTATATCAATTGTTGTTTTACTTTAAAACATTTTTTTTTATCGGTAATTATATGTACTTGGTCTCACAGGGTGGAGAGTGCACATTCAAGACTGAAGAAACAACTTAGTACGAGTTAATCGAACTTCAAAATATCTTGGGAAATGATTCACGGTTTGTTGATTGTATCTCACACTACAATCAAAGCATCATTTGAGAAGAGTTTGAATGTGTTACATCATCATTATAAGTCCTTTGTTTTCAAGATTATAAGAGGTTTGGTCTCACATGCTGCTCTGCAGTAGATTTATGAAGAGATGGAGGGTGTAGATTCATGCGGTGTCGATTCCTTGTTGTGTGGATGTGTTTTGAGAAAAACCTGTGGGTTGCTATGTGCACATGAAATTGCGGTATTGAAATTAAGCGGTGCACCAATCACACTGGACATGGTTGACAGGTTTTGGAGGAAATTAGACTGTGAGCCTTCAAAGACAGATGTCAATATTGCCCATGATCTTGGGAGTCGATGACAAGAGACTGTGGGTGATATTAACAACGTATTCGAGTCTGCAAATGAATCTCAAAGATTATTATTGCTTAAACGACTCAGAGAGATCTCAAACCCGAGAACATCGTCGTTGCTTGAACCTGAGGTTCATACCCGTATTCGTGGTCGACCTAGCAAGGCTAAAAGTCGTAAAGACAAGTCCACAAACGAGATAAGAGTGCATTTGAGTATGTGGAGTCGGTCATTGATAGTTGTTCACCATTTGAACAAACTATTCAAGTATCTGGACCTTCATCAGTTGGACCGATATTTACTATAACACAAAGACAAAAACAACATGTCCAACGTCGATCACTGCGTAATCCATCTAACACTCCACTCATAAAACCACCCCCAACTCAATGGAGACCTTATGTGTCAAACACAATAAATGTAAAAGGTGACGGTCATTGTGGCTTTCGATGTGTCTCACATGCACTCGGGTTGGGTGAGTACTCGTGGGTAAAAGTTCATGATGATCTAATCAAAGAGTTTGAGGAATTCAGAGCCTTATATGCTACCATTTGGTTGGATGCTACTCGGGTTGAGAAGATGTTATTTATGTTAAAGTGTTTCCATGATGAAGTATACGATTCGAAATATTGATTTATTTTTCTGGAAACTTATAACTTGGCAGCATCAAGATATAATATGGTTTTCGTATATATTTCACCCCAGCAGAACCTGACATTTCTACCTTTAAGGACACCCGTTCCGATGAATCCTCATCTAGCATGCATGACACTTGTTGGAAACAACCATTATTTCATTAGGGTAATTCTTTCACCTTAATACTTCATTTTATATTTAGTGTTTAACCGCTAATACTGTGATTGTTACAATGTTTTTAGCAGGTCGAATTGGTAGATGACGCACCAATACCTTCTATTAGTACCACATGGTACGAATATCACTATCCATGCACTGATGGGTAAACACTTCTCTACCAAGCACAACTGACCAAATACACCAGTATGGTAACACAAGATAGTTCATCAATTGGTGTTGAGAGTCTGGATATTATTGATAGTGATTAGATACACTAAGTATGAAGTATTATAAATTAAATTTTTTTCACATGTTGATTGTATTATTGTGGTTGGTAACAGTGGAAAATTGTTGGTAATTATTGGTATTATGATGTATTATGAAATATTAATCGAACAGTGGAAAATGATATATTATGATATATTATGATATATTGTTAATTGGATGTTATATTTTGTTTGGTTTTGGTTATGTTTGTTAGTATTATGGTCTTCATGTCCATTATTTTTGTACAGTTCGAATTTAGAAGTCGAATACTGTACCAAATATCGACTCTGAAAGTCGAACAATATATAAATCATTCGATATATATAATCGAACAACATACATCCCGTTCAACTTCTATAAATGACCAATATACACCACATTCAACTTATTTTATCGAACACTATAAACCACGTTCGACTTCTAAATTCGAGCCCTCCGGATGTTGGTCTTCTGGTGTGAAACCAGTTGGTTCCGTAGTTTTAGAATTCTGCTGATCCCAAGTACTCCATCTCCATCATTGCTAGGTAGAGAGTCTTTGTCTATGGGCCAGTAACTCCCTAAAATACCATCAAATAGAACAATCTTATTCCTTCCCTTGGATAATGCGACAAGGAAAATCGAACAATATACATGTCATTCGATTTATAAAATCGAATGGTATACAAGATGTTTGAATTCTGAATTTGAACAGTTGTTTATTCTGTAGGGAAATATGATCGAATAAAAGGATTTCACGTTTATTAACAAATCGAGTTTCACGTTTATTAACAAATCGAGTTTCATACAACATAAGCAACTTTATATCCAACCTCAAACATCACATATTACGACCGAATACATCAAACATAAGTTCCAAAATAACATTACACCATAATTCCGAAGTATCTCTCACATTAGTGTTTAACAAGGAATGACTAACTTCTATGACTTCTATTACGCCTAACTTGTGACCTTCGTGAGGTCTCGATCTCGGCCTCGGCCTCTGAAGGGTCATTCAGGGTCAACGATTCATATACACGCTCCATAATTGGCATGACGAAGTCGATGGATAAGTCTGGATCACGACGGGCCTATCTTTGCACCAACGAATGGAGTGGAACACGTGCCGAATGAATAATCTCCAAGGGTTGTGGACCCTGAGAAGGTGTGGCACCAGTAACTCTGGAAACATGGTTAGGATTCTGCACCTTTTGATGAGACACTGCGTAATACCATTCTAAGTAATTCGGCAAGCACTCACATGCAGGGTCCACAAGTGCACAAAGACGATCCACGGGCAACAAATGACTACTCCACTGCATGAAGTAGTTGCCCAGCAAATGAAAGACAATCTTATATGAAGCGCTCGTACTGCCTCTACGCACTATACTTGAGATCAGTGGTGCCTCAGGTATCGTTTGCACATGGTCGTACTGTCGCAAGACACGATCGAGATGGTATGGCTCAACGATGTCAAATGCACTAATGCATCCAACATAGAATGTTACAGCTTCACGAGGATAAACATCTTTCATCCCAGCATAGGGAGTCCAAACACCTACATCCATTAAAAATTCAAAATATTAGGACCAACACTACAGTACAAAACATTCACAATGACAATCTCATTTCCACTTACATTACTCGGTGACAATGTGTCGAGTATCTCTCTTCATGCTACTATACGGTCAATGAAACCTCTGTGAGCGGCTTGTTGGGCCCACCTAAAGGCTAGTGGATGACCGCTTCAAAAGTTCACATTGTGAGTTGGCCTTGTTATGGGAAAGTACTCATATATCTATGCCTACAACACAATATTATTAAAATATTATGAAAATTAGATAAATAGTAAAAAGAACTTAAATCAAAGTTGAACCATTCTTACGAGATGCCAATCCCAATTGACAATAAAGAAAAGCCAGTGCAGCAGCCCCCCATACATACTTTTGTACTTTTGAGACATTACATACCATTCTCAAAATATTAGTTGACACTCTGTTACCGCTCTTGTCTGAGAAGATTGTGCAACTAAGCACAAACTATAAATATGCTCTAGCTGCACAAAGTCTGGTGGCCTCGTCTGTACTAGTCATGTCCTGATTAAATCTAGATCGCAACCACTCAAGCTTAACTGACGAACCTCTCGTCACACCAAGGGCATCCTCCATCTTATCAATTGTTATCTAGACATCATGACTAAGGTGGGTATTGCACTATCGTCAGGTAATACAACCGGATGCCCCGTCACTGGAAGTCCGATAATACATGAAACATCATCTAGAGTGATGGTCATCTCACCAAACGGTAGGTGAAAGTTGTTGGTCTCCGGATGCCAACACTCTACAAAGGCACATATGAGGTTCTTGTTGAGATTTTTGTATGATATGTGCTATAGCCCATAAATCCGGGTTCGAGACATCAGAACACTCCAATCATCGAATACACCATCTAACTTCCACGACTCAATTTTCATGGTATTACACCATAACTTCAGCACATCTCTCTCCTGATTGAACCAAATCTTTGACACAATATGGATCTTGAAACTGGGAATCAATCTAGGGTTCGTGGGCCCACCAGGATGTGGCCCGATCAAAACATCATTCTCGGGCTCTTCCACATTCATAACCTTAGTTTCATCCATATCGGCAGCTATCTCTTCAAGGGCATCAGGATGATATGCCGGAGGCAATGCGGGTTGCTCGTTCATGATGACCTCACTTTCTTCTCCTGCAGCATCTTTCTCCACAGAAGGAGCCATGACGTATTCATTCACATCATCAAACGGCTTATGTTCATTCACGTGTTCAGTAGTGGCATCAAGTTCTTCATTCCGTCGCTTTCTTTCAAAAGTCGTTGGTCGTTTCCTCCTCTTGTATATTTTATCAACTGCAGGGAGACAAAAAATACTTGTCATCGAACGCTTAAGCTGTGTTCGATTTTGCTAGTCGAACGCCTTAGTCGAAGTTTAATTTTCCCAATCGAACACTTTAGGCTTTGTTCGACTTCCCCAGTCGAACGACTGTGATTTGTTCGACTTCCCAAGTCGAACACACTGCACATCTCGCAAAGAACCAAGTTCTAACTAGTGTCGAGCAGTTCTTCGAAATTTTTACATTTTTCAGCATCCAAATCTCAAAATTTTCCATCAATAGACTACAATTACATGCTCACACCATAAGACATACTAATTAGTTCGATTTTTACCCATCAATCAATCTAATTATTATAACTTCTATTCAAGATTCAAAATAACTCAAAAAATTTGTGGTTTGGGTAAAAAACGAACTTGACACCGAAGTATCACAATCTCTTGGAGTGTCCATTACAATTGTTCGATTTCTCAAGTCGAATTTGGCCAAATTTGTTCAACTATTTTCTTCTCCCTTCTTGTTCGAACTGCAAGTTTAGGGTAGGTTTTTTTTTTTTTTTAACTTTGGTTTTGTTTTGTTTTTTTTTTTTTTGGGTCAAAGGGTATAATTGGAAATGTTTGGGGTGTGTTTAGAAATACTTTATGATGTATATATTAAAATTGGGGTGTGAATAGATATTGAGGTGTGGTTAGAAATCATTGGGGTGTGGATAGTCCTACCCAAAAAAAAATTGTAATTTTGATAATTTGGAAAATAATACAGAAATTTCGAGGAACAACGCAGCTCCACTTTTTTCCAATGACTATAAATATTTGGATAAATTTCGCTCAATTTGAGACTTTAAATTTGAGGGAATATTAAGACCTCGTTTATTTGTCACTTGTCAATAATAGATCTAAATATTGAAAATTTTAATTTGGGGCTCAATCGATCTTATTCCTCCATTTTATTGTTGTTTCTTTTCATGTAAGCATATACGCGTATGACAAACAATGACTATGAATTTCATCGTAGTTTCTTTTTTCTTCCTTTTTAAATTTTTTTTTTATTTCTCATAAAATTAAATAGTGAAAAAAATACTTCTATCTTTCTTTTTCTTCACGTGAGAGAAGAATAATATTTCTTTCATCAATTACTCAGTATCAAGTCCTAATTTTTATTGTTCGAATTTTTTCTTCTTAAAAAAGAAAGATTTAAAATAGGCTGAAATAATTAATTTTTGTTTTGATGTAAAATAAATAAAAAAGAAAATGGAACTCAATTGCCTCTTGTTAGTGTCTTCCGTTTTTCTAACTCATTTTAATTAAAAGTCTCAAATTAAGAAATAAGATTAAAGCCCTAAATTTCTCAATTTCAACATTGGGCCTTAAATTGAGAACCAACATTAAACAAAGGGTTAAATACATAAATCAACCTGTACTTTTCGTATTTTTATATTTCTCAATCTAAATTTTGTTTTTTGACCGGTTGCAACCTGAAGTCCATGAATTTTACAAGTTGTAATCTCCGACGAATTTTTCCAGCTAAATCTCACACACGTGACATTGACGCCAAATTGAGGGGGGTTTTGATATTTTTATGAATTGTTGAGGCCATTTTTAAAAAATTAAATTAAATTACTAGTTAATTGCAAAAAACAATAGTCAATTGTCTAACAAAAGTTGTCTTCTAATAATTTATGGAAGTATCAAACCCCCCAATTTGGCGTGTAAATGTCACATGTGTGGGATTTGGCGGGAAAAATTCGTTGGAGGTTGCAACTTGTACAATTGGTAGACTTCAAGTTGCAACCGGTAAAAAAACAAAGTTTAAGTTGTGAAATGTAAAAACACGAAAAGTACAGGTTGATTTAAGTATTTAACTATTAAACAAATGGAGTGTTGTATAATTATTATATTATTGATTTTGTGTTTTGTCCACTCTATCCACATAGATATTACCCATTGATTTTTAACACAAATCATGCGGTATTGGAGTATTATTCACAAGGATATGTGAAATTAGTCATAAAAAATAAAAATTGACTAGTAAAAATGAATATGAGTTGTAGTGTAAAACGATATTGTACAAGCTTTTTGTGTTTTTGATAATTTTTTAATTGTTTTATTAGGTTTGATTTTCTGATTAATTTTGCAATAAGGAAAAAGAAGATTGAATTTGTTTTAGTTAAAATTTTGAGATATGATTTTCGGGAAAAAATAGTTGTTTAGGTTGTGCTTGAATTGATTGATTTAAAATATAAGATTGAGATTAATGCTAACACTATAGATAAATTTAGTACTATAAATTTTTAATCCTTCAATACAACCACCACAACTAGATTTACTTTTGTAAAATTCAAATACATTCTCAAATCCTTCAATCTAAAACACAACCTTATATTCTTGATAGATCTTTTTCCTTCATTAGACTGATATCAGTTCAAGAAAATTGCAAGATGGCAACACACTAAACATATTGGCAAAAATTTATATGCACCCGCCTATTTTTTTAGCCCTAATTCAGCGTGCCTCTTTTCTTTTCATTCACTTCTTCTTCTCTTCTTCACGCTATACTCTTTCCTTCTTCTTTTTCTCCTTATTAATCTTTTTCATATGATCTTCATTTTCTATATTGCACTTTCTAATGGTCAGATCTTTTTCAACAGATCTCTTCATCATTGCTCCTTTATCATCTAATCCCCCATTTATTTTCTTAGCATTTTGTCAAAGAGTAGATGGGCTGAATCAATGATCCATTCAAAGTGTGAAGTTGAAAGTTTTCTCAAACGAAAAAGGACAAAATAGATACTGGGTGCTTCAATTTTGAAATCATTTCATTTTCATGTGTGTGCTAACTAACTTAACTAGGATCTGAAGTAAAATTTTATTGTTGTATTAATATGTTAATGGTAAGCTTAATCTGGATAATCGATTTCACATACGTGAATGGTGAGATATGGGGATAATGTAGAAGTACATTTATATTGGTAGAAAGACGCTCTCGTGTGTGTGCATTGATACATTTTGTGATTTCTTCACATCCATCCTCCTTTTCTTTTTCATATTTGCAAAAAAATTTAGGAAGAAAATGATGAAAATCATACATTTGAAATTTTAAGATTTAAACTGGCACTTTATAATATATTGATACCTTTTGAGTATATTAATAATACCTTTAAGTTATACGATTAAAATATAATTACATGTAACAAGTAATACCTTAAGTTTCTTTTATCTAAGACAAAGTAAAATAATGTAATTAATACTTTAAGTAATACCATATGAGTATGCAACTAATAGGTTATGAATAAACAAAGTAATATCTTTTAGATACATAAATAATACCTTTAGACCTTTGTAATAAACAAGTAATATATTTACATGTAACAGTTAATACCTTTAGGTAAAATAAAAAATATTTTTCACTAAAACAAAGTTAAACAAAGTAAAACCTTTACATAAAACAAGTAATACATTTTGAGTGTACTTTTACTTGTTCAGTAAAAAATATTAATTGTATACTCAAAAGGTATTACTTGTTTTATCTAAAAATATTACTTTGTTTAACATTTTTTTAGTGAAATATATTAATTATTTTACCTAAAGGTATTACTTATTATATGAAAAAGTATTACCTATTTATCACAAATGTCTGAAGGTATTACTTTATTAATTCATAATGTTATTTGTTATGTAAAGTATTACTCATATATTCAAAAGGTATTAGTGTATTGTAGAGTATAAGTTAAAATCTTAAAATTCAAATTCACGATTTTCATCATCTTATTCCTCAAAGTTTTTGCAAATAATTTCATGAAATCAAAGGAGTTGAGGATGAATGGCATGACTGTCGGAATAATCAATGACCCACAATGAAATAATTAATATCGAAGATAAAAATAAAAGAAAGAGAAATATGATGATGAGAAGAAGAAGAAATCACAAATATAAAATTATAATTGGAAAAAGAAATCACAAACAAGAAATCATTAGTTGAAGAAGGAAGAGAAGAAGATAGAAAGAAAATAATGATGTCATTTGAAGAGGAATAAGAAGGAGAAAGAAAAAAAAAAGATGAGTTACACTGCTACATAAAGAAGAGAATGGAGGGAGAATTAGGATTTGAGGAGAAAAGAAAAAAAATATTAAGAAAAAGGCGAGCGGGTGGCTGGATGGCTGGGTGGGGCGGGTTGGGTATATAAGTTGTTTCTCAAACATATTTGTAAATGCAATTATTTATTTACTTTTTATAATAATTTTGCAGGAATGCTTATTAAGCTAGATTTATCAACGACCACCACTATCGGTCGTAGCAAAGGACAAAAATTTGGGGGAAAAAAATGGTGAATAATCCACAACCCAACCCATCATGGGTTGGTCAACCAACCGGTCAACTCCATTCACAACCCAAACTATTATACACTTTTATGCCATGTGTCACAATATTATTGATTGTATTAATTTTTTATGAATATAATTTAAATTCTTGATAAATGATATAATTTTTATTTATTTATTTTTTAAAAAATTATCAAAATTCATATATATTTTTTTGTCTTTATAAGTAGAGTCTAATATTGACATATTTTGAAGTACAATTTGAAGCTCTTTATTTTCTTCAATCACAAATTCTCTATTTTCTCACATAATTTCCATAATTTCTTATTTTGGATCCAAACAATCAAAATTAATTTTCAAACTACCAAAATTATCCAAACTCCTAAAATTATCAAAACTTTGATAATTTAATATTTCATGCATTTTTTTTTATTTTTTATTCCAACTCTTGTAATTTTAATTTAGTTATTGTGTTGGTATGTTATTTTAAGTGTATGGTAAAAAAAAATTCTTATTATAATAAAAATTATATCAATTTCTTTTATCTATGGAATTATTATATTTTTAATCTATGGAATTATTATATTTTTAACTATAACTATGCAATTATTATATAATGAGAAACAAATTATTTTAGATTGTATATGTAGATGAGAGATAAATGAATATTTTATTAAAAGGTTGGGTTGGGTTGTTGATAAAACATAAAAAAAATTGAAATTGGGTTAGATTGTAGGTTGTATATGTGAATGAAAGAGAAATGAATATTTAATATCTTGAGGTTATTTATTTATTTTTTATATAGATTTACAGAAATTAGTGTTTATATATATATACCTACTCCTTTAGGTCAATTTTCATTTATAATATGAATTTTGAATGTTAACACCACAAAGTACTAATTTTAAAATAATTTCAATTAGACTCAAAAAAAAAAAAAAACAATTTTACATATAATAGAACATTAATTTCAATTACTGTGACGAGGAGTTCAAAATGTATGTCCCCATATCCTAGTGGAGCCCAAAATGTGTTATAAATGACTGTGATGCCAACACACATTTCAGGCTCTAAATGCAATATTTGAAGTTCGAAAAATCCGAATATGAATATACATGATTTAAAGTTGATAATTTACAGTATTAACGACTAAAATTCATATTAAAAATGAAAATCAATATAATATTTGATGTCTTTTTATGTTATAAACTTATTCTTTCACGCAAAACTTGGGAAAGTGACGTACACAATTTAGTTGATAGACGGTGGTAAAAGCATGATAGGCTTTTTCGTTAGATTAGAGGTGGATTTCATCTATTTAATCCTTTAATCATAAATAATAAATTTAACTAGCCAAACACACCTAACTTATCCTAAAGAAAACTGATGCAGTTTAGTTCCCACATTCCACCAAATCCAATAATCTATTGCCAAACCAGTCCTTCACGTCTCGTTTACTTCCAGTCTAAAGATTAGGCTGCACAGATTAAGGGGTTGTTTGGCTGAAATTATAAACAACTTAAAATATTTTATAAAATATTTAAGAGTTATATATTCATTATAAAAGTGATTCGTAATGTCCTGAAAATAAAATCTTTTAGAAGTTTATTAGCCTTTTCTCAGAAAGTAGGGAAACTCATTTTATTTTTAAAATAAGATCTAATTCTTGATATAGCTTTAAATTTGATTATTTAAATTATACAATTATTGTTACTAATATTCTTTAAACTCCAACATCTTATTCATCAAAAATTAAATATCTTGCTGGATATAGTACTTTATACAAAAATCTAAATAAATTTATTTAAAGGCCTCGGCGCCCGTAGCTACCACAATTGATATAAAGTAGTCTCTTTCTACAACTCGAAATAAAAAAATGCCCAAAATACCACAATTTATAGTAAGGGGCCGTTTGGTATGCGGGTTGAAATTGTTTAGGTTGGTTGGGCTTTTCGGGTTTTTACTGTTCATTGAAGACAAAATAACACTTTTTGAGTGTTTGGTAGGTGGGTTTTGAAATGGGTTTGAGTTAAATTTTGTGTTTGGAATGAATGTTTAATACTTTGCAAATATGGGTTTAAAGTAAAAGTTGTGTTTGGTTTGTGGGTTAAGTTTGATAAAAAACCCTGAAATTACCGAATTACCCTTAACATAAAATTGTATGCAATAATTGTAAATGGAAATTCTTAATATAAATAATATAAAACAATGTTTTAATTAAAAGACATAATATAAAATAATATTTTAATTAAAATACATAATATAAAATAATATATTATGATATAAAATAATATTTTAATTAAAAGACATAATATAAAATAATGTTTGGATCCCTAAAATATCTTAATATAAAAAAATAATATAAAATAATTTTTTAATTAAAAGATATTATATAAAATAATAAAAAATAATATTTTAATTAAAAACATAATATAAAATAATATATTATGATATAAAATAATGTTTTAATTAAAAGACATAATATACAATAATATTTTAATTAAAATACATAATATAAAATAATATATTATGATTAAAATAATGTTTTAATTAAAAGACATAATATAAAATAATGTTTGGATCCCTAAATATCTTAATATAAAAAACTAATATAAAATAATGTTTTAATTAAAAGACATAATACAAACAAAATTTAATATCCTAAAATTTAATAATTTAATAATTTAATAATTTAAAAGATTAAAAAATAATTAATATCTTAAAATTTAATAATTTAATAATTTAAAAGATTAAAAAATAATTTAGTATCCCAAAATTTAATAATTTAAAAGATTAAAAAATAATTTAATATCCCAAAATTTAATAATTTAAAAGATTAAAAAATAATTTAATATCCCAAAATTTAATAATATCATGGCATTATTGCAATTTTGTGCAACCATAAGGACAGAATCGGTATTTAGACTCAAAAAGTAAGGGCAAAATGGGGACAAAAAAAAATTACTGTTGGGTCAATTCTAAACCCACCAAATTTGGTGGGTTTATAAACCCATCATTTATCCAGCATAAGCCTGCATATTGAACCGGGCCAAGTGTAAGAAATCGGGCCGTAAACCCACCTACCAAACATGGGTTTAGAGTGGTTAATAAACCCATACCACCCTAAACCCATCTACCAAACGGGGCCTAAAAGTAAAAAAATACCCCTACTTTTTTTTCATTTGATGAGACATTTATGTCCAGTCAAAAATAACGGCGCACTTATTGACATACACACTTTTCGTGTAATTCTATGTGAATTTTTGTGTAATCATAAGATTACACGAAAATTGTGTATGTCAATAAGTCAACTGTCAATTCTGAGTCTTGAGAAATTGAGAAAATCTAAACAGCCGTCACTTCACATCTGATGACATGTGACTTTTTGATTTTAAAGTATAAAAATGGTAAAAAGAGTAAATAAATTATATCATATGGTAGAAAAGGTTCCTACTTATATATTTTGTGGGTGGCTCATTATCTGTTTATTTAAACACCCTCTAAATGTGTCATAGGATGAAATTATTCTATCCCTCTTGTGATTACTTTAAAGCATGGTTAGACTTGTACATTGAATATGACTGCACACCCCATTTATTTTGATGGAGAATTAGCTGGATTAAGCAAATAGAAGAAGTCAAGTCTTTCTACCTCAAAATTTAAATAAGGCAAATGTTGCAAACTAAAAATGTAGAAGGGCATTGGTTATTTTATATATTCTACTCTAGTTGGATAATTTTGAGGCTATATATTCTATCTCTTAATTTTGGATATTAAGTATTACCGATGGAAGTGTATCCGTTGGAAATCACTGACGAACTTCTGTTGGCAAACCGTCAGAATATTTTTTAAAAATAAATTAAGTTTACCGATGAAATTTCGTCGGCAATCCGCTGATATATACCAATAGAATGAGTTTGTCGGTATATCACCACATTTTTGTAGTGTTATATAAAAAATACTCTCCAATATTATTTCATCAAAAAATATCATTCATAATCATGAATATAGTCACATATATTTTTGTATAAGATGACACATTTGTTTCACTACAAGAAAAATGAATATTTGCGAAAAGATTTTTTGCGACAACAAATTGTCGTAAAAAAATGCTAATATAAATTGACAATATATTGTCATAAAAATAATGAATTTTTTTATTTACGACAACATGATGTTGTTGCAAAAAAACTATTATCGGGAAAACTTTTGCGATAATAACTTTGCGACATAATGTTGTTGCAAAATGTTTTTGCGACAATTATCAATATATTTTTGCAATAATATTTTATTGTCACAAATACTCATTTATCTTGTAATGTTTAATTGTTTTATCAATGTTACCTTAAATGATAATTTTCAAATATACTTGGGATTAGCATCCACCATTTTATCCTAAGATTTTAAATTTATTATGAAATTTGAAAGGTTTATTACATACTTCACCCGATAAGTAGAATACCAAATATAATCACCACATTCACACTACCTCACTACCTACCTACACTAACATTAGAGTGTAAAGATATATGTGAATGCATGTTATTATTAAATTCAAATATGGGTAAATCCTAATGGCTTAAATTGATCCAGATCAATGGGGTTATGTAGTTTTTTTACCTCATAAAATGAAAATTGTTATTATATTTTCAATAAAATTTAAATGGATAAATTTCATAGCAAGACCCAATTTATAGTTTATTTGTCAATTCTAAATCCAATTTTTAAAGTTTCTCAATAAGGGGCTCAATTTAATCTTTTTTCTCAATTTAAGGCTTGAAATTTAGATTGAGTTCTCAATTCAAAACAAAATTTCATTTTTTTTTCATTTTTCTCTAAAATTATATTTATAAATTTAATATTTTAATATGTATTTTATTTTAGATAAATTAAGATAAATTAGTGTAATTTGGAACGATCTTCATCCGACTTGTATTAATTTATATAAAAAAAAAGAAAAAAGAAAATATAATTAATTCAATTCATAAAATATAATTTATATTAAATTGATTAATATTAAAATTGGGTTTTTGTACTTTTATTCATAAAATTAAGAAAATAAAACAAATCTTAATTTTATGAATTGCATTAATTATTAATTATATATATATATATTTATATATATATATATATATTAATACAAGTCGGATGAAAATCCTTTCATAATTGCACTAACTTGTTATAATTTATTTTAAATATAAATATATATTGAAATATTAATAAATCTATGAATATAAATTTAAAAAAAATAGAATTTTGTCTTGAATTGAGATATCAATCTAAATTTCAAGCCTTAAATTGAGAAAAAAATTAAATTGAGCCCCTTATTGAGAAATTTTAAAAATTGGTTTTAGAATTGAGAACTAATCTATAAATTGGGTTTTGTTATGAAATTTATCCTTAAAATATTTATTTCTCAACTTACCCTTTTATTAAAATCTTTTTTATACTTAGATTATCCAATCTCGAGATTGGTACTGCATATTTCCAATACTCCAATAAATTGTAGTCTTGTATTTTATTTCAATTGTAAATGAATTAATTGTGTTTGGGTTTTTTTGATTTTATCATTATTAAGATAAAATAAATTATATATCAACATTGCCAAATAAATAAAGAGTGTCACGTACAAATAGAAAACCATTTTCTAACTTTTGGGAATGTTCTTTTATTATTATTATTATTATTATTATTATTATTATTATTATTATTATTATTATTATTATTATTGTTGTTGTTGTTGTTGTTGTTATTATTATTATTGAGTGGGTTCGAATTTAGAAAAATTACACAAATTGAACATCATATCAATTTTATGTTTATTATTTAAATTGGGTTGTTGGATTTTATTTCAACATGATCTAAATTTGTTTAGTGACATGAAATTATATTAATTTATAAATGCAAATATACTAAGTTTTAGTGATTGTTTATGATAATGCTATGAAATAATAATAATCAATTTTATTTTAACATACTGCATATATTTATATGCAAAAAAAATAATTGTATTCAAGTTATAATAAAATTCTTTCACCTTTTTATAGTGGAGTATTGTCGATTGAAGGCTCAAAAAGGTATGTTAATTATCAATTCGAGACCTAAAAGATACTAATTATCGATTTGGAGTAAAACAATGAAATTACCAGTTAAAGACCCACAAATGTAAGGTCATTTTTGGCATCTAAAAATTTTGCTTTATTATAATTATATATAATTTATTATTCTATTTTCACTACAACAAAAAATGATTATTTACAATGAGATTTTTTGCGACTATAAAAGTTTGTTGAGAATTTTTTATTGCAACAATTGATAATATTAATTGACAACAAATTGTCATAAAAAATAATTAAAAATAATAAAAAATGATTGATTGCGACAAAGTGATATGGTCTCTCATGTATTAACGACAACATTTCTAATGCCCCGTTTCTTTTTTGTAAAGGAAATTTTTAGCTAAGGTGTTACGTACAAAATTCACCCTTTTAAGAACTATAAATATAAACGAAATTAAAAATAATTATGAATTACATTTTTCATAAAATAAAAACACTGTAAATAAAACTCTTTTGCAATCTTTAGAACATCGGCTACCAGCATCCACCGCTCGCGCACCATGCTCAAGAATTCATTAAGCTGAAAACATTTTTGACATAAAGGGGTGAATGCATGAAGACACTTAGTGGGGTGGGACTTGTGAGCAGTTAAAACATAAAAGAAAACATAGACATATAATTCATCAGCACATAGTTGTAGGTCTGAGCCGCCTTGAAAAATATTGTTGTGGTTCTGAGCCACCGTATTGCGGTTTTGAGCCGCCATGAAAATATTTTTGTGGTTCTAAGCCACCATATTGCGATTCTGAATCGCCGTATAAATATTGTTGTGGTTCTGAGCCATCGTTTTGCGGTTCTGAGCCGCTGTATAAACATTGTTGTGGTTCTGAATCACCATATTGCGGTTCTGAGCCACTGTATAAATATTGTTGTGGTTCTGAGCCACTGTAATGCGATTCTGAACCACCGTGAAAATATTTTTGTGATTCTGAGCCACCGTATTACGGTTCTTTAGCCGCTTTGGTAAACATGTGGTTCTTTAGCCACTTTGGTGCGGTTCTTTAGCCACTTTAGTAAACATATGGTTCTTTAGCCACTTTGGTGTGGTTCTTTAGCCGCCTTGGAGACATTTCATTAATATAAACACATTCATTCATTTTGCAAATAACACACATTTGTTTGCATCTCGTAGTAAAGTATATAATGCAAACTTCATTGAATAAACACATATGTTTCACGTAGGCACATAACTTCACTTCAAACTCAAACCTGATACAAGAAAATTACCCCCACCTCAGTCAAGTGGTGTCTTGAGAAAACTGCTATGTTTCAGGAAACTGGTGGGGTCCTTCGTCTGCGTTTCCTACAAGATATATATATATATATATAACTCGTCTTAGCAGCTAAAAGAAACTATTTATAACTCGAATTAGAACTTGAATTGAAAATATTCTTAAACAGGGTTCGATGGCATAGGTCCGTAGAAAGAGCTTTTCAATGTAAAGGAAGATGACTAGTATCCATTACAAGAAATTTGACTTTTTACAACGGGTCTGCGTTTCCTACAATATATATATATATATAACTCGTCTTAGCAGCTAAAAGAAACTATTTATAACTTGAATTAGAACTTGAATTGAAAATATTCTTAAACAGGGTTCGATGACATAGGTTCGTAGAAAGAGCTTTTCAATGTAAAGGAAGATGACTAGTATCCATTACAAGAAATTTGACTTTTTACAACGGGTAAAACCCGTTGTCTTTTCCATTTTTTTAGCGTTGTCATAGTCAGAGTTGCAAAAAAAAAATTCGCCATTTTACAACGCACTAAAAGCATTGTTTTTTTTGAATATTTTTTTAATTTTAATTAAATAGGACGCTGACGTCATCATAACGATGACACGTCATCACGCCATGTCATCCAAATGACAACACCATGTCACGTCATCCAAGTGATGACACATCATCACACTACATCGACAAAGTGTTGACATCATCATGCCACGTCACCATATTGTAGCCACATCATCATGACAAATAATGCGCGTTGTCTAGGATTCGAACCCGAAAGCCATGGTCGTACTCCAACCACTAGACCAATAGTGCTTTATGTTATAATATTCTACATACATTTCTTTTATTTCAATTTTTGATATTTTTCAATTTTCTATTATCACATATTTTTTGTTAATTTTTATTATTTGTATTTTTAATATATTTTAAAAGGTTAAATATATATATATATATAAATATATAAATATATATAATTGGAAGATTAATAACTAATTAATATATTTAATAATGTTTAATCTAATTACATTTTAAGACAATTATAAAATATACTAGTGCATATTTTTAATATATTTTATAAAAATACTATTTTTATAAAAATACTATTTTTATAAAATTATGAGTTTGTTCATATAAGATAATATTAATGTAAATAATATAAGATAACATCATAAAATAATTAAAATTTTCAAATTTAATTTAATTAAAAAACAATTAATATTATCACATATTCTTTTGTTAATTTTTATTATTTATATTTTTAATATATTTTAAAAAGTTAAATATATATATATATATATAATTGGAAGATTAATAACTAATTAATATGTTTAGTAATGTTTAATCTAATTTCATTTTAAGGCAATTATAAAATATACGAGTGCATATTTTTAATATATTTTATAAAAATACTATTTTTATAAAATTATGAGTTTGTTCATATAAGATAATATTAAGGCAAATAATATAAGATAACATCATAAAATAATTAAAATTTTAAAATTTAATTTAATTAAAAAACAATTAATATTAACATAACACATCAAAAAAGCGTTGCACAATGGGTTGTCTTTTTTTGAAAAAATCCATTAAAAGACAACGCATAAAGAGCGTTGCATAAAAGGGTTGTCTATTTAAAAAAAAAGCTCCATACGACAACGCATAAAGAGCGTTGCATAAAAGCGTTGTCTATTTTAAAAAAAAAACGTCATACAACAACCCCATGTTAAAAGCGTTGCACAAAAGCGTTGTCTATTTTAAAAAAAAGCGACATACAACAACCCTATGTTAAAAGCGTTGTCTTTCTTGAAAAAAGCATTGTCTTTAAGTGAATTTTAAAAAAAAAGACAACGCTCGCGTTGCAAAAAGGGTTGTTAATTCAAAAAAACAACACAAATTCATAAAAAGGGTTGTCTTTGAGGGGTTGTTAAAGACCATTTTTCTTGTAGTGATCGTTTGGAAAAACAAGCGTTGGTAACATGTGATGAGGGGAAAATGAGAGTTCCAAATATAGCATTTGAGGATTCGACTTTTGTGACTAGGGCTTAAATAGCCGAAGGATTGAAATTAGGGTTTCATATCCAGTTTAGAGGTAAAAGGAACTAAATTGCAAAATTCCAACATTTATGTCAAACCCTAGGGGTGAACATATAACATACATATCATTTCTATAGCCATCGTGTCATATTATAAGTTTAGGGGCTAAAACATAATTTCCTAAAGTTATGGGTGAAATGTCTAGTTATTTAAAACTTAGGGGTTTGCAAATAAAGACTTGAACTTAAACAAAATTAACAAGGAAAACCCTCGTTTTTACTTTACTATCATCTCGTCGTGGCCAGCGACGACACGTCGCTGACAACTCACTCGACACCAGAACACGACGCGTCCTCATAACTTTAAGGGAACCGTTTAGGGGAGAACTCATAACTTTCCTAGCTAAGAACACCGACGTTTTCACCTGGTGTCATGAGGACATGAAAGACATCCGACCAGAAGATACATGTCATCATCTGAATATCGATCCCGCTGTCAAACCAGTAGTACAAAAAAGACGAAGACTCAGTCCGGACAGGTATGAGGGATTGGAGTTAGAGGTCCAGAAGCTGCTTGGAAATGGTTTTATAAGGGAATGTGAATACGCAGTCTGGGTTGCCAACCCAGTTCTGGTAAAAAAGGCCAACGGATCATGGAGACTGTGTGTGGACTTTACCGACCTCAATAAAGTTTGTCCCAAGGATTGTTTTCCCTTGCCGAACATAGATCAGCTGATCGACACGACGACAGGTCACGAGGTCATGAGCTTTATGGATGCTTATGCGAGGTATCATCAGATCCCGATGGCCGAGCATGATCAGCGACATACCATATTCGTCACCGACTGAGATCAATATTGTTACAAAATGATGCATTTTGGCCTGAAAAATGTCGGGGCTACTTACCAGAGGCTGGTCAATAAAATGTTTGCAGCTCAGATAGGCAAAACCATGGAGATGTATGTAGACGATATGTTGGTGAAATCAAAGAAACTGGAGGATCATGTGGCCGACCTAGCAGAAATGTTCAACATACTGAGAAAATACAGGATGAAACTCAATCCAAAGAAATGCTCGTTCGGAGTCAGCTCGGGAAAATTTTTGGGATATATGGTGAGCCAGTGAGGAATCGAAGCCAACCCCGAGAAGATTGACGCAATAATAAAGCTGACACCTCCGAGGAGAGTGAAAAATATCCAGAGCTTAACAGTAAGGGTCGCCGCACTAAACAGATTTATATCAAAATCGACTGACAAATGCAAACCTTTCTTTAATCTGATCAAGAAGGAGGGTAAATTCGAGTGGAATAGTGAATGTGAAAAGGCATTGGAAGAGTTGAAAAAATCCCTGATGGAGGCCCCTATGCTCGCGAAACCCGAGGCCGGATAAAAGTTGCAGCTCTACCTAGCAGTATCGTTCTATGCGATCAGTGCAGTCCTTGTCCGGGTAGAAAAAGCAGCCCAACAACCAGTGTATTATGTCAGTCAATCTCTCCATGACGCCAAGCTCAGATACCCGGCCATGGAGAAACTTGCATATGCTCTGGTCCTTTCGGCCAGGAAACTAAGACCGTACTTCTTGGCCCACCAAGTCGAGGTACTAACAAACTTTCCTTTGAAACAGGTCCTCGCCCGACCTGATTCGTCAGGCCGACTACTGAAATGGTCCGTCGAGCTCGGGCAGTATGACATCCAATACTCCCCAAGAACAGCAATCAAAGGGCAGGCCCTAGCAGATTTTATCGCCAAATTCACTCCTACAATCGTACTTGAGGAGGAAAAAGTCGAGAGGCCTTGGAAAATGTTCGTGGACGGGTCGTCTATGCAGGCAGCAGCCGGAGCCAGAATTGTGCTCATCAGTCCCACAAATAAATATTTCTGCTCGGCTCTAAGGTTCAAGTTCCCAGCAACGAACAACGAAACAGAATATGAAGCTCTGCTGGCCGGATTAGAAATGGCCAAACAATTCGGAGCGGACGACCTCGAAGTGTTCAGCGATTCACTTCTAGTGGTCAACCAGGTCTCGAGTGAATATGCTGCAAGAGATGACAAGATGGCGAGGTACTTAAGGTCGGTGGAACTAACCTTGGCAGATTTTAAAAGCATCCGAGCCGAGCAAATCCCCAGAACCAAGAACACCTAAGCTGACGCCCTAGCTCGACTCGCAACAAGTGATGGAGCAGAAGACATCGGGTCAGTAAATATCGGGATGATCGAGAGTTCGGTCCTAAACCAAAAAACGATATATACTACCGAGCAGAACAATAATTGGATGACCCCGATCATCCAATACTTGAAAGGGGGGAAGGAGCCCGATGATCAGATCGAGGCTCGAAAGCTAAGAATATGATCTGCCCGCTACACACTGCAAGGAGGAATTCTTTACAAAAGGGGTTTTTCTTTACCTTTGTTAAGATGCTTAGACGAGCAAGAGACTGATTATGCCCTAAGGGAAGTTCATGAAGGAATTTGTGAAAATCACACCGGCGGACAAGCTCTGGCTTTCAAAATCATTAGACAAGGATACTTCTGGCCAAGCCTAAAAAAAGACGCGATCAATTTCGTAAGGAGATGCGAAAGATGTCAGAAATGCGCACCTCTGACAAAATCCCCGACAGAAGAGCTGAACTCAGTAATGGCACCCTGGCCATTCGCCAAATGGGGAATTGACCTGATCGGACCCCTACCAACGGGCAAAGGAGGAGTGAGGTTCGCGGTCGTAGCCATCGATTATTTTACAAAATCGGCAGAAGCCGAGCCACTCGTCAAAATAACCGAGCCAAAGATCATCGATTTCGTTTGGAAGTCTATTATATGTCGATTTGGCATTCCACACTCTTTGGTCTCTGACAATGGCCGTCAGTTCGACTCGGTGGGCTTCAATGAATTTTGTAGAAATTTTGGCATCAGAAAACTGCTCTCCACCCCATATCACCCTCAGGGCAACGACCAAGTGGAGACAATAAACAAGATCATCAAACACACTTTGAGGACGAAACTCGAAAATCTGAAGGGGTTCTAGGCAGACGAATTACCAGGAGTCCTATGGTCTTACAGAACAATAACCAGAACTTCAACAGGCGAGACTCCTTTTTCCTTGGCTTTTGGGTCGGAGGCCGTCATCCCAGTCGAGGTCGACATCCCGACTTAGAGGACTCAGAACTTCGAAGAGAAGAATAACGAAATTGCTATGCTGACCAGCCTTGACTTGTTAGAGGAAAAAAGACAGGAATCCGAGCTTAAGAATTCGATCTACAAACAAAGAAGTGAGAGGTACTACAACTCCAAGGTCAAAGCTAGGAAATTCGACATCGGAGATCTAGTTCTAAAAAAAGTGCTGCAACACACTGAGGAGCTTAATTCCGGGCCACTCGGACCAAATTGGGAAGAACCATATCAGATAACCCGAGTGCTGACCAGAGGGGCATATGAAATAACCGACCTGAACGAGAAGAAGTTGTCCAAACCGTGGAACGCAGAACATTTGAAGAAGTATTACCAGTAGTGCTAGGAATTTTTCCTTGTAAATGTTGCTATTCGTCCACAATTTCTTCGATTAAATAAACAAGTAGTTAATTTTTAATTAATATTGTAAATTAGGGCTCCAGCCCAATCCGAGCTCGTCCACCGAGCTCGGGTTCTGAATCTGAATTAGGGCTCCGGCCCAATCCGAGCTCATCCACCGAGCTCGGGTTCTGAATTTGAATTAGGGCTCCGGCCCAATCCGAGCTCATCCATCGAGCTCGGGTTCTGAATCTGAATTAGAGCTCCGGCCCAATCCGAGCTCGTCCACCGAGCTCGGGTTCTGAATCTGAATTAGGGTTCCGGCCCAATCCGAGCTCATCCACCGAGCTCGGGTTCTGAATCCAAATTAGGGCTCCGGCCTAATCCGAGCTCGTCCACCGAGCTCGGGTTCTGAATCTGAATTAGGGCTCCAATCCAATTCGAGCTCGTCCACCGAGCTCGGGTTCTAAATCTGAATTGGGGCTCATACCTAATCTTAACTCATACCTGAAGCTCGGGTTCCGACCAGATGCTCCGAACCAGTCTGTTTGAAATCAAAATCTGAAGTCATCAAGGACTTGCCAACTTATAGATCATTTGGCAGCGCCAGGAACAAGAATATACATGCATGCCGAGCAAGAATATATTTTCCAATTCTTTGGATTATTTAGCAAAATGCACGAGCAAGAACAAAAATATAGAGAGAAACGAACAGAAATATGTTTTTCATTTACAAGAATAGTCCGGTTTGGAGGTCGGAACCTCTTACAAAGGATTGATGACTGAGTCATACAAGAGTAATATGAAAGACCTGAACTAGACAAAAAAGAAGAACAAGGATTGATACCTCCGAAAAGAGGTGCAACAAAGGACCGAGAAAAATTCCGAGCACAGAAAAGGGGTGCAATGAGGGATAGAAGCTATGGGTCGGTAACTTCAATCACCTCTTCGCCACCTACCTCGGCTGGCGTCGTCGTCTCCTCCGCACTTGCTGCTACTCCGTCCGAGCCACCCCCAGCGCCATCGCCACCTCCGTCGCCGCCGCCCTCTCCGACCTCTCCTTCGGCCTCCGTCGGAGGGGTGGGCATCGACATGAAGTCGATAGGAGGAGCCGGTCTGAGGAGGTGATCGAACCCCGGAGGCAGGTATTCCGTCAGCTCCTCCATCATCCGAAGATGATAAGTCGGAAGGGACTGCTTTTCCAGGAAGTCGGAAGGGACTGCTTTTCCAGGAAGCCGAGCCACTCGTCAAAATAACCGAGCCAAAGATCATCGATTTCGTTTGGAAGTCTATTATATGTCGATTTGGCATTCCACACTCTTTGGTCTCTAACAATGGCCGTCAGTTCGACTCGGTGGGCTTCAATGAATTTTGTAGAAATTTTGGCATCAGAAAACTGCTCTCCACCCCATATCACCCTCAGGGCAACGACCAAGTGGAGACAATAAACAAGATCATCAAACACACTTTGAGGACGAAACTCGAAAATCTGAAGGGGTCCTAGGCAGACGAATTACCAGGAGTCCTATGGTCTTACAGAACAATAACCAGAACTTCAACAGGCGAGACTCCTTTTTCCTTGGCTTTTGGGTCGGAGGCCGTCATCCCAGTCGAGGTCGACATCCCGACTTAGAGGACTCAGAACTTCGAAGAGAAGAATAACGAAATTGCTATGCTGACCAGCCTTGACTTGTTAGAGGAAAAAAGACAGGAATCCGAGCTTAAGAATTCGATCTACAAACAAAGAAGTGAGAGGTACTACAACTCCAAGGTCAAAGCTAGGAAATTCGACATCGGAGATCTAGTTCTAAAAAAAGTGCTGCAACACACTGAGGAGCTTAATTCCGGGCCACTCGGACCAAATTGGGAAGAGCCATATCAGATAACCCGAGTGCTGACCAGAGGGGCATATGAAATAACCGACCTGAACGAGAAAAAGTTGTCCAAACCGTGGAACGCAGAACATTTGAAGAAGTATTACCAGTAGTGCTAGGAATTTTTCCTTGTAAATGTTGCTATTCGTCCACAATTTCTTCGATTAAATAAACAAGTAGTTAATTTTTAATTAATATTGTAAATTAGGGCTCCAGCCCAATCCGAGCTCGTCCACCGAGCTCGGGTTCTGAATCTGAATTAGGGCTCCGGCCCAATCCGAGCTCATCCACCGAGCTCGGGTTCTGAATTTGAATTAGGGCTCCGGCCCAATCCGAGCTCATCCATCGAGCTCGGGTTCTGAATCTGAATTAGGGCTCCGGCCCAATCCGAGCTCGTCCACCGAGCTCGGGTTCTGAATCTGAATTAGGGTTCCGGCCCAATCCGAGCTCATCCACCGAGCTCGGGTTCTGAATCCAAATTAGGGCTCCGGCCTAATCCGAGCTCGTCCACCGAGCTCGGGTTCTGAATCTGAATTAGGGCTCCAATCCAATTCGAGCTCGTCCACCGAGCTCGGGTTCTAAATCTGAATTGGGGCTCATACCTAATCTTAACTCATACCTGAAGCTCGGGTTCCGACCAGATGCTCCGAACCAGTCTGTTTGAAATCAAAATCTGAAGTCATCAAGGACTTGCCAACTTATAGATCATTTGGCAGCGCCAGGAACAAGAATATACATGCATGCCGAGCAAGAATATATTTTCCAATTCTTTGGATTATTTAGCAAAATGCACGAGCAAGAACAAAAATATAGAGAGAAACGAACAGAAATATGTTTTTCATTTACAAGAATAGTCCGGTTTGGAGGTCGGAACCTCTTACAAAGGATTGATGACTGAGTCATACAAGAGTAATATGAAAGACCTGAACTAGACAAAAAAGAAGAACAAGGATTGATACCTCCGAAAAGAGGTGCAACAAAGGACCGAGAAAAATTCCGAGCACAGAAAAGGGGTGCAATGAGGGATAGAAGCTACGGGTCGGTAACTTCAATCACCTCTTCGCCACCTACCTCGGCTGGCGTCGTCGTCTCCTCCGCACTTGCTGCTACTCCGTCCGAGCCACCCCCAGCGCCATCGCCACCTCCGTCGCCGCCGCCCTCTCCGACCTCTCCTTCGGCCTCCGTCGGAGGGGTGGGCATCGACATGAAGTCGATAGGAGGAGCCGGTCTGAGGAGGTGATCGAACCCCGGAGGCAGGTATTCCGTCAGCTCCTCCATCATCCGAAGATGATAAGTCGGAAGGGACTGCTTTTCCAGGAAGGCGGCCAGAGCAGACATCAGGGGCCCATCATCCACCGCAGCAGCTCGGTTGGTCTGGATGTTGTCCATGAAGGACAAGATGTAGGTCACAATACTCTCGTACTTGTATTTCGCCGACGCCTTGAACTTTTGACAAACCGCCATCTCATCCGGCGGTGCAGCCCGGGCCTCCTCTAGCTCGCGCGGAGCCAAGACACCTCCACCGTCAGGTCAGCCACCTGCTATCTGTTGACCTCAGCAGCTCGGGTCACCAGATCAAGCTCATCCTGAGAAGAGGCCAGCTTGGCGGTCATGGTGGCCTCCTCGTCCTTGGCCTTGGCAAGGTTGGCCCGGACCTTCTGCAGCTCGTCCCGTCGCCGTTCATGCCTCGCCTGACCAGCATGATGGGAAGCTTGGGCCCTCCAGGCAAAATTAGAAGCCTGGGAAAGCAGGATGGCTGAGCAGTAGTCGAGGTCGACACCAGTCATCTGTTGGGCGTAGCCCTCCAGCTCCTCGGTCCAAGCCCGAGCAGGTGCTTCCATTGTCTCCCCTACCCCGTCGGGGAGATTAGTGTCAGTGCTAGGGGAGCAGGCTCGGTTAAAGCTAATTTGGAAGGGGGGTCTTCTCCCCAACCATTACTCGGTCTCCGTCACCCGCTGAGGATCCCAGCCGGTGACGCTGATAGACCCGACCAAATGTGACTCTTGGCCGAGGGTGGGTCACGATTGGGGAGCCGATCGGCCGACTCCAGAGGGGTCCTCCCTCCTCAATACGAGCCCTCTTGCTCGTCCCTTGATCGGAGCTCGGCGGCCGCCTAGTTGGAGCGTTCCGGGGTTGTGCGGGACGGCTGGAGCCGTGGCCCCGGGAGGCAATCTGAGCCCCTCTAGCCGGGGCTGATGCACGCTGCGAGCGCTGGCGGAGGCATTCGGCAGGATCCATCCACAAAGCGATGCCCTGGCCGAGAAGGAAGACTGAAAAATTAAAGAGCCCGATCAGTCAAAAGGTGTATGGAAATCAAACAACATATGCAGACCTGACCTGAACAAGATATACATATCTTGCACTGGATTGGAGGAGACACAGAACGACGATATCAAGCCGGCAGCTAGGAGATTCTCCTCGGAAAGCAACACTTTGTAGTGCCTCTGGTCGGTAGGGGAGAAGTTGCGCAGATAACGTATCTTTTGCGAGAAAGAGTCGATGATAACCAGGTTCCTAGGTGGAGTCTCTACAGAACAAAGAAAAGTTAAAAGATCAGAGGAGACGTCATCAGACCAGGAAAAAATGATGTTAAATACCCTGGGCATTGCCAAATTGGGTGGTGCATCTAGCCCGAGCAGCTTCATCCGCCCATGTCCCACCGACCCAGAACTATTTACCGCGCCAATCTTTAATTGACGACGGCAAGCACCGCACTAACACTGGTCGGTACTTCCATACCGACGTATAGTAGAAGTGGTTCTTCAGACCAGTAGTTAGCTTCAGTCTGAACATCCACGCAACTTCGTGGCGGCTCGGCACTCCGAGGCCGAATCGCCACAACATCACCACCAGGCCGATCAGCGACGACCAGCCATTGGGGTGAAGCTGACCCGGTGCGATCCCCCAATGTTCAAGGTACCCGGCAAGAGTGGGAGCAAGGGGGAAATACAATTCGGCCTCGAGAGCTCGGACGCTGATAGCGACATATCCGGCAGGCGGCTGGTCCATCCGATCCATGGGATGAGGAATAGTGAGTGACACATTCTCTGGAATCGCTAAGAGCACGCGCCACTTGAGCAGCTCTGCTGGGGTGACATAGGCCGGGCAATCGAAGGCCTTAGAGTCTCGGCTAGGGGCGCTTTGCCGGATCGGAGGCCGGATAACTGTATCCCGAACCGGGATCCCCTCGGTAAAAATGGAGTCGCCGCGTCTCGACGTACTGACTTCGTCGGAGCCACGTACTGGATGGCTTGGGGCGGCGCGCTCGGCGAAGGGAATGTTGACTAACTGGCCGGCGGGAACGTTATCTGGGTCGGACGAGGATGTATCGGATGAGCTAGATGTCCACGAAAATGATGGCTCGGAATCGGGGCTGGCCCCCTGGTCGTAGTCTCAAACCGATTCGCTAGAACTTGAAGCCATAAGTTAGAGGAGACAATAAGTATATACCTTACAAGGTTACGAAGCACGGGAACTTTGGAACGGTGTGTTTTGCTCGAAGTAGAGAAGAAAAATAGTAAGGATTCAGGGTTCGCAAAGAGTAAAGGTGGAGAAATGAGTTAGTCTCTCGCCTATTTATAGAAGACCATCGCGACTCTTCGACTTTCAAGCGTGCAGACGACGACATGTGTTCTCATTTGGCGGGAGAGAGTGGCGCCTGACAGATCGTTAAGTTGGACGAGCAGACTATCTGGAAATATCGGATCCCGATCAGAATGGATCTCTTATCGCGACCCGAGGGGCTAGTTTTGATCCTTTGCTCGTCCGACCAGACCGACTTGCCGAGGTGAGGGAAAACCGAGGATTGAACCGAGCCAAAGTTGCTCCCTAAGGTGGTCAGACCGACCATAATGACAAGACCCGAGCAGAAGATCGGCAGTCCTGTGGGACTCGGTTTGATCAGTATTGCTGACCATAAAGGGAGGACCCGATCACAGCATCCAGGAGGCGAATCCGAATGAGCAGGAGAAAGTTTGAGTATTCCAGGAAGCCTTCATAAAAGGAAAGAAATCTGCAATCAAATCATATCCGATTTAGATAGGATTTAGTCCGATTTTATCTTATCTGTACCCTAAAATCAAGGGATTTATGTCTTACTTTCCAAGTTTCGTATTTCGGGTCTAGCCTATAAATAGGGCCCTAAACCCTCTCAATTCGGGATCGAAATTCATTGTATTAGAAGCACTTAGAGGGTTATTTTCTCTGAAATCAGTTATAATAGCAAATTCGCCCGAGTAGGCACCGGGCACAGTCTTTTGTCTTGCTTTATTTGGTTTTTCGTATTACTTGTTCGGTTCAACTTACCCGAGCCGAACCGATTCTTTTGTGTTAGGCTAGGATTTTGTGCTCTACAAAATCTGACGTCAACATGTATATTTATACTTACACATAATATAGAGTATATAAAATATATTATATAGTATATAGTATTATAAAGTATACTATAATATGTATATTTATATTTACATATAGTTAATGTATATAAAATATATTATATAGTATTTTTCTATAGCAAATAGTATATAGTATAAAATGTTTGAATTACTTGAATTTCGGAAATATTTCGGATCGGATTTCGGAATTTCCGAAACTTTTAAAACTAATTCCGATTTCCATCCAAAAATTTTCGGAAAAATCGAAAATCGGAATTTCGGATTTTGGATTAAAAAAATTCATTCTAAAATCAAAAAATTTCGAATCGAATTCGGTAGATTTCGAATATTTCGTTCCAATTTTCACCCCTAGACGGTCTCACAAGAGAAATGCAATTGAAATACTCTCACCTTTTCGTCGCCCCACAATAATAAATACGACAAATCAGTCTCAATTGTTGTCTTTCCTTTTGTCGTGACTGCTGCTTATTCACACACTTTGTCATAAAAGAAACTTGGAGTGCAAAATTAAGAATTCTAAAACTGCACGACAGAAATCCATCGATGGAGAACGGGGGTTCGGCGGCGGCGAAAGAGTGGCGTTTCAAGGGTAACGAGGAACTTACTCAGGCCTCGTCGGTCACCGTTAGAGGGGTGCTCAACATGCTCATGGAGAATCTCAACTCTAATGATACCCGACCCGTTATTCCGCTGGGTCACGGCGACCCTTCCGCCTTCCCTTCCTTCCGCACCTCTCCTTTTGCCGTCGACGCCGTCTGTGCCGCCGCCCGCTCCGCCATCTTCAACGGTTACTCCTCCACCGTCGGCATTCCCTCCGCTCGCAGGTATTCCTTTTCCTAATTTATTAATTTAACACAAAATGAGTTAATCTAACCATAGGATTCAATCGAAATCTTGCACAATTTTATTTTATTTTATTTAGTTGAAGAGCTTGACTGTGGTTTCGACTAACATTATGATTTGTTTGGTAATTTAACGTTGTATACATGGAGGAAAATATTCCAAAATATTTTTTCACATACAAAAATGGGTTTTAACAATCTATCTTCAATATTTCCATCAAAACCGAAATATTCATCCTTGGTTGTATATGCCCTTGTCAAGAAATATTGCAAAGAGGTGAATTATCAAAATTTAGTAATTTGTTCTTCTAATGGTTAATTAGTGTTTGCTGGCTCATCTTATGCTTTTTCTGTCCCAAAAGGAAAAGATTTGTGCATGATTTTATAAAGCATGATGCTAAAAGAAGGTATGAAATGTGGTGTATATATATGAACAGGGCAGTAGCAGAATACCTTTCAAAAGACCTTCCATACAAGTTATCACCAGATGATGTTTTCCTTACAGTTGGATGTACTCAAGCATTAGAAGCCATTATAACTGTCCTTGCTCGTCCCGGTGCCAACATTTTGCTTCCCAGACCTGGCTTCCCTTACTACGAAGCCAGGGCTGGCTTTTCTCACCTTGAATTCCGCCACTTTGATCTCCTGCCCGAAAGCGATTGGGAAGTGGATTTGGCCTCTGTTGAGACTTTGTGCGATGAGAATACTGTTGCCATTGTCATTATAAATCCAGGCAATCCCTGTGGAAATGTTTTCAAGTATGATCACTTGAAGAAGGTGCTTAAATCCTGATTGCATTCTTTAACTAAAAGTTACATACTCTTTTGTTTGATGCAACAGTTATCAAGTGTGAGTGTTTGTTTCGTGTTATGTAGGTTGCAGAGACGGCAAAAAGGCTTGGAATCTTGGTCATTTCCGATGAAGTGTATGACCATCTTACCTTTGGAAGTTGTCCATTTGTTCCGATGGGAGTGTTTGGATCGATTGTCCCAGTTGTTACTCTTGGATCGATATCCAAAAGATGGATTGTTCCTGGTTGGAGGATGGGCTGGCTTGTCACTAATGATCCTCATGGAATCCTTACTAAGCAAGGGGTATATTCGTCTCACTTTTTTCTTGAATATTTGTTTCCGGGTAACTTAGTATATGTAAATGGATAGTTTACATTGTTAAAATAACAAATGCTATGATATGTAAGAGGAATTTTGAGCAAAATTCTCTGATTGTTGCTACTGATGAATTTTTGTATTTTCATCATGGTGTTTGTGAAGTGGTTTACTTTCTATTTACCATTTCATCCACAAATATGCAGATAGTTGAAAGCATCAAGGGTTTTTTGAATATCACATCTGACCCGGTGACGTTTGTGCAGGTTATTTCATCCATAGTTGTATCATTTCTTTTCTTCTTCTTTTTCCTGGTTTTCCTATTCCATTTTGGCTTTAAGTGCTTTAGAATGTCTGAAATTCACAGGATTTTTCTCTTTTTTTGCAAACAGGGTGCAATTCCAGAGATTCTTGAGAATACCCCGAGTGATTTCCATGAGAAAATTGTTAGTACGCTTAAAGAATCAGCAAAGATATGCTATGAAAGAACTAAAGAAATTCCCTGCATAACTTGTCCAAGCAAACCTGAAGGATCCATGTTTGTTATGGTAAAGACATAATAGTCTAGAATTTGTTTCATTTATCAATAACTGGTTGCATGATTTGCAATGTGGCTTTGAATCTCAGGTAAAGCTCAATCTGCCTCTCTTGGATGGCATCGAGGATGATTTGGACTTCTGTTGCAAGCTTGTTAAGGAGGAATCCGTTGTACTTCTCCCTGGTAAAGATTTTATTCTTGAATTTCTGAAACACCAAGAATTGCTTTCTATAAGGTTAAATTTCATACTTGTAAGTATGTTTAAGACGAGAAGAATCCTTGTTTATAGGGCTTGCTGTAGGACTCAAGAACTGGATCCGAGTGACATTTGCCATTGAGCCATCATCTTTAGAGGATGGGTTTCGAAGAATAAAAGATTTCTGTCAAAGACATGCCAAGAAACAATGAAAGTTGTTTCATTACGTGTAAGGTTTGTCGATTAAAAAACCTGTAGTTCAAGCTAGAAATATTGTCCAAGTATCGATCATGTGGGGATGTCAAACGTCGTGTTTGATCCTCCGATTAAGTATTTCAGAATAAATCCTTGTTTGAGGGAATTGGAAGAAGATGTAGAGTTCTTCTTTATCTTTCTCTTCTGTTTATCAAGCTAAAGTAGCTTGGTACCAAAATATTTGTGGATTTCTTAATCTTTTCCCAATTATTTACTTGAGTTGGAAAAATTATTATTCAAATAGAGTAGTTTTGTGAGTGATTGAATGTTGATCTAAAAAGTCTTGTAGTGTTACGTTGATGTTGATTATTTGTCATTTAATAGACTAAAATCTTACTTGGGAGTAGGATACATTTAGATTTTAAATGCTTCGTGATATTTCTCGTTAGAACTCTTAAATTGTGTTAGGCTTATTGGGTCGGTCCACCTCATTAACAAAAAGAAAGGTTGGGTTGATTACTTACATGTCATTACAAGATGGGTCTTGGTGAGTTTACCCTCAGTGGAGTGTGCTTTTAGTTGGTTGGTTTGTCTTTGTTAAATTTTTATTTTTATCTTGAATATATATAGATAAAATATGAGTAATAATGTTAAAAATTCTCACACGATGCAAGTAATAATTAATAAATTATTTAGGTGAGTCATTCATTTTACTCATTTTGTAAAAATGTATTTTAATGAAATACTAATTTTAAATGTTTTTTGTTAAAATGTGAATAATATAGAGAAGGACTAAAGGCACAACACAGATTTCTAAGGGCACCACACCATTTTTTCTAAAAAAAAAAAATTCCAATTTTACCCTCAGGATTTGTACAATTGCCTCCGTTCGGTCATTATGACCGAACATGCTTCACAGCGTTCGGTCACCTTGACCGAACGCCCTTCTAAGAGTTCGGCCGGGGTGACCGAACACTCTTCTATGTGTTCGGCCACCCGGGACCGAACGACACTGCTCCGATTCAATCGTTTTTTTTTACGTTTTTTCCTACGATTTTCACACATCTAACAAATTTGTGGAATGTTCGTCATTATGTAGGCATTACATTCTTAAAAAAAAAGATTTAACATAAAAAAAACGTAAAAAATCAATCAAACCCGATCGTCGTCACCCGACCCCGCGCGCACACAACGCTTTTTTTTTTTAAGAATGTAATGCCTACATAATGACGAACATTCCACAAATTTGTTAGATGTGTGAAAATCGTAGGAAAAAACGTAAAAAAAACGATTGAATCGGAGCAGTGTCGTTCGGTCCCGGGTGGCCGAACACATAGAAGAGTATTCGGTCACCCCGGCCGAACTCTTAGAAGGGCGTTCGGTCAAGGTGACCGAACGCCGTGAAGCATGTTCGGTCGTAATGACCGAACGGAAGCAATTGCATAAATCCTGAGGGTAAAATTGGAATTTTTTTTTTTTAGAAAAAATAGTGTGGTGCCCTTAGAAATCTGTGTTGTGCCCTTAGTCCTTCTCATAATATATTTTGGTAAAAACTTCTGCACTCTGAAGGCACGGGTCCTAGAATCTATACCCCAAATACTGCCTAATTCACCCCTGACATATACATATATCTTTCTTTCTTTTTTTCTTTTTCTAGTTTTTACCCTAGCCTCCATTCTTCAACAAATGGCGCAAATTTCTATTATTATTATTGTTGTTGTTGTTGTTGTTGTTGTTTCTCAATTCCTTCGTATGACATTGTCACCTTCTTCTCTATATTTTATCATCCTTCTTCGATTTGACTCAATGTTTCTTCTTCTTCTTCTCAATTCATTCGTATGACATTATTATCTTCTCTCTATTATTTTTTATTATCATTCTTCTTCGAATTTTAAAACATTGACAATCAATTATCTCAAACAATATAAAATCATGATTTACAGAAAAATTGACAAAGAAGTTGATGAAATGAAATCATGATTTGCAGAAAAATTGATGAAAAACATGATGAAAGGGTTGATTCGCAAAAAAATTGACGAAGAAGATGATGAAATCGCGAACACTAATACATTTAACTTATATGAGCAATACCTTAGATTTTAATAAAACTACTAATACTTTTAGATAAAACAACTAATACATTTACATATAATAACTACTATTAACTTTGAAATAAACAAATAATACATTTACATATAACAAGTAATACCCTTTTATAAAACAAATAATACCTTTAAGTAAACAAGTAAAATATAAATATATATTTCAATTATAAAAGTAATTACCTTATGAGTATGTAACTAATATCTTATGAGTATACAACTAATCTCTTTCACTGAACAAGTAAAATGTAAACATATATACTCATAAGTGATTGGTTATATATTTATTACTCATAAGGTATTAGTTATATGTTCATAAGATATTACTTATATTACTGAAATATGTGTTTATATTTTACCTATTTAGTGAAATATACTAGTCATAAGGTATTAATTGCATACTCATAAGGTATTAGAATAACTGAAATGTATGTTAACATTTTACTTGTTCAGTGAAATGTATAAGTTATATACTCATAAATATAAATTGCATACTTATAAGATATTACTTATTTTGTTTTAGCAAAAGATATTACTTAAGGTATTACTTATTCCATAATGGTAGGTGGGCGGGTCGGGTCGGAGGAACGGATCCTAGGATCCATACCCCCGGGTAGAGGAGACTCTCTCATATATTTTAGGGTGGGCTATACCAAAAATGAAAATATCATAAAATATTGCGAATATATCATGAATATATCGTAAATTTGGATATTGGGGGTAATGTATTTTTTTTTTCTGAGCATTGTAATATATAATATCTCAAAATATTATAAAATATCGATATCGATTCAATTATAGTATAAACTTGGGTGAAAATTGGGAAATATCGTGGATAAATCGCACGATATCACATTTATATAAAAGTTGTAATTTTTTTTCTAATGTATGATTTTAGATATCTAAATATTCGTTTTTTTATTTTTTGTTTGTAATGAATTTCTTTGGGTTGAAAGTTGCAACTTGCAAAATATATTCTCTCATATATTCTTAATTTTAATCATTTTGTATTGTATAATATGTATTGTATTGTCAATTATTTTACGTCATACAATATTTATATAGTCTATAATCTATATGTTTGTTTTCGCACGTGTAACCTTTATGTTATGCTAGTTTAACATTTACATTATATTACAGATATATAATATCTTTTAAACCTTTTTATTATAATAATATAACTGATAAGATGCATATTTTACATTTTACATATCATATTTCCTCATATTATTTATCTAAAAATATGCTTAATTCTTGGATTTTGACTAAAAATTGTATTTGTAGGATAAATGGATGACTTGGGCAATTTGGAGGTCAATTTGGTGGATTTTGAGGAATGCAAGAATTTTTTATGAAGTGGGCATTTCCAGAAGTTGTTTTTTGGATAAGAAATGGGCATGCCTTAACTAGCAGATTGACAAAATGTGTATTAAACATAAGGTGTGGGCACACCTTACCTGAAAAAGACCTGCTGCTAGAATTTCAAAAGTAACGCCCTCTTTTATCTCTCCACAAGATTTCAAATTAATTTGAATATCTTAGGACTCTTATTAGGTTGTTATGGATAAGGATATCTGTAGAGACATATTTAAAATTAGATAACTATATTTTTCATATATCAGACAATACGTAGAATTCTAGTTTTCTCTTTTATACTCTTTTCTTCGAAAAAGAATTCCTGCACAATTCCATGGAAGACTAAACTTCTATCTCTGATTAAAGGATAATTAAAGATTAGGTTCTTCCGTATTCGTGAGATCTAACTTGTTTTATATGTTCTTTAATTCTTCACTATTAATATATCTTCTATGCTTGTTGAAATTATTATTTGGTTAATTGTAGGTACCATTGTTCAATTAACACGACAATATATTGCCAATTAGAATACTAAGTGATTTCTCCCCTTCTGTTTTTACTTAGTAAGGTCAACAAAACAAAAAAAAGAATAGGCCTTATTATTCCTACATTTTCTACACACGTAATTATTTATCTGTTCTAGTAATTGTGACAAATAACATGATTGATTACATAGATGGTTTTCAATTTATGTTGTAGAGATATATGGTCTAATTTAAATGAACCTACATCTGTGTTTGTTGATTAGGGGTGTTGATGAATTAAATTCTAAGATCGTATCCTGATTATCGAACAAGTAAGGAGAGATAGGTTGTTAGGTCGTACCAATAGCCATAACCAATTTAGTGTTGAATGTGAAGAATTATTATTGCATTTATGATCAGATACGGGAACCATTTCTGAAATTGACCTTTGATTGGATTCTTGTCAAATTTGATTAACATATTTCAATATTTTTCTAGTTTAGTTAACTTAGTTTAATAGCAAATCTCATAATCCCCCAATTGTTCTTTAGTTTATTTTCATTTTTCTTGCAAAGAAATACATCTCACCAATCCCTGAGGATTTGACCTTGTTCACCACTATCACAAATAGTTAATTTAGAACAAGTATTTGTATTTGTTAGTTTCGACACCCATCAAATTTCTGGCGTTGTTGCCGGGGACTGGTGTCAAGTAGATTATTCTTTTATTTTTTTTATTTTTATTTTTAGTTCTAGTTTATTTTGTTATGTTTCTTTTGATGTCACTTTCATCTCATATAAGTAAACTTCAATTTGATCTTGAAATTGAAAAGACAGCTAAACAATTTAGGAAGGAAACTAAATTGAGGAAATAAACCTTGCCATCTACATTTTCTGCATTGAATTTGGCATTTTCAACCGTTGATTCTTCGAGTGATTCTGAAACTGAGCCAAAAAATGGCTATAGAAGAAAGAACGTTGAGAGAATTAGTTGCACCACCAAATATAAATCAGCAACCTCTTTACATTGAATTTTCAATAACCTTTATTTTATAATAATTTAACTTTTATGTTATAATAATATAACTTTTATGTAGTACTTTAAAACATAAATGTTATTATATTTGTACATAAATGTTATACTAATATAACATAAATGTTACCGCATATTGAAAAAAAAAATTGAGCACAAATCTGGGTTGGTCCGACCCGATCTAACCTGTGTGCGTCAGTTTCATGATGCAACTAGTGCATAGAAACACTACTCAAGCATCATTTTTTTTAATATTATGTTATGCAATTGAGAGGGTATAATGGTAATTTGGTGGGGAGTGTTTAAAAATTTGATAGTATAATATCATTTTAAGAGACGGTCTCACATGAAACCTTACGTAAAACGGAGTTCATATGGATAAATAAAAGTCGGTCAACCCATTCAATATAGTTAATATCGGTTTCGTATGAGATTTATATAAAACTCCGTCTCACTTAAAGTGTTATGTGGGACAATCTTATATAAATTTTTACATCATTTTAAAATAAATGTATTTTGTAATTGGGATTTATATAGTAGAAAGTGGAGTGTGTAGTCCACTCTATTTTCTTCATCTTAAGTATGAGCTTATCGTGTTACACCAATAAATAGAGAAGTAAAAGAAAAAAAAATGAAAATCTAAACAATTATACACATGGAAAGAATCTCAACTAATTCTAACTCCTTGATTTTATTTCCAATAGTACTGCCATGTTCTATATTTGATATGTAAAATGTGTAAGTATTACATATCATAATTTTCATTTCACAAAAAAAAATCTAGTGGCCCAACCTCCTTAACCTGCAGCCTATCGATGGGTTGAAATGTGATTTTGGTAGCCTATCGCAATAACAAATGAACTGTCTCCTTTCAAATGATGTTTATCATCGGTTATCTGTCTTGACGACTACTGTTAATATCAATTTGAGAATCAGAAAGGAGATGCGTGAGAGTCTCATTTACGTTTTTGCTTCCAGTTAAATAGTGTTTTTTTTTTTTTTCATTTTCTATTCCTTTATAATATCAATTACAAGAGTCAATAATTTTTTATACCATCTAATCATTTCATTCTTAAGTTAAGTTGATTCTCACTTAATTTCATTCCATATGTACTAGGTTGATTATTTGTCATTTAATGAATTAACATTTTATTTGGAGTAGGATATAATTAATTTAAACGCTTCTTGATATTTCTAATTATAAATGTTAAAATGGGTGGATCGACACACCTTATTAAACAAAAAGCATGGTTGGGTTATGTTAAATATTTAGAGGTTATTAGAAGATAAGTCTCGGTGAGTTGACCAGCAGCAAAGTCAGATTTTGGTTGGTTCGTTCGTTCATTTACCTTTATTTAAAAAATATTGAAAATTCATTGAATCTACATATGAAATATGAGTGAGAATGTCAAAATTCTTACATAATGCAATTAATGATGCATAAATTATTTAGGTGACTCATTTATTTTGTAAAAATGTGTATTTTAATGAAATGATTATAGTTTTTTTTTTTTTTTTTTGCGTTAATTACGTTAAAAAACATGAACTTTAGGTGTAGTTTCAATTACAACATGAACTTGTAACTATAACATGATAAACGATCAATTTAACATTTGTTTCAATTCAGGACATGTTTGGATTTTTCGGGCTCCAATTGCTGACATGGAGCCCGAAATGTAAAAATGAAGCCAAACATCAAATCATGTGGAATTAAAAAAAAAACAAATGGAAAAGGAAAAGAAAGGAAAAATGGGAAAAGAAGAAAATTAAAAAAGAAAAAAAAATGGAGAATGATGGGCAACGCGTACAGCGTGCTCTTCCCTTCACCCTCCCACACCACCGCTGCCCTTTCCCTCCCTCGTTGTCGCCGCCTTCTTCCACCGTCCCTCATCCCAACAACCTTTCTTATTTCCTCTCATTGTCATCGTCTTCCCCTTCACCTCGTCTATTGCCTTTTCCTTCCACACTAAAAATCAAATTTTCAAAAATATAGATGAAGATTGGAGTTCTAAACAAATGAAAATTACAATTAAACACTTCTATGGAAAGCTAATAAAATGGGAATCAAAACCTCTAAGTCAATTCGTGAAATTGTAACCTGAAGAGGAATCAAGGAAATGGATTTTGTTTTGGAATATCGAACGAATTTCTATCGATTTTACTCAAAATCATACGGTTTTGTGTAAATTGACATGTGTATATGTTTGATCTTGAGGAGAGGATTGTTTTGGTTCAAATTTCGTTCAGTTTGGTTGAGAAATGAAATAAATTGAAATTTGAAAGCTTGGTGGCCAACAATGGAGTTTTCCAGCGAGAAGTGGCGGCAGGTAAGGAGAATTTTGGTGGTTTTAAGGGCCGTTTTCCTGGAAATTTTGAAGGTAAAATTGTTTTGGGTTTATTGAGATTCATTTTGTAAAATTTGGACAAAATTTGATTTTTTTTTAGAATTTTCTAATGGTGGTTTGGCGAAACGGTGGTGCCCGAGGGGCGGGAAGAAGAAGTAGAAATTTTTTTCCATTTCCCTTTTCTTTTCTTTTTTCATTTATTTTTTCCTTTTTTTTTTTGATTTTTTTTTAAATTTCCACATGGGTTGACGAATGTGATGATGACTTTGTTTCAATTTTACATTTCGGGCTTCATGTCAGCAATTAGAGCTCGAAAAGCCCAATCTTGTCCTGAATTGAAACAAGTGTTAAATTGATCATTTATGGTGTTACAATTGAAAGTTTATGTTGTAATTGAAATTAGACCCTAAGTTCGTGTTTTTTTTTTTTTATGTAATTAACCATTTTATTTTTATTTTTGTGAAGATGTGAATAGTATATTTTATCCACCTTGAATATGAGTTTACCATATTACACCAATAAGTAGAGACAATCATGTTACCTTTTACTGGGCACATTAATATATATCCATTACTGATGTGTCAGAAATTTAACATATCTATTAACTTCATATTTTATAATTTAAAAAGATGAGATCATTACACATAATCGCATATATTGAGAGTTGTCCACATTGGACATTTTAACATTTTCATTAAGCAGAGAAGTACGAGAAAATGAGAGATACAAAAATAAATCTAAACAATTATGTCCACGGAAAGAATTTTAACAAATGCTAACAAATTCGAGTGAATGAAGGATTTGGTCAATCCTTAATTTTATTTCCAATAATACTGCTATCATTTTTTATATTTAACATGTCATTGAATGTATATCATATTCTCTCTTTTATATTAAGTGTTGTTTTGGAGTTTGTTTGTTCTCAAGTAGCACAAGAGGTTTTATATTAAGTGTTGTTTTGGAGTTTGTTTGTTCTCAAGTAGCACAAAAGGTTTAGAGGAGAAGAGGTAAATAAACATATTTGAATTTTAAAACTTTTGAACTTTCTTGTGGTACATAGAATGCTAATTGAACTTGCATCGTTGTTAGCAGTTTTTGTATGTAGTACTACGTGCACTACCGTGAGCAGTGTTTGTGAGAATTCGTGCAATGAACCCGACTATTAGTCGTTTCTATGCGTGTGGGACCACCTCCCATGGGTCTAAGCATATGGACCATTTCCTTTTTTTTTTTTTTTTTTTCTTTCAACTCAAATTGTTGAACTTATTTACAGTGAGAGAAAGGTGGGAGTATGAGTAATAATGGTTAGGATACCCGTTATTAAGGTATCCATATCCAAATCCTCTAAAATTATACTATCCAGACTCATCACAAATCTGTTTAAAACTTTACATTTATTACTTGAATTTGATTACCTATATTCAATACTAACTGAACTCAACAGTAGGGATGGCAGTGGACGGGGGTTTACTGTTCCCTACGGGGATCCGTCTCGAATGGGGCAGGGAATCCCCGAAATGCACCCCATGGAAACGGGACGGGAGATAAAATTTCCCAATTGGTGGGGTGGGGACAGGTCGTATTCCCCGCCTTGCTCCCCGTGGGGCCCTGAAATTATATATATATATATTAACTATATATTAATATATTTTTGAAATAATATAATTAAATTAATATAAAAAATAAATTATATGGAGATTGAAATGTTGAGTGCATTGAAGTATTGAATAATGATGAAAATTAATGAAAATGTATTAAGATAATTTATCTCTGTGTTTTAACTAATTTTATTAAATTATGTTTTCATCTTTTATTTGGATTATGAGTCATTTTTTATGTTTTATATTTGAGTTATATGTAGTTGTTTGGATTATTTTTGTATATTAATTAGATAAAAAAATTAAAAAAATTAAAAAAAAAAACAAGAAGGGGTAGGGAATCCTGCGAGGAGGAAAAATTTTCCCCGTTTCGTTGGCGAGACGGGGATGGAGATTGCTCCCCAGGCCCCGCCCCATACCGTTGTCATCCCTACCCACCAGTTATCCGTCTACTTCACACACACATGTATATACATAAATGAGTATCTAAATGGGGACTGACTGACCCGTAAACTTTGGGTTCCAACGAGGATGGTTTATTATGTGGGAAATTCTCATCCCTGAAAAAATGAATAACTAGTTTGATAGTTAACCTTAATCTATATAAAAAATATTTAGGTGTTTTTAATGGTCAAAAATATCCATAGGTACCCGCAAATCGAACTATATAATTTAAGTGAGTTTGAAATCACACTAATACATACATGAACCCGAACACTAATGAGATTTTTGTTTTTTTGTTTTTTTAAACTAGTGAGTATTGGGTCTATTAGAATTTAGAGGAGTAGAATACCCACAATTAGAGCTGGTGAAACAGCGATCCCTAAATTGGAAACTTTCGCCTACCTCTGTCTCTGAGTGAAGTGGAAAATTGGAGATGAGATCCTCTGTACCATAAGTTGTGTACCATTCCTCTGTCCCAATATTTAAACGACGACATATCAGAATTAATTAATAAGATTAGTTAATTAGGAAATATTTTTGGCTCACCAGCCGCCGTAATATTTTCTCTTTTCTTCTTTATTATTTTTTCAATTCTCTTCTCTTTCTTTCTGTAATCTTTTTGTAATCTTTTCTCTTTTCTTAATATTATAGTTTTTTTTTTTTTTTGCAATTCATAAAATATATATAAAATTTTGATAAAATTCGTTGATAGTTTTTGTGTTGGTATGATAAGTTTTCGCCTCTAACTTTATTTTATGAATTTTTTTCATATTATATCAATATTATACTTCTGAATTTTTATTGATTGTAATTATGAAAATAAAATTCAGACACAAAACTCTTTCTTGATTTTAGAATTGATAAATTTTAATCATGAAATAGCACAAGTAGGCTTTTATTTTTTTGTATGTTATTGTTGTCTCTCATCAACCATGTTCCTCGAATGATTTTTTTTTCTCCAATACAAAGTTTCGTGACTACAATCTGAAAGTAATTTGTCTTATAATTGTTATATTAATGTATATACTATCAATGAATAAATTGTACTGAAAAATATCATGCAAATTACACATGTTTGAATTAATAAATTAACGTTATCTTTGTGTTCTTTGCTTCTCTGAATAGTAACAAATTTAAGCACACCAATGACAGCTTCCGAACCACACAAAAAAAAACACCAAAAAATTTAAGATTTTTTATGTTGATGATACAATAGACGGCTGACAGGGGAGAAGGATTCTTATGGTGTTTTCTTTGCGAGTTGTGATAATCAGAAGCGGAAGGGGCTGAAGAAGAGGGGAAATGATGTCGAGCTTTCAGTTTCCTAATGGAACCATAAAAACTTTTCATGTATCCACGGAATCCACTTGTGCCATGATGCCTTCCAATTCGAAGCATGTATTTGTCCAGAACATCTTCAACATCGTACGAGATTTCTCGGAGTTGTCCAATCCATTCTTTGAGGTTGCCATTGCTTTCTTCATTGGAATCAGCAACTCTGAGAAACTCCTTCATTTGCGCCATTTCATCTTGAATGTACACAACTTCTCCTTTTAGTCCTCCGAGTAGGTGCCGTTCCTCGTCGAGCAACAGAGAAAGGTGGTTCAAAAGGAATGAAACTGCACCTTCTGCCATCTTTGATTGCTGTTAAACCAACAAGATAACTCTAATTTAATCATGATACACAACAATCCTCACAAGTACAACTAAGACAACATATAAATAATTCAAGAATAATTTAAAAAGAAACTACAAGATGCAGTATACCTTCTGTTTAGATGTGAAGATGTTTAAAGAGTGAATCAATCTTCTAAATATAAATTCTGAGACAATATGAATCATATAAGTGAGTTAAGAACTACCCCTTTGATTTCATTTTTTTTAGGTTTTTTTTTTCTCAAAGAGAATACATACTGCTGCAAACATGTTCTTCACTACAATGTCAAATGATAAACAGATTGCACAAATAAACAAGAAAATGAATATGAGAAAAAAAAAAAAAGAATGAGAAAACGTAAAAAATCGATCAAACCCGATCGTCGTCACCCGACCCCGCGCGCACACAACGCTTTTTTTTTTTAAGAATGTAATGCCTACATAATGACGAACATTCCACAAATTTGTTAGATGTGTGAAAATCGTAGGAAAAAACGTAAAAAAAACGATTGAATCGGAGCAGTGTCGTTCGGTCCCGGGTGGCCGAACACATAGAAGAGTGTTCGGTCACCCCGGCCGAACTCTTAGAAGGGCGTTCGGTCAAGGTATGCATAAATTATTTAGGTGACTCATTTATTTTGTAAAAATGTGTATTTTAATGAAATGATTATAGTTTTTTTTTTTTTTTTTTGCGTTAATTACGTTAAAAAACATGAACTTTAGGTGTAGTTTCAATTACAACATGAACTTGTAACTATAACATGATAAACGATCAATTTAACATTTGTTTCAATTCAGGACATGTTTGGATTTTTCGGGCTCCAATTGCTGACATGGAGCCCGAAATGTAAAAATGAAGCCAAACATCAAATCATGTGGAATTAAAAAAAAAAACAAATGGAAAAGGAAAAGAAAGGAAAAATGGGAAAAGAAGAAAATTAAAAAAGAAAAAAAAATGGAGAATGATGGGCAACGCGTACAGCGTGCTCTTCCCTTCACCCTCCCACACCACCGCTGCCCTTTCCCTCCCTCGTTGTCGCCGCCTTCTTCCACCGTCCCTCATCCCAACAACCTTTCTTATTTCCTCTCATTGTCATCGTCTTCCCCTTCACCTCGTCTATTGCCTTTTCCTTCCACACTAAAAATCAAATTTTCAAAAATATAGATGAAGATTGGAGTTCTAAACAAATGAAAATTACAATTAAACACTTCTATGGAAAGCTAATAAAATGGGAATCAAAACCTCTAAGTCAATTCGTGAAATTGTAACCTGAAGAGGAATCAAGGAAATGGATTTTGTTTTGGAATATCGAACGAATTTCTATCGATTTTACTCAAAATCATACGGTTTTGTGTAAATTGACATGTGTATATGTTTGATCTTGAGGAGAGGATTGTTTTGGTTCAAATTTCGTTCAGTTTGGTTGAGAAATGAAATAAATTGAAATTTGAAAGCTTGGTGGCCAACAATGGAGTTTTCCAGCGAGAAGTGGCGGCAGGTAAGGAGAATTTTGGTGGTTTTAAGGGCCGTTTTCCTGGAAATTTTGAAGGTAAAATTGTTTTGGGTTTATTGAGATTCATTTTGTAAAATTTGGACAAAATTTGATTTTTTTTTAGAATTTTCTAATGGTGGTTTGGCGAAACGGTGGTGCCCGAGGGGCGGGAAGAAGAAGTAGAAATTTTTTTCCATTTCCCTTTTCTTTTCTTTTTTCATTTATTTTTTCCTTTTTTTTTTTTGATTTTTTTTTAAATTTCCACATGGGTTGACGAATGTGATGATGACTTTGTTTCAATTTTACATTTCGGGCTTCATGTCAGCAATTAGAGCTCGAAAAGCCCAATCTTGTCCTGAATTGAAACAAGTGTTAAATTGATCATTTATGGTGTTACAATTGAAAGTTTATGTTGTAATTGAAATTAGACCCTAAGTTCGTGTTTTTTTTTTTTTATGTAATTAACCATTTTATTTTTATTTTTGTGAAGATGTGAATAGTATATTTTATCCACCTTGAATATGAGTTTACCATATTACACCAATAAGTAGAGACAATCATGTTACCTTTTACTGGGCACATTAATATATATCCATTACTGATGTGTCAGAAATTTAACATATCTATTAACTTCATATTTTATAATTTAAAAAGATGAGATCATTACACATAATCGCATATATTGAGAGTTGTCCACATTGGACATTTTAACATTTTCATTAAGCAGAGAAGTACGAGAAAATGAGAGATACAAAAATAAATCTAAACAATTATGTCCACGGAAAGAATTTTAACAAATGCTAACAAATTCGAGTGAATGAAGGATTTGGTCAATCCTTAATTTTATTTCCAATAATACTGCTATCATTTTTTATATTTAACATGTCATTGAATGTATATCATATTCTCTCTTTTATATTAAGTGTTGTTTTGGAGTTTGTTTGTTCTCAAGTAGCACAAGAGGTTTTATATTAAGTGTTGTTTTGGAGTTTGTTTGTTCTCAAGTAGCACAAAAGGTTTAGAGGAGAAGAGGTAAATAAACATATTTGAATTTTAAAACTTTTGAACTTTCTTGTGGTACATAGAATGCTAATTGAACTTGCATCGTTGTTAGCAGTTTTTGTATGTAGTACTACGTGCACTACCGTGAGCAGTGTTTGTGAGAATTCGTGCAATGAACCCGACTATTAGTCGTTTCTATGCGTGTGGGACCACCTCCCATGGGTCTAAGCATATGGACCATTTCCTTTTTTTTTTTTTTTTTTTTCTTTCAACTCAAATTGTTGAACTTATTTACAGTGAGAGAAAGGTGGGAGTATGAGTAATAATGGTTAGGATACCCGTTATTAAGGTATCCATATCCAAATCCTCTAAAATTATACTATCCAGACTCATCACAAATCTGTTTAAAACTTTACATTTATTACTTGAATTTGATTACCTATATTCAATACTAACTGAACTCAACAGTAGGGATGGCAGTGGACGGGGGTTTACTGTTCCCTACGGGGATCCGTCTCGAATGGGGCAGGGAATCCCCGAAATGCACCCCATGGAAACGGGACGGGAGATAAAATTTCCCAATTGGTGGGGTGGGGACAGGTCGTATTCCCCGCCTTGCTCCCCGTGGGGCCCTGAAATTATATATATATATATTAACTATATATTAATATATTTTTGAAATAATATAATTAAATTAATATAAAAAATAAATTATATGGAGATTGAAATGTTGAGTGCATTGAAGTATTGAATAATGATGAAAATTAATGAAAATGTATTAAGATAATTTATCTCTGTGTTTTAACTAATTTTATTAAATTATGTTTTCATCTTTTATTTGGATTATGAGTCATTTTTTATGTTTTATATTTGAGTTATATGTAGTTGTTTGGATTATTTTTGTATATTAATTAGATAAAAAAATTAAAAAAATTAAAAAAAAAAACAAGAAGGGGTAGGGAATCCTGCGAGGAGGAAAAATTTTCCCCGTTTCGTTGGCGAGACGGGGATGGAGATTGCTCCCCAGGCCCCGCCCCATACCGTTGTCATCCCTACCCACCAGTTATCCGTCTACTTCACACACACATGTATATACATAAATGAGTATCTAAATGGGGACTGACTGACCCGTAAACTTTGGATTCCAACGAGGATGGTTTATTATGTGGGAAATTCTCATCCCTGAAAAAATGAATAACTAGTTTGATAGTTAACCTTAATCTATATAAAAAATATTTAGGTGTTTTTAATGGTCAAAAATATCCATAGGTACCCGCAAATCGAACTATATAATTTAAGTGAGTTTGAAATCACACTAATACATACATGAACCCGAACACTAATGAGATTTTTGTTTTTTTGTTTTTTTAAACTAGTGAGTATTGGGTCTATTAGAATTTAGAGGAGTAGAATACCCACAATTAGAGCTGGTGAAACAGCGATCCCTAAATTGGAAACTTTCGCCTACCTCTGTCTCTGAGTGAAGTGGAAAATTGGAGATGAGATCCTCTGTACCATAAGTTGTGTACCATTCCTCTGTCCCAATATTTAAACGACGACATATCAGAATTAATTAATAAGATTAGTTAATTAGGAAATATTATCGGCTCACCAGCCGCTGTAATCTTCTCTCTTTTCTTATTATTATTTTTTCAATTCTTTTCTCTTTCTGTAATCTTTTTGTAATCTTTTCTCTTTTCTTAATATTATTGTTTTTTTTTCTTTTGCAATTCTTTTGAATATTTTCAAAATATGTTTCTAATTAAGTTCCAAAAGGAAATAAATAAATTGATTAAGATTCCAACTTGATTTTTTACTAGATGATATATGAACATCAAACATGTGTAATTTGCATGATATTTTTCAGTACAATTTATTCATTGATAGTATATACATTAATATAACAATTATAAGACAAATTACTTTCAGATTGTAGTCACGAAACTTTGTATTGGAGAAAAAAAAATCATTCGAGGAACATGGTTGATGAGAGACAACAATAACATACAAAAAAATAAAAGCCTACTTGTGCTATTTCATGATTAAAATTTATCAATTCTAAAATCAAGAAAGAGTTTTGTGTCTGAATTTTATTTTCATAATTACAATCAATAAAAATTCAGAAGTATAATATTGATATAATATGAAAAAAATTCATAAAATAAAGTTAGAGGCGAAAACTTATCATACCAACACAAAAACTATCAACGAATTTTATCAAAATTTTATATATATTTTATGAATTGCAAAAAAAAAAAAAAACTATAATATTAAGAAAAGAGAAAAGATTACAAAAAGATTACAGAAAGAAAGAGAAGAGAATTGAAAAAATAATAAAGAAGAAAAGAGAAAATATTACGGCGGCTGGTGAGCCAAAAATATTTCCTAATTAACTAATCTTATTAATTAATTCTGATACGTCGTCGTTTAAATATTGGGACAGAGGAATGGTACACAACTTATGGTATAAGTTCAGAGGATCTCATCTCGGAAAATTGTGGGTTACAAGTACAACCCATCACTTGTGACATTAAATGTGAAACAATTAATGTATGACAATTATGGTTTCCTCGTTGTCTGTGAGATTCACCAACATCAATAAATATCCCTGATTCGCACACAGAGAGAGAAAGAGAGATGGAGAAGAAATTGGAGAAATGGGGGTTCAAGAATGAGAAAGAGGCAACTCCCACCATTAGAGACATTCTTGAAACACTAAAGTCACATCTGAACAGTAAAGATGAAAGGCCACTCATCCATCTTGGCCATGGAGATCCCTCCCCCTACCCATGCTTCAGAACTACCCCTGTTGCCGAAAATGCCCTTCTCAACTCTCTTCACTCTTCTCTCTTCAATGGCTACCCTCCCTCTGCTGGTATCTCTCCTGCCAGAAGGTTCTTCATTCTCCTTAACCCCATTCTATTTCTCTTTTTGTTTTGTTTTGCATTTTATATTGTAACATTACATTACAACAGGGCAGTGGCTGGATATCTAAGCAATGATCTTCCATATGAGCTATCAGAAGAGGATGTGTTTCTGACAGCAGGGGGGAATCATGCTATAGAGGTGATACTAACAGTTCTCTCTCGCCCTCGTGCCAACATCTTGCTTCCCAGGCCTGGATATCCCTTGTACAATGCGCGAGCAGCCTTTAACAATCTCGAGGTTCGTTATTTCGATCTTCTCCCCGATAAGGGCTGGGAGGTGGATCTTGATGATGTGGAAGCTCTAGCTGATGATAATACTATTGCCATGGTTGTCATCAACCCTGGGAATCCCTGTGGAAATGTGTTCACACTCGACCATATGCACAAGGTGAGATTATATATTCTTGTTTCTATGAATGATTGTTTTGGTGGGCTAATTCTTCTTGTTTTGAAGATTGCGGAGACAGCAGAGAGGATGGGGATTGTTTTGATTTCGGATGAAGTTTATTACCATATTGTGTATGGAAGTAAGGAGTTCATTCCAATGGGGGCTTTGGGATCCCCTGTGCTTACCATTGGGACTATGTCCAAGAGGTGGCTCATTCCTGGTTGGCGATTCGGATGGATTGCTGCTACTGATCCCAATCGTGTTCTTCGCAAATCCGGGGTATAATTCATGTTATGTTGGCGTTGTTTACTTTGGATAGAAGAGTGATTTAAATGTTGTTTCATTGTTGTCTCAGATAATTGATTCGATTGAGAGGTATCTGTGCATCACAGCTGATCCTGCAACTCTCATCCAGGTACATGTCTATAATCAACAACCTGGTTTCTTCCAAGAATCATATGATATAGTGTACTATGTTGTTGATAGGGTGCAGTTGCTGAAATTCTTGAGAAGTCGACAAAAGGGTTCTTTAGAAAAACGAATGATACGCTTAGAGAAGCTGCAGAAGCATGTTATGAGAGAGTTAGTGAGATCCCATCACTTAGGTGCCCACACAAACCAGAAGGAGCTATGTCTACAATGGTACAATTGCATGAATACAAGTCCTTTTTATCCATGGAGTTTAATTTGCTGTGTACATTGCAGATAGAGATAAAGCTTCCATTGTTGAAAGACGTCAAGGACGACATGGATTTCGCTGTGAAGCTTGCTAAAGAGGAATCACTTCTTATTCTGCCAGGTTAGAATATGCCTGATTCAAAATAGCAGATCCTAGTGCATTTAACACATATGAATCTAGTAAATTCGATTATGTTTTTATAGGATCGGTGTTGGGACTGAAGAACTGGTTACGCATTAGTTTCGCGGTGGATGTGGATACTCTCAAAGATGGACTCGACAGAATCAAAGCATTTTGTTCCCGACATTCCAAGTAGAACCATTTATATGAAGTGGATCAACAAGATCATATGAAGCCCCAAATCAAATATTATTCGGTATTAGCATCATCAAATGATCGTATGTATGATGATGTAAAATAATTATTGGACGAGACACAATTTCCCTGGGTGGTTTCAATGTTTTAGCAATGGATTTCAATTCTTAATTTACAATGTGGTTTCTCTAAGAACTTAGCACAAAATTAATATTGTTTTTGATCCCATATGAAGAGAACACATCTAATTTAGGCTATTTCAGCAAATTCCTACCACCTTTACTAACGAGTTCCAAACCTTGAATGTAAATAGTTGTTATTAAAATATAAAAAATGTGGGGAGAAAGAAATATAGGTAATATATGCAGGAACTCTCTTCTTATTCATGAAACAATTTATTGTATCTATAGCTAGTTGCTCAACACTATAATTGAGGAGTTTCCATGATTGCATATTAAAATTGATTTTGGTGTGTTACATTAACGATCTATGTATTATGCTGTGTTCGAGTATTCACGGTGGATATACAACATTTTCATATAAACTAAGTGTAAAAGAAACCAATTTTCAAATTTTGGAATTTAATTTAACCTTTAAATTTTAGTAAAAAAAAAAAAAAGGAATCATGACTTTAACTTAATGTTGTCGTTCGAATAACAATTATATTTTCTAACGATATAAGTATACAAGAATAATTTTGTAATTTTAAAATTAAAATAAAACAAATCTCAAAAAAAAAAAATGATGTTTTGATAATAAAGGAATATTTTATTTTATTTTCTTAATTACATAGATTTCGATATGGCATCTGATGTGACTAATTAGTTAGATATGTGGACTCAAATAGTCAAACAAATATGAAATTATTTATTTCATAACTAAATTTACAAAATTAGGATTGAATTGGATTTAATTATATTATATTATATTATTTTTTTGCAATTAATCATCTCCGTGTATATAAAAATAATGGAGACTAGAAAACTACTATTTCTTTATGGGAAAAAGAGAACATATTTGAAAATTGGAACAAAGATTGACTTAGCTTCCTAAAAATTCATTGGTCTGCCCCATGTAAGATATGCTGGTGTTTGCATGCTTTCAAGATTTTATTTTCTTCTTAAATAATGAGTAAGTGGAGTTGTTCTACTCCCTACATCTTTTATTATTATTTGTTATATTTGTTCATATCACGTATATTACGTTTATATCACTGATAAAAATAAAATACATAACTATACATAATGATGTCAAATCTGTGATTCATTCTTTATCTATGATATACAATACAATATATGAAGTTTACAGAGAGATATACACAGGGAAAATAAGTCATACAATCTCTAAAATATCGAAATAGAATACTGATTTGACTAATTCAAATACTACCTAAAATATTCTTTTATCACAATTATTCATATGCACCAGGTGCACGGGTCGGGAACCGTACAATGGATCGACCCGATTTGGAGGTGTTTTTCACGCGCCCCACGCGTTCACAAGCACGATCAAGTCCACGCTCAAACCTTAGCCCGCGCGTCTGACCTTTCTGTTATGGCCGCCTAACATTTTAGTTATATTTGCGTAACCTTTTGCAGTGTATTACAGATCTATAATATTTTTTAAACCATTATGTTTTAATAATATAACCTTTATGCGCAATAATTTAACATTTTTGTTATAATAATATAACATTTATGACATTATTTAAGTACATAAAGGTTATGATATTTGTACATAAATGTTATACTAATATAACATAAAGATTATATTATTATAACATAAAGGTTCAGTTATATTACATGAATTTTTATACTGAAAAAAGTCTAAGTTATTCACTTAAAGGTTATGATATCTGTATATAAAAGTTATACCCGTATAACATATGACATAAATTTAAAAAAAAAAACTAGGTGCGGATCTGAGTCGAACCCGACCTGACCCGATCCAACACATGCACGCCCAGATGCACGGATCATGCACCTGTTCATAAGAACACTACTCTTCTTTTATATAATTAATATGGAATTTACAAAATAGAAGATCAAATAATGTATGAAATATGCGAGAGATGTATGAGAGTTCGTGATTCATTTTGATCAGTTTGCATATATTTTTAACTACCCAATAAATATAGTTTCTAAATTCTTCAACTTATAACCATACAAGTGATATCACAAATATTCATACCACAATTATTTGGATTGCTCGGTTTGAAGAATGAGCGAACGATATTCATACCACAATTATTTGTATTGCTCGGTTTGAAGAATGAGCGAACAATATCAATCAAGCCAGCCTTGCATAAAACCATGTTGATTTTGTGAGATGGTTCAGTCAACACGCAGGTAATACTTTTCTTATGATTATGAAATATTTTTATTTGTATCATGTAATATTTTTATGATTTTGATAAGTAATATTATATAATATTTTTATATATATTAGATAATATTTTTATGTATATCATGTAAGACTTGTGATAAATTATAATTTTGATAAATAATATTATGTAGTATATGTACATAATACAAAAGTATTACATGATATATAGAAAATAATTCACCTGATATATACAAAAGTATTGCATATTGCACGACTCACACGTGAGGAAGAAGAGCATGTGGCGGCATTATTGAGGATCCACGTGTTTTTCATAAACCCGACCCGACCCAATTCGCCTCATGTATCCTATAATACAAACTTATTTCATAATATACAGAAAAATATTACCTAATACATTATATATTTTCTTATAGTCTCAACCCAAAACACATCATATAATACAAAAGTATTACCTAATACACACAAAAATATTACATAATCTCTTATGTCCGACCCGAATCGACCTATTCATGGAATGAAATTCGTAAAACCGTGTTACACAAGACTTTGTCATATCAATTATAAAATCATAATGTTGAGATATTTTTGTATAGATTTTGATGAGACAAAGTAGGTTTGTATAGGAATTTGGAGTACCCCATTTTTCCATAATATTTATGTGAAAACTTAGTTTTTGTTAAGTTTCTATTTTGAGATGAAGTTTGAAGATATGTGAAATCTGAAAGATGGAGGTTTCTGATAGTAGCAGGATTCTGCAAAAGAATGTTATTGGATACTGCTATTCAGTAAGTAGTAAATCAGCAAGCAGCAATCAGTAAGCAGTAAGGAGGACTGAAAAGCTTTCTGATGGATCAGAACAGTAAGCAGCTGCAGATCAGTAAGCAGATTCAGAACAGTAAGTTGTTCTGAATAGAAAGCAGTTGTAGAACAGGAAGTAGTAAATGCATGTTGATCAGGGAGCAGAAAGACAATGTTCTTAATTGTAGTACGAGGAAGATCAATGCATATAAGGATTGATCCTCATCAAAGTAGCCGGTAGATGGAAGTTAGCAAACGACCAATGATGCGTTGTCATCTAGATCGAAAACCTGCAAATGGTCTGTTGCCGAGGAATGACGCCATTAATGCCCTGCAGAGAAGGACATAAACTTTTCCCCAGTTTTCCACAAACATTTAATGTGAAGATCAAATGAGATCAAGGATTTCAAATTCAAGATGGAGTGTATCTCTCTTCAACAAACACATTTTCCTACAAGTATATAAGAAGGTAGAGTTGACTGGAGAAAATTATTGAAACTATTATCTCTCAATCTCTCTTAAAGCAAACACAAGTTTTCTCTCAAGTTTCAATCACTCAACCTTACTGAAGCAGCCAAGCCGAAGATTTCCAGAATCTCAAAGATCTTAAGGCTGTTTTCAAAGCACCAGTTGAAGAACCATATACTTTTAACCATTTATGTTGTGTGCTAGGTTGTTTTATTGGTGTCCTAAGTGGGAAGGATTTAGATCCTCACTGAGTGATAGCTTAAGCGTTGTTAAGGCTTTTAATTCTGTATGAGTTTGTAGACCCTATGATTAGTCTAGGAATCTTTCTGATTCTAGTAGGTGTAAACTTGTTAGGAGTTGGTTTGTAAAGTTGAGACTTATAAAACGAATCTTTCCTGATTGAAGTTCCTCCTTAGTAAAGGAGAAGAGAAGACGTAGAAGGATTACACCACCTTCGAACCTCTATAAACCCTTGTGTGTTTATTGTTTTATATTCATTTGTTGCATCTTATATTTATATCCTGCTCATATTGCATAAACGACATTGGGAAAAGCATACTTTGTATTTTCGCTGCATACTGTAATCTCTGAAACAGCAAGCTGAAACAGCATTCTGTCAGCTTATTGATTTGGCCAAGTTGTTGTATTCTATTCTAGAATTCAGTTTCCTCTTTAAAGAAAATTTATAAAGTAAAAATTTGATAAAGGTTCATTCACCCCCTCTGAACCTCTGACTATTTGAGACCAACACATAAAATTCAACCAAGATTAGCTTAAAGTCATACAATAGATCTTATACTGGCTCTATATTGTGAAAAATTGTAGAAATATCTCTAATCTATATCTATACCAATATAAAAGTAAAGAAATCGAAGATATTTACAAGTTTATCATTTTTCCTTCCAAAAATGTCACATGAACAATTTTTTTTTTTTGTATTTTATATTTTTAATTGCTTGGTCAATTTGATTTAATAATATAATTATTGTATTAGTTCATTCATAAAATTAATTTTATTGAATATAATTTCATAAATACCAATAACAAATATTGTCCAAAAAATAATCTCAATAATAAATATTAATTTGTTTAGGGATATTTGAGATCATATTTAATATATATTAATATATAAACGTAAAACTGTTAAAGATGTATATATATATAATACGTGTGTAGTATGGAATTATATGTCATCCTAAATATTTTTTAGATTAACATTTGTATTTCAAATATGTAATATCATTCAACATTTTATGAAAATTGTTAATATCCTTTACCAATATATTTTAATGATGAAAATATTATTAAGTAAACAAGTATAAATATCAAAGAATCAAATATAAATTTTGGCGATTAGTTTACACTTAGGCTATATTCGGAAGAGATTTGACATAGATGGATTTTGAACTTCAAAATCCTAATGTTCGTTTGTTGTCGCATTTAAATTTGGATCGCAAAATCCGGACATAATCATTACTACCTAAATTACAATCATCAATCATTATCAAGTACAGTTTTTCATAAAAAAAAAATCACATCAACCCACCTTTTCATAGTAAAATATTATATCAACCCACTTTTCAACATTGATTTGACATCTATAGTATAATCATACACTATAAAATCATCAAAAAAATATACATTTTCACTATTTACCTTTACTACAAAATTCAAGATTTCAATGATGGGTTTTCGCCGAACCCACATAAACTCTTTCAAAACATACATTTAGGATATGTTTGTTTTGGATTTATGTAGGATTTGGAAAATTCGACTTTGAAATCCTGAGTTTTTGAAATAAAGGTGAATAGTTAAAATCTGTTTTGTTTAGAGATTTTATAAGGTTGGATTAGTACTGTTGTAGATGTCAAATCAATACTGGAAAAGATATTATTGTGTAATATTATATTGTTAGTTGATGTAACGGTAATGATTGGATGATTGTAATAGTAGAAATTTTGGTGTGTATTGAAATTTGTGTATTAATAGGTTATAGTATAGGATTAATGATTGTATTTTTATTTAAATAAAGTAGGATTTTGGTAGATTATATAATCCTCTTATAAACTCAAAACAAATGAGGATTTGAATCAATCCAAATCTCAAATCCTGACTCACAAACACCTATCCAAAAATTGTTAAAGGGGTTTTGTATCTATTTATTTGAGAGCGCATGTTTTGAATTTAAATATGGCTCGGTTAATAATTTAAGTAATGCGTTTAGTTTCTAATTTTGTTGTTGTCGTCATCATCATCATTTAGATTTTGTGTTGGGCTTGAATTGTACTAATCAATGTCGGGCTATATAACAATTAATTTATGTGATAGTCATGATGGAGTAACTAACTATCTGTCATCTTCGATGTTAAGCAATATTAAAAATATTTTTCTAATTCAATTTATTTTAAAATAAAAGTTGAAAATATATAATTGACATTGCTTGTATCAGGTTCTTACGTAAAAATTCTAATTTTTTATATGTATTGTTTTCAGTATATACATATATATATATATGTATAAGTAATTGGATTTGATTTGTAATTCATAATTGATATTTTTAGTGTTATTAATCACATATTATCAAATGAGATATATATAATAAAAATGATAGTATGAATTAGAAAAATATATATTTAATAGGCATAATAGTCAAAAAAATCCAAACCTTTATGAGTTTTTGCTATTTTGATCTATTCTTTTATTTTTGTCAATTTATTCATGATCTTGTTCATTAGTTGCAATTATAACCAATTCTAAATTTCAGTTAAAATTAGGTGATTTATAAATAATGTGGCAAACACTTAAGCATAATTTTATGACACATCACTAGACATAGTTAGCTCTTTTTTGTTTTACTTTTATTTTTATATATTAAAATTAATGCTTCTCCACCAACAACAATTCCCAGTTGAAGTGACAAGGTGAGGAAGACAAGAATAACTAGGTTCCACAATGCCGAGCCACTATCGGCCTATTTAATATATATAGTTACATAAATTCAAATTTTCTTAATTGTTATATATTGTATATCTTTAAAATGCTTATTATTAATTATATTGTATTATCAAATAGTTGATATTTACCACATATTATATAACAAATCATGCAATGTATGATAACAACTACTAGTTAGGTTAATACAAAATCAAAAAATAACAATATGAAAATCATCTACAATATTGAAATTGAATATATAAGTTTTAGAAAATTCATAGCATAATTTAAAGTTTAGTGGTACAGTTTGGCTTTATTAGATTTTATTTATTTTCTTAATCAAGACCCCAAAAAAAACTCCATTTGTTAAAATCTTAAGACCAGAATCATTCATAAAACAAAATTTTGCCAAGATATCATCACAGCATTTGGTGAAATTTATCTGAGAAATCCAAATGCGGAAGACATTGAAAAGCTGTTACAAGTTGCAGAATCTCCTGATTTTTCTGGGATGTTGGGGAGCCTAGATTGCATGCACTGGGAGTGGAAGAATTGTCCAACAGCTCATGCAGGGGCATACTGTGGACGCAACAAGAAGTGCACTATCATACTTGAAGCAGTAGCGTCGCATGATACTTGGATATGACATGCATTTTTTGGTCTTCCAGGTACAAATAACGATGTTAATGACCTACAAAAATTGACTCTATTTCAAGCATTGACCAATGGTACATCTATATCAGCTAATTATTCGATTAAAGGTAAGAATTATAATGTCGGTTATTATCTAGCTGACGGTATTTATCCTAAATGGTCAACTTTAGAACAAGCCATTAATGTGCCCAAATGTGTCGAAGAAAACTATTTCGTACAAAAACATGAATCGTATTGCAAAGATGTAGAACGACTATTTGGAGTTCTTCAAGCTCGGTTTGCAATTATTAGAGGAGCGGCTCGATTCTGGAAGAAGGAAGACTTACATGAAGTCATGTTTGCATGCATTATTATGCACAATATGATAGTCGAGGAAGAACGCAGTGGATATCAAAACGCCAACCTTGACTATGAAAGTTCACCCACTGTCTCGTTTGCTGAGTTTTCAAGAGATTTTAATAATACGAATTATGTTAGTTTTCTTGGTCGACATCGAAATCTGATAAATCAAGTAGAGCATAATGAACTAAAAAGAAGATTGGTAGCACATTTGTGGGGCAAACGTGGTCAAATCGACGATGTTGAAGATGATGATGATAATGGTGAATGAGATTTTTTTTATAATTTTAGATTAATATATGTTGTAACGTTATCATGTAGTAATGTTTTTATGATTAATTTATGGTGTAATGTTTTATGCAATAATTTATGAAATTATTGTTTATGTGTGATTTTATTATATGTATTATAATTTAAGTTGATTTTCTTTCATGCTGAAATAGTTTTTTGAAATTTATCATAATTGTTGAAATTACATAATTAAGAAAATTATTATTTAAAATCAGATCTATAATCAATATTTTGGAAATAAAATATACCCAAATTATGATTAACATTAAATTCATAATTTTGTGATATATTTGGTGAAATACCATGGGAGACCAAACCAAATTATATCTTTATAAATGGTGAAATGGTGAAATATTAATATTTTATTATTTGGTGGAAGATTTGATGAAATAGGTGGGAGATCAAATACACTATTTTTTCATCAAAAATGGTGAAATAAGGAAATTGTGTGCTACTGATGGGAGATAAACCCATTTTTTCACCACAAAAAATGGGATTTGGTGAAAAAATGGTGTCGACGGTGGAAGATGCTCTAAGTTATATCATCCTTCAAAAATTTAAAATGACGGAACATAAAAACAAAAACAATAATAATTAGAAAAAGAAAAAAATCAAAATTATCAACATGGTCCTAATTTTAACGGTAACGAGTCCATTTCGTATCCCACCGTTAAAGTAGAGGGAACCCACTGGCGCCGTTAAATGTTAAAAAGGTGAAAAAGATGCCAATCCCCCCAACGGCTATCCTAGCCTAAACCCTTCCAATTGAAATACAACTCTCACAACCCAAGTGTAACCTCCATATTCAACAAAACCAACAGAAATCGAAGCTTTAAACACAGAATCCATGGAATCAACACCACCATCGGAGCCTCGGACCCGACCCAAATCCGCTTCAAGGCTCTCGAAGCTTCGCCATTACAGAGAATCACCGATCCCTCAATTGTCGCTTGAAATAGTCCCTTCTTCGCCCAAAATCTCTACTCCATCACCTGCATCGACAATCTCTCCTCCAAGACCTCCTTACACTCTCCCACTCCACGATTTTCTGATGCTATCCCCTTCCCCTCGCAAACGATCGAAGACCAGATTACTTGACATGGCTGATGATGCTGCTGCAATTGAGGCCGGTGGAGTCAGAAAACGATGCAAAAATCGGAATTCTGGATCGCTGTGCGGTGCTTCTCCGAGGAGTAGCCGGAGATCGAGGAGAAGGTTGGAGCAAGATGTGAGGGAAGAGAGAGAAGTTGTTGTTGCAGGGGAAGAAATTTTGGTTAAATCGAGAAAGAAGAAACACGGTGAGAGATCTAAGAAGGATAAATCAGTTTCAGCTCCTATAGTTACACCACAGAGTATGTGTATGATATAATATCAGATCTTTCTGTTTTTCAAATTTTCCTGGTTTATTTCTTCTTATTTGATTTGGATTTAGGAACAATTGATGGTGATAGTTACGATCTTGATGCAATTGGGGAGATTATAAACGATTTAGTTACGTGGAAAGATGTCTCGAAATCAAGCCTCTGGTTCGGTTTTGGCTCTCTTTGTTTCTTATCTTCTTGCTTTACAAAGGGTATTAACTTTAGGTATGTGTTCATAATCTTCTTTGAGTTGAGATTTTCTTGAATTTTACCTTGAAAACACTATGGGTGATAACTGATTTTGCAATTTCGCAGCATTTTCTCGTTTCTATCTCAAGTAGGACTCTTCTTCTTGGGAGTGTCGTTCTTCTCCAACTCCCTGCGCCAAAGGTATGATTAGTAAGCTATTTCTACATCATATTGTGTATGCTTCATTCGATCAATTTTCGTGTACTTATTATATGCTGCATTTGTTGAGGAGCTCAGGGATGCAAGTGAGATTAAGCGTGATTTTAAGTTGAAAGAAGATGACATATTGAGGATTGGGAGACTAATACTTCCAGCTGCAAATCTTGCGATTTCGAAAATGAGAGAACTGTTTTCAGGAGAACCAGCCATGACCCTTAAAGTAGGGTTACTTGATCTCTAATCTGTTTTCTTACATTGATCATTTAGATATTTAAAGATGGGCTAAATTGCTGTTTTGTCTGGTTATATAGGTGGTTCCAATCTTACTTATTGGAGCAGAGTATGGCCATCTTATTACACTATGGAGATTATGTGCTCTTGGTAAGTTCATCAAAGAATATCAGATTAATGATTTTTCTGAATCAGAGAAAAAGGAATCTCAATTTATAATTTTTTGCAGGTTTCTTTGTTAGCTTTACAGGCCCAAAATTATACTCAGCATACTCTTCTCAGTTATCCAAGAAAGGTTGGTACAATGTCCACATGTACACTACAGAGATTAAGTATGAAATTTGAACAAAATGGAAAATTCATGTATGTATTGATAATGTTATATTTGGATGTAAAACAGTTGAACATGTAAAAAATTGGGGATTGGAAGCATGGGGAGGCTGCACGCACAAAAAAATGGTGGCTGCATCAATTGTGACGGCTTTCTGGAATTTCACATCCATCAGAACTCGAATATTTGCCGGTAAAACTCGAATATTGTGATTTTCTCTTTGCTTCTTCAATCATAAACAAACAGTAATTTACGAGCAAGGAATCTGATTGATTTTACAACATTTTTCTTGTGTGCAGCGTTCTTGTGTCTGGTGATACTGAGATATCATAGACAACACACAGAAAAAACGATCAAGGAAGACGCAGTGGTCGAGGAAGATGCAGAAAAAGGAAAAGAGGAAATAGGAAAGGCAATAGTCCCAGTGGAAATTGAATCCAAGAAATAACACTAATGATCTATATTATCTATAACAAAGACCAAAAATCATCGTCTTAAAAATAAAAAAATGAAAAAAAAAATCTTAAAAAACTGAACCAGATGGTTCTATCTCTGTACTGCTGTTGTTTTGACATTTTTACGACTAATAAAGCCTATGTATATGCTCAATTTTCATCAGTTTGTTGTCTGTCTTCTACCAAAGTGGTTTATTCATTCAAGTGATAACTTAAGCTAGCAAGTTTCCTTCCTCAATAGTGTGTATGTGAACTTGTGTAGACGTACGTTACAGCTGTAATGAAAAAAGACAAACAGATCAACTACTCCACAAATTATTCACTTGTAAGTTGTAATCTCATAAACATATTTATAGTAGCAGATGATATGGAAGAAATAACCAAACAGCTTCATCCATGGCACTAAAGCCTCAATCAAGGTTTTTGGAAGGTAAGGAACAAACTAACGCCAGAGCTTCGAAGGAGATGCCAACAAGTTGAAAACTTCCATTATGCATCATCACAACCTGGGCAAAGCAAGGACGAAATAATCTGTTCAGGCTGTTGTCCATTAAAATCATGCTTTTACTCATAAGCATTATTTGGTGTACATCATTTAAGAGATACACCACTCATTATGATGCATGTTACATCAAAATACCCAAGAATAAATGTATCCAACCAATTCATTTAATGTTTCCAAGAATACACAATCATGCAAGGCTTATTACAGATTTGTCCATCAACTACTTTCAGAAAGAACTCATGATAAATGAAAGACCAAATTTGAAATTCGAAACAACAAAGATGGGCCAAGACAATGAAAAGATTCATATCTGGTACATAAAGTCTTCTAGATATCCACAATATCAGAAATAAAGAAATGTTGCTCGACACCTCTGAAAGATGGTACTGATCACAGGTCATCAATGCAATCTGACAAATATTTGAGAAATCAGTAAAATACTTTGAGAACTCCAAATATAAATAACGCATGAGCATTAAATTGAAAACCAAAATCAGCAAAACAATGGTGTTTAGACATTATTATTAAAAAAAGGGCAGCATTCTCTAGACTCAATATAGTGGTCCTTCTCCAGCTTAATTTAAACTTTCTTCACATTCCACGACCAGGGTTAGAAACACAATAAATATTCCTTGCCCTTCCAAAGTTCATCACACATCATTGCAAGCTGATTCAATAATGATAGATTAAGTTAGAATCAAGAATGACTTTTCTTTATTATGAATGTTAATCATCCCAATTAGTCACTTAATATCTACCCAATGAAGAGATATACTATTCCAGTTCATAAGCAAACATCTAGAAACTTGAAATATACAGCATCTGGGGGAAGAAAATTATAAAGCAAACAAAAGATTTGAGACATGGATTTGAGTGAATGAAATTTTTTAATAGACAGGTAAAGAACCAGCAAATGAAAGTTCAGTCAATTACTTGATGGTTGGAAACTAGAGCAAAGTGTTTATTCATGCAAAAACAGGCAAATATGTCTATCCAACTTAAGCATTGTATTCTTGTAGGTATAACTTAAAGAGAAAGATTCCAAGTAATTCCTCTTCCATCTTCAGTTAGTCTTGTCAAGGCCTAGAACAGGCAGAATGAAGAAGGGATTTCTTTATCAAAATGAGGAAATAGGCATGTTGAGGATAAGACATCTGATTCCACATTGAATAAGGACAAAAAAAAAAAAAAGGGTCCAAGAAACTGAGCCCCACTCCATTTAGTTATCATATTTTAGAAACTCAAGCTCACCGCAGAGAAGATCCTCAAAGAAGGACTGGGAGGATATAGAGGGAAATGATTTAAGCTGCTGGACTGGGAGGATATAGAGGGGAAATATTTGAGTTACTAGACTGGAATAATCCTACAAACATGCAAAAGTTAAAATGCTTCAAAGCAGCAGGACTCTATCAAACGAGAAACTAACTCACCGGAAAAATAAAAGGTGGACATGGACAGCAAAAGAGGGCTCTACATCGCTAGATACCTAAGTCAAGAATGAAAAAAACCATTGGTTAGGCAATCTATCAGCATTTAGCAATTTTAAGAAGTAGAATAAATAAAACTAAAGAGAATTCTCAGTAAAAACTGGTTTATGGAGGAAGATGAAAGACCAAAGGGTAGGAATCTTACATCTGATAGATCATCAAAAAATAGGAAAATTATCTCTTCGATAAAAAAAAAAGGCATAGGGAAAAAAAATGCATGGAGTACAGAGTGTGTGATGGTTGTAGGTATAGCAGATGGTTACAGGAAAGCCATGTCCCAACATGCAAATAATATGGTATTTGACTAGCTTCTTTTTACTTCTAGAGGAAGCAAAAGAAAATACTGAATGGCACAGGTTGAGACTTGAGAAAAGTCGGTCAAAGCCTTCATTTGTTATTTTGCCAATGTGGTTTTCTTTTTCTTTTGCAAATTCAAGAAGCCTTCTCTAGCAACTAAATCATGGAACTTTAGCACCGATGGAGTCTTAAATTATACAAAAACAGGATAACCTGGAAATTTCAATGGTCGATAACAGAGGAAAAGGAAAAGGAAAAGGAAACAGAATGTTCCACAAGAAAACTACTACTGATGTTTCCATTCATTAGAGTCTTAAATCAACTTTCTTCTGGTGTTTCCATTCATTAGGGAAGAAAAGGAAACAAAAAGTTCCTGAGGAAAACTACTACTGGAAAACTCGCACTTGCACTGGCTACTCACATGCATGCTAAAAGCCTACACTTACATATCTTTTGTACGCAGAAGAATTTAATCATTTACAAAAAAGTTAAGCAAGGTAAACAGTTCTGTAAATCCATATACATGCAGCACATTCATCATCTGCTTCAAAATAGAGGTCCAAGCATCTACCAGAGTGAATTAGAAAAGTGCCACAATACAACAATAATTCATAAAAATATTTCTTTTCCATGATGTCCCAAAAAGTGGCTTCCCTAGAGGGTAACTATTTGCTTTTAAGAAATTGAATAAATAGATGAGAATCAAACTATTGAATTCAAGAAACAGAAACACATTCCCAAAACTACCAGTTTAAAACTAATGGAGGCGATCACAAACTCCTGACCATTAATTATGAGGCCATTATCTCAAAGATAGTTAAAGTTTCAAGCTTTTCAACTCCATGAAGAAACCCCATTCGAACTAAAATGGAGAGATGATGAATGCATATGCAAAACCCTAGGAACCAACAATTACAATACCCTACAAAGCTCATGAGACAGCACTAATCACTAATCTAACAGCTCACCTAATAGAGTCAAATTCAAGCAAAAATAAAAGATAAATAAACTCATTGGAGAAAATAAAGTTCACTCCACAGTACCTTCGGGGAGCCAACCATAACCGCATCGAGAGACGGTGAGCATTGACGTCATCAACGCTGATGCAGTAACGGTGTGGTACGGCTGCATCGACTCCAAGCACGCACTCAATTCAGTTGGGGACCTATCGAATTCATTCCATAATGAGAATATAAATAAAATTCAAAAATCAAACTCCATCACAACACAGCATAGAGTTGATTGGAACGCAATTTGAACTGTATACCGGAAAATGCGATGAGCGAGTAAGGGAGTTCTGGAGGGGAGGCGGAACGGAGATGAGCGAGCAGATGTTGCTTGGGAAGCTAGCTTGGTGGCGGCATTACGGACAGCTGATGACCGGAAAACGGATCTAGCGGCAGCGATTGCCATTTCTTTTCTTAGATTGATGTGATTCCGAGAGAGAGAAGAATGGATGGGTTTTGGAGCTAAAACCCTACCTATAAGGGAGTGTTTGGATGCGCCTATTCTGTTATTCGGATTAAGACATTAACAAATGTGTGCATACATATTTTAGAATAAAATCAACCAAATTTTCCCGCGAAAATCCCCAATTTTCACTTTTTGTTTTTTTGTTTTTTTTCTTTTTCATTTTCTTAATATATTAATTACACCCAAATTTTTAGGAATATATTAAATTATAGTTGAAATATATCCGAACTATTAGGAATAGATAAAATCATTTTGATATATTGATATGAACGTATAATTAAAAACCATTTTCTTCCAAATTTGAGAATTATCACATTTCTAAACAAATCTATATGTCAAACTCTATTAATTCACTCAATTCATTGTTTGATAAATATAAATACATTCACTTTCTACTCATTAGTTTCTTAATTATAGTGATACTGTTCTTTTCTTAATACTCAGCAAACAGAAAAATTTGACTCTCTATTTATTCTTTTCTTTGACAAAATATTTAATTTTTTTATATATTAATTCATTGTGTATCTAATAATAGATTTGTTTCTTATTTCACCGTCATATTTATTCTTGTTTTAATTCATTGTGTTCATTTCTTAATTCTCATCAAACAAAACAACAAGCTTCATTTGTAATAAAAGGTTTGATTGGTTATTTCATATTTTTTTCGTTTCTTAATTTTTTGTTCATGGTATTTTTCAATTATATTTTAGGATTTATGTATTTTATAATAATGGTTTTTGTTCTTTTGGCAATGGTGAGGATTCATTAGTGGATTTAAAATATTTCCAAGTGTTCTAATTTGATATATCATAAAAATTAATATAATTGTTTGGTACTAATATGAAGAGATTGACAAGTCATTGGAACAATAGACTGTGAAAGATCTAAATCAAGCGGTACGTCATTTAATAACTGTTCAATGTATTATTTTAAATTGTGCATCAAAGTATTACTTAATTTTATATAACATTAAATACACATAAATATAAATTCAAATATCATACTGATGTCTCTATATTAGATATCTTTTATATTTATTATCTTTATAAAATATTGTATTAAAAAATTGTGTGTGTGGATTTAAGAAATAAATATCGATATAAAATATTGTGTTTATAAATTGTTTGCGTAGATTTAAAAATAACAAATTTTAAGATAATATAAATATACCCATTCCATTTTCAATATCCATAATGATCTCAATTTCATAGATTGGATATCAAATCTATATTTCAACTATTAAATCTATTTATTCTACAGTTTATTTCGTTTCTTGATTTTCTGTAACAAAAAATTTAATTGGTTATTTCATTTTGTTAATTTCGTTTCTTAATTTTCTGTTCTTGGTGTTTTTCTATTGTATTGTAGGATTTACATGATTTTATACTAATGCTTTTAGTTTTTTTTAGTAGTGGTGAGGATTTCATCAGTGAATTTAAAATATTTATAAATGTACTGTGCATTTGTATTTTGAATTGTGCACTTGACAATATATTAGCACCATATTACTTAATTTTATCTAACATTGTTTACTTTGTTTGTTTCAGGTAATACCGACAATAGAAGCGGAAAAAATGCTACATGGGTAATTGTTGATGAGCCAAATAAGCCTTTTTATTTAATTTAGGAATTTTGTTTGAATACATAATAAAAATTATATATTACATCATAACATATATAATAATATCGATAATCATCTCATTATAAAAAATAAAATAAAAGGAACAATTAATCAATATCCCATGCATCTCACGGGCCTATTACTAGTATAATGAAATAATGAATCTGGTGTTAGTTGGATAATAGTATTATTAAGAAAAAAAATGCATACTATAAAGAAAAGTACAAATTTATTTCAAACCATCTTCGATTTTTTTACTTTCACCCGATTTGAGTTATTTAATATTATTTTCCTTATATATATATATATTATTTTTATTATTGGTTTGTGTATGTACTTTATGAAATAATAAGGACAAGAAAAAACATATTTATTTGAAAATTTGTGTTATCTAGGATCCCACACACTTTCTCATTTTTCTTTTTAAGTTTGTTCCATCTGCTTCTATTTATAACATTTGTTCGTGTTACTTGTAGGTATTTACTTTAATTTGCATTAAATCATAATTTGTACATCTTATTATGCAAGGACTCACTTTCAAAGCATATGAATTTACGTAGACCGAAACTAATTCAATTAAAACCTAATTTTCAAACAGAAAGATACATATACTCAACCTTTTCAAATAAAAATAGAATGATTCAATTCAAAATAAGAACCCATATCTGCATTTTTCATAATTGCTTTGACCTTGAAAAACTCATTTCCTCGAATTTTATATTCACTTTCTTCAATTCTTTCTTCCCAAATAAATAGGACCATCAATCTAATAATACAATATCGACTAGACCTCCAGACTTATAGAGAGAAACATAGGCATCTCAATAACATGAGAGAAACATAGGCATCTCAATAACATGTCCTTTTTCCACATGGTGCCAAGTGCTTCTGCTTTATATCAATATAAATAATTCTCAACAATATGAATAATAAAAAAAAAAAAGATGAACCTCAGAATTTGCTAACAATACATTTTGTCTCAACTCAGAATCCAAGTGAAAAGCGAATATTGGATGAACTCATATCTAGAGTATCAAAACAATGACCAAGATACATGAAACGCCCATAACTAGATTAAAATTCGTTGAATTCTCTACCTATACTCCGTTGGTATGAGCTCCCAGCCACCTTACACAAGTACATTTGCTTTGATAACGAACTCCAAATTTTGCTCGTCACAGAAAGTGCAGCATGTTTCTCAATCTTACCAATTGACAGATGATGTTCACAACAATGTATACATTGAGCCAAAGGGCAAAGAAATCATTCAACTTCTTCGATGATTCTTCTTTTACGTAATGACTCCCTTGGCATACTTCCTGGTGCACTGTGAGCTCTCCTCCTCTCGTCTTTCTTTCTTTGAGCTTCAGTCATGAGACGACGCATAGAAGCTGCTTTATAGATTGCTTTTGGCAAGTGTCTGTGCCTGTTAACATCACAATTTAGAAGGATAAGATTTCATTCCAACTACAGATGAAAAGCACTTATCTGCGTTTGTTCCGACTATAGGACAATAATTCCCCAAGAGAGATTCTTAAATATGTCTGCTAGGCAATCATTAGGACTGCTCTCTTATGACCCATCTACAACGGGCACAAACCTAATGAGCCTACTACCACTGATGAGACAAAACCAACAATGGAGGTACCATTCATGATTATCATGATTTGGAATTGACTCTCTTGCACCACATCAACATTGAACACATTAAGCATGTTACGGTAGGTAGGAGAGCATTTTCAAGGTAACCGAGTAACAACCCTCTGTTTCTTTTTCATCTTTCTTACCAACCCCTAATTCCTTCTAAGTGACTGAATTCACATCAGCGGACTAGGAATATCCCATATTTAATTTTCTAATACAAGCATAAGAGCCAAAACTTTGCATTTTAGCACTGATCATTGGAATAACAATTAACAAACATTTACAAACTCTGGACTGAGGAGCAAATGCAGCATAGTAGAAACCCTTGACAAGAGCAAACATATCATTGTTCTCCTTTATTCTAACATGTTAGAGGAAGAATCGTCATAGCTTAAAATTAGTCAAATATTTATGGTCAACCACCTTATATTTAATAGAGCCATGCATATAATTTAATTGAAGCATGTACCTGACTATGCGTTTAACATCAGGAAGATGCTTGTAACGATTCTTGACAGCCTCCAAGTATTCGTGCTTTTTATGCTCTCTAGGCAAAAGCTGCAAAAGGAGACAATGATTCACTTGTGACAATCAATAGATGAAATTCCAGATTGTTAGATTCAATGAGAAAACAAAGAGCTGTTGGAACTAAGGTATAACTCAGATGAACTAAATAATTTAGACTACTTGATCTTTTGACGTTCCATAAGCATTCTCTACCAGGTGTGTATGCTACAAGCCTACCAATAATCAAGTCCACCTCCAACTATATAATTTCCTGAGTCTTTCTCTTCCCCTATATATATATATATATATATATATATATAGAGAGAGAGAGAGAGAGAGAGAGTTAAGAGCTTGTTTGTGTTCATTATATCTTTTTAGTTGGTTACTATATCAAACACTGCAATATTATTTGTTTCATCCCATTTTCACAGGAAATAACCATTTCTGTGTTCTCTCAGTTTCCAATTAAATGGCCTTTGTCATTTTTTTAATCCAAAACCATATTTTTATTTTGCACAAATACCAATACAGCCTCATAAACTATAATAAATATCAAAACCTGAAGTTGTAAACATAGCCAACCCCCCCCCCCCCAAAAAAAATCCCAACTCTCCTTGTTTTTGAGAAAATCTTATCAGTGTCCCTATGTATATCTTTAACGCGAGATTATTTTTTTAGAACTGAGTGAAATGCATGACAGGTATGCAACAAAACAAGAAAGGATAATTATTGAACAAGAAGAGATCCATACAACTCCCAGTTGCTCAGATGCTTTAGCCTTCCAAAGTCGAAGGTTGGTATCGTCACTCCCAGAGACAACATAACTTCCATCATAGGTGAACTTTACACAAAAGACCCTATATAAATGGAAAAAAATATGAATACGGATCTTAAAATATAATAGGTGGTGATATGATAAACATACTAATCACACCAAATCCCTAATTAAAATAGCAACTAATTCAATTGAGTTTTTAAGAATGACTGCCAATAAACCACATCATAATATAGACAGAATCCGAACATTAACAGTGCCAGATATTAACCAGACCTTTGCATTCTTTTAGTATGATAGATTTCCCGGCTGTGACCAGCATTATAGTGGAATATTCTAACCTGAAAAATGCAATATATAGTGACATTAAAATATATGAAGTAGAAACAGAGAGCGTTCACTAACCAAGAACAAGGAGGATGAGTAGAAAACTCACAGTTCTATCATAAGATCCAGTAACAAATTCACGACCACTTGGTGAGTAATCAATATCCATTCTGCAAAAGGAGCAAAAAATTAGGAAAATAACTTGTTTATACAAAATGATACATTACAAAAAATTAGTATGGTACACTTACACTGCAGATACATGATCTTTGTGCACGCATCTGGCCTCATCCAATTTTCGAAGATCATAACTATAACAATTGCAATCTTCATTTGCCTACATTAAAGTTATTTTTAAATTCATGATCATTTATATCTGAACATGATTTAACACAGGTATACCTAGATCCTAGCTTATACTCCATGCATTTGTAGAAGTTTGAGATCAGAATAATGCATTAACAGCGCAGATCAAATTTATACGCTCAACAGTAAATAAATCATCAGTATATCACAAGTTGGTATATATGAAGCAATTCATATGTAGTGTTTTCTGGAGAAGATCCCTGTAAACAGCAAAGAACCAAATACAGCTAGAATCTTTCAAGTAAAGGAAATGAATGGATATATACACAGAGATGACATGTATAGGCTTTTATATTTACATTTGGATTTTGGAATTTCCGGCTGTAAGTGTTACAATTTTTTGTAGAGCCTCTTTCAATCTTCAATTAAGCATTTGAAACAAACAAGAAAGAAAACAATTAGTTTCACAGTTGGCTTACAGCTGTAAAGTTCATCGGCTCCAATGGATTCCACGCAATAGAATTAGTTTTTGTCTGTCAAAAAAAGAGAATGATAATTAGGACAAGTATCCATAAAAACACATATAAACATGGCCAAGTAACAATTATACGAGGATAGACAAACATATTGCCAAATATGCTTGTACAAAATGTAAACACTGTGTGTCTTCATATAAAACAAAGTTTTACATTTTCAATTCTTCAGCAACAAAAAATTCAAGTAGTAAGATATGAGCCTATTAATATAATAAACATAAAGAAGTCAATTGAAATTTACTGTTAATATTTCAATTACATTTTGCATATTGTTTGAGAAATGTATTGTCACAAATTGAATTCTCCTATTTCCTTTTCAGGTGGCCAAAAGATATTGTTCCTTAGTGCAACCTTTGGTAATCATTTGCATCAGTTTTACGGATGAAAACCAGCAAGTGCACAAAGATAACATAAGATTTCAATTTCCAAGAAAAATTTAATTATAGCATTCATTTAAGGAAGAAATGTGTGCTCTTCTCCGATTATTATTACAGTTGCACACACAATCTTCACAGCATCTTCAACATCTATTCCACTCACAAACATTTGATACGATATCCCACATCGGTTCCACATGAAAGTGTGGAAGAGTATATAATTGGGAGTCAAACCTTTACCTTTGACCATGGTTTTGGTTAAGTTAGGGCTCCCTAGCTTATATGCCTAACAATTTGGGCCGAATTGTATAGTATTCTGATAAAGAACATTTGCATTAACATCATGAGTTTATAACTAAATTTAGATTATCTTGTCTAAGGCAACTATGAGCCAGCTATAAAAACAGACTATTTTAATTACATGAAACATAATAGGCTAATAATCAAACAATTCAAACTCTTGATCCAAAACTGTAACTGACAGCAATGAATATCAGTATGGCTCTACCACATTCCTTGAACTTCTAATCAGTAGCATTAATTTCTTGAGATTTTAATTTCAATATATGAAGAATAGACACATAGTTTGTCACCATAACCAGCTCTTAGTTCACCAAAGTTGGTATCAAAATAAGATTATAAATTGTAGTGAGTATAAGAAATAAAGCCAATCTGATCTCAAACTGTCTGCTCCTTCAGCAATACATCAGTGTCTGACCCACCGTTTTCATTAAGAGACTATATCATTCAAGTAGATCTGGGGCATTTAGATATAGCTAGTTAAAAAGAAATACTGAAGTGGAACTATCTACTTTGATCTTCACTCCTTAAGCATAATATTTTAATCCAAAAGGACTTCAATAGTGGAAAAAGGCAGTTCAAGATCTACAACTATGTGAAAGCTACCAATAAGTTCAGTTCATACACACAAAATTGGCAATATATTGACACAAAAAAGTTTTGCTACAACATAAAGTTCCGGTAACCTGAAAATGTAGGCTGAAATATGCCATTCAATAAATAGAAGGTTTCTTATATTATGGTACTATGATCACTCACCCTAATCTTTAATAGGATAATTAAATTACTACTCACCCTCATAATAATCTTTCTTGCAGGAGATGATAATCGTAAATCATATATAGCAATGCTTCGATCACTGCAATTGCAAAGTGAAATGAGATTAAACACAGAGCCTAAACTCAAATGATAATAAATTTCTCCTGTATGGACATACTCATAACAAAAAATGCAATGATTTCAACAGTAGCTGCTTGAGCACTGCACATCATGTACTTAAGGGACTCATTTTTAGACGTGAAGATAGAGAATCTGAAATTAATACTCGTAGTATAAATAATTTGTGCATATCAACATAAATTATTAACTCAGGGATTCATGTGAAATGCAGACCTGGCTGAAGTTGCTAACATATTTGGTTCTGCTGGATTAAACCGCACAGATATAACTGTATCTTTGCCCCACTCGAAACTGTTTACAGGCTGAGACCTGATTTTCAAAAGAAATATAAAATGTTAGAAACTTCCTCATTTCTAAATTGCAACAAAAGATTTGATGATAAATTCAGAGGAAACCTGTTGTGGTTCCATATATCTACTTGAGCACCAGCTGTGGCAAAAAGCTCACTATTACATTGGTGATCAACAGCCCTGAAAGAGAAATATAAAGTGGAAAACAATATGAAGGTGATTTACACAAAAATTACAAAAAGAATCATCAAATAATATTATTCTTGATCATATGATCCAGCATAAGACATTCGAATATTTTGCATGAAAGCAAATGAAATTTACCAGAAGGCGTTTTTCCAAACATGGACTGCTAGTGCCTGCCACAAAACCCAAACCAAATAGTTGTTCAGACAAATAGAAGATTAACCAGGGTAACCAAACTGGAACAATCAAATAGAGAATAAAGAACCACAAACCTTGCCTTCATTATCTGAGGAGTCATCAGACTCCATAAGAGAAGAAATGGGAACATTCCAGAGCCTAACACTGCAAAGCAAAGTCGAGTTAACATCATCAGAACAAAATACCAACTAATCCATTTAAATCATGTATAGACTAAAATCAAGTCTAGAATGTAGAGGTAAGGCCTCACGTGGAATCAGTCCCACAGGACACGAGAATACGACCATCTGATGATACCGTCAGACCCCGAACAGCACCTTGGTGACCAGGAAAGTGGCATACCGTTTGCCTGATGCCATATCAACCAAAAAAATTCAGTGTATAGACACCTTAGAAAATTGTGCCTGCAACTAATGCTTTTAATTTCTTCATTTGAAAAAGGAACATTTACATGATCATGTGTATACATGTGAAATGGAAGAGAGTTTAATAATATTATCCAAATTTTAACCAAAAACCACATGTATAACAAATCCAAGGCAGTTATTGGTGTTACCTAGTGGCCAAATCCCAAAGACGAATATCTGCAAATGAAAGACAGTAGACAAGTCTTAGTCTTCAAATGATTCAATAAAATACCAAACACTCATCTGGAAACCCTCACCTCACACGAAGAAAATTCAGAAGTCAAGCACACAAAAGCAAACATCAAATGCTGAAGTACTACATCCTATCTTCAAAAAACTAATAAAGTAACTCCTTTAAATCTACCAAGAACTGACAACTTCCCAAATATCATTGCATTCAGCTAAAGCAAACTATAAGATCTCAGAATGAAAGGAGTATACCTCCATCCATAGAGCCCGAGTAAACACTCTTTAAACGAGTTGGGTCCTTAGCCATAGACGAGATTGCGTCAACGTGCCCATCCATTGCCCCAACAAAAGGCCGAGCAAATATCTTACCAAAAAGGACAAATCAACAGTTTCATTCATTCACCCATTGAATCCTCGAGAATTAGCAAAAAATTCAATATCATCGCATAGAAACTAAAATAGTGACACCCAGATATGTGGAAAGCAAAGGTACCTTATCTAATTTAGCTGCATTAACAGCGCGAACATACTCGACAGCTTTCTCTTGAGGTCGAAGGCTAGGATCGAAATTACGGAAAACTCTCTGCAAAAAGTCCTAAATTCTCAATTTCCCTCAAGAAAGAAAAAAAAAACGGAAAATAGGAAGATTTTAGCAAAAGCGCAATCTCATTGAGAAGGAGAAACCTGAAGGTCCTGGCTTCGTTCTCGAGTAAATTCATCCGTAGAGCGAGAAATCACTTTCACCTTCATTGTTATTCCGCGTCTGCAACTTGGACGTGAGAAGTGAAGCTAAAACCCTAGGAACCAGTTTGGTTTTAAGGTTTAGGCGAGTTTCCTCAACCAACGCATACGAGTGTTTGGTTTCTGGGTTTAAACAATATGGGATTGATTATGAGTGGGATAACGAAAGGGATAAGGATAAATTTGTAGAAATCTTTATCATTATCTTTATATATATATATATATATAAAAGAACAACAGTCGACACTTGTGATCCTCTCTTTAAAAGTTGTTCTACTCAAATTATATTATTAATAACTATATATTAACTAATTAAGACAAGTGGGTTATTTTTAAATTTAAATTTAACTCATGTTCAAAACATTTTTAATCCAATTAATATGGGCTTTTTTATATTTTTATAACAAAAAAATATTAACTATGCCAAAATATATTATTTATACTAAATAAAAAATAATCTTAAATTATTATTATTATATGTAATTAATTATACAAAATTTAAAGTGCGTGCGTGTGTGTGTATATATATATCACATACGTATAATCTTCCTCAAAAATTATTTATATACTTCTAATTTATATTAATTAAAAAAATTAGAGAAAAATAACTCAAATAAAATAATTAATTTATTATAGATAATATTAGGACATTTATTATATTCACATGTAAAATAATCTTCCTCAAATTAATTTATTATATATATATAGGGGAATGAAACTTTGTTATATATTATGATAGAATTAATGTTGATAACTATTTTTGACTAAAGAAGTTTTTTTCTTCTGACCTTTTTCCGAAAATAGAAACACTGTGGGAAAATGAACTTTGCTACTATGATTGAGTTAATGTTGAGAAAAGTAGTTTGTAATAAAAAATTATGCATTTGTTGTTGCATCCTGGGTGAAGTGCCCATTTATGATTGCAATGGTTCCTAGGTTTAATCTCCTCATGACAAAAGGGAATCCGAAAGTCTCAAAAAGCATGATAAACATGTCCTCTATTGAAATTGTGGATTCAACTTCTTCACATTCCAATTTAGAACATAATGAAGAGAAGAAAATGAAGAATGTGTCATGGAAAGAAAGAGAATGATTGGTCATAATTTTTGTCACACCCTAAAAAACACAAAATACCAACAACTACGACTCGTTGCAAACGGAAGCTATTCAGAGTGACCATGCTAAGGATTATTAAATTACTGAGTGTTGATAAAATCCAAAGGAAATAAAAGTCGAACAAGACTCGATAATGCTTAATTAAATTTGAACTTGCACTACTAGCATCCACCGCACTGCACCGTGTTGTACTCCTCAATCGAAATAAGGGGGGTTTGAGCAAACAACAAGCGAATTATGTGCAACGATATTGGAAAACAAAACACATCAAAATAAACCATATTTCTTTCTTCTTATCGTGTATTAGTTTCTTACATAAATCTATTTTGCATCAAAAACATTCATTATTGAATGGAGGAGGTGAGGGGATTTGAGAGATTGCTGGAAAAACAAAAACAAAAAGGAAAAACTTGTTGATGAACAAAGAGAAATCCATAAAATTACCTTTTTGTTGTTGTTTTGGACTCCTGCGTATCTCTCGCTCTCTCTTCTCTTTTTCTTATGTAACGCATTAGCTATCTGTAATCTAAATCTTGAGATCATACTAGGATTGTATTTCTTTTAGGATAAGATTGAATTGTGATTAAAATTCATTATAAGGCCTATGTTCATAAGACAAAAATATTAAAGTCTACGTTCATAAGAAATAATTCTTTTATCGAGTATTACAATTTTAAGGCTCTGCTTAACCGAAAGTGTGAAGAAAACCGTAGCAGATACCTTAATCTCTATATTAATGTTTGCAATTAATCTTCCTCTAAATGCCAATTGGTTAAAATGTCTCATGTTTGGTGCGATATTAACAGCAAGTTAACTCAGTTGATTCAAACTTGAAGAGGATATTGATTTTACTCCGATCCGATAATCTTCTTCTCCTTGTAAAAAATTGACGTCTTCGATCAAAGTACCTGCAAAACAAATACCGGGAGGGATTCCCGGCGATGGGACTCTGATGCTTAAGTCAGAAAGTGGAAAAATGTCTATATTTTTAGTATAATTTTGCATAAGAGACAAATAAATGAATGTAAATAAGTTTATATACTCCCTGGAAGATGTGACAGTTGGAAGTCTCCTAAAAGTGGGGGAAATGGGTTAGTGGCCTATAAACTGGCGGTTATTTGAATTCAATTTAGTTCGTTCAACTCCACCCAAATGAGTTCGTCAATTCAGTTCACCACGCATTGAGTTCGCACCTCAATGACATACGATATAAATACAGTTCGTCTTAAATTGTATCATAATATAATTCGCTCTATCCAAAGGAATCAATTACCTTCCAGAACCGAACTACCTAAGAAAATCCAGTTCGCATAGTTCGATCATATCACCTCAGACGATACTTACAATACAGTTCGCTCCTTCCCTAACTACCTTTCTTTAAACACTTCGCATCAATGATTTATAATCCTGAATCGAACTAGCTGGTAAAAACCGGTTCACTTAACTCAGCCATATCAAGTACTCCCCCCCTTCAAAGTGAATGTTTACATGCACTAGTTCGCATTATTTCTGTCGAACATCAAATGATCCTTCTAAAAGCGAAATGTCCTTTCAACCACTTCTGTAAGACACGTATCAATCGGCACGCTTCCCGCTGTACATCTTTTCATCTTCCATCGTTTGATCTTTTCATATCCAAAGGTCAAAAAGTCGCGACTTTTGGATACTTATTTTTTCCCCCCAAAAACATAGCGTCGTCTTTGAATTATAAATACCCTCTTTATTCTCCAAAAAACACTTCTGCAAATTTACTGTATATCCTCCTTACCACAAGCAAGATCTTCTCTCCTGCAAGTTCTAGTGTTTTTCTTCTCTATTCCAGGTACCATCTTCTCTCCTTCTTCTTTTGATTTCAATGGCTTCTTTCAACTCCTTGATTTGTCTGCGGGATGAGAGTGAATCAGAAGATGGGTTTGAACAATTTCCCCTTCAATCTGCTTCTCCTTTCAAAAACCCTAAACCCTCTTCTTCTTCTAACAGCCGACAGATCTCCAAAGCTCCCAAAAAATCACGTAAAAAGACAATAGATACTATTTTTTCTGCCACAAAAGCTACTCATACCCATGTCATTCTCTTGAGTTCATTCACAGTGGGCGGTTATTCTATAATTATTCCTAATCCAGAAGATCGTCTGCACCGAGCTCCAAAAGGTTGTTAGACATGGTTTCTAAAACACATAACTTTAGGTTTAGTTCCTCCCATCCACCCTTTTTTCCTTGAAATCGGTTCGGTTTTTGGAATCTGTCCAAACCAATTACACCCTAACTCCATTAGTTACATCGTCTCTTTTTACATGGTTTGCAAATGGATGGGAGTTGAACCCACTTCCGAACGATTCCGAACCTGTTTTGTACTAAAGCGTACTAACCCCTTCCGCTTCTATTTGAGTCCCCGTAGTGGTGGAAGGCGAGCTCAGTTTCTATCTTCTGGTGATGATAAGATTAATAACTGGGAGAAATATTATCTTTTTATCCGCACTCCCGAGAACGAACCGTTGCAATCACTTCCTTGGGCTTCAGATTCATCCCGAACAGATCCTGCTCCTTCAGGAGACTATGAAATTTTAGTTCTTAACAAAATCTTCCGAAAATGATGGTTCGATATAGTGCAGTTGAGTTCGTGTGAATCTTTGTTAGCCTTCTGGGGGTTTTTTCCAAACAGCCAAATCTCTCCCAAATTTGATCTAGGTTACCTTTGTTTTGGCTATTTTTCTTACTTTCTTTATTTGATTATATCGAACTATATTTAATCGAAATCCCTCCTTGTTACAGATAGCACCATGTTGAAATTTTTCAACTTAGAAGATGAGATTCCTGAGGAGGAACGAACTCCTATTCTTCCTGCTGAACATGGGATAAACAAAGAGCTAGCTGCAGCTTTCAAATTATCCGAAGAGAAGCGACTCGCCGAGCTGGCTAACAAACCTCCCGGTTCGTCTGCGTATATAATTCAACAAGGAGATGAATTTTCAAAGAATTCCGAACTTGTTGTATCTCTTTCTTCCATGACTTCCACTCTACCTACTCCCGAAATACTAGGCCCTTCCGCCTCACTTATCATACATTCTTCTGAACCCGTCAACTTAATTAAAGGAGTTGTCAAGGAAACAGTGACAAGGGTTATTTCCTCCAAACCAAAGAAAAGAGGATCCTCCTATACGCAAAGAAGTTTAAACAAGAAGCAGAGAACAACTGAGGAATCTGGTCCAATGGAGATAGCTGTTCAACCTGAAAAAACTACTGCAGAGGAGCTAGATGTCGAAGAGAGAGATCTGAGGTTAAATTTAGCTCGTGTTGCGAAGCTAAAAACTTGGTTGGAGGGTTTTGGCGAAAGGGCTTTACGCCGCCGAGATCAGATCCAGAAGCAACGTGATCAGTTGAAAGAAAAAGAAGACGAAAAGAAAACTTTGCTAAGTGATCTGACTCTCACTGCCTCCAAAGCCGACAATATATCTGCCAAACTGGAAGAGTGCGAGATGCAATTAGGCCTCACTCAATCTGAAGTGATGAAGAATGAAGAGCTCCTAATTGCAAAGGAAAAATTCGCTGTGGAAAAACAATCTGCTTTGAAGGTAGCCCTGGCAGAAATAAACCAACTAAAAAAGGAACTGGAAATAGAGAGGAATTCACGAGCTCAATTCGGTGAAGCCAAGTTTAAAGAAGGTTTTTATCGATTTGCTCGAAGTCCAGAAATGGTGCTTATAATGGAGAATTTTCGAGAAGACCTTTTTCATCGACTGTGGAATTCTGTTCTCTTCCTTTCAAAAGCAGCCCCAATGGCTGAAGCATACTTCAAAGAAGGTGTTCGCTTATGTCAAGAAGAAGTGAAAACGACATTACCTGAATCTGGACTTCAGTTCCGCCTCTCCTCTTTGGGTAAAAAACTCCAAGAATCCTTCCCCATTCCTCCCGGCTGGCAAGGGGATCCAAATGAAGAGGTAGATGCGAAGTGGTGGGACGGATGCTTAGAGCGAGCAATGCAAGAAGTTCTTCCTGATGAAATCCTTAACTTTCCAAGTACCAGTTCGTGCCCTACTCAACTTGGACCAATTGCTTCTAATTCAGCTGTCGATCTGCCAGAGTACATGTTTGATCCTCTTCCTCCGACCTCCACCGATGATCCGACTTCTCAATCAATTCCTCCTACCGACCCTCCTAGTCAAGCTTAGATATTTTGTAATAGATATCCGATTTGCTTTTTGAACTGTGCGCTCTGATTTTTCTCTCTGCGTTTTATAAATGTACCTTAACTTGTCTAGAAACGAAGTGATTGAGAATTGTTCAATCTTAAAACATTTCAAAGTATTCCAAAATATTTTGTAAAAATACCCCGATCTGCTAAATCAGAATGTTCAAAGAGAATACTTTGATTTTTTGAGCAAAGAGTTCTATGAAAACTCTTCAATTAATTTCATCGCAAAATTCCATGGGAACTCTTTAATTCGCTTAATCATAGAGTTCCAAGGGAACTCTTCAATTCGCTTAATCATGAAGTTCCAGGGGAACTCTTCAATTCGTTTAATCATGAAGTTCCGAGGGAACTCTTCAATTCGCTTAATCATGAAGTTCCGAGGGAACTCTTCAGTCATATTAATAATGGCATGGAATCAACATAATGAAAAGACAGAAATGAAAAGACACAGGAATTTAACGTGGTTCGGTCAAATTGACCTACATCCACGGAGTGCAAATATTCTCTTATTTCATTAAAGCAATAGAAATCAAAAAGGATGAAGAATAACATACTAAAATGTAGTACATCAAGCATAGAATTTCTTCAAATGACTGACATGCCATGGCCTTGGTAACACCTTTCCTCGTCCATCTGTTAGTTCGTAAGATCCACCAGGCAGAATTCTTGAAACAGTATATGGTCCTTCCCAGATAGCATCCAGCTTCCCAATCTCTACCAAAGCATCTGACTGTCTCAACACCATATCTCCTACTTGGAACTCCCTCCTCCTAACTTTTTTATGAAATGCTGACTGAATGCGTCGTTTATAAAGTTCATGACGAACTCTCGCTTCATTTCTTACTTCATCTAAGAACATCATGTCGGTTTTAACTAATTCTTCATTCTCTTGAGGTTCGAAATTAGTAATCCTTAAAGCTTCTCCTTGTATTTCTGCCGGGACTACTGCTTCCATTCCAAATGCCAAATTGAAAGGGCTCTCTCCCGTTGTCGATCTAGATGTTGTTCGATAAGCCCATAAGATAGATGGAAGTTCGTCTACCCAATTCGACTTCTCAGATTCAAGCCGCTTTTTTATTCCCTCCACTATAATTCGATTTACCACCTCAACCTGCCCATTAGCTTGGGGATGTGCAACAGCTGTAAACACTTGCACAATTTTCATCTCTTTACACCACTCAATAATCCTTTTTCCTCGAAACTGAGCTCCATTATCCGATACCAAAATCCTTGGTAAGCCGAATCTGCAACAAATGTTTTTCCATACAAAATTGATCATATCAGTCTCAGTGATTTTGATTAAAGGTTCAGCCTCAACCCACTTGGTGAAGTAATCCACTGCTACAACCAAAAATTGTTTGCTTCCTCTAGCTTTAACAAATGGACCGACAATGTCAATTCCCCATCTGGCAAAAGGGCAGGACGAACAAACAGTCAACATATCAATAGCTGGTGTATGGATCCGTCATCCATGTTTCTGGCAAGACTCACACTTTCTTACTATCTCTTCAGCATCCATCTTCATTGTAGGCCAATAAAAACCAGCCCGCACTACTTTTCGAGCTAAAGATCTAGCTCCTGCGTGTTCGGCGCATCCTCCTTCATGAGCCTCTTTTAGAACTTTAACCCCTTCCTCTTGGGATAAACACCTCGCATCTGTTGGTAAAAAGGTCTTTCTATATAAAATTCCATTAAGGATGTAATAGAAACGAACCTGTCTCTCAAGCTTATCAAGTTCTCTCGTTGTTCCTTCTTTTTTCCCCCCGAGAAATTCAAAGGAGTTCGCCAGTCAGATTTTACCTCATCAATACTCATCACCTCTTCATCTTTTCCTACTCTCATAATAGTAATACTTCTTCACGAACAATCGTGTAGTGAGCTTCATATCTTCGCTAGAAATTCTGCTTTCTGATTTTCACTCCGCAGGATCTGTTCAATCCGGAACTTTTCAAACTTTTTCTCCATATATTTCACCTTCTGTACATAAGAAATCATGCGCCCCTCTTTGACTTCACATTGATTTTGAAGCTGCTGGGTCACCAACTGCGAATCAGACTTGACAATTACATTACGAGCTCCAACTTGTTCGGCTATCCTCAAACCCTGCAAAAAAGTTTCATATTCTGCCTCATTGTTAGATGCCTTGAATTGAAACTTTACAGCAAATTCTAACTCATCTTTTTCCGGACTAATCAACAATATTCCGGCTCCTGCTCCTTGACGAGATAACGATCCATCAACGTAAAGTTCTCACTTTTTTTCTTCTTGTATCCTGATTGTTTCTTGAATAAAGTCCGCTAGGGCTTGCCCCTTAATAGCAGTGCGAGGTTCATATTTAATATCAAACTGTCCTAACTCCACAGCCCACTTGATCAATCTTCCTGATGCTTCAGGCTTTCCAAGGATCACACTCAAAGGGTGATCTGTTCGTACTATCACTTCATATCCCAGGAAGTATGGTCTCAATCTCCTTGTCATAACAACCAGAGCGTAAGCTACTTTCTCTACCTTAGTGTACCGAACTTCTGCCCCATGAAGAACTCTACTAACAAAATATATTGGGAACTGATCTTTTCCTTCCTCTCGAACCAATACCGAACTGACCGATTCTTTCCCAACTGCCAAATATGCTACTAACTTACTTCCCTTAACTGGCTGTTTTAACAAAGGAAGTGATGATAGAAATACTTTCAAATCTTCAAAGGCTCTCTGGCAATCTGTATTCCATCCGAACTTTCCATTCTTCCTCAATATCTTGAAGAAAGGTAATCCTTTATCCGCCAACCTGGATATAAATCTACTCAAAGCTACAATGCGTCCAGTTAGCATTTGTACTTCCCTTATCGTCCGAGGAGGTGACATCTCTTGTATAGCTTGTATCTTATTAGGATTGACTTCTATTCCTCGCTCGGTGACCATATACCCCAAGAATTTTCCTGCCTTAACCCCAAATGAACATTTAGCCGGATTCAAACGTATCCCATGCTTCCGAATAGTCATCATCGTCTCATTCAAGTCTTCAGCATGTGTGCCTGCTTGTACACTTTTCACCAGCATATCATCCACATAAGCTTCCATATTTCATCCCAATTGGCCTTTGAACGCTTCATCCACCATTCTTTGATAAGTAGCTCTTGCATTTTTCAGTCCGAATGGCATTACTGTATAACAATATGTACCTGAAGAGGTGATGAAGGCCACATTGGGTTTGTCCTCCGGATGCAACCGAATTTGATGATATCCCTGAGCTGCATCCATCATGCTAAGTAGTTCGCATCCAGCGGTGGAGTCCACCAACTTATCAATTCGAGGTAGAGGATAATGGTCTTTAGGGCAAGCTTTATTCAAATCTCTGAAATCAATACACATTCGCCATTTGTCCCCTGGCTTCGGTACTAACACCACGTTAGCCAACCATCGAGGATACTGGATCCTTTCAATATGCCCTATTTCTAACAGCTTCCTCACTTCTCCCTCAATGACCTCATTCTGTTGATCTCCAAAATGTCTCAATTTTTGCTTAATTGGCCGAACATCAGGTTTGATGTTCAATCTATGAACCGCCAGCTCTGGATTTATACCCTTCATATCTTCCGGCTTCCATGCAAAAAGATCTACATTCTCTCTTAGAACCCTCACCATCTCTTCTTTAATCTGCCCTTGTAACTGACTTCCTATGTGAACAGAATGTCCTGGTTGTTCGGGAATCAACTCAATACTCATCAACTCTCCTTCTTCAAACTCAACTGTGTTCGGCTCATCCCCTGTCTTTTGACTTTTATCCCAACCTCGATCAGTATCATTCTTTTGTTCGGTACTACGCTTCCGCGTTTCAGAATGTCGAACTGCAGCAACATAACAACGTCGAGCAGTTTGTTGGTCGTCATGAACCACTCCAACCCCAACTGTACATCCACCTTCATCTTCCACAGGAAATTTCATCATCAGATGTGCAGGAGATATGACAGCAGCATAAGTGCTTAACGAAGGGCGACCCAAAATTACGTTGTACTGCGAGAGTGCATCCACCAGCAAGAAAGTCATAGTCTTAGTTTGCCTCCATTCTTCATCCCCCAGAACCATGGGAAGTTGAACCTTCCCATATACTGTTACTGCTTCACCTGCAAAACCATAAAGTGAGGTCTCCACAGATTTTACCTCGACTGTTGATCTCATCTTTTTGAAGCAATCCATGAACATTATATCCACCGAACTCCCTGTGTCTACAAAGACACGCTCCACATTGAAGCCACCAATCTCAGCTACAATTACCATGGCATCGAACTGCGGGCTTTGGATAGCTACACGATCTTGATCTCCAAACTTAATCACAACATCACTAAAAATGGAGTGGACTTCATCTACCGGCTGCCGGACTAAATTGAGTCTTGATTTTCGAGCTCTATTGGAATCTCCATCTGTTGGCCCTCCCATGATCATGTGAATAGTGGGCCTCTCTTCTCGTTCAGGTCGATTCCGAGGTGGGAGAGGCGGAGGTGGAGGTAACTCTTGTCGTTCTGGCCTTCTTTCTCTTCTAGGCTCTTCTCTGTTATTCCTCTGCTCTTGATTCGGTTGAGTTCGACGAACAAACCGAGCCAGTCTATTTTCTCGGATCAATCTCTCCAACTCATCCCGCAAATGCAAACATTCATCAGTCCCGTGTCCATACTCGTTATGAAACCGACACAGTTTACCATTACCAAAAGTAGGAGGCTTTTTAGGATTAGAACTCCAGGTTGATGGCCATTTCAATTGGGGTAAATTCCATATCTCCATCAATACTTGTCCAGGTGACATGGTTATTGGAGTATATTGCTCATATCTCCGTCCTGTCCTATTTTCTCTCAACAAGGGTGGTGCAAATCTCATTCGGGGCTCTCCCATCTCTTTTTTCCTAGCCAACTCTTGTTCATATGCTTTGTTCGATCGACTAGAGCCTTCTCCCTTCTTAATCCGAACTGTTTCTTCCAAATTAATGTACTTAGTGGCTCTCTGTAATAAATCATCAAAATCTCTGGGTATTTTCTTGACCAAAGAGGTGTGAAGGTCACCCTCTCTCAAGCCTTGAATGAAGGCATTAACTACCAAATCATCAGAAGCTTCAGGAGCTTCTAGAGTTGTCGCCGTAAATCTTTTAACATATTCCCTCAGCATTTCTTCCACCTTCTGCTTAACCCCGAACAGTGTCTGAGTAGATCGTCGCTGCCTTCTAGCACTAGCGAACTGATACAAAAACAAATCTGACAACTGTCCAAAATCATGAATGGCTCCATCATTTAATTGGCTGAACCAAGTTTGGGCAGCCTTAGTGAGGGTAGTAGCGAACACCCTACACTTGATCCCGTCTGAATAACGATGCAAAAGGGCTGTATTCTCAAATCTACATAGATGATCCCACGGATCAGTAGTACCATCATAATCAAAATTAACCGGCCAAAATGAAGCAGGCAGTTCGTCCTCCATAACCTCATCAGAAAATGGATTTCCTCTTGATCCTCTTGGAACCCTTCGAACAGTTCTTTGAACTTCCCGCAACTCCCTTCTCAAATCATCCACCTTCTCAGATAATTCCACATGTTCTCGCTTCTGACCTCGAGGATGGTCAGACCGACTTTCTTGTTCATCTGTGTTAGATTTATCATCATCCTTCTCTTTTCTCATCTGAACATCAACATCACCTTGTTGCGATTCAACCCTTTGTTTGCCCAGAGCTTTTTGAACAACCGTTTCTATCAAATTTGCTAACTCCTCTAATGTCAAGATAACAGTACCAGGAGGATTCACCGGTGCAAAACTTCGACCTTCCTCACCATCATCTTGCATCCTTGAAGTTCCACCTACTTCTAGCCTTCTTCGCGATCCTCTAGTATTCACCATTTTCAAAATTCTCAACGTCTTAAAAACTCAAAGTCATTTTTCCCACAGACGGCGCCAATTGATTTTACTCCAATCCGATAATCTTCTTCTCCTTGTAAAAAATTGACGTCTTTGATCAAAGTACCTGCAAAACAAATACCGGGAGGGATTCCCGGCGATGGGACTCCGATGCTTAAGTCAGAAAGTGGAAAAATGTCTATATTTTTAGTATAATTTTGCATAAGAGACAAATAAATGAATGTAAATAAGTTTATATACTCCCTGGAAGATGTGGCAGTTGGAAGTCTCCTAAAAGTGGGGGAAATGGGTTAGTGGCCTATAAACTGGTGGTTATTTGAATTCAATTTAGTTCGTTCAACTCCACCCAAATGAGTTCGTCAATTCAGTTCACCACGCATTGAGTTCGCACCTCAATGGCATACGATATAAATACAGTTCGCCTTAAATTGTATCATAATATAATTCGCTCTATCCAAAGGAATCAATTACCTTCCAGAACCGAACTACCTAAGAAAATCCAGTTCGCATAGTTCGATCATATCACCTCAGATGATACTTACAATACAGTTCGCTCCTTCCCTAACTACCTTTCTTTAAACACTTCGCATCAATGATTTATAATCCTGAATCGAACTAGCTGGTAAAAACCGGTTCGCTTAACTCAGCCATATCAGATATATATACTCAGAACACTATTAAATCAGATGATAATCAGTTGTTGATGAACGGAGGTTGCTCTCTTCAACTTAAAAATGTGAAAATGAATATTGGAAAAAAATTGCTACAGAAGACTGGTGAAAACCAGATCTGATAGATAACCTACATAAAAAAATGTAAACTCATCCAGAAACAGCTGGAGAAATTTAGGAGTTTCATCAAATATGGAACGAGAAGAGATTAAAAATGGAGACGAATCACAAGTTGCAGTTGGTCGAGGATCAGAAAGATTGCAAGACAAGCTCGAGCTCTTGGATAGTAAGTATGCCAAGAAAATTGAAGAACACAATCTTCTAAAAGAGTTTGAGGTAATAAATTTTGAATTACACTTACATGTAAGTGTAATTTGCTCTTATAAAAAATTGATAAGTATTGCCAAGAAAATCCATTTGCCAAGAAAATTTATACTTATCAATACTTATCAATTACATGGTAAGAAAATTAATAAATTTTGAATTACACTTACCCATCAATACTTATCAATTCAAAACCCATGCAAGTGTAATTTGCTCTTATAAAAAATTTGCTCTTATAAATTTGAATATTGAAAAGTATTGATGATTATCGATTAGCTTTAATGGGTCGAGTAAGACGGAGTTAGGTTCATGTGTTAAAGTGTGAATATTAAAAATGTGGATATAAATGTAGATGGATATACGTTTATGTATGTGCAAAATATTCATATCGCAACACGTTTCGCAACCTTGATTTTATGAATATATCAATGGATATATTGATATAGTATATCGATATTGTAAAAAAATTTAAAAACATGATGGAAACTCTATTAAAAATTTGGAAATTTTACATAATATTTTACAAACTATTATAACATTCAAAAATACATATATATAATTTGTAACATCAACAAAATGACATGTTTACAACAAATATATAGATAATAAATATACAAAAACGTTATGAAGATTGACATTTATTTAAAATTGATTGATACAATCAAATCACTAGTATCAATATCATGATTTATGAGGTTCAAAATTAATAAGTGCAATGTTATCTTTGTCTAAACAATATTTGCTACCAATTCATAATAATATTTGGTACCAACTCATCACATTTGAATAATTGTGAATATAATTATGCAAATGTTGTTGGTACGTTGTTCTATCCCGGTTTCACCCTAAATTGGATAATGTGGATTGAGTCAATCATCATTTTGTTAGTACATGTTTAGACTTTTATAAGACATTCGAGGGAGTTGATAATGATTATATCTCTTCCAATGGTTTCACCATAAATTGGATAATATGGATTGAGTCAATCATCATTTTGTTAGTACATGTTTAGACTTCTATAAGACATTTGAGGGAGTTGATAATGATTATATCCCTTCCAATGGTTTCACCATAAATTGGATAGTGTTGATTGAGTCAAACATCATTTTGTTGGTACATGTTTGGTCTTCCATAAAACATTTGAGGAAGTGGAAAATGAAATACATTTTGAGTACTTCAATCAAACTGTGAACTCTCACATGTGTCAGAATATATGATTCTTGAAACATATTATTTTAATTTGTGCACATATCCATTGAGTCTAAGCTGAAAGTGATTGATCTATATCAACATTTGAGTTTTCATTTTCGTTCCAAGCACGTTTCAGTTTTGAAAATAAAATTTAACTTTTACGATTATTGACAATGTTTAAATGATAAATCAAATTAATCATCTTTGTTCTAAGTATTTTTTAAAATATTTCACTTGAAAAAACTATTGCTGCTATAAAATATTTATAAAATTTAACCAAATTTATTTTTTGTCTAAAAATACAAATTTTGAAAAAATCTCGATTTTTGGATAAATATCGATATTTTGCGATATATCAGCGATATTTCCCAATTTTTTTCCCAATTTTACACTGAGACCAATGGATATCGATATCGATATGGATATATCCGCGATATCTTCGGGATATCTTGAAAAATTCTTTTTACCTCCATATTCATATCACAACCTTCAAAATACGGATATATCGCATAAATATCGGGATATTTTCATACTCGATGTGCACAAATGAGAATGCGTGTGAATAGTGGAGCTTTGTTTAGAGAGGCATGCAACTACCCCTCTCAAGCCTGCAATTTGGGATGTGGCATACTTAGACTTCATCCTTCAAAAACCCATTGTTTGGGTTCTAGTTTTAGTTTTTTTTTTGTTTTTTTATTTATTAAGTATTTTTTTCATTTGTTTGTTATGTGATTATTTATTATATCAAGTGAATTTTTCATAATTTTATAAGTGCATATTATAATATAATATATAAACAATAAAAATACAGAAAATTAGAATACGATAAAATAGATTTCAAAAATAATTCTCATCTTTTGTTAATAATAATAATTATTCATAATTCTCTTATAAATTATCTCGAAAATATCCTAAAATTAGAACCCAACAATTGTTGCTGGTTTTTAGGACCAAAAGAGGATCCAAGTTCGAGATACTTTGGTTATGAATCAAAGTTCGTCAGAAGAGCACCTCTATTTTTAAAATAAAAAATTGTCAACTTATATCAACCATTTTCAGCACGTACATTTGAGCTTGCCTTCATAGTTTTATATAGGTTAAGCATATTGTTTTGCAATTTTTAAGGTATGATAATCAATTATTATAATTTACTTGGGATGTTTTTCAATTTTTTTGTTTTAACTTAAATTTCTATGGTTCAAATTAATCATTAGTAATGTTTTAAAATTCGTTAAATGCTAGTTGAGGCTGCAATTTTCTATAGGCTTTCTTTAAAATTTAGGGACTTTTTTTTTGACTTATTGCATATTGACATAAAATTACACTGGAGTTAACTTTTTGTAGACTAATTATCTTGCTAGTGACTTAACAGATGATTCAACGGTAAAGTTCTTTTACATCAACCTGTATCGGTAATTTAAAGAGAACAAAATAGTAAAATTGAAATGTCAAGTTGGATGGAGATGACTTAGGTGTAATGTTATTTGGTGAACTACTTGTATGTGAACTATTTCATTAATATTATGATGAAAATGGGATTTGATATATAAAGAAAAAAAAAATCGACATTGCATTTGAAATAACGTCAAATCCTGAAAACAAGATCATTTTGAAGCTAATTTCCAAAAAAAGTAAAAAGATTATCATGAACCAAGTAATTGTATAATCTAAATATAGCTTATTTATCTCGTGCAAATGAACCACACTGATTGAGTCACGTGCAACGGACTCAACCCGTCAACCAAGTAGTGATGGTAATTCACATTTTGCAAAGGGTTAATTACATTAAATAACACGAATTTATGGTCTAATTTCAATTATAATATGAACTTTTGACTGTAACATCATAAACGCTCAATTTAATACTTGCTTCAATTCAGGACATATTAAAACTTTTTGGGCTCTAATTATTGACGTGTAGCCCGAAATTTATAAATTAATCTTTGTCATTATCCATGTGGAATTAAAAGAAAGAAAAAAACAAAGAAAATCCAAATAACAAATCAACACCCCATCCAAGTAAAGAAAATCTAAAAAAAAATAAAAAATAAAAAATCCAAAAATCAAATCCAACTCCCCCAATTCTCCTTCTCCGTTGTACCTTCTTCTTCCTCCATGATTAAACTCAAATCCAAATTGAGTCTTCTCCTCCTCTTGTGAAGAATTCTTCGTTTCAGTTCAGATTTAAACCTCACTTCTTGAAATTATGCACACATAATCAATCCTCTCCACTATATATAACATTCATCACCTATAAGTACACGACATCCATATTAATCTGTAAAAACCCATATCAATGGCAATAAGGTAGAACCATTAACTAATCATCTGTCCATAACTCTTGTCAATCCTAAGTCTTCACGAGTTTGATACTTGTCGACTATTCCGGTGTAACCCAACCTTTTAGTGACGGAGTTCATAGTCATTTAGTTGTCAAGGCAGAAAATTTCAAAGAATAGTTTTTAACCACAATTGCGACTCGCGATTTGAGTTGAAGATAGTCACCATTATCAGAAATTATGAAAGGGGAGACATAAATCTAATAAAATGAAAAATGGAGAAAGTAGCCCCACTACATATCTATTTTGATAAAACAATAATTTAGTGGAGAGAATGTGTGGTCTATAGTTGGAGCAAGAGGAGGAAACTATTGTTTTGTGTTCGTGGAGAGGGAAAGACGATGGGGGCGATGACTGGTTTTCATTTCTCTGCCTTTTTTTTTTTTTCTCGTAATCACTTTTTTTCTGAATATTCTTTATTATAGATTATTTTTTTGTTTTAATTCCACATGGGTGATGACGAGATTAATTTATATATTTCGAACTCCACGTCATCAATTGGAGCCCGAAGAGTTCAAACATATTCTAAATTGAAAAAAATGTTAAACTCAACATTTATAATGTTACACTTAAAAGTTCATATTGTAATTGAAACTACACCCTAAATCCGTGCTTTTTTACGTAATTAACCCTTTTTGCAAACTACAACTTCTGTACATTTAACTTGTAATAAACAGCAGTTAAAAGAAAGTTTAGTTGTTAGTGTAAAAAAGAGTAGAAATTCAATAGAATTAGATTTTAATTGGTTTAAACCACAGATCAGATCTTGTCCGATCGAATGAACACGTTTAACATGCCAAATTTTATTATCGACATTTCTTAATTTTCCAGAAAATATGAAATATAATATTTGTTAAATATGTAGCTGACTACCTCCAAATAAAGGCAGAATCTTCAATTCAATTCTCACCATAGACAAATGCGTGTAAGAATCGCAACTGTCACAAAGAATATCTTCTTCAGATCTTGGAATTGAATTCACCAAATTAAAGTAAAATCAATGATGCTCACTTGGTCGAAACCGTTGGGTAATATACAATGCAGAGTTGCAAGATACTTGGGGGTGGCCAAGGGAGGTTGAAAAGGGAAACTCGAGACGAAGAGCAGAATGTCTTAATACTAGATAAAGCTGAATAACTTAAAAGTTTACACGTATATATCCCACCATTCCACCAATTCAAAACAGAGCACTAAGCATTGCCATCTAGCACCAAATGGACGAAACTCAAAAAAAACCCGAAATTAGAAGGAAAATAGAAACATCGCGCTTGTCACCTCTTCAAGATCATCCATACCACAGGAAAATTACTCAGGTTCAATGCGATTCTGGTGCAGTCAAGTGCAATGCAAAACCAACTTACGGTCAATGTGAGGACTACTTCATAAGCAACCTATGAGCATCAATTCTCTTCTTTATAATCAGGATTCTCTTTTAAGATGACAAATCCCTCAAGAATGGGAGAAAGAGGAATATATCTGCAAACACCATTTTAACATTAGTGTTAAGTCTAAGTTTGATCAATGAACCGAATCACTACACGTAATACACATCTTACTTTTCGGTTGCAAGCTCGGCTCTGTCTCCAGCAGACAGAAGAACAGGAGTTGAGTGGGTCTGGAAACCTGTTATGGTCTTCGGGCGACCTGCTTGACCAACTACATCAACAGCTTGGCCCACACGGACAGGTACTGAGAGAGGTTTCAGGTTTTCATCCACAGTCATCAGCATTCTTGGCTGTAGAGAAGATGCTTTAGTGAGCAGGAACAGCGTTGAAAATGCAGAGGGAGGGAGAACTAAAAGAGAGAGAAAGAACCAGAAAGAAAAAAAATCGGGATAGTTCAAAATGACAATTCAGCACACCTGCATGGCCAGAACAAGGAAGTATAGAACATAATGATATTTTCCCAAGATGATAGCTTTCATATCAAGACATGCATGTAGCATAATCACGAGTCCAGCCAGTGAGGTCCTGGAAGAAAGTAGAAAAGTGGGTAGGAAACAGGGTCAAGATTAAAAATGATGAAGCAATAACATAGTAAAATAAAATCAACTTTCAATAAAATATCTAGAGATGAAAAGAAGTTGACAGAGAGCTAACATGCACTAAAGCCTTGTACATACAAAATTTACAAAAACTGGAAAACAGACAAACTTGATCTCAAATAATACAATTATAGTATAGCCTTTCCACATTGAACATAATTATTAAGTCTCTTGAGCACTCAGCCATAGCTCTCGAAATTTTCTTGAAAATAAAAACTAAAATTACAGCTATGATTTTGGATTTTTATTTTTTAATATAATTTTCCTAAACATTGGCTCAATCTTACATTAGTCTAATATATTCACACGCAAATCAACTTAGAAACAACTTAAAATTTCTTCCAAGTATAATCATGTCATGTATTGGTAGACGCATCTTTTTCATTTTCTAACGAGAAACATAATCCAGGCCAATCCAAGATTTGGGGAACACTCACAATTAAACTAGAAATGAGTAATTTTTAAGTCAATAACTTACGGGGACATCAGAAAACGTTCAGAATGGTATGGAGAAAGTGTCAACAACCCTTTTCCCATATGGACAAGACCTTGAGCAATGCGCACCTGCACAATTTGCAACACATTTTAGATTCTACAAGAAATATTAACAGTATTTGGATGTGTGTGAAGAAGGCATCATGGTTCATTAAGTTGAATTAAACCCATACACAAAAGAGAAGGCTGGCATCTTTATAGTAATAGCTTGACAGATTTCGAAGCATTCCAGCTATCCTGGCGTTGTTGGTTCCAGCACCAATCAAACCCAAAGAAATTATGGCAGCCTGCAAATACACAATGTATGCATTAGAATAAACAAACAATCCACTTCCACTTGCAGAATTACTACCTGAATAACAATTGAAAAGAAAAAGACCAGACTGCCTAAATCATAGTACCATTGCAACTTCTGTGTCTGCATCATGACTCAGCCTACTTAATGTGTCCATGACATTGACCTGCCCAAACCACCAAACGAACCAAAGAAGTAAATATAAGTACGAAAGATGAGGATTAAAGGAGGTATAGGATGCTTGATCCCTTACTAAGAATAAATGAATCCTCAAATTCTATGTAATAACTGCTTTTGAAGCTTCAGGGCAACAAGACTAAGAACAGAATACCTTGGGGTTTGATATACAAAGGAGACCAAGAGCCAAAGGAACAGCCCTTCTAATGTTCTGCTCCCCGTACTGCAAAAGATGCTCTAATGAACGAATGGCCATATCAAGCCCCAGTTCTTCAGCCATTGCTACCATAGCAATTCCAAGAACAGCTGGTCCCTGGTATGATTCACCCTTCTCAAGATGTTGCGCACACTGACCAAGGAAGTGTTGTACCTGCAACAGGAGAAGACAAATTAGCACAAAAGATTGACACAGGAAAAAGCCTTACCTAAAAGAAATATTTATAACCTTTAAAACATTCCCAGTTCCAGCATATGCACAAGATAGCAGGGTCATGTCACAATGTTTCCTAATTTTCTCATTAAATGTCTTTGAAACCTCAGCTGTAGCTTCAACGCTATCCTGTCATAGATAGAGATGAAATGTTAATCCATTATAGAGCGTTTGACATCAACAGAGTGAAATCTAAGACAATTTTATGCAGAACTTCTGCTGATGATGAAGCTCAGCCTAGTTAGAAACCAAATAGATACACTGGGAGAAAACCATAGCTACCTGCTTCCCAAGATAAAGCAGACCAAGGCCCAAAGGCAAGAAACGAGCAAGGGGATCACCCAATTCAGACTCACTTCGATCCATCAATGCACATATGATTGCCTGGGCGACCTCTACATTACAAGAACCCACATATACCAAGCCCAGAGAGATAGCAGTAAATGCCATAACATCCAGAGGAATCTTTCCATCTCCAAGTATTGGCATTAAAACACCGCGAACCTAAGAATATCAAAACATCGAGAAAATCCAGTAACATCAGAAACAGGACTACAAAAACATACAATTGCACTAACAAAGGGAGAGTAATCTAGAATGCCCTATTGTTTGATGAGTACAAGAGAGGAGACTCACTTGCTCATTCTGAGAACCTGCATATGCAAGACCTAGACCCATTATTGCACCTATTTTAGTTGTCGAATCTTCTTTGTCTACATAGTCTGCCAACAGAGCCAATGCCTGAGAAAGCACGAAACAAATGTCAGAAAGAGCCCAAGTCACACATTACAATTTCAGACTAGTTCAAAGTAAATGCCCAAAAACTTTCTAATTCAGATTTTTTATTTGTTGGTTGCATATATTCCAGAGATAGGGACACAAGTGTAGCTTACAGGATCACACTCATTCTGAACGTTACAGTTTACAATTCCAACTCCTAATAATGCGCCAGCAATGACATGAGTGTCAGTGCTGTGGAAATACTTGTCAAGTTGAGCAAGCCCAGAATCAACATCCCAAAGCAGAATCATGCCCTAAAATGCATAAAAATACAATAATTATCCAGACTCTTGACAAAATATCAAAAGAAGATGCAAGATAGTACAGGTACACACCAGACTAGCTGCAGCACTAGCCTTCCCATGTTCTTTATTCTTAAAGAGCCAGCTTGAAGATGAACCACTACCACTAGATGCTTCGGATGGAACTGTCATCAACTTATCCTGCAGACAGAAATGAACGCCACACAAGCATCAAGACAAAAGGAACATATGAGCATACTTGTCTGGTAATGAAACCAAATATGGTTTTATACAAACCTGACCAAACCCAGCATTTACAAATGCATTGACAAATGTTGCTGCCAAATTCTGCCTAGCAGAATCAACCGTACCCCCACCACTACCACGGCCATCAAGCAGATGTGCCTGCAGAGGGCCCACAGAAATACATTAGAACTGGAAGTATTTAATTTGAGCAAAACTCATGTTTGGGAGTGACAAAGGAAATATTAAAAGAAAATAAATTAATCAACACAAGACAATAATACCAGTGAAATTCACTAGAAGAACAAAGTTAAAAAGGACAGAAAAAAATGCAAGACGCAGCAAGCATTGCCGACCAGAACAGTAAAATCTAAGAGACTCAGACCTTGTAAATATCCTCAGGAGATTTGGGCTCCATAACTTCAATATCACGAGCAAGTGTAAGATAGCCTTCACTCAACTTAGTATTGTTGATGATATCTTGCAAAGGCTCCCTTTCATCATCTTCTGCAATCATTGCTTCATCAAGTTCAAACGTAACACCCTGTTCATGAAAAGGCAATAAGCAGAGTCCAGATAACTTTAAATACAAATGAAATTAAGTACAGGATAGTCCAAACACAGACAACAACAGTTATTAGCCTCCTAATGTATCAATGGCAACATAACTTTGTACAGAAAGCAGAGTCCAGATACTTACATGGCGAGCCAGGATGAAACAAAATTGCTGCCTTTTCAGAGGATCAGTACAAACTTGAAAAAGTTGTTTTACATGCTGCAAAAGGAATCAAGTCATCAGATTTAAAGCGTAACTCTTGTCATATTTTTTGTCCAGGAAAATGAGGCCTGAACATCATAATATCTGTGATCTTCATTGCCTAACCAATATATACTTATAAAATTCATCCAACATTTTAATTTAGGACAAGAGAAGTAGGCATCATAATCACAGTAACTACAAACCTGCATATTATCGAGGTACAAGGCAATCTGCAGTGCTCTTGGATATTCTTCAAATTTCATATAAATTGAATATGCAATGTCCAGAACTAACATGTCATCTGGTCCAGGGAGGTATCTAAATAATTTACATATGCAGCATCGAGATTAGTTAGTGTTACCAAAAGTAGTATAATTATATAACAAGTGAAGAGGAAGATGAAACATGGTAAAACTCAACAATTTTATGGATGTCAACTGTCACTCAATTTCAGTAGCATGGGGCACTGGTGACAATTCTTTTCTTGGCACCATGTGAAAATAATGGCAGGCAACATATATTAAAAGAACAAAAAATCATGAAGACATAGCAGAAACACTAAAAACAGGTGGGCATGGGTCAGTCCTGTGCACTGAATCCATCCATGATGATGTAGATAGGATTCTAATAATTATGAATTCCACTAGAGCAAATTCTGATTTAAAAAACAACCATAATAAATGGGCTAGACTTGGACTGATAACCAAGTTATTTGACCAGTTTCCTATATATTTACATATAAAATTCTGCCATATCTGTTATCGTCAAATAATGAAAAACGACTCATTTGCTAAAAGCAAGTTCAGGTGATCAACCTATAGCCCTATTGGCCCTAACCTGCCATAAGCTTGCCATGCACTTGGAACTTCTTGTCTTACAAAGGCCTAGCTTTACTTGGAGTTACTTAAACATCTCAAGAGGCACTATGCATGCCTTCTAACATCCAAGCCTAGTTCATGGACACCCCTAAGGGTTAAAAGCACTTGGTATTTTAATTTATGAGGACACCTGAACCAAGATATCATCCAAACATACTGCATTATAATGAATTGGTAATTGTTCAATATCTGTGAGAAATAGAAAGATCACTGCACTTATATGAATTAGCTCTCTTAAAATGGTTACGTCACTTGCTGGTAGGATAAATTCCAGTAACTATATAGAGAGATCTGCTGATAAGACAAAGATTAACTAAAGAACCTACAAAGTCTTATTCTGTTGAGAAGCCATTGCACATGCATTAATTCTCAATATTGCAGGTGGCCTCTGGCTATATCAAAACTTATATAGCAAATTAATGCAGCAAAAGGCCAATTGGCAAGAGGCTCAGGAATCTACTTACTTTGCTGAACTAGTAAGATACAGGCATGTCCTTTTATAATTTGTACTATCCACATGCTCAACTAGCAGATCGAGGTCTTCAACCTGAAAGTCAAACTACACAGTTATAATTTCTCCAAATTCATCAGAATAGCATGACTGCAAAATTAAAAGAATGGCTGTAATACCTCCATAAGAAGATCTACCGCTTCAGGCTCAGCATTATGCTGCAAATACATGAAAATCCCATGGTAAGTTTAATGTTCCAAAAATGAAATCAGATATGAACACTTCAAATCACAAAAATCACAGCTTGTTATTGCAGATTATGAAGTCTTCCATCCCACCAGTATTACAACCAAGCTATCTCCAAAAAAAAAAAAAAAAACACCCAGAATGCCTAGGTTCAAGAATAACTGAAAGGGATCATACCTGCATATGGAATGCAACAATTTGCACCACAAGGTCCATTAGATCATCAATTGGGCCTTCTTCACTCTGAAATACATCATGCAGGGAATTAATAGTCTATAAATAATGCATACCAATCCTAACTGGATGAGCTATACATTATTCTGACTTTCATTTTCACCACCCACAGCTTGAATGAAAGTACTAATCGTCTAATCCAATACAAGCTATTAAAAAAAAAAAAAAAAGAGACTGAGAACATATAAATGATTGAAAACAGCGTTATTGCTTCATCATTTGAGCCCACATTCAGTTAGGACTCTGATTAACATAACAACTAAGTGTAAAAGAACTGAGTCAAATTTACAGTATTCTCTACTGGAGCAGAATATTAAATGAAAAAAAAAAGTGACTAAATGATTGAAATCAAAAGGAGGACATAAGCCACAAAAATACTCAAATTTGAGCGATCCATGTAGGCACATTCATGCACTTGATAACACTTGTATGATGGAAGTTCTAACCTGCCGTTTTGAATACTCCTGAGAAATTTCCCCAGCTAAATTTCTACATTGATAAATCAAAATGTGTAAGTAACTTCAGCTTAACCTCATTTACAGGTTTTCAGCTTACAGTCAAAAACAATAAAAGCTTCAAGCCTAGTTTACATTTTCCATAAAAATTACAAAAACAAAATTAATAAAATTCCCTGTAAGACTCATAGGGATTATTGCATTAGATCTTCCGTGGGAAGTAAGAAGTGCAATTCCTCACCTGACATACTCATGACCCCAAGAACAAATATCACCATCTGAGCCAACTAATCTGTATTTTAGGCTCTCCTGAAATTAAAGGAATTCAGAGTTATGATTACAAATTCCACATACAGAAATTTTGTGAAGAATGCTATCAAGTAAAACAAGCTTGATACCAAATGAACTAAAAGAACCAAAATAAACATGAACTAGTGAAAACAAAGGGAGGATAGATCAAATCTGAGGCAGAACCTTAAAGCTACATCAATTGACTAACATGCTAGGGTAAGGTTCTTTCATGTGCTTAGAACAACCAAAAAAATTATATTTCAAACGGTATCCATACTTCCTACAATAAAAAATAAAAAATAGAAAAGCATCCTCAATTGCTTTTTGCTCTTTGGAACGGGCTTCAATAAGGGTAAATATAACCTCTTAAGTTGGCTCTTCGGAACAGGCTTCAATAAGAGTCAAATATAACCTCTGAAGCTTGAACTACCATGTTAGTATTTGCCATACTTTATAAATATATATACAGATCGCATGTTCCAATATCTAGACAGAGAATAATGGACTTAATGAGCTCATAACAATTGAATTTAGCAAAATGATAGAATCCCATTAAAATTTGTCAGAGTCAAATTGAGATCCTTTAAGGTCATCTAATAAATAACTACATAGCTTAAAACTAACTTCACAGCCCAAGATGAATTTCTTCTACATCTTCGCAACAAAATATTCTGAAGGACGCAAATCCTTCATTCATTTACGTGGATGATAGTGGATACCTAATTACCTATGCAAACTTAATGCTCATGAATCGACTTCTATATCAATTACACAAATAATCCAAAACATCTCTAGGATTTTGTACACAACAAGCAATTATACACAGCTGAAGGAAGGAACATAATAAGAGGTGAATGCATAAAGCAGGCACTTCATAACAGCAATTAGATTGAAGTCTAGCCTTTTTTTCTAACCCTGTTAGATGATTCCAAGAGATTTCACACAAAGAAAACAACTGCAATTAGAAGACAGGCACTACAATGAGGAAAACAAACTGTAAGCTATCTATTAATGCAGCAGGTGGTATGGCTTACCCTCTCTCCTTCAGGGGACATTGTCAATGCCAGAACAGAAAGTATATCTGCAAGCAGTTTCTGAGGGGGCAAAGAAGTTAGAAGGGAAATAATGTATACAAAAGAGATATACACAGCAGAAAAATAAGAGAATAAGATAGCAAACAATAACTATTACCTTTAAATCAGAATCTGCCATTTTTTCATAATGTGCTTGCAGAGTTCCATAATGAGGACGTAAGAACTTCAGTGGCTTTGGAACTGAAGTCATAGAACTGGTTGCAGTACGTATTTCTTGCCTAGAAAAGAGGGGAAAAAAAAAGATAAATAACAACTACAAATTATCTGTGACCAGATTTTTCCAGTATTTGAAGCAAACCTCAGTTCATGTCGATGTTGGAAGTAATAAAAATTGGAAATAAAGTCTCAAATAGACTCAGATATCAAAGTGACTTTGCATACCAAGCATGTTTGGATAGAAAAAGGTTTGATTGCAAAAATCACATGACTTTTACCACTTTTGGCAGTTTAATCAATCAAATCTTTTAAAATTTGCAATTTGATGCACAAACTCTTTAATTTTTGCAATTTGCCAAGGTGAACACCATGTAATTCAAGGTTTTGTGATTACTGAAAATACTCGTAAACACGACATATTAGATTTATAATTTTAGCTTTAAATCCTTGTTGTACTTGAAGACTTGAGTTTTCACTTGGCTAAGTTATGACGTGTCCACCATAGCAGTGGGTGTCACAAGCTCAGGAAACCACATTATCAATATGTCATCATGAAGTTAGCATCGAATTGAAAAAATAAAAATTCATACATTAGTTTGCAATTTATAAAAATATTTTATTAAATTGAGTCATAAAAGTTGAGCATTTTTTTTTTCAATTAACCCTAAAAATTATAAGTTCAATATATGTCATTACTAAAAAAAATTGAACCAAAAAGATAAACATCTAAACTCAAACAGCATACAGTTAATGCAGGAATTTTTTTTTGAAGTCTTGTAGGTTTTATGATGAGATATCAAGCTAATGACATCCCCTCTATTCATGCAGCCATATTCACCTTGCATCTTCTCTGTTAGAAGTTAAACGATATTGGGCATGGTTGTGTCCTTTAAGGAGTTCACTAAATCTCAATTTATGTGGTTGATTCATTTTGATTTCTTAAAATAAATGCGTGCATCAATGATTTTAAAACCAATCTAGAACAAATTATTCTGATTCAATCTAATTCCAGTAGTCTTTAGCAAGAGCAAAGGTTTTAAGAATGAAAGCAGGGTCGTCTGCAAGTACAAAAACATGCTCCTAAAAAATAACCAATCCAAAATGCAGGCTCCAAATGATTATCACATTTCGGCATAAGGAATATATGGAACTCAGCTTGTCAAATTATCAATTAATTAGCTTACTATAACTATATTTTATCAAGAGATATATATTTAAGACAATTACAACACAAAGTTCTATATCAGGATTTGGATAAGGTTCTGTTTTTCATACACATATCAAAGAGGGGACTGTTCATGTATATTTGATGTGGAAGCTACTAGTTAGTAGGACACATACTTTTAAACATGGAAGCTGATAAGTATTTCGAACCAAGACTCCCCAAAAAAAAAAAAAAAAAAAAAAAAAACCACCTTGATGATTTTAGAGTCTTACTCTAAACCTTTTCATTGTAAAGAGTTGAGCAAATATCATATCAAATTTCAGCAGACCCCGCTTCAAGGTCAGAGGATATAGAAGTCCCTAGTGCTAGAAGTTTAGGATTATAAATACATGTTAGCAATCACAATCCTGTTCCTTGTTCTTGAAAGTGTCTGTCTGCCTGTATTTATCTACCTCAGAACTGCATTCCAATTCTGGGTGCTTAAATTCTTTTTTCATTCCCTACTTCCTTCCTAGATGTTCTTTTTTTCTAAATCATCTTCTTCCTTTCTATAATCACCATCAACCATCTCGTAAATAAATAAAATTATAGTACACACCTCATGCTCTCTAGCGCAACTTTCTGCAGTCCAGGATCTGAGTCTTGTACTCTCTCAACGTACAACTCCAGCTGCTGCTTCAATGCTAAGTCCTCCTCCGACTAAAACACGAAACATAAAGGGTACACTAAATCCATAGCTTTCACTTCAAATTTCAACCAACAACCAACAAAATTACCTAAACTAACAAAACCGAACAATTTCGAAACTCATAAAAGTAATTAATCATTCTACAACTTACGAGATCTTCATCTTTTTTCTCATCCTTCTTTTTCAGGTCTTTAGCAGGCACCTTAACAGACGACTGGTCTTTGGTGGCTCCGCCACTGCCGCCGCTACCGCTGTTTGGTTCCGCTGGTGCCATGTGAAAATCTGAGTGACCTTGGGGAAGATTACTTGGAGCAAACAACTTTAAAAATCCAATTGAAATCCTAGATTTGAAGTATATTAGGCAAAGCTTAAGAGATTGTGGAGCGATGTACTTGCTTGTGCCCTAGAAATAAAATTGTAGAATGATGAAACAGAGCAGAAATAAAGAGAGGAGTTTTCCTTTTCGCCAAGCAAGCTCTCTACTTTCAACCAAGAGATACGAATTTGGGCTTTTTGAGCCGGCCCATACTTCTAAAATGGGCCAACAATTTGTAACAATTAGCTCTCTTTTGTAGGATTTAAGTTTTCAATAATAATAATAATACTATTATTATATGCTCCGATTTTAATAATTTAATTTTGTCGAATCCAAGACCCAAAAGAGTTATAATGTGATTTGTTGTTGTTATATGTAGGTTTTCTTTTGTGAACATATTAATTTGACCTTTAATTTCTTTTAATCAAATTAGAGTTCCTTTCACGTGTTGCACATATAATGATATATGTAATTAGATTTCATGGTATAACTATAATCTATCCACTAATAAAAAATCATAGAAATAACTTAAACACGTTTTATATATCACACATATGTTTAAATCTAATAAAAATCATTCAAACTTATAAGAAATACATTTCAATATTTTTTTTGTATATACAGTATGAAAATCAAATTAAACATCATTAAAAGAGGATTAATTTGATACGTTGTATATTAAAAAATATATAATATCAATGTATTGCACAGTTTATCATATGCGACCTAAAATTTGTGTCATAATATTACACGATAATTGAATTTAAAAAATCTTGTAAACCATAAAAATATATTATGCATATTGGAGTTGGTATAAATGTAAGTACCATGATTATTAATGCATATTATATTTTTTAAATTATTGTTTTTATACTTATTTTGTGATTTCATAGATAAATAAATAAAAAGCAAAAATTACATCACTATATAATTTTTTTTTTTGAAATATTTTTCATAACTATGGATAATATATATATATATATATATTAACTTTTGTGTCAAATCCTAGAAAAAATTTATCAACTCATCATATATCTTAAAAATCTCTTAATATTCAACACACTTGGACTAAGTCAAATTGATCAAATCATCATATCGAAAGTTTGTTTGCAATTTTTATCGAATAATCAACAAATTTAATATTTAGAAACAACTTTGTTAATCTTCTAATATGTAATTTTATTTATTGTCATATCATTTTTGTAAATTTTTTACGTATATTTTTTGCTTAGAATATATATTTTCTAAATCCAACATTTTAATTTACTATTATAGCTGAAACTACTACAAATTAATGAAAAACTCAAATTTACAAAATTTAAATATTTTAGATTTGATATTCTGCCTTTTTATATAAAAATATAAATATTAAAAAAACATACAAAGATGATATTTTACACATTAAACATGAAATAAATAAAACTATAAATAAATAGTACATGAAAAGTGAGTTTTTTTAAATAAATAAATAGTTAGATTTGAAATTATAATTTTATTTAATTTTTTTTTTAACATATACCATAGGCTCTTATAATTTGATTTTTTTTAAACATATACCCTATGCTCCCATCTAGGGATACTAGTGAGGTGGGATACCCCATTTTCCGTGGGGATCTACCCCAAATGAGATGGAGATTTTCCGTAATGTGCTACAAACGAATGTGATACTTCGGTGCGAGGTTCGTATTTTACCCAAACCACAAGTTGTTTGAGTTATTTTGAATCTTGAATACAAGTTATGTAAATTACACTAATTCATGGGTGAAAATTGAACCAATTAGTATGTCTTATGGTGTACGCATATAATTGTAGTCTATTGTGGGAAAATATTGAGTTTAGGATGCAAAAAATGTAGAAATTTCATATTTCAGGTCGTCAGCTATTCGACCCTGGTTGTTCGCCAATCATGCAGAGTGTTCGACCAATACAGTCGAACACAACCTTAACTGTTCGGCTTCGTCGTTCGGTTAAAATACAGTAGGTTCGGCCATAGCTGTCGAACGAAATGTGTTTGTTCGACACTTTATGGTCGAACACATGGATTTTGTTCGACCATAAGGAGCCGAACATAAAGTATAGTGTTCGATTCTCAAAATCGAACTATGTGAGATTTGTTCGATATGAATCGACCAATGGTTTTTGAAAGAAAGCGTCGAAATGAAGACCCTAATGTCATTACTGAACAGAGACCGTTTGAAGACGTGAATGAACAAATGAACTATCAACACGTGTTGGCTTCTTCTATAGAGGAAGATGTTGCAGGAGAAGAAAGTGAGGATGTCATGAACGAGCAACCCAAGTTACCTCCGGCATATCATCCTGATGTCCTTGAAGAAGTTGTTGCAAATATAGATGAAAGTGAGGCTGTGAATGAGGGAGAGCCCGAGAACGATGTTTTGATCGGGCCACATCCTAGTAGGCCCACAGACCCTAGATTGATGCCATGTTTCAAGACCCACATTGTGTCAAAGATTTGGTTCAACAAGGAAATAGATGTGCTGAAGTTATGGTGTTATACCACGAAGATGGAGACGTGGAAGCTAGATGGCGAATTTGATTCTTGGATGCATATGATGTCTCGAATTCGAATTTATGGGCTACAGTCCATATCATATAAAAATCCCAACAAGAATCTTATAAGTGCCTTCGTAGAGGGTTGGCATCCGGAGACCAACAACTTTCACCTACCATTTGGTGAGATGACTATCACGCTAGATGATGTCTCCTGCATTATTGGACTTCCAGTGATGGGGTGCCGGTTGTATTACCTGACGATAGGGCAGTACCCATCCCAATGATGATGTCTAAATTTTTTGGGATAATAATGGATGAGGCGGAGAATGCCCTTTGGGATAATGAGAGGTTCTTCTGTTAAGCATGCGTGGTTGCGATCTAAATTTAGTCAGGGCGTTACTAATACGGATGAGGCCACCAGAATGTGTGCAACTAGAGCATGTTGGGTCCCAAGCGGTGTCCGAGGTTCAGAGGGGGGTGAATGAACCTTGGTCGATTTTGAAAATCTATTAAAACTTACTGTTCTACAAGTTACTTGAACTTGCAGCGCCAGTCAGTTACTGCTTATAGCACTAGGATGCAGTGTTGCACGCTATAACTTGAGTTTTATACGTAGCGGAAAAATAAAGCTTTTAAGACACAAGGCTGACTGGTTTTCTCAAATATGATCTTTTTCAAAATGTTTTATGCATATGAAAGATATATATGAAAGAATAAAGCGCAGATAAGAAAACAATAAAACACTTATGGCTTATAGTGGTTCGAAGGTAGTGTAAGCCTTCTACGTCCACTCTACTGCTACCTCGAGCAGGAACTTTGTTAAGCAAGATTGAATTACAGGACACTTCCTAACAATCTATCAACTTACAAAGCTAACCACCTACTAGAGTCCAGCGTCCACACAGCAACTGCAAACTCTAAAGGCTAACCCACACAGGGTTCCACACTCCCACACAGGGAAGTTGCCTAACTCTAGACAACTATACATACAACAAGGATCTCTCATATCAACTGTACGACACCTAAAACAACCTACGCATACAGCTTCAGGTTAAAAAGAAAATAAAGATCTTCAACTGGTGAGGAGTAGTCTTGGTCTCTGCAGGCTCATATGTTGTTGTAGACCTGCTCCTAGAAGGTTGAGTGGTTGAACATGTGAAAGCTAAAAAACTTTGGATGATATGTGAGTTTCCTCTCGACTTTGTTCAGAAATTTCTTCAATCAGCCATACCTTCTATTTATAGATCTTGAGAGTTTTTATCCGTTGGGAAGTATCCGTTGAAGAGAGATACTTCTTTCTTTGAATTCAAGCTCTGATCTCCAAGATCTTCTTTGTGGTCGCATTAAATGCATTTGAGCTTCTTGACCAAAGAGATGACTTGCATTTAATGCAACTTAACTTTTCTCTCCGGAGCATTTAATGCGGTGATAGCGGCTCACAACTTTCTACAGTGCGTCAGTCCACGTGGCGTCTCGACATTGGCTCTGTGTCTACAACTTCAATCTTCTCTCGAACGGCTCTATTTAATCTTATTTGGATCTTCAATCCTCGTACTGCATTTATCCTTCCTCGGATTGCAGGATACTACTTCAGTTGACTATTTGTCATTGGCGCTATATCCTAGGTCTGTTTGCAGCTGTTAGTGCTTTGTGTTGCTGCTGTAACTTAGACCTTCTTGCAGTGTCTTCGTACAGTACTGTTGTATCCTTTCTTGCAGTGCTCCTGTATGCCATTCTTACTTACTCTGCTACAATTCTGTAACTGCCTTCTTGCAGTGTTGTTGTATATGTTTTCTTGCAGCAGCTTTTTACAGACTCAGCTTCCTCAGTAACCTCTGTTGTTGTAACCTGGATAGGTTCTTGTGAGCTTGCAGCAGTAGCAGTATCAACCTCCTCATGAGGTGTCTCTAGCTGTTTAGCGGTTACCTCAGCTTCTCCTCGAACATCCTCTAAGGGTACTATCTCAACAGTCGCCCCTTCAAAAGACTTCTTATCCTCAGAGAGTGTTGTCAGAACAACAGCCTCACCTGAGGTCTTCAGCAAGGACCCCATCTACAACTGGTCTGTAATCTCGACAACCTCTGCTGCAAGTATGGGTTCTTGCAGCTCTTGTCGGTTTCTTGCAGCAGCTTACTTGTTTTCTGAATTCTCATTTCAGAACAGCTTTCTCACAGCCTGCTGACAGCTTCCTCCAGTATCCTAACTCCTTTCTACTAAGGAACTTCTTCTAGCTTGTTGTTTCCTACAGCATGCTAACCCTTAGAAGTATTCTTACTTCTTCTAAGGTTGGTTTTCCTTGTCTCTTGGAAAACCATTACATGATCTTTCCTTGATCATGTGATGTGGAAACTAGGCATCAATGCCTTAAGCAAACTGTTCTTGTCTTATTGTACTTAGTGTTTTGTCTTATCAAGATAACAACCGAAATATCCCAACAGAGCATATCTTTGGTTTGTACTTGGTTACACAATCTTCTCAGATAAGAGCGACAACAGAGTGTCGACGAATATTTTGAGAACCTTAGGTAATATAACCCAAGTACATTAGTATGTATGAGGGGCTGTTGTACTGGCTTTTCTTTATCGTCAGTTGGGATTGACATCTCGTTATGGCATGAAACAGATATCAGGATATTTCACATTGCTAAAGGTAAGAATGGTTCAACTTTGATTTAATTTTTTTTTAGTATTTATCTCATTTTCATAACATTTTAAAGATGTTTTGTATTGTAGGCATGGATATATGAGTACAAGCCTAAAACATAATCCAATGTGAATTGCATCAAATAAATGAAACTATTATCAAGAAAGGAAGCTCTAGTATTAGAGTTTCAAACAAAAAACTAATAATCAAACTTACGTGAACTATTTGATTCACCGCATGTGCTGTAATGTTTCTCCAAAACCTAACCAAAGAATAATTCACATCATATGGGTTACCATGACCAATGTAGTTGCTGTTTTTTCTCCCATAGATGAAACAATCCCAAATAGGACCATAGTCATTTTTGGCAAGGTCAAATATATTTGTCCACCCTTGAAATATTTGGTTAATAGGTCCTCCACCACCTCTAGCTCCAACTTGTTGGCCTTGACCACCACCTCCTCTAACTGCTCGTCCTCGTCCACCACTACCTTTAGCTCCTCTCCCAACTTGACCTCCACCACCCATACCTCTAACTCCTTGACCACCACCACTTCTCCCAACTTGACCTCTACCACCATGAATTGACTCAACGACAAATTTATAAGGACTATTTTATTGAGAGAACAATGCTAAAGCCATGTTGGATTTGTCATAGAAATTTCTTATCAAACACACTGTCCCTATTGAAGATTTGAGGCATAAGTGGTTCAACACCTCCATGATAAATGTTTCACCACTAATAAAAAACCAAAGATAAATTATTTGTCAAGTTTAGAAAAAGGTGTATACAAACAAAAACACAAATGAAAAGAAAGAAACATAATATCATATGCGATACTTCTTTGTCAATTTATCGAAGAGGTGATCCAAAACCTTTGGGATCCTTGGGTAGCCAGAAAAATTTCAGCTATAAGCATGGAAACTTGAACCATATTATCTATTTTTCTTTACTCCATAGCATCAACAAATTCGACCCTCCAAAATTTTAGATTGTTATCTCGCACGCAAAGGTTATCCCAAGTGATGTGATATCTTTCAAACATTTACCTCTCTTCCAAACAAAAAAAAAAATCTAGCATGGCTTTAATTAAATTTCGAAATAGGGGATGAACAATGATATGATGTTGAATTTGCTTGACTGCCAATTGATGACTTACAATTGGGGTTATCCCCTGTTTTTTTAAATTAACAATGTATTGTTTGAGTGACATGTTTTGAAAGTAAAACAATCCATTCATCTCATTGTCATAAAACCTGCATGGTAGATAATTTGGATGTAACATATCCAAAGACAAATCAATGGATTCCCTTGAATGGTTTTCAAAATCAATTTATACCGGAGTCACACCCATTACTCCAATATCGGACCTCTCGACATCATAATTGTACGCAATCTCTACGATTTTTTCATCCATGATACAAGTAACTGAACTTGGCAGTCTCACTTCTTAGTAAATTATCACACTACAAAGATGCATTTACAAATGTATTAAACTCTCAAGCATGTGAGCGCTAAGATAGATACAATAAACTTTATAATTTTCCTTTAAGATAACAGACACAATATCTTGATTTCGAACCCATGATCTTGGTAAAGTCACATAAAAAAATCAAGCATGCACAAACCTAGAGGTGACATTGATTATCACAAAATGCAACTTATAACCAATTATTATACTCGATTTTTGGGTGGTAGAACAGCAAAGCATTCATATACTTTATGCCTCTTCTTAAGTAAAAGAACACAAAAGCATATTAGACTTTTAAATCTGATTGACACACAATTACAAGAAATAGAATACATACTATACGAACCAATGAGAATCAAAGTGAGAGAAGATGAACGCAATACTTTTCTCTACCTAGGAATGTTAAAAAGAGAAATAATGCAAAACTGAAATTGAAGAGAGAGATAAAGAAAACATTACCAAAAATTTAGGAAGAAGTTCAACTCGATCTTCAGTGGCAACCATATTTTGATTTGAAAAGGAGAGGAATTTAACTTTTTAGGGTTTTTTATTCCCAAATATGTACATATAAGATTGTGTATCAAAAAAATTCAAATGTATTTTTGGTTTATACTTTTAAATGGAAATTTTTCTTCTATGTCTAATACTTGAAATATACACGTTTTATAATTTGCCTAAAGTATTCTCATGCATCTTTGAAGGATTTTTTAACGGAAAAAAATTTATGAAGGATTTAAGTGGCAAACTTCAATTCACGATATTTTGGATATTTTGATTGTAATGCAAATCTCCATCTACATAGATATATTCTTAATAAATAAAAAAATCTAAGAACTATCTCATATGGATTAGTATTGAATAGATGATTCTAAAATCTTTTAATATATATAATATATCCGGTCAAATTAGTTAATTTATAGATGCATAACTTCAAACTAAAAAATAATTCATTTTCAAATTTCTTGAGCAATGGTATAAAAGTAACATAAATATTCATTGTAATAGAAAAGTAATAATATCTTGGATGAATTGTAGTATTTTAACCACCAAAATTTTATTGATTAACTCATATGATAACATCCGTAGAGAAATAAATAACTGAGTCAATCTAACAACCAAGAAAAACCAATAGATTTAATCTAGATTTAGCCCAACCCAAATATTACTCCATCAGACTTATTCCAACTAAATCTTCCAGCAACTAAAACACTACTTGCAATCAATTTTTATAATAGACTTGAGGATGGAAATGACTTCTCTTAAAATCATGATGAATGAAAATCTTCAATTGGAGACATCCATTCATAATCTTCATAGGATTGATTCATTAATGCACCGAGCATACGAAAAGTGAAAACTCGCAAAAATGGAGACCTCAATATTAGGACTATTGTATTGTGTTAGTTTTGTATATTCTGTTTTCCTCAATATTGAATCTATATTGTATTTATATTTATTTGTCTTTGTACTTGTGAATAAATATATTTTCACATAGTATTTACCTTGATTTATGTTATTCCCTAATTCCTTCGAAGTTGAGGACTTTATCCTTAATCCACTATAATTACTAATACTTAATATATAGGATCAATTAAACGACTACCAATTTATTAGATTAAAATAAAATAAAATAAAAATTAATGTTACATGTTCAAGCATACATTCAACTAAGAGATGGGTGGAGTGCGGGTCATCCCACCCTAAAATAAATTGTAAATATGGTTGAGTGGAGAATGTGAAGGTTATTTTCCCAATACCAACCTTAACAATTAGTATGTCTTATGGTGTACGCATATAATTGTAGTCTATTGTGGGAAAATATTGAGTTTTGGATGAAAAAAGTAAAAATTTCATATTTTGGGTCGTCAGCTGTTCGACCATGGTTGTTCGCCAACCACGTAAAGTGTTCGACTAATACGATCGAACACAACCTTAACTATTCGGCTTCATCGTTAAGTTAAAATACAGTAGGTTCGGCCACGGCTGTCCAACAAAATATGTTTGTTCGACACATTATGGTCGAACACATGGATTTTGTTTGACCATAAGGAGCTGAACATAAATTATAGTATTCGATTCTTAAAATTGAACTATGTGAGATTTGTTCGACCACTACGGCTGAACATTCCTAATGTGTTCGACCATAGAACGATCCAAATTTTTAATTTTCTCTCATATTTTTCATTATTAACATGAATTTTTTGATTACCTGTAGTTCAAAAAATATACAGGAGGAAGAATCGACCAACAACTTCTGAAAGAAAACGTCAAAATGAAGACCCTGATGCCATTACTGAATAGAGATCGTTTGAAGACGTGAATAAACAAATGAACTATCAATACATGTTGACTTTTTCTGTAGAGGAAGATGTTGCAGGAGAAGAAAGTGAGGCCGTTATGAACAAGCAACCCGAGTTACTTCTGACATATCATCCTGATGTCCTTGAAGAAGTTGCTGCAGATATGGATGAAAGTGAGGCTGTGAATGAGGGAGAGCCCAAGAATGATATTTTGACCGAGCCACATCCTGGTGGGCTCATGGACCCTAGATTGATACCTTGTTTCAAGACCCACGTTGCGTCAAAGGTTTGGTTCAACGAGGAAAGAAATGTGCTAAAGTTATGGTGTCATACCATGAAGATGGAGACGTGGAAGCTAGATGTCGAATTTTATTCTTGGATACATATGATGTCTCGAACTCGGATTTATGGGCTACGGTCCATATTATTTAAAAATCTCATTAAGAATCTCATATGTGCCTTCGTAGAGCGTTGACATTCGGAGACCAACAACTTTCAGCTACCGTTTAGTGAGATGACTATCAGGCTAGATGATGTCTCCTACATTACTGGACTTCCAATTATGGGACATCCGGTTGTGTTATCTGACGACAAGGTAGTACTCACCCCAATGATGATGTCTAAATTTCTTGGGATAACAATGGATGAGGCGGAGAATGCCCTTGGGATAACAAGAGGTTCTTCTGTTAAGCATGAGTGGTTGCGATCTAAATTTAGTCAGGGCATTACTAGTATGGACGAGGCCATCAGAATGTGTACAACTATAACATATCTGTGATTTGTGATTGGTTGCACAATTTTCTCAGATAAGAGCGGAAATAGAGTGTCGACGAATATTTTGAGAATCTTGAGTAATGTAGCCTAAGGGGGTGTATTGGTTTAGGATTTCACAGGATTTTAAAAGACTTTTTTTTCGTAAAAAAATCCGCTGGTATTCAATCAAGATTTTATGTCACTTAAAAACAATCCACTGATATTCAATCTGGATTTTCAAGATTTTTTAAAGAGTCCATTCAAATCTATTGGTATTCATGCAAGACTTTTTACTATTTAAAAATAATCCATTGGTATTAAAAAATATAAGGATTTTACAGGATTGTTGTGTTAGATGGATTTTGAAGGACTTTTTAGTGGTATCTATAAATACCAACAATCTCATCCAAACCCATCAGATTTTAGAGGACACTTGAAGTGACTGTTGAAGTGCTTCATCCGGTAATGTCTCTTCACCTTTGTCTTTATACTGCAATTCTATGAAAAAAATTTCGTGATATGTATAGTGTGTGTATATACTGTATCTCTTTGTTTGTATTGGGTGATGCTATTGGCGTTTTCATGTATGAATAGGTGAGCTATATTGGATTAGGAGATGCTATTGGCGTTTTCATGTATATACTGTATCTCTTTGTTTGTATTGGGTAATACTTGTTAATGGTTTCATCCATATCTTTTTATGTATATATAAAAATCAATCACTCTCATATCTTTATACTTGTTAATGGTTTTCATGTATATACACGCACAGTAACTGAGTAGCTGAGATTTTTTTTTGTGATTTGATCTTGAGAGTGATTTCTCGCAATTTTGAGTTGTCTGGATTGGGTTTTCCATAATCGACTGTTTTGATGCTTATAGTCCTGTTTACCTGGTAATTAGCTGTCTACTCTTCATTATTGATGTTTGCTCTTGATATAATTGATCATTCGGGCTTGTATTTATTCCGATTCTGTTGTTACGATGTGGGAGAATAATTGGATTTTAATCTGAATTGATTTCTTTCCAGAAATAGTAGGATTTTGGCTTTTAATTATTAATAAGGACCAATTAGCAAATGACAAACCAGATCCGAATCCATAAAGTCAACGATGTAATAGAGTTCCATCCTTTTTTACTCTCTTTCTCTGATTTTTTAATGATTTTTGTTGTTTTATGTGATGAATGTTTCGAAGAGGTGCAGGAGATTATGGAAATTGAACTTGCTGCATATAATGCCAAATAATATTGCTGTAATTTTCAGCTGTTTAGGCATCAATTTAGGACGTATTTTAAAGGCTTTTATTTTGAATGAACATTTTTTATGACGATTGTGTATATTTGAAATTCATTCCAATAAGTACAGATTTGAAAAATGTTTATCTTTTAGAATTCATAGTTTCATTCATCTGAAAATACTCCCGTTATTTTTTTTTAGTAATTCAAATGGGAGATTCACAAATGGGAGATTCAAAAGAGAAAGAAAACTATGAAGCTTAGACCAAGGAGGATTCAGATGAATTGTTACAACTGATAGTGGATGCTATAAAAAGTGGACTGCGTGATGCTAATGGGTCAATTAGCAAATTAAATGTAGAGAGAGTCATCATTCTTTGTCTCAATGCTAAAATTAAGTTTCCTAAAATGTATAATCATTACCTGAGTCGAATGAAGTGGTTTAAGAAACAATATAATAATATGTCATCACTTATGCCTAACAATTCTGGCTTTGGGTGAGACCCAATTTTAAAGACATTCACCGCTAGTGATGAAATATGGAAAGAGTACTTAAAGGTGAGATTACTTCGTAATCTTTTCAATAAATTAATAGTTTACAAGTGTAGTGCATTATATTATTTTCAATATATTAATGACGGAATTATTTTTTTTGCTAGTCCCACCCAAGTCACAAAAATCTTCGAGGAAAAAGTATGGTTGATTATGAGAATTTGAAGATTGTCTTCGGGGGTAGAACTGCTGGTGGGTACAGTTCCATATCAGTAGACCCTGATTATACTGATGTTACAACTTTTGGGGAAGAAAATACCGATTTTGGGATGGAAATTTTTTCATATGATCCAAACAGTGATGCATTCATAGCACCAGATCACTATGAACCACCATTTCAGCCTCTATCACCTCGCCCAAGTATTTCACCACCTCAACCCCCTTTAGGCTCAGAGGTTCCCACTAATAACTCAATTAATCGTAAGTGGAGTAGGCCCGAGGATGGAGGGAGTTCTAACTCAGTTGGGAACAACAATAAAGTTCTAGAAAATATATCTGTTGGCATTGAGACTATAGCTGTTAATTTTGAAAAAATATCTAACTTGATGGAGAAAAGAGAAAGAGACAAAGAGGCAAAGGGAACTATTTAGAGTGCTATAAAAGAGGTCCCAAATTTGGATAACCGAACTCGCTACATGGCGGCTGATTTTCTTGATACTAATGCAAAGAAAGACCTTTTCTTGAAGATGTCAATAGAAGAGCGCTCAAATTGGATAAAGTATAAGTTAGGATGAACAATATTGTTTTGGTGTTATTTTGGTTTCACTTACTTGAAGTATTTTCTTTACAATTTGGTTGTGTATGAACATATGTTGGTTTTGTCAAACTATATTGTTTTGGTATTATTTTGGTTGCACTTGTTTGAAGTGCTTTCTTTATATTTTGGTTGTGTATGAACACATTTTGGATTAATGGAACTATATTGTTTTGGTGTTATTTTGGTGTACTTGATTGAAATATTTTAGCATATATTACTTTCATTATTCTATTATTATTTTCAGTTATATTTTATTTATATAGGTACAATGTCACATTCGAGTATGTATGAAGGTAGTGACATAGATGAAGAAGAAATGGATGACGAAGAGAAAGATGACGGAGAATTTTATGAAGCCATGTATGCATGTGTAATGGCAATTCATGCATTAATGCATGTGTTGGATCAGTTCCTAGTTATCACGTCCCGGTTTCTTCCATACAAATATATCAGAGTTTTAAATAAAAACAGAGGCGTGCAAAAGAAGGAAAAGATAAGGGACAATCAGAAGAAGAAGAGGATAGAAGATATCAGAATCTTTCTCATAACATATCGGACACAACCGACTCCATATCATACAAAACATCGGTCACAGCCGATTCTCAAATATCATCACAGCGGAAATTCTAACAGGATCCATCATCATCAGAAATTATGTTTACATATCAAAAGATATAGATCATTGTTTCTTGAAACTTCGTAAAAGACATTTTATGAAAATCCCAAAAGAATGGCACCATCTCTCTCTACTGCTCTACTGCTCGTCATCTCCTGTAGTGTGAGTACAGATTAAGGGGTCAGTGCATGGAATACACTGGTGGAGATAAACTCTGCTTCTTATAACATTCAAACATGATGTATATATATAATAAACCTAAAGATCACAACAAGGAGGCATGTTGTCATAACACGTAAAATCACAGCAGACATTAGAAATGGTAAGGGACGAATAGGTGTGGGTGTTCCCCGTCTTATCCTATAAAAATGGTCTCATTACCGTTGGTGCATTTACAGGACCACCAAACCTTCAAGAGTAGTAGAATAGGGATAGGGGACGAATGCATGTTCAGAGTTGGACCGCAGCCCATGCACAGTATAAATATGACACAACACTTAAAATACATAGCATTTAGCATTTCTCAAACGAGCATCAAAATAGGGAAAACAGTAAACAGATTAAGAATTAGAAAATACCCCTACCTCAATAAGAGGTTATCACGTGATTTGACAAGTTATAAGTGTCAAGCCTAAAGCGTACGATCCAACAGATAGCCTACAAAAGTACCGTGATAGCTTAGATCCCCAAAAGATTAAAAGACGGATATAAATAAAGAAAAGAACGATCGAGGAGGCGAGATGGATAAGCAAGACTCGAGGATACAGGATATCGAGAAGAGTGTGAAAAGTAAACTTGGAAAAAGGGTTGACTCGATCGAGATCCCCGATTCCCGACACAAGGACGGAAACAAACGACTCAAAAAGACACATGAAAACGCTCGCCGGTGCACACACAACGCACTCGGCAAAACCCCACACTCACACTCTCTCACACGGTCGTGCAAAACTGCACACGACCGTACCCCACAACTCTCGACCGTGCGCCACCTTCCAGTGGCCGCGCACGGTCGCTCACTCCTGACGCACGGCCGTGCCCCAGCGCACGGTCGTGCCCTAGCGCACGGTCCTGCGCGCAACAACCTACACAGCAGCGCCACCAACTCCATCTTCTTTTTCTAGCTCCGGCCGGCGACGGCCCTTCTACCACCATAGCCGGCAACCTCCAACAACACACAACACAACAACCCAAGCAAAAACAACACACACACAACAAACTCAAGCCTCAACCCAAAACCACACATATATATCTCCGGCCACACCACCTCCTCCGGCGGCTCCACCACCCCCAACCCGAAGACAAACACTTTGGAATGGTTATCTACCATCCTGGTAAGGAAGACGAGAGAGAGAAAACAAGAAACGAGGAGAGAGAAAAGGTAATGGACTCAAACTAGGTTTTTCCAGCGGTTGATCGGCGATTTGCCGGCGATCTAACTGTCGGAATAGAGAAACAAGACCGTCACTAGACTCGCCTCGTCGAGAGCTACGACCTATGCGAAAACGGTTCGATTCCAAGAAGGTTGACTTTTCCGACCACCGACGGCGGCGACGGTGACTACCGGAAAAAGAAAGAGAAGAAGAAGAGAAACTTACGTGTTTTTCGATTATGAGCTCGTGTGACTTTTTCGACTTAAAACAAGCTATATATACTTCTCCAAAGAAGACTACTATTCATCAATAATATCTCATATTCTACCCTTCGCATACGTCTCGTATACGTCGTATTCTTTGTTTCACTGTTTTCTCCACTACTTGAGCTACGAAACTCCGATCAAACCCTAGTTCATTTCTATTTTCTCGTTTTTCCATTACGCATCCGATTATATAAAAATCTTCTAGGTTCCATGTCTAAGAAAATTATGTCCTTCTAAACCGGCATCAAACACATATTTGTAACGTACATAAATAAATTCAAACACCCAAAATTAACACACATAGAATTATTTCAATTAAGGGTTTAATTATTTAATTATCCAATTATGCTTCGTTTTTTCTTGGGCGCTACACTAGTTATGATACGTAATGAACAAATTGAGCGTCCATTAAATCGACGACGGATTACTAACAAGGGAAATTACTATATACACCAAGCATTAAATGATGATCCTACAATATTTCGACAAGTTTATAGGATGTATCCAGATGTGTTTCGAAAGTTATGTGCAATTCTTAGAGAAAAAACACCTCTAGAGGATACACGATATATTTGTGTTGAAGAAATGCTTGCATCATTCCTACAAATTGTTGGTCAGAATACTCAACATTGTGTAATTCGTAACACATTTGGCCGATCATAATTTTCTGCAAGTGAAAATTTTCACAAGATTTTGAAGGCTTTGAACACGATAGCACTTGCTAAAATCAGAGAAAGCACAAGGTTCTTCCCTTTCTTCAAGGTATGTACTAATTATCTAACAATATAAATTATAATTAAAATGGCATTACTATATTTATATTTTTCATACGAAAAATTGTTATATACGCTAAATTTTAGGATTGCATTGGAGCTATTGACGGGATACATATTCCAGCAATAGTAAGGGGGCGAGATGTAAACAATTATCGTAATCGTCATGGAAAGATATCGCAAAATGTATTAGCCGCTTGTAATTTTGATTTGGAGTTCATGTATGTTCTAAGTGGGTGGGAGGGTTCGGCTCATGATTCTAAGCTACTAAATGATGCTATAACAAGGAGGAATGGACTTAAAGTGGCACAAGATAAATACTTATTTTTTATATTATTGTTATTATTAGTATTATTATTATAATACTAATATTATATATTGCATATGTAATTAGGTAAATATTTTTTGGTGGATTGTGGATTTTCTAACCGACGCCAGTTTTTAGCTCCATTTCGAGGTGTAAGATATCATCTACAAGATTTTGCAGGTCAGGGTAATGACCCTGAAAATGAGAAAGAATTGTTCAATCTTCGTCATGCGTCTTTAAGGAATGTGATCGAGAGAATATTTGGTATTTTTAAATCAAGGTTCACAATTTTTAAGTCAGCACCTCCATTTTTATTTAAGACACAAGCAGAACTTGTATTAGCATGTGCAGCTCTACATAACTTTCTTCGCAGAGAATGTCGTTCTGATGAATTTCCAATTGAACCGGTGGACGAACCTTCATCTTCAACATTACCGGTTAATGAAGACCATAACTTTGAGCCTATTATTCAAACCCAAGAGCAAGAGTGACAAGACGCTAATGCTTGGAGGACTAGTATAGCTATGGATATGTGGATGAATGCTATTTAGGAGGACATGGTATTATGGAGAATTATTTTTTTTATTTTTTTTGTCTTTGACTCTTTTTAAATTCGAATGTATGAAAAAAATCTTGAACTCTCGTATGTCATAAATCCATGAAGTTCTGCAAAGTCCACAAAGTCCTACAGAATCCATTAAAATCCTGGTTAAAAAGTCTTTACAGAATCTTGCAAAATCTTAAAAGTCATAAAAATCCTGCAAAGTCTTTTAAATCCGCACGACTTTTTTCAGCTTAAAAAGTCCTTTAAAATCCTAATCCAATACACCCCCTTAAGTACATAAGTATGCATGGGGGGCTGCTGCACTGGCTTTTCTTTATCGTCAGTTGGGATTGGTATCTCATTATGGCGTGAAACAGATGTCGGGAAACTTCACATTGCTAGATGTAAGAATGATTCAACTTTGATTTAATTTCTTTTTAGTATTTATCTCATTTTCATAACATTTCAACGATGTTTTGTGTTGTAGACCTGGATATATAAGTACTTTCTTATGACGAGACCAACTCACAATGTGAACTTTAAAAGCGACCATCCACTAACCTTTAGGTGGGCCCAACAAGCTGCTCAAGGAGGTTCTATTGATCGTATATTAGCATGGAGAGAGATATTAGACACATACTAACCGAGTAATGTAAGTGGAAATGAGATTGCCATTGTGAATGTTCTCTACTGTAGTGTTTGTCCTAATATTTATCTATAAAATGGTTGTAGGTTGTTTGGACTCCTTATGCTGGGATGAGGGATGTTTATCCTCATGAAGATGTAACATTCTATGTTGGATGCATCTGTGCATTTGACATCGTTGAGTCATACCATCCCGATCGTGTCTTGTGATAATATGGCTATGTGCAAATGATACCTGAGGTGCTTTTAATACCAAGTAAAGTGCGCAGAGGTAGTACGGGTGCACAATACAAGATTGCCTTCCATTTGCTGGACAACTACTTTATATAGTGGAATAGTCATTTGTTGTCTGTGGATCGTCTTGGTGCACCTGCGAACCCTGCATGGGAGTGTTCTCCGAATTATATAGAATGGTATTACACAGTGTCTCATCCAAAGATGCAGAACCCTGACCATGTTTCAAATATTGTTGGCGTCATTTCTACTCAAGGTCCACAACCCTTGAAAATGATTCATTCGGCATGTGCTCATATCCATCCGATGGTGCAAAGGTAGGCCCATTGTGATCCAGACTTATCCATTAACTTCGTGATGCTAATTATGGAGCGTGCATATGAAGCGTTGTCCATAAATGACCCTTCTAAGACCGAGCCCTCATGAAGGCCGCACGTTAGGCGTAATAGAAGTCGTAGAAGTTAACCTGCATATATTCACTAATACTATGTTACATGTTGACCACATACATATGTTTGAGATATTATGGAATTATGTGTAATGTTGTTTGAACTTATATTTGATGTATTATGGAGAAATGTGTAATGTTTGAAGTCGGATAATTAGGTTTTTTATGTCGAAGCTTCTTAGTTTGTTATTAATGTCAAAATCCATTTATTTTGAAGAAAAATATTGCCGAATTTGCCACTGTTCGATTGTTAGGAGTCGAATGGCTTGTATAGTGTTTGACTTTTGGTGTCAATCGATTTGTGTGGTGTTCGAGAATAGTAGTTGAATGGTTTGTATAGTGTTTGATTTGTAACGTCGTACGATTTGTATAGAGTTTAACTTCTGTAGACAAACAGTTTGTATAGTGTTCGACTTCTATAGTTGAACGGGTTGTACAGTGTTCGACTTGTGTAGTCGAACAAACTATGAACCTCTAGACTAATTATATTCGAACATGCAATATAGTGTACTACTTCTTTGGTTGAACAGTAGCAAAATAATGGACAGAAATGCCATAATACTAACAAATAATTTCAAAACCAAACAACACATAACATGCAATTAACAATTACCAACAATTTTCCACTGTTCGATTGAGTCCAACAACAATAATACAATCAACATGTCCCCAATGACTTAAAATACAAGATATTTAGTATTTCTAATCACTGTCAATAAGATCCAGACTCACAACACCTATTGATGCACTATCTTGTGTCACCATATTGGTGTACTTGGATAGTTGTGTTTGGTAGAGAAATGTACACCCATTAGCACATGGATAGTGATATCCGTACCATGTGGTACTAATATGTGGTAATGGTGTGACTTCTATCAATTCTACCCGTTAAAAATGTTGTAACAATCACAATATTAGCAGATAAACACTTGATAAAATGAAGTAATAAGGTGAAAGAATTACCCTAATGAAATGATTATTTCCAACAAGTACCATGCATGCTAGACGAGGATTCATTGGAATGGGTGTCCTCAAGGGTAGAAATGTCAGGCTCTGCTGAGGCAAAATATGCATGAAAACCATATTATATCTTGATGCCGCCAAGTTATAAATTAATGTCACCATTTGGGTTCCAAACCTAGATTAGGAGACTTGATTTAGGGTACCATTATCCTTGTGATGAAACTGTTCTAAGGGAATTAATCAATCAAATTCTTATTTGATTGATTATTGTGATAGTCATTTGATTGAGTTAGCTCCGTATTCCTTGAAATCTGTTGACCATTCATCTGTGTGTATATGGTTGAAATGTGATTATGTGTTACCCTTGCACTAAAAAATGTCACAATAGATGAAAATTGCAATATATGAGAGTCAATACTTGCAAAAGATATAGTAATAGAATGTTTACAACCTAAACATGTCCTATATGACTTAAATAACATTAGTTTATGATGTAAACATTACCATCTTTACCTTGAGATGGTTCAAAATGATGTCAAAAAGTATGTCATATGCTTTAATCATATCCTAGATTGGTCATTAATTCTTCCAAGTCATATATTGCATTATCTATTTGTCCAACTTGCACCAAGTACTGTATGCATTCTTTTACCATGTCTTCCTCCACCTCTAGTGTTAATGACAGTCTTCATTCCCTAAGTAAAGTGCCTTTGTTCATGTATGACAACTTGTAGTTGTTGTTTCCCTTTACCTTCATGATTTCAATAATGCAGTTTTGTAGACTTAAGAATACATTGTTAAGTGTAGTGTGTGTGAGGTTTTCAAAGGATAACATCACATTTCTCACCAAATCATCCACATTATATGAAGTTGTGTCCACTTGTAATGATTGTATAACCCTGAACCACCCTAAGTCATTGACATTAGTGTCAGAGGAGTTTGGTGGTTGGCAAACCAATTGCATGTTGAATTCATCTGATGAGGCTGTAGCCCTAAACTCAGGATTATGGTTGCTAATATGTGGTTTTGCATTATCTTGCTGAATTACAATTTGTTTGCTTGCACTTGCTGGCCACTTTGCTTTAATTGCTGGTATAATCTGATGAGAAATGATGATTAGTTGCTTATATGTGATGAAACTGTAAAAAGTAATGTCATCAATAGGGAAATGATAACATTTCATATTTTGGAGACTTACTTATGTGTGTAAAACTATGTGATGATAATGTTCTGATAGTTTTACTTGGTTAATTAGGCATTCTTTGATGACCTCTTTAGTAATTGAGTCTATTGACTTTGTCACCGTAGTGCCCCTCACTCTGTTTTTGTTGTTTCTTTGTGCTGGTTCTTGCCTTGTGAATGGAAAAATCCCTATTTTCCCATCTAACACAAGTTCTCCATCACTTGAATATTGGGGTCTTGCAACTGCACACATAAACATGATTTTGGGTATGAACCTCTTGCTTTTGCATGTCCTATGTGGTTCAGTTTCCCCTGGCAATATGTAATACCTCTCACTTGCTCTTGTCATGTAAAACCATTTCTCATCAATGTGAATGACATTATGCATTGATCCAAACTTGACTTTGTTGTTGAGCCTGCCAACTTGCAAGGAATTCAAACTGTACTTTAGCCTTTGCATTTTATTTGCTGTTGTAAGATCAGGCTTGATGGCATTTGTGTGTGGTCTGATTGGCCCATTTTTCACCCACCTACCAATTGTTGATTTGTTGCATTTCATCTCCTTACCTAATCTTCTCATGGTTGATCTTTTTTCAAATGGTATGGCCTTTAACATTTCTTCATCTAGTTGAATTCTTTTCCTTACATTATGTGTAATGTGTTGCTTTTGTGACTTAAACATGACTGTAACTCCATCTAACTGCTGTTTTCTTGCAGCTGCCCAAACATTTTGTATGGTCCTCTTGCAAACTCCATATGATGCAGATGCTTCATCAAGCTTGCCCTTGTGAACAACACCATTGGTGTTGTTTTCAAGTAGGAATTGAACAATAAGATTCTTCTCTGATGGAATTAGCTCAGTATTCCTTCTTCTGATGACCATTTTACTTTTGCTTTTATTGTTGAATTTTGAATTGAATGTGTATTTAAGACCCCCTATTTGTATTTATAAGGACCTTTAATGTCTTGTAAAAATAAAAGGGAAAATTTACCCCCTTTTTGTACTCAATTAAGATTGATTAGACTGCCCAAATAGGTGGAAAAACTGTTTGTAATTTTTGGTGGGAAACAATCCCTAATTTGAATTTCATGTAATGTGTTGTAATTTTTCCCATTTTATTTTATGTATCCTATTTTAATTGGTCAGCTTGACTGTTTGGGAGGGATTAGGATTGAATTTAATATTCAAACTAATCCCTCATTAGAAATAGTAGAATAGACATTTATACCCTCACTTATAAAGTAAATAGTCAATTTTTCTTAAAAAGTGTGCTCAAATAATGGTGCAAAGTTTTAGGGGACAGAGGGAGTAATAAATAGAGATGGTAAATTAATAAAAATGTACAAAATATATGAGTGATTTGATAGTGGGACAATGAATAGTTACTTTTTGGGTAGAATGGTTGGTAAGGTATTTGTTTAGAGGTAAATATTTTTTTACTTTTGAGATGGTAGTGATATGACAATGATGTGACACCAAAATACCTAAATTTTGGATAGCACCATTGGAGGTGCTCTAAAAAATTGGGCTTTTTGAGATGGACCATACTTCTAGAATGGCCAATAATTGCTTACAAATAGCTCGATAGAATTTAGGAGGTATTCTAGTAGTGTTATTATCATATGCTCTAATTTTACTAATTTTGTTTTGTTAAATCAAAGACCCATAGAGTAGTTTTAAAACTTAGCATATATAGATTTTGAATCGATTTATGTTAAGAAATTAGATTTATGAAACGATATTACAAGATTTATACTAAAAAAGTGATAAAAATTCATGCTAAAATAATAAAATGCATATATCATAAAGAAACATAAATGCTAGAGGTAAAACAATTTAACCTTCTGAATTATGTTAAGCGAATTTGATCATTTATTTTTATTCTGCAACGGACAAAATGCATATATTGCATTTTGAACTTGTTAATTTTGCATTTCTAACTTTAATTTAACCATTTACCCAAACTAATAACTACGTATGTCCAACCATAAGTTTTGTAGTTCAAATCATAAGTCTTGTGATTTAAATGGTATCTCACTTTTCTAATCTTTATTGTTTTCTTCTTTTCCACTCCCCTAAACTCATTAAAAAAAAAAATTATGCATATTCATCCCTTAAACTTGCTAATTTTTATTATTTTATTTTATCCGAACCATATGAAATGTGCATCGGTTGATTCGGCAATCGAATCGAACCAGACTGAAAATAAAAAGTCATAAAATTCTAAAGTTTTTAAAAGAGCAAACCGAACTAGGTATAAAAAAAAAATCAAATTTTTTTGATTTCTTTCGGTCTGTGATTAAGTTGAGCTGAGATTTTTTGGGCAATAAATATTTGGGGATCACGAAGAAGTAGTGAAGGTGGATAAGATTTTATTTCTGAAAATATCTCCATCTTTGAGGGTGCTATATCTAAGTTCGAGGAATGCAAAAGGACTGAGCTATATCTATGTTGCAGCCTACCATAAACAAGATAAACATATTAATAAAATAGAAGAAATGAAAACCATGATAATTCCCTTGAGATGAGTGGTAGAATATTCAATGAGATTCTAAGAGAGGAATGACAAAAAATCGATTTCTAACTTTCACAATTTTGTGGTCTCTAAAATGAAAAAACATTCTACAAGTCATGACTATTCTCTATTTATATTTCCTTTTTAGATCAAAGAGTATAAAAGTCTTTTTATTACAATTTGTAAAAGCCTTATTCAAAATGACAAGTCCATTAGGCTTGGCGGAGCTCTTTCCTTTTGCACTGGATCTGGGCCCTTCTACTGTTGTGGGCAATCTCTCTCTTTCCTTGTTGGGCCTCTTTGCTTTTCACGGATTGTGGGCCCAGAGCCCTTGATCCGGATTATCCACATCAAATTAGAAGAAATGTTTCAGCAAATAGAGAAGATTTGAGCGCATATGAAATTTCTGCATCCGAAATGGTGACCTTAAAATTGCGATAACTGAATTGAAGAGATCAAACTTGCAGTTTCAGCAGAAGATGTATAGACTTGAACAGGATAAAGATGAGTGCTTAAATCCCAAATCCAATACGCAACACAATTAATTGGTTCAGTTAAATTATTTCAGAGTTTTTTTTTTCTTTTCAAAATTGAGCCGAATCGAAATTTAAAAAATTCATAACTGAAACCGAACTGAATTTTTTAAAATCGAATCGAAAAGAGTTTTTCGGTTCGATTTTTGGGCTTTAACCAAATAATACGCAGGCCTAAAACCATGAGCATCTAGATCAATCATATAATTAAATGATAAGATTGGTCTTAATTGACGCATGAGCTTTGAGATCAATAAAGTTAAAAAAACACTAAATGGTACATTTGGATAGATGGATTTGAGGAGAGATTTGATTCTTGAAACCTCTCATCGTAAATCCATCGGTAGTATTTGGATAAATGCGGATTTAAAATCAATTGCTTTCATTTTGAATTATTTTTTGAGCAAAATGAGTGGATTTCAAATCTACTCCAACTGGAGTCTGAAATTTCAAATCACCTTATTCAAGGTTTGCTTATTCAAATCACCTTATTGTGAAGTTGCTATTTAAAATAAAGTGGTTTGCTTAATTATTCGTTAGCACTCACGGTTTATTTAAACAAAAGGAGTTTGACCAAATCAAAACAACAAATCTATATATTATCTAAGATAACAACACTTACTATTCTTTGATCTTGGATTTATCTTTTCAGTGCATTTGGACTAGAATTAGGTTTTGTTTTTTACAATGTAAAGATTAATATATTTGTCTATCTCATTAGACTATATTTTGGTTTGAACTTGTTGACCTCAAATCCTCTTTATCACAAAACTTTCGCTAATTGATTTTGATAAATTCAAGGCAATTAGGACTTGCAACCTTATCACTCCAAAATAAATAATAGCACAACTCATGAACTTTAGTAACAAATTCCTCGCATCTAATGAGTTTCAGAAGCATCTTCATTTTTAAAATGAGAGCATGTAGTGTTTTTAAGTGCATTTAAAATTTAAAGAGAAAAACACAAATTAAAACCATGATGATATTGAAAGTGTAGAAGCCGCGCGGTGAGTACTCTATATTTATGATAATTAACATTACAAAAAATTATAACGTCCAAACTTCATGATACACATTGTGTTCACATGCAGTGAAGCAAGAACCATAATTCTTACAAGAGAGAAATGCAAATTAGATGGTTAAAATCATCTAATTAATAGCAGGAAAAGTCGTCGAGTTGATTTGAGTGCAGTTAAGCACATGATGCAGTAGCAGGTGGTACTTTAGGAATGCCTTGACGCTGTAGCTCCACCATCACGCTGTCCACTGCCGGCGGTTTCAGCCCTAGCGGCAGCGGCAGCCATGGCTTCGATAGAACATCTCCGATCGCTGCATCTACGCTCTCCTTTGACTGCAATTTTAACATTCATTCTTTTATAAATACACTACATAATTAATATTGCTTAAGCGTAATTGATTCATGTTAATTTCTTATGATATATACGGTGAAGTTTCTTTTTAACCATTTTTATAAAAGTGTGTATATATATGTGTGTGGTTTCTTGTTTTCTCACAGGCTAGTTGAACATGTCCTTTCATCTTTGGGCCATATGCACTTATATTGTCTCACTACAATCCAATCTTGCTAATATTTAAAAATAAAATGGGAGATTGAAACATGACACGAAACTTAATTGAGTTTCCCTTTTGTGTATTTGATTTGGATATGGATATGTCGAGTCCGGTTCTTCTGTTATATTTGATGTTATATTTTGTGTCTCATGATATTCAATACATGACACGTGTTAATTAATTAGTGATGTCATTTGATATATGTGACATGTGACAGTTAATTTGAAATATAAGATGTAATTATGTAGTATAATAAAAGTTGTCATTTGAGGTATAACATATCGACAGGAATGGAGGGGCTCACCGGGTGAACGTCGGAGGGGGGTTGAGGCAGTGTTTGTCCCTGGGCTACGGTCGGAACACCATGGCCGGCTGCTTCTACTTTATACATTGCCGGAGGCAGTATTCCTGGGACCATCGGAGTGGGGAACCTCTGCACATATATCGTACCCAAATTCAATCATAATGAAACACAATTCAATTATCTAACTAATATATCAACAAAACTTGTAGTTGTAGGGTTTTGTTATTACAGCCGGTGGTGGCGGCAGATGCGGCGGAAAGCAAGGGGTTCCCGGCGTCGGAACCTATACATACACACAAACATGTAAGTATATACGCAAGAAATGTATTGCATGACTCATGAGTGCATGGTGGTGATACAAATAATTAATGAACTTACATGGTGGTGGTGGTGGCCGGGGATCCAAAAAGAAGGGTCCGGCGGCGGATGTGGTGGCTGAGCTGGAGGCCAAGCGTGTGGTGGAGGTGGTGGAGGGTTTAGGTGTTTAGGCCACATGGGCATCATTGATTGGTCGAGGGATGGGTGGCCCCACACATGTAAGGGTCTAAAATGAGGCATTGGAGGTGTCACATGAGGAAATCCCATGGTTGGTGCAATCCAAGGGTTCACATGATCTCTCTTCCCGGCGCCACCGCCGTACATCTGCCGCCGCTGGCTCCAGCTCGCCGCCTCGGCTTCGCGGGCGAGCAAATGCTTCCGATGGGACCGGTATTTCTGCACAATTAGTTAACGGATTGGTAATTCAGTCAAGATTGAAATAATTGCATGATATTATTAACTGATATTGGCTTTACTATTTGGAGAAAAGGAACAAAGGAAAAGAAAATATACTAAACATTGGAATGCCTTTTTCAATGTTTGCTATGATTGAAGAAATATTGTGGGATTTAGGATCCATCATACTGCAACTTTTGTCCCAAATGTGACAACTTGTTACCACTAAGAAAAGTGAAGATGTATATATATAATGATGTGTAGTTTGATTTCGAGAAAACAGTACGTTTTGTTTGATTGAATTGAGATAAAATGTAAGAGAAAGAACACAACTAATACAAGGACAAAAACTCTGGAAATTCTGCAGATAAAGTTCGTGGAAGCCAATTTGACTTGTGTAGAAGTTCTGATAAAGAAAAAAAAAGACAAAACCCACTCAAAATTCTCAATAACTAATTAAGAACATAAAAACATATATACACAAACCCCCAAACTATGAATAATTAAGGCTGAGGTTAGCAGGGGCGGAGCTAGACCAAAAATATTGAGGGGGCTGATTGATTTTGTGGGATTTTTGAGGGGGGCTAATCAATATTTTAACACTAAAAATATAAAAAATTCCAAAAAATCTATATAAATAATTAATTTTTTTAGAATTTTGGGGGGGGCTAAAGCCCCCAGGTGTGGCATGAGGCTCCGCCCCTGGAGGTTAGAATCCTAATGATTTTTTCATGAAAAAAAAAAAAAGAAGATAAAAGAACATACTTGAAGATGACTGGCAATGTTATGGCGAGTAAGACAATCAATTCCCATGAGCTCAAGAATTCTGGAAGGAACAGCTTTATCCACACCTAGTTGTTCTACTGCTTGTACAAACCTCCTGTGAAGCTCTGGTGTCCAATCTACCTATTTTCATTAAATAATTAATTAAATGAAGAACCATTCAAAAACACACACACATTCTCGTGAACTATAAAAACCCTAGCAATGAATACCTTGACTTTCCTCTTTGGGGGAGGGTTTTTGGAGTGAGCCATGGATTTCCTCCCAGCTTTATCAGGCTCCTTATGAGACGTTGGATTAAGATTAAGGGCATCAGCAGCAAGAGAGTGATGATGACTCTTTGATGAAGCACTCATAGTTTCATCTCCCTGAATGGGGCTGGATGAGACCGAAACGACGTCGGAGAGTGCAGCCTGTTCGATTCGATTTTCGAAGGAGAGTGAAGAGGGGAACTTGACATCGGATTCATCGGAGGCGGTGAGGGAGAAATCGGCGAAAATCTCGGGGTCCATCTCGAGATCAGGCAGCACATCGCCGTCCACGCTGATTCCCAGAAAGAGATCGTCGAAATCAATGCTATCCAACAAATTCCCACCGGAGAAATCTGGAAACTCCTTCTCTTCCATTGAGCTGAAACCACCTTCCATTTTCCCTTCTCTTTCATTGCTAGGGTTCCTCAATGGTGACACAGCTAGCATTCCACTCTTCCACCACCAACCTCTCTCTATCTATCTATCTATCTATCTATCTATCTCTCTCTCTCTCTATATATATATATATATGTATGTATATGTATGTATAGTAGAGATTACTTGCAGTATAATCTTTGCGTATTCTTCGAGAGGAGGAGGAGGAGCAGCTAAAAATCTGGATTCATAAATTCTGCAACTGCTTTTTCCTTTTTATGGCAAGTATATATATTGGTCTGAATCCGATGCTCTCTAGTTTCTTTCCCGCTTAGGAACGGATAGAGAGAGGAGAGAGAAAGGGAGGGAGGATGTGCACCACAAATTGTTTATGAGGACTCTGCAAAATTTGTTTTTATGCTATTGTTGTTTTGGTAGTATATATGCAAGTATTTCTCGACATGTATTGTGTAAGTATTTGTGGACGCTCTTTTTTTGAAGTTTCAAAAAATCTGTAATAAAGTGTTTGCTCGTGAGTTGTTTCACTTTCAGTTTGCTTTTCACGGTAGAGAGAGAGAGAGAGAGAGACATTGTCAGACAGTAGGGATAGGAATTGGATTGATTTATATGTGTATGTATATCTGTTGTACAGTAAAAAGAAGAGGATCTTATCACGGATCTCCTTCCACTTCCAACTTACAAGTTTAAATGATTGTGCTCTACACAGGACTAGTGATGCCCAAACGGTTCGGAAAACCGGAACCGGGCCGGTTCAAACCGGCGGTCAACGGTTCGGGGAACCGTTGACCCGGTTTCGGTTCCAAACCGGAACCGGGAACCGCCGAGAACCGGTTCGGTTTCGGTTCTCAATTTGACAAACCGGCAAACCGGCGGTTTAACCGGCGGTTCCAACCGCCGGTTAAACCGCCGGTTTTTGTATTTTTTTTGTATAAAATTGGGTCAGTACCGCGGTACTGGATATTAGTACCGCAGTACTGAGATTTTTTTTATATAAAATTGGTTCAGTACCGCGGTACTGGATATGGATACCGCGGTATTGAGACGCAAAATTCAGTGCTTTGGTTCTCTGCATCTCAGTACCGCGGTATCCATATCCAGTACCGCGGTACTGACCCAAATTTCTTCAGTTTTCTTCGAACCGCCGGTTCGAACCGGCCGAACCGTCCGGTTCCGGTTGAACCGGCGGTTTGGAACCTAAACCGGAACCGCCGATCACACGGTTCGGTTCCGGTTCCACCAATCCGGAACCGCCAAACCGGCGGTTCGAACCGGAACCGGAACCGGCGAACCGTTTGGGCATCACTACACAGGACGTCTAAACATATCAAATAATAATAATAATAATAATAACGACAATTTAATTAAGTTTATAAATGATTGTGAGAATAACTCTTACTGGACACATTGATTATTAGTGTAACAATCCTATGCACCGGCAACTGGTACTCGACCTGATTAATCTGTACAAATTAAATATGAGTTCTTTTTATTTGCTGAAACTTTACTATATAAAAATTAAATGTATCACTAGTTATACATAAAGGTATATATGCATGGATTTAAGGGGATATTTATGGACAACTAATTTTCAATATGGACAACTAACAAAATATAAATATATCAATGACATAACTAAAAGATATTATATATTTATCAGAATACGAACATGTGGGAGAGTGTGTGAATGCGGACGTGTGGGGAGCGTGAGAGCGGGTGGGAGCGCGTATAAGTGCACAAAACGTGGTTTTGAATTGGACCCAATTTGACGGGAGTATTTGTGTAATTATTAATGTGTAAAATTTACATATTGAGATGCTAAATAAGATAATCAACTTTCACTGTTGTAATCTTGATTGATACACAAATGATGTGCACATCATGATCGTGGTGGGTGAGCCAATCATGATTTCAAAACTGTCTATACCTTTATTAAATTTACATAAACTGAAAGGTGGATTTGCAATTTTTATTTCCTCATTAATCTCTTATAAATAATTATATAACTTACACAATATAATTAAATATAACAAACAACAAATATCGTCAGGATTTGAAGCAAAATTATGTGAAGATAATAGTAATAATTAGTTAAGGAAATACAAATACAACACTTAAAAGTCATGATTAAAAAAATAAAACTGAAGTCATATATGTGGATCAGTTAATATTTTCAGACAGAAAAGAACGTATATATATGAAAATATGTTGCTTATTTAATGGTAAAAGGAAAAGGAAATATGTGCAAGAAAGGTTGCCTTGAAATTCCCTCAATGTTGTAAAGGGCATTCAAAAGTATTACCCTCCAATTTTTGCCCATACTTTTGGAGCTAATGATTTCTTTGATACATATATCGAATAATTTATCTTTGAAGAGCGCATAGCTCCACGTATCTATTTATGAAAATAAACATTTTTTATTCCATTATTATTATTATTATTTTTTTGGTTTCATCTACTCAACTTAAAAAAATATAGGAGATAGAGAACACAAAATATTAAACTATCCAGACTAGTTGTTTGAATCTATAAGTTTTGAGGGCTTTTATGAATGGGAATAATTAATTTATATACTTTATGATCTTTATCATATAATCAATTTGTTTGAGTTGGATTTGTCAAAATATTATTATTTTTTAATATTTTCATCTCTTAATTACGGTGTCTTTCGATTTTAATTTTATAAAAATCATGATTTTTAATTTGATCCCACAATTTAAGAATTTGTTCAATTTTAATTCAATTTTAACCATAAAATTTGAATCACCGAAAATATTGTGTGTAATGTACATGATCTTTGAAACGAATTTTAACCTCATATATATATATATATATATATATATATATTTCAGCCATATATATATATATATATCAGCCATAATGATTGCCAATACCAATTTTCACACAATACCTTCTAATGAACATAGTCTAGGTTACTAATCTTCTAGAAAAAGTTACAATATGTAGATCTATTCAAATCTCAATAGATTCATAATATTAGTTAAAATTTAATTGATTGAACATCAGATAAACTGTGCAAATGGACCAATTTATGGGCTAATTTTTGGGTCAATTCATGTGGAAATGAAAATGAAAAATGGACTTAATTTAATAATTATTGGACCAATTTATATATTTTGTAAATATTTATTAATTTTATAACAATTTGAGGTAATATAAGTGTTAATTTTTCAATATGAATGATAATATAAAAATATAAAATAATATGGGTGGTAATTTTAACGACGTTGTTGATAATAACACGGGTCATTTTTCAACATATGTGGGAAGAATATTCTAATTTAGAAAATTAGAAATGATCACTATGTAACATCTATTTACATTTCAATAAAAATAAGTTATTGTTTTTTATTTTCATTTTACATTGAGTTTCAATCAATTAATGATATTAATTTTTATTTATTAAATTTAAAATACAAAAAGTCGAAACTATATTAAATAATGTTTACTTGTGTAAATATGTTATCCAATTATAACAAAATTTTAAAAATATGATTAAATAAATTATTAATTAGAAATAATATGAAATATTCCTTTTTTGTGTAAAATTTAGTGCAGACTTCTAGAGATAAAACACTGTTTATTCTGCACTAGAGTAGTGCAGACTGCTGCGGATGCTCTTACAAAAGATAATAGATGAATAAGACTGGTATTAGATTTTTTTTGTGGATGAGTAATAGATTTTTAGCAGGTGATCAAAGCCTAAATCATGATCATTTTCATACCAACAAGTCTTATATCTTGACTATCTTGTTTCATCAAAGCCACGTGATCTTATCCTCTGATCTACACATGATTTCTTAAGAAACGATGTCAACATTTATTTTGCTTCAGTAGAATCATATAAATAAATAAAAAACAAAAAAAAATTAAAATAAAAAATTCTATTTTAGCTAGGAATATATTACGAGAAATTAATTCAAAATCATGATAATCGATAAAAGAACTTTCATTTATATGCCCACTACATCATGTGAGCCATAAATTACGCCTATATACATAGGTTTATGTTGACAAAATTATATATATATTTAAACGAATACATGATCCATGAAATATATGAGATTTAAAAAGAAATTAAATTAAATTTATATTATGAGAAAAAAATAGAATTATGGTTTTATGCAATTATCTAATTTAGTATTAAATATAACACAATCTGATTAATATGCTATTTAATTGTTTAAATATATATTGCATTTATAAAAGAACATGAATGAAGTTTTTATTTATTGAAAAAATATGTAATATTATGTCTACTATATTATTCAACCTTTTCACCATTATTTTAGTTTGATTTTATTGTTAAAATTTAGATTAACCCTCAATTTTCTTTTCAATTAAATGATAAGTAAAGTGAATTAAAGTTAAAATTTCCCACAAAATTTCAACTTTATTTTAAAATGCATGCTAGCAAAAACTATTCAATTACATTAATTAATAAGTTCCAAATGATAGAAAAGTTTGAATAATTCTTTTTAATCGGTCCACCTTACTATAATTTCTCTCTAAATTTTTTAACTAACAAATTTCAAAATCATAATAATTTCTATATTTAAAGTCTAAGCATGTGTATTTTAATAATTTAGTTAAAATTCTTGCTTCATTTAGTAATGTTTTTATCAACACTAAAATTGATATAATTAATTAGCTTTAAAATTCAATTTATTATAAATTTAAATTTGTAAATAAAATAATATAAACTATGTAAATTTACCATGTAGCATATATACTGATTCTTTTATATATATAAAGAAGATAATATTTCTACTTAGATTAGTTTTGTCTTTAATTAGTTTCAAGAGAATTAATATGGATTTACTGGTTTGAGGTAGTGACGATTGCAGTTTGGATTGTCCATATTATATCGTAGTCCAACCTACGTTATATATATTTTATCATTATGCTAGGAAAATTGCATAATTAGAACGGTATATAACTTATGGACATTCATTATTCAGGGTATTGATTTTTCGGGTCTTGAAATTAGGACTTTAATATTTAATTATGACGAATTTAAGATAATTAGCTAGAAATTTAAAAAATTCGGGTTAAATCATATATGTATTGCATGTGTCTCTTCAAATTCAAGTTTTGAAAATTTTGATTTGATTCTCACTCAAATCGAGTCTGAATCGAATTGAATTAGATAAATTCATTTGAGACTTTGTTATAGCTTGAATGTGTTATGATGTCTACTATACTACATAGATGAGTGTTTTGATGTGGGAAATATACATTTTCGTTAAGTTTTGAGGGAAATTAAATTTCAGGTGGGCTTGGAGTGGTTGTGGCGGGTTTTAGGTAATGAGATGACGATGTTGATAAAATTAAATTATACGGAAACATTGCGGATATTTTAGGGATGAAAAAAAAACCCTTCAACCAATTCAGAGAAATTCATGCAAAATTGGGTCATCAAGCTAAGATACAATTTTTTTATTTGAAAATTACGTTAAATAAATATCTCTCAAATCGAGATTGAATCGAACTCAAATTTGTCAAATTGATTTGAGGTTATGCTATGGTTCGAGAAAGGGAGTGTTTAGACATAGTAAACATGTATTTTGGTTAAGTATTGAGAAAGATCGATCGTCGGAGTGTTTAGACATAGTAAACATGTATTTTGGTTAAGTATTGAGAAAGATCGACCGTCGGAATCCACCATAACCACCCTCAAGCTCACCAAAAATTTCATTCCTCAAAATTTAACCAAAACGCGTATTTCCAACAATCATCTCCTCAAACCCTAACAAAACCCTAAATCAATTTTATCGAACTTGGTTCAATTTAAGTCTGATTTGAATGAGAATCAAATTAATCAAAAAAATTTAAAAACCCAAATTTGGAGAAACACACATGCACTACACTTGTGATTTAAGCCTGCATTTTTGGAATTTTTGGATGAATATCATAAATTTGCCCAAATTAAAATAATAATATCCTAAATTTACACTTTTCCCCTAAATACTTATGCATACATATTTTAGCAAATTCAAATGTACTAAGAACATATATGTGTACGTATGAATAAATGTCATGGGTTGTAACTGAACTTTGGCTAAGTATCTAATTAAATACAATGTCGGAGGTTGAATGAACGTTTTGAAGGGTCCAATAGACATAATTGCAGCAAGATTTGTCACTATCAAACAAGGTTTGATGTTCTTGTCTTACTCCTACTTTCATTAATTAATACAGCTTTTTTTGTTCCTACTTAAAACTTAGAAAATCAGGCATTTCCCTGTTTTTCATTAAAATTAAATATTCCATGTCATGTTTGTATAATTGATAATGGAAGAGCTGATAGGATTCAATTTTATGTAAGATAAAAGGATTCTAGTTAAAATTGAGACAAAAAATAAACAAGAAATTAATAATGTGTTATGTAGTATTAATTGCGAAAAATAGATCTTGAGTTTTTACTTAATTATTTATGAAAATCTATACATAATAATATAATAGTAAATTACAAATAGTAATTCCTTGAGATATTAAAACATGCCCTTGAAATTTGTATCATCATACAAATACTCTCGCTACTGTGTTGTTTTTATTTTTTCAATTTAATCTCATGAGCTGAATCTTAAAGTGTATTATAATTATGAGTATGGGACCCACTATATTATCAGGTACTCCCTCCGTCCCAAATTATTTGTCGTTTTAGCTCTTGAGATTTGTCCCAAATTATTTGACGTTTTAGGAATTTAAGGCATATTTTCCCAAATTCTTCCAAATTTACCCCTATTTATTATTCCTTACTAAATGCTCTATTATTTCAAAGTATACATTGGAAATATGTATTACATTAATAAGGAGTATTAAATCAAATTGTGGGACTAGACATTCTAAAAGACAAATAATGAGTACTATAAAAAATCATATCCAAACATTTATGCAATACATAATGGAGCATATGAATATGAAAAGAGAAGAAAATCAAGAAATCTTTAAGGGAGTATTAATTATAGTTGTGGTTAAGGTAGTCAACCAACATATTAAATACAATACACAATTATTAGATTTAAATAGGGATAGATCGGTATTTTTGTTGGTTTCCTTAATTTGCGTGAAAAGTGTTAAAACGACAAATAATTTGAGACGGAGGGAGTATCAAATATTTGTTCTGTCTTCAATATATAGCACATAGAATATTGCGTATTTACTTTAGTATGATCTTAAATTACCACGGCATTTTGTCAGTTTATAAATTATTCAAAATATTTTATATAAGCATCTATGTTTTTCAAAAGTCTATAGTTAATTTTGTTTATATTAAAAATTGCTCATAATCTAACAAGACTAAAAGAAGGTAAAATGTTATAATAAGTTTTTTTTTTCTCTCTCCTCAATAAGAAAATCATAACTTATTTTTAATATACACATTACTTTGATATGACTATTTTTAAATTCGATTATTTTTGTTAAAAAAAAAAATCCATGATTGATTGTTCATGTGAATCAATCATATCATATGTTGTGTAATTTTGAAGTAAGGTGAGTGGAGTACTATCGTCTCCACAAGTACTGCAACATAACCCACGATATATACCATGAATAGAATAACTCTATTATTGTTTAGGGAAAAGAATGTAAGTGTGGTAAATAATTAAACAAGAATTATGAAACTGATCTTAAAATTTTTGGCCTCAATTATGACAGTATATATTCCTAGAAATAATGATACTAGTATAATCCGGTCAAATTGAATATCTATATCAAAATCCCCAACTACAATTTAATTTTATAATGAATGTGATGACTATTTCTCAAAACATCAAAAAATGTGATGCTTGAAGCAGAAAGACAATTATAAATGTTATACGAATTCAAGTAATTGCTAGCTAGTGAAGTATGTTGTGTTGTCATTTCGTTGTTGAACTCTCACCAATGGACCTATGGCATGACAAATCATATAAGAGTCTCACCCATGCATAGACCTATATTAGCATTAGAGGGCCATTTGGATTTGTATCAACGGCATTTTTAAGGGGAAATAACATGACATCATGATGACATTGTACGTATATCCATCGTGTGTGAAAACACGACCCACACTGAGTGAAAGAGACATGCTTGAATGATAAAAATAAAGTTATATGAGATGGTCTCACGGCACCGTGAGATGGATTTTTATTACCCACTAACAAAATTCATTTTAACAAATTCATATGTGATCATGTGGGTTGTGGTCTGACCCCTTCAATGTTGTATAATTTCGTACAATCAATTCTTTAAGCAAACCAAATTATATGAAATAGTCTTTTGAATATAATTATGTGAGACGAAATATTATCATCCAAATTTCATTAACTCATATGTGTGGCGTGTGAATATCAAAAGAAAGAATGCAATATAGTTTAATTACAGTTAGACATGCTCATCTGGTTTGGAAATCGGAACCGTGAACCGTGGGTCGACCGTTCAGTTTCGGTTCTAGGTTTTTTCAAATTGAAAAATCAGCGATTGAATCGGCGGTTTATCTATTTTTTAATTTATATTATATATAAATAATATTATGTATTATATTATTTTACTCTTTCATTTTAAGTTGTGTTGATTATTATTTTTAATTTGTATTATAAGTTGTAATTTTTTTAGGTATATGGTTTGTATTTCATTGTATTTAAATTGTAATTTCTAATTTTTGAAGTTGTAACTTATAATTTGTAATGTTGTGTTGTTTAACTTGTAAATGTAAGTTCTAATTATCAATTTATATCAAATTATTAACTCAAACAAAATTGTTAATTTGTGATATATGAATAATTGTAATATTTATATCCAAATTTAATTTTAAAAAATTTAAAAAAATTTAAAAAAATTGAAAAATTAAAAAAAAAAGAAACCACCAAACCTGCAGCTTACAAACCGGAACCAACACCGGAATCCCTACGGTTCGATTTTGATTTGCCTCTCCACGTTTTCAGAACCGCTGGTTCGGCACCAGAACTGACAGCTCAAACCATCTGAACACCTCTAATTACAGTACTATTTCAAAGAAGTGTAATAGTAGTATATATCAAGATTAATACACAAAAAAATCAAATAATTGAAAATATTAATATGAAAACCTCATAATCTTCCTTTGTAATCAAAGAACTTGAATAATTTATTTTAAATAAAAACTAGTATCTTATGAATTGTACAAATGACTTGTAAGATATATATTATAAATTTTATAAATTTTTCTATAGATACTTAATGAAACATCCCATAAAAATATTTTCAATGATATAAAAAAATTAATAAAACATTGATTTTAATTTATAAAATTAGATGAGATTTCAACTTTCATGGCACTATAGTCAAAAAACAGTGTTAGGTGCCCAAGTCATTCATTATCCCATTATTGACTTCATATGCAGCCATAATAATGATGGGCCTTATCCTTTTATCTTTTGAGTTGCCTGTCTTTAATTGCCCATATTTTCTTACTTCTTTCACAGAAATGTTGTGAAAAATCGGGTAAAAGACTATGACCTAGCAAGAATTAATGCATAATTGACACTAAATTATCCGTGACAGGACCTGATCTTGATGTACTTTTAATTCTAATTTTCTTTCTAATTGTGGTTGTAATTTATTCAATGGAATAAATGCGACATTATATTCTTATCCTGTACGTGTCTACCAAACGGCATGTATTTGTGACTAACAATAGCTTATGGCTTATGGTCAAAATTTAGATGCAGCTTATAAATAACTTTTTAGGGGGGAAAACACTTCTTTATATTTCTTTAATTTTTTCTTGATACATTTTAAGTTTTTATTTATCCACTAATTGTTTTTTTTTTAATTTTAAAACTTTCGATTTTTAGTTTTTGCATGTAATTATAACATATCAAATGACATGTACGTTGTATATTTGACATCTAAAATATATAGTATAAACAAATATATTTTTAAAATAATTACATAAATACATTGATATATAAGCCAAAATTATATTAATCCACTATTTGAAAAATTATATCCGAACTGTTCTGATTTGTACCCCTATGTCTTGATTGGATTTGGGTTGGATTGAATGGTAAAACTTATAGTAGTTTGTTTCTCAAGATTGAATCACTCGAACACTCAAAAGCTCACATCACAACACAACTTGATCACAAGTTGCAAGAAATGCAGTGCTAAGAAATCGATTGAAGAAAATGAAAACAAATGCAAACACACAAAAATTTAATGTGGTTCGACCTATCCACTTGACCTACATCCACGGAGGAATCACGAATTAAATCCACTAAGAAAAACAAGCAAGAATATCCATTTTACAAGATCAATCAATATCAGGGTTTTTCTCCCACACTAGCTAAGAACCCTAAATCTTAGATCTCACTAAATAAATGACGAATCAAAGTGAAATCAAAACTCAATGTGCATGGATATATATATATAACAATAGCCTTATACCAATTGATGGAGAACATAATCGCATAATAACGAATTTCAGTTTCTAGCAACTGATTTGAGTAGAAACCCTAAAATAACCCTAGCCATACAACAATCCGATTCACCACTTGTAATAATGATCAATTCACCGACTTTTAGACCAGTTCTTGGGAAACCAAATTCGGTTCTGAGCTCCTCTTAGCCTTCTTGATTTAAGTCACTTCAATTCTCCACCTTAAATCTCAGAGATTAACCTGCTTATCCTGCAAAATAGAAAACAATTAAAAACTAAGTGTTAGAACTCTAAGTTAAAACATTTACAAGGTTAATGCAATGTTGAAACTTAAAACATCCCAACAATTTGGTTAGCATATCAGATAGATTATCTTCAGTACTAATCTTCATGACTTCAATTACACCTTTCTCCACAATGTCCCTAACAAAATGCATCTCAACATCTATGTGTTTGGATATTTTATAAAACACTTGATGTTTTATAAGGTGTAATGCACTTTGATTATCACAATACATTGTAACCCTTCTCTGATCCACTCCAAACTCTCTAAGTATATCCTTCAACCACATTGATTTCTTTATGGCTTCAGTCATAGCCATATATTCAACTTCAGTTTTAGACAGTGCTACCATTGATTGTTGCACACTTCTCCAACTTATGGTAGTGCCAAACAATGTGAATATGTATCCAGTTAGAGATTTCCTACTATCCATGTTTCCAGCAAAATCAGAATCCATATAGCTTACCAATGTTTTAACACTGTCTTGTCTATCTTGTTTCAGAAACAATAAGTCTTTCTCAACTGATCCTATTATGTATTTAAGCATCCATTTAAGTGTTTCATAGTGTGTTTTTCCTAGATTAACCATGAATCTGCAGATCAAACTCATTCCATATACTAAAATAGGTTTGTTGCACACCATTGCATACATGATACTGCCAACTCCACTTGTATAAGGAACCCCTAGCATATACTTTTTTTTTCTCAATCTCAGGTCTATGTTTGATTGATAATTTTATATGTTGTCACAATAGAATTAAGGCTAGTTTTGACATGTGCACATAAAATCTTTTCAGAACTTTCTTCATATAATCAGTCTGATAGAGGAACAACTTTCCAGCTTACCTATCTCTTCTGATATCCATACCAAGAAACCTTCTTGTCTCTCCCAAATCCTTCATCTCAAATTGTGATTTTAGTTTGTCTTTTAAAGTCTCAATCATTTTTTATGATTTTACTACATATATGAGAAGATATGTATACACTGTGGTATCTTTCTTTTCCAGGTAAACACAATTGTCATAAGGACACCTTATCGGCCATATACTAAGCATGAACTCATTAACCCTTTTATCCCATTGTCTTGGACTTTGTTTCAACCCATATAATGATCTCTGCAACTTGCATACCTTTTCTTCATTTTCAAGTAATATGAATCTTTCTAGATGTTTCATGTAGATTATCTTTTCCAAGTATCTATGTAAGAAAGAAGTCTTAACATCAATTTATTATAGTTTCATATCCCGTTGAGAAACCAAATCTAAGAGCAACCTATAGAGCAGTGCTTCACTACAGGAGAGAAGATTTCATTAAACTCAATCCACCCTCTTTGAGTAAAGCCCCTTGCTACCAATTTTTCTTTATACCCGATTTGCTCTGAGCCTGCTACCTCAATCTTTCTCTTAAAAATCCATTTACTTCTCACAATCATTTTATTTTGAAGCTTATAAAGATACATTTAAGATATCTAGGCCTAGGTTTATCCTGTCTAATGTGAGTAAAAGTTTGACAACCAAAAACATTAAGATGAGAGTAATCAGAGCAATTACTCCACCATACGTTATCAGGGCATTTAAAACTTATAATAAAAGAGGGTGATTTGTTTACGAGATAAGTTGATATTATAACAACTTATCCCTAGAATGATTTTGGCAAGTTAGCATCTAATAACATACATATTTTCCTTTTCCAGTAATGTTCTATTCATTCTCTTAGCAACACCATTTTGCTGAGGATTTGCTGCCACTGTTTTGTGCCTTATAATTCCTTTTGCTTTACAGAATTCCTGAAATTCATCAGGCAAGAACTCTAAGCCATTATTTTTTAGAGTTTTACCTGTCTTATTCTCAAGTTGAATGAGATAATCTTTGAAGTTTTTAAAGACTTCATACTTGTGTTTTAGTGTGTACAAAACTAGCTTCCTTAAGTAGTCATCTATGAAGATTATGAAATACCTAGCTACATCATAAGTCATAGTCCTAGCAGGCCCCCAAATATCAAAGTGCACATACTCCAATGGTTGAGCAAATGTGTGCTTGTCTATTCCATATGAGAGTTTCTTTGATTTTTCCATAACACAGTGTTCACAAAACTCAAGTTTTGTCATTGTGTTTCCACCAAGCAAACTCTTCTTAGATAATTCTATTAGTCATTTCTCTCCAATATGTCCAAGTCTTTTGTGCCAAAGACTTGTTTGTACATTGCTCATTACTGCGGCAGATTCACCTTCCACTATTAATCCAATAAGAATATAGAGTCCATCGATCTTCTTCAACTTAGTACTATCTTTTCATTCTTGGTGACTTGAATCATTTCTCATTTTCTTATAAAATCATAACCTGTAGAATTCAGAAAGCCAAGTGAAATTAGATTACTTTTCAAATCAGGAACATATCTTACTTTTGATAGCCTTTTGATGCTTTCATCATGTAATTTTAGAGTTATATTTCTATTGGGATATTTCTATATAGATTTTAATGAGACAAAGTAGATATTGTATAGGAAGTTGGAGTACCCCATTTTTCCATAATGTTTATGTGGAAACTTTGTTTTTGTTAAGTTTCTATTCTCAAATGTATTTTGAAGATAAGTGGAAATCAGAAATATGGAGATTTCTGATCACAACAGGATTCTGTAAATGAGCGCTATCGAATATTGATTTTCAGTAAGCAAAATCAGTAAGCAACATACAGTAAGGAGGACTGGGAGGCTTTCTGCTGATTCAGAATCAGTAAGCGGTATTCAGAAACAGTAAGAAGTTTCAGAATCAGAATCAGTAAGCAGTTTCAGAATCAGAATCAGTAAGCAGAATTCAGAACAGAAAACTAGCACAGAACAGAAAGTGATTATTGTATCCTGAGCAAGAAGTAGGAAGATGCAGCTCTCTTATTTATTACAGTACGAGGAAGATCAATGCAGTACGAGGAACATGTCATATCAAAGTATCCGGTAGATGGAAGTTAGCAACCGACCAATGACGCGCTATCATCTGGACTGAGAACCTACAAAAGTATTGTTGCCTCAGAGTGGCATCATTAATGCCCTACAGAGTAGGACATGTCCTATTACCCCAATTTTCGCAGAAGTATTTAATGCGAACAACAAATGAGATCAAGATTTAAAATTGAAGATGAAGTGTGTCTCTCTTCAACGAACATACTTTCCTACAAGTATATAAGAAGGTAGAGTTGACTCGAGAAAACTATTAAAACTATTTACTCTCAATCTCTCTTAAGCAAACACAAGTTTTCTCTCAAGTTTCAGTCACTCAACCTTACTAAAGCAGCCAAGCCAAAGATTTCCAGACCATCAAAGATCTTAAGGCTGTCTTCGAAGCACCAGTTTACAGTTTTGAGCCAAATAGAATATGGCTTAGGAACCACCCAAAAGAGCTTACCACTGGAGATATTAATGAAGATGCAAGAACAAGAAGATCAAGACCACAAGAATCCCTGTTCACATGCTTTATATATCAAGTAGAACCCAAAAGTGTTGAAGAAGCTCTTTAAGATAGTAACTGGATACAGGACATGCAGGAATAGTTGAATGGATTCGAAAGGAATCATGTATGGAAGCTAGTTCCAAAGTCTGATCATCATGGAGTTATTAGAATAAAGTGGATATTTAAGAATAAGCTAGATGAAACCAGTGCAGTAGTCAGAAACAAAGCAAGGCTAGTGGCTAAAGGATACTGCCAAGAAGAAGAAACTGATTTTAATGAGACCTTCGCTCCCATAGCAAGGCTTGAGACAATCAGAAATCAGGATATTCTTAGCTTATGCTGCTCATAAGAATTTCAAGATATATCAGATGGATGTCAAGAGTGCATTTTTGAATGGGCTCTTATCTAAAAAAGTATATGTGGAGCAGCCACCGGGTTTCGAGAAACAAGCAGAAGATAAGGTATTCAGATTGGAGAAAGTTTTATATGGTTTAAAGTAAGCGCCTAGAGCTTGGTATGATACCCTGTCCCTATACCTCTTGGAGAATGGATTTCAGAAAAGGACAATGGATAAGACTCTTTTCAGAATACAGGTTGGAGACAGTATTCTGCTTGTACAGATTTATATGGATGATATTATCTTTGGTTCTACGAATAAAGATCTATATGAAAAGTTCGAGATAAGCATGATGGGAGAATTAAGTTTCTTTCTTGGTCTACAAGTTAAACAGTTAGACAATGGGATTTTCATAAATCAAGCCAAGTACACCAAGGAATTGATCAAGAAGTTTGGAATGGAGAATGGATCATAATTGAGTATTCCAATGGCCACATCGATGAGTCTTAACAAGGATAAAAGTGGAAAAGATGTGGAGATTACAAAATACAGAAGGCTCATTGGATTTCTACTGTATCTTACAGCAAGCAGACCGGATATAGTGTTTGCAGTAGGAGTATGTGCAAGATTCCAAACAGCACCGAAGGAGTCACATCTTGCAGTAGTGAAAAGGATTATCAAATACCTGAAGGGTACTCAAGATGTTGGCTTATAGTATCCCAAAGAAGGAGAATTCAACCTCAAAGGATACTCAAATTCTAACTTTTCAGGATGTAAGATTGACAGGAAGAGTACGAGTAGTACTTGTCAATTTCTGGGAGAAAAGCTAGTTTCTTGGCTCTGCAAGAAACAAATATCAATAGCGACGTCGACTGCTGAAGTAGAGTATGTGACAGCAGGATGTTGTTGTGCTCAGATCCTGTAGATACATGAATTACTTAAGGACTATGGGATAACAGAAAATGAAACTCCCATTCTGTGTAACAATACTAGTACTATTGCTATTACACACAATCCTATTTTTCATTCAAGAACAAAGCACATTGATGTGCGACATCACTTCATAAGAGATCATATAGAGAAAAAAAGATATTGTACTTGAAAAAATGCATACTAATATGCAATTAGCAGATATATTCAAAAAACCCCTATGTGAATCAAGGTTTTCTATGTTGATGAATGAGCTTGGGATCATCAAACTATGAAGTATGGAAGAAGATAAGTTTCTCAGTAAGGGAAATAAGAAGTAAGGGAGAAATATACAGAATTTCAGCATTCAGCATTGAAATACTCAATACTTTAGGATACAGCTGAACAGTATTCAGCCTATCAGTATTTTGTTTCAAAATACAATAGAAATCAGAATACAGAAGAATTCAGGATATAGTTGAAAACAGGATACTGCAAGCAGAATACAACATTTATTAGAACAACATTTAAGAAGTCTGTAACCTCATATTAGGAATAGTAACCTTATCACTAATCATTTAAACGACAATTTGACATCTCACATTTAATGCTAAATCCATTTTTCAGAAGACGAACAGGCGTGGATTATCTTCTGACAAAATAAGTTTCATTTATTGTAAAAAGGTCATTCCACCTTTTTATCTCAACCATCAGATTACGAGTCTCTCACATAAGTTATCTAATCAGGACGTTGATAAAAAACCATCTCTCATTTGAAATATAAAACTGATCATTATCTCTCTCCCTACTCTACATTCCCATACTTATCTCTCGAGAAGCAAAAACTGACTCTCTGCATTCAAAGTGTTATCTATATTTTTCTCTCAACAGATTTACAAATCTCTCTCTTTCTCACAACTCATGAATGGCAAGCAGAAAAGAAACCATCATTCTGGAAGGAAGGCTAGTCAACACTGAGGTGTTGCTCGGGGATGAAACCCCCTACGACAAGGATGCCATCAAAACATTTTGGAGTCATGTTGATAAGAACGACATCACTGGTCTCTTTACTACTCGCTACAACAGGCTTTCAGTCCCGTCCGTCGAGAAGTTCTATGCGAGTGCCAAGTTGTCTGGCGACTTGAAGACAATCTCCTTCAGGTTGAACCCTGAAGATAGAGTATACACGATGACGGTGGAGGATATCAGTGCAATCTTCTATATTTTCGTCAACGGCCTATAGCCCTCAGAACTAGAGAAGTATGGCTCTGAATATTTAGAGGAAAGCTGGAATCTGTTCAAACAGGATTCCGTCTCAGAGCCCCTAAAGAAAAGCTTTGAGAAGAAGAAATTGAAGCCTAAGTATGAGTTTCTTCATGACATCTGTGCATACTCAATTGAAGGCAGATGCGGGAGCTTTGACAAGTGCACCAATCTTCAGATTCGGTTGATGACTGTGATTGTCAGAGAAGAAGCAGTCAACTAGGGTGAATTTCTCTTGCAGAGGATCTGGGAAGAGGCCTCCAAGAAATCAATAAGGAGGAGTTTCGGGATTACCATCTCCTCAATTCTCTACAAGAAGGGGATCCTAGTGGAAAAAGATGTACCAATCACCCCTGGTTGGTACTTAGGAGTGAACAAGGGCTTCTTCAAGAAGAAGACTATGAGGAAGACTCAGTAACCAAAGAAGGTTGCTGCAAAAGGCAAGATTGGAGAAAGTGACTCAGATGCTGCAATAGAATGCAACGGTGGTGCTGCACGAGGAACTGCTGACTCGATTTCATTAGGTAATGATGATGATGATATGTCTATTAGGAAACTAGTGAAGAAGGTCAACAAGAGAGCCTCTTTGACTGATGAGGTTCAGTCTGTTGTGAGGCCGATCAAGAAAGATATCAAGAGAGCTCTATTGAAGAACCCATTGAAGAACCTTAATGTGGTTGTTACAGCAGACATAGACCCTGATCAAAGATTTGATATAGAATAAGAAGCTAAGCATACTGATCAGGAAACACAGAATACTGATCGGGATTCTGATCAGGAAGCAGATGATAGTTTGGCCCTTGTGCCAGTATCTAATGTGAAACATCTCATCCTGCCTAGCAGAAAGAAGATGAGAAAGATGAAGAAATTGCTTGCTAAGAAGAGAAAGGGAAAACAAAGCATCAGATCCCGGAAGTAAGCAAAGAAGTAGAAAGTGCTGAAGGACAGAGATGAACCGGATATGCCAGCTAATGATATCCAACTCTAGCTCAATCTTGAGAAATCCTATAGTGATATCGACTCAGACGGCGCGTGAGATGTTTTAACAGAATCCGCTGAGATGATTTATGGAGGATTCTTCAGACTGTTTGAGGTCTGGAGATTGATGCGACTCTCGATCGCAAGAAAGTTGCTGGGATGGAAAGACTTCCTCAGAATAGAGGACATAGTCCTTCAATGGGTAGTAGAATTTTCTGATGCTGATAGTATATTGCTCCTACTCCAACCAGAATTTGCTGATTCCTACCGGGATGTCATAATTCAACAGAAAATTGAGAGACAGGAATATCTAAGGTAGCACAGAGCCGACAAAGGTAAGTATACCTTTGAGAAAATAAATGGTGAACAATCGATGAAAGTTGGAGAGGACAATATATTGATGAACCCTACTGCCGAGACTGTTAGGACCTCGTCAGAACTTGAGCTTGCTGAAGCTCAACTAGCACACCTCGATGTTGAGGAAGCTAATCAACAGATGCTGCAGTTGGGATTGCAAACAAGCAGAGCAGAACCATTCAAGCAAATCCCTAAAACACTACAAGCTGAAGAAGAAACCAATACTGCTGCAAGCCATGATTCTTCCACATACCGAAACATAGCAGCACTATCCCCTATTGTAAGCTTAGATGCAATAGAGACCAACAACATGAGTTAATCGACTATGGAGATTCTCCGGAATATAATATTATAGCATCTGAGGGGGAAACTTCAGAAAAAATTCAAGGAGTCCTGAACAGTTTGAATTAGGAACTTGCCGATGAAGCAACCATGGAGGAAGTTGCAAATGCAGAACTCTCTGTACCGGCTATTGTAGCAATATAGAATGCTGATGGCAAATAGGATACAACTGATGATGTTGCTGCAATCCTTACAGAACTTGCTGAAGAAATCTTCCAGTTGGTACTTGTTAAATCTGAAAGAACGGAAGATGACTTCTTCCTGGTGGAGTTACAATAGATGATTGAACGAACATATCTTGATGCTCAGAATCTTGAACTTCTTAATCTTGCCACCAGATTTGCTGAAGCAAGTTTGGATGTTAACACTGAAAATGTTGTTGAGACAGTTTCTCCAACGAAGACCTCAGGCGTAATTACTGTTGAGGTGATGCTGGCGGAGGATAAAGAAGGGAATCCGGAGAATGAGAGAATACCTCGAGGAGGTAAAAAAGCTTAAGTTGTTGTTTCAGAATATGATCCTGATGATGAAGGTGATTCCTCAGATGATAATGATGAAGGTCCTAGAGGAGATAGTCCACCCGGTTCACCATTTCGAAAAGTGGAACCTGTTGATAGTGTACGAAGAAGAATGCAACAGTATGCTGAAGAAACAACACATCAACAAGAAGAAGATCAGAGTCAAGCTTTATTTTTTACACTCAAGAGGCTGTAGAACCTGCTGAAGTTATGACTCTTTCTGATACTCAAGAACAATCCCTCCAAGGGATTATGAATGTTGTTCACGGGCTTATTCGAACATTGCAGATGCTTGAGTTGAACATGGCGAGCAGTATTCACAGGAGCGATCAAGTACACTCATCCTCGATGGAGGACCTGTGAAGGGAGTTGTCTAAACTTCCTTCCCGCATTCAAAGTAGGCTGAATGATGAGTGGAATGCTAAGCATCATGAGCGAAAGAGAACTGAGCATGTGCAGCAAGCTGCTAATGAAGTAAGAGATAAATTAATTGATGAGATCAAAAGCACCCTGACTACACATAATTTAGTGCTTAACTCACTCCAAGAAAATCCCACAACATAAGCTCATACTGCTCAGAATACAAATGACATGATTTATAATCTTAAGCTGTTTGTTGGCGAGATGAGAACCATTTTGTATCGGGCCTTTCCTCAATATGTGCCCACTGAATTAGCTTCCTCTAGAACCACCCCTGTTGATGATGTCCAAAAGGGGGAAAGAAAGAGAAAATCAGAAAGGGAATTGAAAGCTAAAGTAGAGGAAGTTGTGAAGGAATTGGAGGAGGAAGATGATGAAGATGATGAACAACCTTTTTTGATTAGCAGGAAATGCAAGCGGTCCACTTCAGAACATGATCGGAGTCTCCAATCCAAGAAGAGGAAGGACGATCAAGATGAAGGAGATGCAGGTGCTGGGGTTACTGTTTCTCAAACAGTAAGCAGCACTACAGCTCAGCAAGGAGCAAAATTGTAGTTGCACCAACTCGTCAAAGGAGTTTCAGGCAACAACAACAACAATGCAAACAGAAGCAGCAACAACCAGGTCAGATTGTTAAATCTTTTATGAGTGTTGCTGCAGGCAGAAGGCTGAACGAAAAAAGATGGAAACAGCTGAAAGAAGCTGATGAGAAGAAAAGAAAAGAAAAAAAATGACTGGATATCAAGATTAGGTGTGATTGGAGAAAAGAAATCAGAGCTTGCAAAGAAAGTGGATGCAACTCTATATTCATATCCATCTCAAGATATTCTCTACCTTGATCCAGATTGAGCATCTACCGAAATTTCTATCTTGCTGGACCAAAGGCCCCATAAAGAAGACATAACATAGGACCTGAAGTTGTTTGACAGGGTGTCTCTGTCGAAGGACAGAAACCTAACATTCGAGGAAATTATCTTATATAAAAGGTGTAAGTACTTGAGATATTTCAGACATTGCTGTCAAACTAACCACTTTGTAGGATATCCAACATGCCTAGTTGCACTAGAGAGATACGAGCAATTGGCAAGAGATGGACATTTGGATACTCAGAAAGATCCGATCAATAGAATCAAGCAAGGAGCGCGGGTTCCATTCTGTGAAGATTTTTGGCTTTCGATGGATTCAGATTCCTGAAATCAAGAATAAGCTTAACGAGATCTATCAAGAGTCAATTCTGAATTGGTGGAAGAGAACGAGATATGGGAAAGGAAGGAGACCACCTGGAGATGATTCTGTAAGAAGAAAATTGTTTGGAAGAACAGAATCTTGAGGAAATGGAGGTTTACTGCAGTTTCTCAGAAGATGTATTAGTAAGCACTTCCTGTAACTTATTCTTTATTCTTTTATTCTTTCAAGTTACTTTTGTGGAGCTAGTGAGCTACGTAGTTTTTTATGATAGCTCACTTGTACTTTATTTGTACAAATTGTATGTATCTATGTACATTTGTATATGTTGCTTTGTAAATATTTTGTCATTATCAAAAAGGGGGAAATTGTTAGGATATTTTTGTATAGATTTTGATGAGACAAAATAGCTATTGTATAAGTTGGAGTACCCTATTTTTCCATAATGTTTATGTGGAAACTTTGGTTTTGTTAAGTTTCTATTCTGAGGTGTATTTTGAAGATAAGTGGAAATCAGAAAGATGGAGATTTCTGATCGAAGCAGGATTCTGTAAAGGAGTGCTATCGGATACTGATTTTCAGTGAGCAGTATACAGTTAGGAGGACTGAGAGGCTTTCTACTGATTTAAAACAAAAAACAGGATTCAGAATCAATAAGCAGCATACAGTTAGGAGGACTGGGAGGCTTTCTACTGATTTAGAACAAAAAACAGAATTCAGAATAGTAAGCAGGATTCAGAAATAGTAAGCAGTTTCAAAATCAGTAAGCAGAATTCATAACAGAAAGTTGGCGCAGAACAGAAAGTGATTACTGCATCATGAGCAGGAAGCAAGAAGATACAACTCTCTTATTTATTATAGTATGAGGAAGATCAATACAGTACAAGAAATATACCTTATTAAAATATCCGGTAGATGGAAGTTAGCAACCGACTAATGACATTCTGTCTTCTGGACCGAGAACCTGTAAAAATACTGTTGTCAAGGAGTGGCGCCATTAATGCCCTACAGAGTAGGACATGCCCTATTATCCTAATTTTTTCAGAAGCATTTAATGCGAACATCAAATGAGATCAAGATTTAAAATTGAAGATGGATGTGTCTCTCTTCAATTGACACATTTTTCTACAAATATATAAGAAGGTAGAATTGACTCGAGAAAACTACTGAAACTATTTACTCTCAATCTCTCTTAAGCAAACACAAGTTTCTCTCAAGTTTCAGTCACTCAATCTTACTGAAGCAGCCAAGCCAAAAATTTCCAGATCATCAAAGACTTAAGGCTGTCTTCGAAGCACCAGTTGAAGAAATATATACTTTTAACCATTTGTGTTGTATGTTAGGTTGTTTATTTGGTATCCTCAGTGGGAAGGATTTAGATCCTCATTGAGTGGTAGTTTTAAGTGTTTTAAGGCTTTTAACTCTGTGTGAGTTTGTTGACCCTGTGTGAGATTAGCCTAGGAATATTTTTGATTCTAGTAGGTGTAAACTTGTTAGGAGTTGATTTGTAAAGTTGAGACTTGTAAAACGAACATTTCCTGATTGAAGTTCCTCCTTAGTGAAGGAGAAGAGAGGATGTAGAAGGATTACACCACCTTCGAACCTCTATAAACCCTTATATGTTTATTGCTTTATATCTATTTGTTGCATCTTATATATATCTTGTTCATACTGCATAAAACGACCTTGATAAAATCATACTTTGAAAAAAAGATGTTTTTACAAAAAAAACTTTATCTAAGTATTTTCGCTGCATACTGTAATCTTTGAAACAGTAAGCTGAATCAGCATTCTGCCAGCTTACTGATTTTGTCAAGTTGTTGTATTCTGTTTTAGAATTCAGTAACTTCTTACAGAAAGTTTAAAAAGTAAAAATTTGATAGAGGTTCATTCACCCCCTCTAAACCTCTGACCACTTGGGACCAACAATTTCCCACTCTTTTAATTTTGCATGAATGATCATTTCCTAGAAGTACTAATCCTCATTCTTCTTCCTTGAATTCCCTAAACCATTCTCTGATTGGACACATATGAAAGCTGCAACCATAATCTAATACCCATTCATTTTTCATGTTAGAGATGGAGATGCATAGCATATCAACATGATCATAGTGGTTTTCTGCCACAACAGCCTCTGAATCTTTTCCTTGTAGTTTGATCTTATTCTTTTAAGGGAAATTCTTCTTTAGATATTGTTAGTCCATGTGGTCAGAGGTTCAGAGGGGGGTGAATGAACCTCTATCAAATTTTGCATTTTAAAACTTTTCTGTAAGCAGGTTACTAATTCTACAGAGAATGCAACAACCTCTCGATTCAGTAAGCTGGCAGAATGCTGATTCAGCTTACTGTTTCGATAATCACAGTATGCAGCGGAAATTCAAAGATAGAGTTTCTTTTGAAAAATATTTTCTTTTCACAAGTATGATTTTGTCAGAATCCTTTTTGCAGTATGCTTATGATAAATGCAGCAAGATAGATATATAAACAATGCAATACAACAAGTAAACAAAAGTGATAAACACACAAGGGTTTACAGTGGTTCGAAGGTGGTGTAATCCTTCTACGTCCACTCTACTCCTTCTCAAAGGAGGAACTTTATTAGGTCAGTTTGTTTTACAAGACTCAGCTTTACAAACATCTTCCTATTAAGTTAACCTACTAGAATCAACTGATTTCTAGGCCAAATCCCACACAGGTACAACAACTCACACAAAGTAAATAGCCTACACAAGACTCAACACTTAGCGAGGATCTAATCCTTCCAACTAAGGACACCGAACTAAAACAACCTAGCACGCAACAAATGGTTAAAAGTATATGAGTGTTCTTCAACTAGTGCAACTTGAAGTCAGCCTTTAGAACTTGAAAGCTCGAATGTTTGGCTCGACTGCTTCTAAAGGTTGAGTGACTGAACTTGCATTAGATAACTTGAGAGAGAGATAACTTAGAGATCTCAGATGGTCAATGGTTCAGTAGTATCCTCGGTCACACTAACCTTCTATATATACTGTATGAAAAATGCCCATTGAAGAGAGACATTGTACTTTGAAGAAATTCAAATTGATCTTCACAATCTTTCGATGTGCGTGGAAAAAATGGGAAGTAGGGCATGTCCTACTCTGATCTGCATTAATGGCGCCACTTCTCGGCTACAATACTTTTGTAGAGACGCGGTCCAGATGACATCACCTCATAGGCTGGGTGCTAACTTCCATCTATTGGTTACTTTGACAAGGTAGAAACCTCGTACTGCATTGAATAAGATAGAAAGACTTACAGCTTGATGCTCAGGTTGCAGTAGCTGTTTTCTGTTCTGCGCCAGCTTTCTATTTCAGAACAACGTCCTGTTCCTGAAACCTACAGTCAGTTTCCTGATTTGCGATAACTTTCTGATCTGCGTCTGCTTCTTGATTCTGAACAGCTTCCTGTTCCAGAGTCCTGCAGTCAGCTTCCTGACCTTCTATAGCTTCCTGATTCTAAACAGTTTTCTGTTCCAGAATCCTACAGTCAGCTTCTAGTTTCCCTTACTGCTTTCTGTTTGCTGCTTACTAATCCAGCTTGCTGATCCTGGTTTCTTCTTCTTCTTACTGACTTTCCTTGCTGAGAATCAGTTTTTGAAACACCTTCATCTCCAGAATTCTGCTAACATCAATATTCTCTATCTTTCTGATATATATACATCTTTACAAAACAAGACTTAGAAAGATAAACCTATCAAGCTAAATTCCACTTAAACAATGTGGAAAATGGGTACTCCAACTTTCTATCCAAAGTTACATTGTCTCATCAAAACCTAACATAAATATCCCAACAGATGCCCAACCTTGTGATATGAGAAACACTTTCTTGTTTCATGAGTCTCATTTCCAGTCTTACTATATATCTTGAGTATTGCATTTCTGATTCTTGTTCATTTTATCTTGATTTTTCTTGAAGACTTTGTTCTTGATACTCAATCATTCTCCTAAAGGTTGAGTCTTCACACAAAAAAAAAGAGAACGAAGTGCATTTATTATTAAACTTGAATGTGTTGCTCTTGGATTAATCAAGCTATTATAAGCATTGAACATATCAAATCATAATTTTTTTTTAATGTTTATCGAAAAAGGCAAGATAAGAAGAGGGAATTGTTTTTAAGTTGGATAATTTTATTGAACAAATTAAGTAGAATCGTCAGGCGAGATGTCACCGTCTAAAACTAAAGTCTCACCTATTACACAAGAAACATGGGCTGTATCATGTCCTAATGAGTATGTTGTCTTAGAGAAAAAATGAAAAAAACAAAAAAAGAGAGATATATATATATATATATATATTAAATATGGAGAGTTTTATGTAAATTGTGATCACTCGAAATATGTTGGTTCAAGATTATATTATAGTAATATATAATAGATATAGTAAATTGAATATCGAGCATCGATGACAATGAGAATATATATAGGTATATTTTATGCAAACTATAATAATCATTATAGGTATAATTAATTAAGACGATTTCAATGAGGCTAATGTGACAATGTGAGCGAGGATGAAAGTGGCAGGCAATAAGACATCAAATTTAAGTACTGCACCACTTACCAACCAACAAGGTTGACATGTATGTACCATAGCCCCCGCTTTTGGTTTTAGTGAATTATGAATAAAAACCAATTAACTTATATTTTAAATATTTGAGGTATTCCATTCCATCCTCACCTTACTTTCTATATACAAGCAGGTTCAAATTTCGATAAATGAAAAAAAAATCAATTTTTTATTAATTTATATTATGTTTGATTAATATTTTATTCAATTCTATTTTTATTTCTAAATTAACAGCGATAGTACTAATCATATTTACTTTTATTATAGTTAGTTTATTTATATTTAACCATATTTAAATTGAGCTGTACGTTGTGCATACGATATTGATCGTATGGTATGTGTCTTTGAATTTTAAATTTAGAAATTTCAAATATTATATCATTCAATTGAAATAATTCTCCATACTTGACCAAATAGAGTAATTATGTATAAAAATACGTAGATGATCTGTATCAACCACATATTGCAGATTCACATGATTTGACAAATTCTGCTATTTTGAAATAAAAAGAGGAGTCACATACCAATTAATGACTTGAATTAAAACAAATATATCGTAAATATATAGGTTTCATAAATTTTCATGTCACTACTTGTCAAGTTGGAATAATTCAATTATATATATTATGAAATTTAATTGCACAAATGAAGTATACTTATGAAATAAAATATGAAGATAGAATACTATAGAAAACCAAATATTCCATTAACTATTTTTCTAAAGAGTTGGTCTTGTGTGCACTTGGTGTACATGCAATCCAGGTCGACCCAGTTTTTGACTCGGATCCGCGTGTTTTTGAATTTTTTTTTTTTTTTGCTTCAGGTTGTGACCTTTATATTGTAAATATGTGACCTTTATGTTATAAATGTGTGACCTTTATGTACTATAACTTAGAAAAAAATGAAGATTTTCAATATAATTTGAACTATATACCTTTATGTGATATCAATATGACCTTTATATTATATCATGTTACATTTATGTACAAATATTCTGACCTTTATGCACTTTTATATATTACATAAATGTCAGAATATTTGTACATAAAGGTGACATAATATAACATAAAGGTCACATTGATATCACATAAAGGTATACAATACAAATTGTGTTGAAAATCTTCATTTTTTTTATAAGTTACAGACATAAAGGTACGGATGTTTGTATAAAAAGGTATGAAGTCATAACATAAATGTATGAAAGTTATAACTAAAAGGTATACATATTTTCCAGAAAAATGCAGAAAATAAACTAAGTCTATTGCGCCTCCTTCCCGGCGCGTGGGGCGTATGAATGACTGTTCCGACGAGTGGATGATCGTGCCGAGTCGGATTGACCTGGATTGTACGGATCTAAGATCCGTGCACCTGATGCACAGGAATTTGTATGTTTTCTAAATCACTGCAATTGTAAGGTAAAAATTAAGTAACTATATTATACCACATCAAAAGTTAAAAAAGGCTTTTACTTGTAAAAACTTATATCCACAACAATAAAGAAAAAGAAGGAAATTTTCAATTGGCCATATATACCATCAATTCATATATCATTTTCCAGTATCTTTAAATTAATTTTTTTTCTAGCTATAAATGTAACTGAATATATTTGTTTGCTATAATAATCTGAATTAATATATATACTAAATCTATTAATATCATATATTAATTGATTGAAATAATATTACATTCTGTTATATATATTTAGTTGGCCGTTGCAGAGAATTTGGCTTTTTGGCCATATTTTAACATCAACAATACAAATAAACATTAAAAAAACCAAGAACCACACATAAAATCCCAACGAATACTTCGGAAATTAAAAGAATAAATAAAAAACATATGAATCTTCTATTATATTTAAATATTATATCTTTTATTTCAAATAATCACTAGATATGATGTGTAATCAATACATGAATATTATGAAACATAAATTTAATATCAAACGCAGTAAAACAGCAAACTAAATTAATACAGTGGATAAAAAGATCATATAGGTATAGCCAACATCTGACAAGTACTGGATCCGGCCCCACGCGAGTGCAACAAACGCACTAGCAACAGCTCAACAATCAACATTTCCCTCACTCCCATGTGTTAAAAAAAAAAAAAAAATTACTTGGTTAATTATAAAAATAAAAAAAATGACGTATGACCTTACATTTCTGAACTTTCTTTCATTCACGAGTGCACCATAAAATTTCATAGATTTTCATATTACAACTAGAGCTGTCAATATGGGCTAGGCCCGTTGGGCCGGCCCGCCCCGCACCGTCAAAACGGAGGGTTGGGTTGAGTAATTATAGGCCCGCGAAAAAGTGGGCCAAAGTGGGTTTGGCCTGCAATGGGTTGGGCTTTTGGTGGGTTGGCCCGTGGGTTGGTGGGTTGACCCGCCTTTATTTCTTTTATATTTTTTAATTTTTTTAAATATTTTTTTATTAAAAATATAGACAAGAAATGAATGATAATGATGGAAAATCTTACCTAATGCAAATAATGATTTATAAAAATATTGATATGAGTCATTTTTATATAAAAATGAAAAAAAATTAGTGAAAAACTATTTTTAAAAATTTGTTTTCATATATTATATATAATTAAATGAATATATATCTTAGTTAATGTATATATGTTATATATATATATATATTTATATATTCTTTTTCCTTTGAAAAAATAAAAAAATAAAAATTTGGTGGGTCGGCCCGCTTAACCCGCAGCCCACTAGTGGGTTGGGTTGGGTTGAGATTTTGAGGCCCGCCATTAAAAAAGCCCGCCCCACCAAATGGTGGGTTATGGTGGGTTGTGGGTCGGCCCGCCCCGCCGGCCCGTATTGACAGCTCTAATTACAACCGACGACCATTTTCTAGATACATTAGGGTCAAATTTGATATTTTCGTTTAATTTTTTCTTCAAATTGAGCTTGAATCATATGAAAAATAGAATTTTTTTTGTAAAGGTTTTCATTTGATTTGAGATGTTTACTATTTTAACTTAGATTTCATGTATTTCAGTTAAAAAGTAGGGATAGCAAATTTGATTTCGACCGTAAAATTGAGTGAAAATAGCCCTAAGGTTGCAAATTTGTACTTCAAATTTTTTATACAACCTCCATCCCTCCTGTCCTCTTTATTATTATTTTTTTTTACACTTTCGAGTCTTTGACAAGAAGTTACATCTGAAGAAGATTTAAAAAAAAAACCAATAGATGAACCACAAGTTGCAAGTAATCTTGATGAGTAAAACGAAACTTTATGAGTATAAAAAACTTTTCAATACCCTATTATAATTTAAATTAATGAATATTGAGTCGTTTGAACATACTTTTATGATTGATCAGTTAACAAGTTTGATTTAATGAAACTCAATAAACAAAAAATGAGTATAAAAAAATCAAATCCCCCAAATTCAATTCAAGTTAGACTTATTCAAACCTGTTCAAGTTGTAAATTTAATGACTTCTCAACAAAATTTCTAAAGTTTAATAAAAAATCACATATTTAACAAAGAATGGTGTTGGGCTCGACTCGAATATATTTGTACTACTAGAGTAAATGGTGGGCATCTACATGTGTCAACTATAAATTCAAAAAGTTACCAAGTACCAATACATTTAAATAAATTGGTTTCAAGAAATTGACAACTTAAGAAAGAGATGATGTCGTATTTAGGAGCCACATGCAATAAAATCTAAAGCTTTAAAAAAGAATTCATTGAGCACTTCTACCACACGAATTAGATTTTATTGAGTCAATATTTGTCTCATATCCTATAACCGACATTTAAGTAGTTTTCTTTAGAAAATTTAATTATTTATTTTGTTAGCCTTCAAGAATTTGGCCCAAATGCTTCAGATATTCTTCATAAATGTCTCTGTCACTAAGTGGCAATTTAGATGAGTCTGAGTTTGTGGATTGAAGTCTCGAAGATTTAACAATTACGAAAAAAAAAAAATTGTAATTCGTACCTCACTTGTTTAATTATTAGACCCCAACCGAAAATGACATAAATATTTAAGCCTATACATTTACACAGGTCATATGTGGTCTGTGGATTTGCTGCTACAATTTTAATTCTTCAATCTAAAAAAATTCAATAAGCATGATAGCAAATTATTCAATCAATCGAATGTATTACAAAACACAACAAGCTAGAAACAAAATAGTAGTACAAAATAACATGAATTTTTCCCCCAAGAGCAAGTATAGATAGCCATTTTCTAAATTAAAATGTGGTTTGAGACAATTCCAGGAAGTTTTGATCAGTTTATTTTTTTAGTTAGAAAAAAAAAAAATAAATAAATAAATAAATAAATATATATATATATATATCCATTAATAGAGGATATTGTGGCCACTGAGTTATTTGTTGTCTGGGATCTAAGATTTGACCATACATCAATTAATGTTTCTGAATGTTTTCTTGGGGCATCTTCGGCCGTGAAAAAATAATACTGCAACTTTTACATTATTTTAATATAAAAATCGTCTTTCATCTCCAATCGTCTACATTTCTTTTTTTTTTTTTGCATTAAACATAATATTTTATATTATTATTATTATTTTGATTTTTTATTTGTCATATATTAACAAAGATGATATACATCCATCATATATATTAGTATTTTTTATGGGATGAATTATATCTACATATATATTAATTTTAGGATACATTGATACAAGTAGATCATTTTTCCGATAAAATATTTGAATGTACGATACAACATACAATGTATAGATATTGATATACACAACTCATGGATATGAATATCAATCGATATCTATTAGTATATATAACTTATCGATATCTATTAGTTGAGTTGAGATATTTAAATATTGCATGTAATTTTAATAATATTTATGGCTTATGTAGTATTTAAAATTTTATGATACATTTAAATAATTATAATTTTAATCATTATACAAATAATACATGATGTTATTTAATATTTTAATTCCATATAATTAAAGTACCTTAAATATTAATATTTGATATGTTAATTATGAAATATAATAACAATCAAAATTTAAAGAAGACAAAATACAAAAGAAAAGAAAATGAATGAAAAAGAAAAAATAAAAAGAAAAGAAAAGAAAATGAATAAAGAAAAAAAAAGATTTAATGCAGAAATTGACTCGCGTTAAATCCAACGCAAAATCGACGGTTGAAAATATTTACCATGATTATTTAAAATACTGCTGGAGAGAGTAAATCCTAAATTAATAAGAATCCAACACTACTGGAGATGCCCTTATATACTCATTTGATTTTTACTCTCTTTTCCCTTTGTTTAGAAAGAGTGAGATTTTTCACTCTAGTTAGAAATGATTGTATCAGCCAAAAACTACTTACCTAGGTTTAATGTTCTAAAAAAGTAACAAACTGATTGCTAAGGATAAAAACTGATTTACACCATAATTCTGGCTTTTTTCTAAAATATTTTCATAATTATTTGTTTTTAGAATTTAGTTCCATATTTTAAAAGATTGCTCAATATGAGTCCTATTTTCGCTAAAAATTTCAATTTTCGTTGGAAAACTACCATAACTATTAGTTCCAATTCCGAATTTTCTTACTCCATAACCAAAATGCACGAAATTTGTCTCAAAACACTTCTATTTCCATATTCTTTCAAAGCTCCAAATTTAATCTTATGAAAAACTTTCGAATGAGACTAGATTTCACAAAAATAAATTTCATGTCTCAACTTTAAAATCCATTTTCTCAATATCCCAATTTGTGCTATATAAAAAATCGTGAAATATTAGCCTCGATTTCTCATAGCTAGTATTGAGATTACTTTCAAATCCAAAATCAAGTTTTTTCAAGAGTTGAGTTTCTGTTATGATGAGATTTGCAAGCTCGTTTCCAAGCTTGTTTTGGATTTCTCTAAAACTCAAGTTATTTTAATAATCAGAATAGTCAAACTAATAAAGCCTAAATAAAATTGAGTTGAAAAAGTGTAACAATGTGTGTATAAAATGACAAAGAGATATATACTGTTAATTTTCAGAAAATTGAATGAAGTTAAATGTATTCTATAAATCTCTTTAATACTATTATTACTTATGAAATAAAGCGACAAATGTTTGAATTTTAGTTATCATTAAAGACTCCTTTTTATTAACGGGAACTTGATAGGAAAATTCGGCTCGTTATATGTCCTTTTCTGGGCTCATTATTTGTCATGAAATTATAAAAAATAGGAAAATAATAATATTGTGCGAAATAGTGATAAACAATTCGAACGAGAATATCACGATCAGCCCTTATATTGACAAGTCGCTAGATCATGATTTATGAAACTTTTTATTTTATTTTTTATTTTTTGGATTACAACATATATACTATACATGATACAGACATACTCGAGTTCATCTCATAAAACATGACATTTAGACTAATTTATTTTTTTATAACAACACAACGCATACTGGATAAAGACACACCATGCACTTTGCCCACACCGGATTTAATTTGGGGATATATTTGGTATTTAATTAATGTAGTGGTTTGTGTTGGTGTGAAATCTTAAGTGGTTGAAATATTAATGAAAAAATTGCTAAGATTCCTAAATGTAATGGTGACATGGTTTTCCAAAAAAATAATTTCAGACTCAAATTAGGCTCGAATTAGACATTTCTGAAATATACGAGATTAAAATTTAAAATTAGTAGGACTAATTTTGATTTTTTCTTCCATAAAAAATCGTCAATCATTTTCCAGTGACCACATACTGAAAAGGAACTGAAGTAGAAAATGTAGACCACATCTCGATAATAATTTAATCTCCAAAATTACATTTGCGTTAAAAATAAAAATAAAAGTATTAGGGCTAGGTGGAGGATTTCAATTTTATTTCGTGGGTTGTTTTTTACTTGGTTAAATATGTTATTTTTCATGGTTTTTTCTCTTTTACAATCATAGTAGTATTACTTTATAAAAGAAAAAAATAGTTCATCTTTTTTATCAATGCCGATTGAGCTGTTAGTTGCTAACATGATCTGTTTGATCATCAATCCGATTTTTTAAACACGGGATCATATGTCCATTATCGATCCAAACCCATTTCAATGAACTCTAAAAAAATAAAAAAAATATGCATGCTTAATTTGAAAATCTTACACAAATAAAGAAGAAAAAAAGAGTTGAATGTTGATAATAATATTGTAGAGAGGAGTCTCCTTCTGATAGAGTCGTAATTGTGGACCAAAGCAAAGTTTATCTTAGAAAATGGTGGGGTATTTGGATTCTGGGACCATGAAAGTAACATTTTGGCCAATTCTATGAGCATTCAAAATGACACATTTGTTAGTATATATTTTGAGAAAAGACACCAATGTCTTAATTGTGGACATTACACACTGTCAAAACTATTGGGACCTCATCAAATAAATTATTGTTCTTGTTTTTTTGTTTCACTCTCTCTCTCCCCCTTTTTTTTTTTTCACTTAAGGGGCTCAAACTATTGTGTATTATTTAATTAAGTGTTGTGTGGGAAAGAGGTCCCCCCTATCTCATGCAACTCAAAATCCAAAAATGCTGGCCTTAGACCCCACCCTTTTTCAATAATTGAAATTCAGACTAGCTAGTTACAATTATCAACTCATACACACACAACACATATATATGTATGTATATATATATATATATATATATGTGTGTGTGCCCGCGTGTATGTATGTATATATAAGTCAAGGCTGATAATAAATTCCTTTGTGTTAGAGATTATGCTTCTTGATGATCAATCAACCTCACAAATCTTTTGTGGGGACATTAAAAGGAAATGAGCTTTTATTTATTTATGAGTTTATTATTATTATTTTTTATCCAATAATTTATCGAATCTGGAAATTCCAACCATTAACTTTTCGTGCTGGCAATTTTATCCTTTAACTTTGAAAATTCGAAAAATTTAAGTCAATTCTGCCTGAAAGGCCAAATTGGACTCAAATTAGACAATCAAATCCTAATTTCGGGTTATCCAGCCCAATTTGCTGAATTCAGGTTGTCAATTTTTTCCTTTAACTTTTAATATATTTTTATTATTCTTTTACTTTTTTCAATACTCTTGTATTACTTTTAATGTTATTTAGTAAATATCATTAAATTGGGTTGAATAGCCCAAAATTAGCGATATTAGCCCAATTTGATCTTTCGAGCTGAAATTGGCTTAAATTTTCGAATTTTCAAAAACTAAAAGATAAAATTGTCAGTACGAAAAGTTAATAGTCGGAATTGTCAGACGCGATAAGTTACTACATTAAAAAGATAATAACTCTTTATTTATTTTTGACAATAAGTTTGAGGTATCAACTTTCAAGCTTTTAATTAAGTGCCTAAACATAGTTTAGAGTCTTTAGACTTTAGAATTTGAACATTAAACTTGTTGGAGACTTTTTGTGAATAACATAACAGATTTGAATTTATTCTGTTTGCAGGAAAAAAAAAAATCACTAACAGACTGTCATGCTATTAATTAAGAAATGGTTTCAACTTTACAGCAGATCAGCATACAAATTAAATGTTTTGATGAGGTCTTCCACAAATCACAATAACAGTCATCTTAGAATGTCACTTTAGGTTTAGGATAAAGTGGTTTGGGGAAATCCTAACTTTAATTTTTTTTTAAGCTTTCTATAAAAATATTATGAATAGTAAAATGTGGGTTTGTATATGTAGGATGCTGTATATGTCACATTAATATTAGAAAATGCTGATGATTGTAATATATAATATTATTATGGTAAGATTTGTTGGGAAATCATGTGGAAATAAGAATATATAAATTATATTTATTGAAATTTGAAAAAAAAAAAGGGTGTTAATAGATATAATATGATTAATATCAAAGTGCATTTGTATGCAACACCTTTAATCCATTTGCTACTTCAAGGAAAAAAATTGTTCAAATGCCACATATATATTTAAAGACTTGTATTAGAGTTATAATAAAATAAATTAGATTCATAAATTAAATAAATTAGATTTATCAATTAATTGAATATTATATATAATATATATACATATTTAAACTACATACAGTAGTTTAAACTATAGTTCAAATTATATAAATTAGATTTATTTAAACACATTAGATTTAATTTAGGATATAATTTTTTGGATATACATATTATATATACATATATATATATAATTATCCTTAATTAAACACTATTACTAATCACGCTCCTGGAACTATTTTTGTTTATTTTCGATTTTGTTCTTATTGACACATGCACACATCTTTTAATCATATATTTGTGAACATGTTTGTTTATTAGATGGAATGTTTGTGGATTAATATAATCCACAGACTAACTAAACCATATATGATTAAAAAACTAGAATAGCTTTTGGCCGGAACCATTTATGATTTAATTAGTCTGTGGATTATATTAATCCACGAGCATTCCATCTAATAAACAAACATTTTCACAAATATATGATTAAAAGATGCGTGCATGTGTCAATAAGAACAAAATCGACAATAAACAAAAATAGTTCCAGCGTGATTATTAATAGTGTTTAATTAAGGATAATTATAAATTTATTTTCAAAACACAAATGTCCGTCGAATTTATTATATTCTTCTTTATTATGTGGTTGACATTGTTTTGTTTGTATGTACACGAATGATGTTTATGCTCGCATTTTGGAATTATACAGAAGTATTAAAGATATAATTTAAATATTTATAAAATAATATATATATATATATATATATATATTATTTCTCGCATGAATATTTTTGGTTGGGAAATCCATGTGATGGGTTTGTCATTATTCTGTGAAATTATTTCGTTTTTCCACATATCCCAGTGCAATCTATATAGAGCATCTTAATAATAATTTTCTTTTGGTTTACAATAATATTTATTTTAACGATTGATTTATTTTTCAACTTTCATATTTGTTTTATTTTATCCTTTTGAGAATGCTATTATTCATATTAATTAGTTGTAAACTTAATAGTTCTAATTTTTATTTACTTTAATTGATAGTTATAATAATTCATTGTCTTAATATATTAATAACTTATATAATGTAGTGTCGTTCGAACAAGATATATTAAAAATCGATAAAGAGCTTCACAAGTTTGCCTACAAGTTTTTGTGTTGGAAATTAATTAATTAAAATAAAGATGATTTTGATCATTTCATCGATGTTTCATTTAATGAAAATGAAAGTAGGTAGTAAATTCTTAATCTATATTTCGAGTATATGTATTTAGTATACTTGTCATTTGAAAATCAATTTAAAGTGATTTGGATATTAATGTTTAATGTGGACAACTTGTAAAGAGAAGTTGATATGAAAACTCATAATATTTCACATAGGAGAATATGGTCGAATGTAAAAAAGTAATTAATCATATATCCACTAAAAAAATGCAGCAATATACTGATGGATGTAAGTCTTTTTTAACACTAGTGACAGATTATCGACAGAATTCTGTCGCGATTATCGACGGATAAATAATTTAATTATGTAAATTAGTATAAGTTTTGTTAATTAAATTGTCAATTATTGATAGAGGTGCATAATTATTGTTAACTATAAGGATCAATTTTGTTAGTTATTGTTAATTAGATTGTTAATTTTTTATAGGATGCATAATTATTGTTAATTAGAAGCATCCATTGTTTTGATCAATTAGATTCGCTGAAATTGTAAGAATTGTTGGTTGAATTTGTGTTCGATATTGCTGAATTGTTGTTGTTTATAATTGTCATTCTGAATTCAATTAAGTTGATAACTTGGTAGATTAATAATGGACGTTGAATTATTAACAAAATTTCCTTAGAATTTGATTGATAACTTGGTAGATTAATAATGGATGTTGAATTGTTAACGAAATTTCCTTAGAATTTGATTGATAACTTGGTAGATTAATAATGGATGTTGAATTGTTAACGAAATTTCCTTAGAATTTGATTGAATAATGTTTTGCTGAACTTTTGTATGTTGAAGTTGTTTGTTGAGAATCGCATTCTAAATAACTGAAGGAGAGTCGGTATCTTGGTAGATTAATGTATAATGTTTAATTGCTGCCGAAATTTGGATAGAACTTGATGGAACTTTGAATCTTGTTTATTTTGCTAAATTTTAGTCTGTTGAGTTGTTTGTTGACAATTGCATGTTAAATGACCGAAGAGAGTCAAAAACTTGGTAGATTAATGCATAACGTCAAATTGTTGCCGAAATTTTTGTAGAACTTGATAGAAGTTAGTACTGAATCTCATTTATTTTGTTGATTTTGTCAAACTTAATAATGTGAACAAAACCTTAGTTATGCAATATCTAGATCTTCCCCTTAACAATTTAATTTCAACAAATTAATATTACAAACACAAATGGAGAGAAAATTAGGTGTCTAGTAATATAAAGTAATGTCATAGTAAAATATTTCTTGGTATGGAGACATCAAATTTTACTTGTGCAAATATGGATTTGCACCAAGTTATTATAATTTAATTTTTCATGATCAACAAGTCAAGAGAGAGGATAATGACCAAATATGTCGTGAATCGACTTATGCAGCACCGACAAATGAAGATACATCAGGTGCATACTATACTATGGTATTTTGGATGAGGTTGGCCTGTCATTTAACTTACATTAAGAAGAGGAACCTCCAAATCTCAAGACACAACGATTTTATGACATATTGGATGTTGTTAATAACGAGTTGTGGTCCACTTAATCGTGTAACCACATACCATGTTATTATGTGAATGGATACAGATTTCATATTGTTCAACATGGTTCATCAAAAGCCACAACCAACAATGGAATGTGCATAAAAAGAGACTAATTATTGCCCTGATGAGAGCAATTACCATGGTATTGTATATGAGGCAGTTCAATTAGATTATGCATGTCTACCTGAAAAGAGAGTGATCTTATTTAAGTGTGAGAGGTTTGATCCTTCAAACTTAGGCACGAGAATTAATCAAGACTACAAGCTCGTGAAAGTTAACCACAAACACAAATTCAATCGATATGAATAATTTCTCTTAGCAATTCATGCTAGTCAACTCTACTATAGCACGTACCCTACAAAGAAATGAGTTAAAAGTGATCAATTATGGGCGTTCTTTCTTCATCTACAAGTAATGTAGTGGAATTAATTAAACCATTGTTCCAAGAAGACGAAATTGAAAACCACTCTTTGTTTCATATAGATAATGATCTATGAAATTTGACAGATACAAATGATCGAATAGAAGAAATTGAGAATGAAGGGGATGATAGCGACGAAAATGAGTTATTGATGGTAGATGAGCTACCATGCGAAGAAGACTTTGATTCAGATAAATGTGAATATGTAACTGTCGATGATCGAACAATGGTAACAATGTACCGTATATGTGTTTTTATGCAACTTATGTTTGTCTTATTATAACCATAATTTTTATTTTTAGATGTCTAAGAGATGAGGTATTCGAGGTCGAGGATGAGACGTGTTTATTTCACCTTTTGTTGTTTTGCAGAAATGGTACATATGAGATTCATCTATACAAACGATGATATCGAGATATGATCAACTATTGGAAGAGAAAGTGGGAGACGAATGGAAAACAACCCGAGTGTGTGCCATACACTACTTGGTTGATCTGAAGGTCAATTTAAAGTCCTAGTAGATCTCCAAGACTAATCTGAGCAATCCATTCGAACCGAGTAACGGACCTCCAAAACATAAATGAGGGTCCAGATCTGCACTAGGGCATGCAATAGTTTTAAATTATCTCGAATGATTAAGTCAACTTATAACTTATTATTTGTTTTTCTCTTTCTTCAGTCAAAGTAGAAAGGTGTCCCTGCCAACAATTTAGATGTCTTCATCTAGCTTCATAGTCCATCTAAAGATGACTTAAGGGCTCATTTCTCAAGGGCTTAAGTTGAAAGAAGAACTTGGCCTGAAGAAAATGAGGAAAAAACCTTCTCTAAGGGCTTTAAAAAGGCGCACGTCCTCAGCAGAAGGATACACAATCATAATTTTTCTTAGATTCTTCTTCAAGAAAGCACACACCTAGAGAGAGAAGGATTCGAGAGCAAGAAACATTATCTAAATTAGTTTTTCTCATGAATCCTTCTACAACTTTTATTGTTTTAATTTCAAGGATGCAAGACTAGACTTTATATTCCGGTTAGAATGGATGTTTGAACCCGTGTATTTAATTATGTAATTCCTTGTTAATGTTTTAATTGGAATTGTTTATATTATCTGATGGACTTGATTTCGATTATTGATGCTTAAAACATTTGATTGATCTCCTAGGTTGAGTTATTAATAATTGATTGCTAGAATTTTAAATCATAAATCTTAGTAGTTGTGGTTTAATTTTCATATCTAATAAACTAGAGGTCGTGTATCTCTAAGGTAGTATAAACTTAGAATTATTGAATCGAACTTATGTATTTAAAGTCAAGTTCACCCTATTGTCTTCATGATTAATGTATTTGAATTAAATTTAGAGAGATTATTTCAAATTATTCGATTAAATAGTGTTAATTAGTGATCTTATCCTAATATAATTAATCTTAAGAGATGATTAGAGTTTGTTGTTAGGCTATGAGTCAAAACGATTAGAGCTTGTTGTTAGACTATGAGTCAAATTTTCAAGATAAATTGAGGGAAGGATTTTACATTAATTAGGGGATAATTGATATCGGGATAAATGAACTGATAACTGGAGTACTTTAATTTATTGATTGTTTTGCTTTATAGTTTGCTTAGTTAATTTAGTGATTATTCTCAATTGAAATGGAAATCATCTTTTGTTATTTTATTCTTTCATTGAAATGCATAGAAAATATAATTAATTCAGTACTTTTCATGGGATCGACTTTGACATACCATATCTACTAGTTAGTAAGGTTATGAAAGAAATTTAATTAATTTTATGGAGTCGCGACAGCACAGTCAGCAAGAGAAAATGACCCAACTTAGTCGCTAGAGGATGGGCATCAGAGTCTTACCCCATAGACTTGAACAAACTGTACTTAGGGACTGCAGGTATGTAGAAGGGACATATGATCAGGTTGGGATCGATGGGGAAGAGAAAGTCGATGAGTTGCAGCTCCACGACGAGGAGATGCGTCGAAAGGACAGCCACAACTGAAGGTACTCGAGCTAGGTTGGAAGCTGAGATGCTAGTTTGCATCCGAGCTCAACAATTTAAGTGGAAGGCACATATGCAGACACATGTGCAAAATCAGATGTAAACACAGATGTAAGAGCAGATTGCATGAGCTCTTGCGATGCTACGACCTAACGATGTGGTGGAGGATCGGATCATGAGTAGACGTATTTATAAACAAATATAAAAATCAAATTTCTAGAATTTTTTTCGTATTTTGTAAAAAAATATTCTGGTATTTTATTTTAGTAATTTTTAAGTTTATATCGTTTCTACTTTTAGTAATAATATATATTAATTAATTTTATACTAATTTAAGGTATTTTAGAATTATTTCAAAAAATAAAAAATTCCAAATATTACCCACGGATGAAAATCTGATAATAAATTTTTATTTTTTATTTTTCACATTACCAATAGACAGTTCATCAGTAATTGCTAACACAAATATCTGTCAATAACATTATAGTTCCATCAGTAATTTTGTGGAATATTGATGGAAACTTTTTCGCAAACTAATATGGAAACTAGAGTCGACAAAACGGGTGGCCAGACCTAGCCTAGCCCAATTCGACAGGCCACTTGATAGAATCGGGTCGGGTAGGGCTGACTCATCCTCTTTTCAAGCTTGTAAAACTGTAGCCTAGCTCTACCTGGCCAGCGAGCCAACGAGCCAAACTGGTTCAAACCCTTAATGTTTTTAAACAAATAAACAATATACATCGTTTACGGCACATTATAACAATTAATTCATTGATTCGAAGTCTATATAGAATTCAAAAATTAAAATACGATAATCCACAAGTTTATATTTCGAACAACACTAACAAAAGAATTAGTAGATTAACAAGTCCTGTTCAAGTAGTTAAGTGTTAACTATAAATAAAATTAGAATTATAAATGATTCACAAATCTAAATTTCAACATGAAAATACAATAACTATACTTCTAAACTAAAAATAGAATTAGAATTAAAAATAATATTTTGCTTTATTGAGTCCAACTAAGGGAGCAACCCAATTTTGAAAAAAATATATATTCCATTGTCATCGGGTCGGCCCCAGCCTGACGGGCCAATTTGGCCCAAGTCCATCTGGCCCGTCGTGCCACTTGGGCTGAGCCAAAAAGTTTCAACACTTTTCGAATTACTATTTTTAGAGCTCAATTCAACCATATTTTTGAGCCGATCAGGCTAGCCCATTAGGTCAGGCCCAAATTGCCGGCTCTAATGAAAATTGTCAGGAAATCAAACAGCGATGGAAAATCTTCTATTGGTGCCTCAAATCATTTTAATTCTATGATTTTTCTTCACAAACAATGCCATAAAATCTGTTGTCAAAAAAAAAAAAAAAGCCATAAAATCTTGTCTAATCTCTTCTCAACCGCCACTATTGCGGAAGGTTTACACAGGTCAGCTTTTTGCGCTATCTTTTCTTTTCATTTTCTTTTCTTTTTAATTTTATTTTTTCCTTATATTGAGCTTTATTAAATGTTATAAATTTGATTATACTTTAATATATTAGATATAATATGTAATTAAAATGTTCTTTTGAGATGAATATTTATATTAAAGTTATTTTAATTAAATGTAAGTAAAATTTGAAATAATATGATATGTTATCTAAACATTGAAAAATTACTATAATTATTTTGATCAGTCATGAAATTTAAAATACAAAACAAATCAAAAAGATTTAAATATGTTTAATTATTTTAACAGTTATAAAATTATAAAGATCAAAATTTGATTATTTAATAATAAGTTTAATAGAGCATTAGAAGCAAATTTTGGAAAATCACGAAGCACTATAGTGCATACAGATTTCAGTAAGTTTGTACCAATTTATCATTTTCCATATAAAACCCTAATAGCAAGATATGTTTGTTAACCTAATAAACCCACTCATTTATCAATTTAAGGATTCATTAGACCAAACTGCATCAAACCGATTGAACTATCTCCATTGCATTTTGAATTCTCATGCCATAAGATGTTGGGTCAAATCATTAAAACACAGAAAAATATGGCATGAACAGTACTGTATCTTAACCTTCAACTGTTATCATTACAAGTGCCTATAACATCGTAGTCGAAAGTATACTGAATATCCCCAGAAACAACTTAACATCATACTGGGAACGATGCAGAAACAGCCCTGGACAAGGTACCATGATCATCATCTTGTAACGCCTATACATCTAATGATTTTAGGTCAACTATGGTTCCGAATGAAAGATAAAACACCGGAAGACATTATTATTTCAGCTAAAGCTTCTAATGTCGTCCCATCTACAATGGGATGTTAGTATGTTTTACCTTCTTTTCGCGTTCCTGTAGTCCTATATGTTCTTCGAAAGCTGCCAAATATTAGTAACTATATTCGGAAGAAGAAGATGCTGAATCTCCATCTGAACTCCTTTCTACATTCCCAACTTGATCTACGCCTCTAGTTTGGTTCGCCTCTTCATTATAATCGCTGTTGATATATTCTTCAGCATAGTAATCTTCCTGTTCGTCCAAGCCATCATCTCCATCCTCGTCATCATTGAAATCGTCCTCATAATTGACATAATCAACGTCGTCTCCATCTTCGACATGTTCATTACTTTTCCCACCCGTTCTGTACTCAACGTTTTCTGTAAAGCATCTGGACTTCCCAGTCCTCGCACTGGAAAAGTCATCGACCAAAAGGTCATCAAATTCATCAGCAGATACTTGACCATTAACATCATCAAACTCTGATCTTTCAGAACTGCTAACATTTTCATTTTCAGCACCCTCGATTTCTATGGGTGTTTCCAACAAATTCCACTCCTCTTGTTGTGGACCTGCAGTATCATCAGAGACTATATCCTTAGCACCCCTTTTTGCAAAAACATTCCTGTTTGCTCTCATAGCAGGTTTTTGCCTGCTTCTAGTGGAGCGGCGACCTTTCTTGCTGCTACCTCGTGCTTGTGACCGGCCTTTCCAACCTGGAAGTTGTGTGAATTTGTCTTTTCTTGCAATCAAATTACATGACTCATCTCGAGAATTGGTCACCCTTCTCTGTGGTTTTCCTCCACGGGTGCGGCTAGGGCCTCTTGGACGTCCACGACCTCGCTTCAACATGGTGCGACCATTTTGCAGATCAGCCCAGGAATTATCTTGCCGAGATCTGACTTGTGACACATTATCCATCGATCTCCCAAGAGCGGAATATATTGATGGAAATTTCTGGAGAAGCATAAAAGACATCACAAAGATAAAAGTGTGAATTTAACTGCCAAAATCATGATAGATTTGAGATGGGGATCGACACCCATCAATAAAGTTCACCTAAAGCATTGGCGGGGGAAAGAGAGAGAGAAGAGGAGCTAAAGGCAACTAGTACTAATACTTGGACAAAATCTAATCTTCAAGTAAATTAGTACTTCCATATAAAACACAATGAACAGAAATTCTTACATTTAAATACCCAGCTTCTTCATCTTTCGGATAAGTTTCTTTCTGATGGTCCGTATAATAGATGGATGTATCAAGTTCCATAAGCCTTAATGCCACAGCTGGAGTGGTCTGAGGCATCCACGGAAGAACTGCAACCTCTGCATTTCTGAAGAAAGAGTCAGCATAGCGTCCTACGACTTTACAGGAATTCAAAATCTCAGAGGTGGTCTCATAATTCGACGACAAAAACTCCCTCTTGATACCATCTTCCAGCAATGTCAGGCACTGAACAACAGCAAAGCAAAATCCCATAAAGACAGGGAAAACAAAATATAACAAAGAAAGGATGTAAAATGAGGTGAACATAAACACCAGCTATTTCAGCAATAGACAAAAAATTGTCTAGGGAATTGGACTGTGGTTGGACAAATTAAAACTATTAGAAACATTTCTGAAAAGCACAATTAGAGGCAATAAAGTCCCATTCCAATTTGTCTTATTTATGACTGGGATAATACATGCATGAGTTAGGTAGATAAAGTAACCGATGGCATACACAAAAAATGTCCACACACATATACCGAAAGATAGAGACCTGAAGGAGCTCTTCTGCTGTTGATACCATATGCAACTTCCGTCCCCAACATTCTCTATAATCATCAGACCAAACTGATCCAAGAGCATCTGATGGAATAGAGGCCTGCAAAAGCAAGAACACGAAATTGAGAAAGCACATCACCTGAGTAATTGCCAATTGGAAGGCATTCAGGGTTAAGAGACATGACTAGGCATATAGTATGCACAAAACGACCCTAACCTCGATAGTAGCTAATTGGAGTTTTAGTAATCTAATCCTCGGGGGGAGAGAGAGGTCGAGCGAGACATTATCAAACTCTTCGCTCCATTTCTTTTCACACTGAGCAACATGTTCTGCAAAACTGGAAATTTCATTGGAAGTTCTGTAAGTCCTATGACAGGAAGGACAGTGATTTTCCTCCCAAGAAAACAAAATATGGCAACCATTGCAAAATCCCAGCAGCTGTGGGCGCCTTAGTGTGCCGTGCTTCAGTGCTCCTAATACATTAGAAGCATAGCATTCTTTCCACATCCACTCAAAGCCGTTAAATCTTTGCATGACAATGCTTTCTCCTGTTCCATTATTTCCAAGGTCAATGGCCAGTGATATAGGTGATACTGGTGTATTAAAATACAATGCAGAAAGATAATAGAGCTATCTTTACCAGAAAAGAAATCAAGCTCATTTCTCATTTCCAGAACTTCCTTTTTGATATCATCACGGACATGCCCACCTGGATGTGAGCACAACAAGTTTTCTCTAACAGTTTCTTTAAATGTTGCCCCGATATTTTGCAATATGGAATGCAAATGAGATTCTCTAATCCCACGGATGTCCAAAGATGACAATAGAGCATTGAACCCCTACACATAACAGAAAATAATTATTTCTTAACTAAATTTAAAAGCTTGACATTCATCATGTAGTGGGTTAAAATATTAATAATCAATGCCTCATAAATTCCACCAAAAGATGACAACTTAATAAACTCAAAGTACTGAAAACATAAACTTATATATGCTAAGAGTGTTCATATAAACAAAAATTACATATGTTGAGAATATTAATTGGACATATTCGAATCCTAGAGCAACAGCCACAAGTGAAAATAGCATGCTTGGTTATGAGAGCATTTCTCACTTTCTTTTCTACGAAGATTTTTTGTGCAAAGGTGTGAGTATCTGAAAAAAAATAATAATGAACCTTTCTTTATCTCAAAAGAACTACTCTTTGTACAAAAAAAGAGGTCAAAATCATTCTGCCTTTTCTTCTTAAATTTTCTTTACTATTCATCTTTTCCACCAATAGAGAAAACAGTACAATTTGAATTGGGATGTCAATAAATTATGACTTTAACAATATCCTTACCCTAAATATAAAAAAGTAATCTACCCTATATCTGGAGACCCCCAGAGGGGGTCTCCGGATTAACGAATATAATGAGACCCATTTTCACGATTTTTAAATAACTATAAACATATTTATGAAATATAAACCAAAGACAATACACCCTTCACAAAATACTATTCATCTAAAAATTTACATGCGTAAACACTCATTTAAACAAGACACGTCACACCAAACAAAATTGTCACACTTTTTAACATCCAATCAGATTATTAATTTTTTCTACATGTTCTTTAAACAAACAAAAAAAAAATCACCTTGATTTTGTACCAAAGTGAGAACAAAATGATAAACAAAGAACCTAGAATTCTGAAATAAAATGCCCTCCCTCTCTCTCTATCCCTCAACCCCTAAACAGAAAGCAGACAACATGGTTGAGTTTATGGATGAAAAATGCCATATGAAAATAGAAAGAAACTCAGATAGTCATGAACTCATAAATACCAATGAAAATCTCCAGATATTACATCTGCTTCCTCATTTGGAAGGAAAAATATAAGGCAGTTTCAGCTGATATTAAGCTACTCCGGACAAAAGGGACCAGTTTAAAAATCATTCAATAGCTAGGAGATGTCACACTAGGCAGAAGGCCTGTATTCATCGAATGAAAATATAGAGAAAACCAGATACTCGTGAACTCATAACTGTTACCAATGAAACTCTCCAGATATTACGTCTGCTTCCTCATTTGGAAGGAAAAGTATAAGGCAGTTTTAGCTGATATTAAGCTACTCCGGACAAAAGGGACCAGGTTGAAAATCATTCAATAGCTAGGAGATGTCACACTAGGCAGAAGGCCTGTATTCATCGAAAGAAAATATAGAGAAAACCAGATACTCGTGAACTCATAACTGTTACCAATGAATCTCTCCTGAATTTTTTTTCTTAGGTTCTCATTAGAAAGAAAAAACAATAGACAGTTTTAAACTGGCATCAACCTATTCTGGACAAGAAAGAATGAAGCGAAAATCATTCAATAGCTAGGAATATTCACTCCATGCAGAAGGCTCATGATTTATTGTATGTACGACAAATAATATAATATAGAAGTGGGTGGAGGGGAAGAGGAAGAAAATTAGCTTCTTCATTACATAAAATAACAATGAAATGAAAAATCTAAAGAGAGAAAACAGAAGTACCTCTTCAGTATCAATAAGCCTCCAGATACCGTTGCATAATTCAACAAATATTCTGCCAGATCCAGGATCATTTCGAGATAGAGATGTGATAAACTGCCAATATCGATTACGTCTGCGATCCTGTCCAAGAGGCAAAGACCTATATACATAGATCTCCTCAGCCCGGTGACCAATGAAGGCTTTCATTTCTGGTCTTGACTTTTCAGCGGCATATACAGATTGTTGAAGCATCAAATTTTCAGGAACCAGCGAAATTTCGTGCATTAAAGGATTCTTTTCAGTAACCATGTGATTGAGATAATTTTCTTCACTTTGTTGATCATTCAAGTCGACCAGCTGGAACTCAGGGTTTATAGATGATGACTCATTTTTTACAGAAATGCTATCTGATGGACTTCTCCTGTGCTCTGTAGCAAGAGGGACATTTTGTTCAGCTCTGTTACCAGCAAGTGATGAAAGCGGAAATTTAAGAGTATGCTCCTCTTTCATCCGGCGCTTATCAAGCTGGGCCTCAGCCCACATTTGTTTCTTTAATGCATTTGCAGCTTCCAGGCGTTCCTGAAAAACTCTCAATCAAGCAATGGAAATATAATATAAGCAATAGAGTACATAAATTCTTAGAGACTCAAGCATACCTCCAAAGCAACGCGAATAGCATTTCCTTCATTTGCTACTCTGATTAAGGCAACCAGGGCATTTAAACGCTCTTCAGTGCTAAGATCAGTGTACTCACCTTCAGTAAGCCCTTGAACCCATGGTTCTCCAGAACCACATTCATCAATGACAGTGTCTTGAAGATCATGAATAGCAGTCTGAGAGTTTATTCCAGTAACATCCACGTATGGAACACTTGTTCCATTACTTTTTATCTCACCTACTGACAGAGTCAAAGTTGAACTACCTTTTGAATTTCCTAAGGCATCCGGAGGAGCTTCCATCAACTCACTATAGGAGTTCTTGTTACCACATTGAGAGAGACCATCAAAGCTGTTTGTTTTGCCGGAATGAGAAACTTCCTTAACTTTTGCCACAGCATCCAAGTCATCAACATCAGGATCATCCCCAACATCACTTTCAGAGTCTTGATCTCTTTCAACATCATCCTTTTCAACATCTGCTTCTTCATCTACATTTCCATTTTGATGTACCCAGATTCTCTCTCTCGCTGCAGAAAGAATCGCCTCTGCATCATCAGGATCCTTTCTATAAGGGGAGCGTACGCAATATGTTGAAGGAGCTGTTCTCTCAAATACCCTTGTATCTCTCGACAGAGCAGCAGAGATTGATGCTTCTGGTGTTTTACTGGTTGTGAGATCCCTAAGACCAGATCTCTTCATACAGAATGATAATTCATATCAGCAGCATATTAGGAGATATGGATACTTGTAGCAAAGAAATAAGAGACTACCTGAATCTTGTCAGCAACTTCCAAAATCGAAAGTCCCTTGCTTCCCTCCAGTGAAAGAATATGAAATGCTGCGAATTTGACTGTTCCAGGAGTCAAGCGATGCTGGGATCTTCGTGGATTTGAGAAACCTCTTTCTTGCAGAATGGCAACAGCATTCTCAGCAGCTGCTCCACTTCGCAAATTGGATATTGTATCAGCACCATTATCATCCTGCACTTGAATAAAATAATCAGAAAGAACTATATATAATATAACAAAATCAATTCTATGGAATCTCTTTAGTTAGTATCCTTTTCATTTTATTTGTGTCCCAAACTAGAAATTCTCAGATCTACCTTTTAACATCAAAGTAATACACTACCGCAACTCGCCAAAAAGCAGATATAGTTTGAAAATTCCTTCAATTTGAATAAAATGTTGAGCAAAATTGATTCTTTTCATTTTATTTGTGTCTCAAACTAGAAATTCTCAGATCTACCTTTTAACATCAAAGTAATACACTACCGCAACTTGCCAAAAAGCAGATATAGTTTGAAATTTCCTTCAATTTGAATAAAATGTTGAGCAAAATTGATTTTACAATGGAAGGAGACTAATAACATATCCTAAGGAAACTCTCATGTGCGTACGAGCCTTTGACCGATACAAAAACAGTGTCATTGTGGACCAACACAAAAACATGTGTCACAAAATGATACACAATGCTCAACCAGTTTTTTGAAACACTTCGACTGATGCATACACATGTCTACACACATGATATCACTTCGACTGATGCATACACATGTCTACACACATGATATTGCATTCATGAGAGTGGATATATTGAAATCACATGCCTATAGATAGAAAAAACACAGATACTAGTGTGAACATATACACATGCTTACGCAGAATTGATGAATATAAAACATATAGAGCAAAATTACGATCCATATGTATCAAGAGTAGCAAACAGGATCAGTTCATGCCTCATTCTCATCTTGGAGATATGCTGGTTTAGTATTATGCTTCTTCAATTTTGGCCCAAAACCTGCAGATAGAGCAAATTGCCGCAATACTTCAGGCCAAGTTAATGGACTGAGGTGGCGGTGCCAGCTAAGCAAGTCAAAACCCCAAGCATATGCCTGTTACAGACCATTAGAATAACTAAGTCCCACTGCATCATAATCAATTAATAACAGGAACCAAATCTAGTAAAACGCACCCCCTCAACAATGAGTGGATGTCCACCAGCAGGGATACCAGAAGAATTTGGATCTGGTGTTCTTGTAACATCTTCAATGTCTTTTATAATGGTTCTGAGAAGAGCTATGTGGATCTCCCCCAACAATCTCGGATCCTAGGATATGGGAGAATACAGTGTTTAAACAAAAAAAAACAAAAATAAAACCATGTCTAACCTTATAAAATGTGGAGAAACGAATTTCAAAACTTACAGAATCATGCAGTGCTTGAGTGAACTCATCCAAAGTGAAAGGCCATAGACCAAGAACATCAGCAAAAGAAATTAAAAATCTCCAAACCTACATGATTCAGATGAACAGCCCACCCAGATATAATTATGAAATCTAGGAAGCTTGTGTTACACATAGGGAACTGGCCAATGAAGTCAAAAGAGAAAGCAAATGGCGCATATGTTTTCCAGACACGCATGCCAAGAAAATTCAACAAATATATTAAGAATTTCAGCAACATTTCATTCAAAAAGATATTAACATAAAACTTTGAAGAAGCTTCATATGTACTCTCCTACAAATAGATCGATGAAGATGCTTAAATGCCCAAAACTTTGAAAGTGCTTTTGACAAGTAACAACCAATAGATATGGATGCTATATAATTATAAAAATAAAATGGGTCAAATATGGACTATCAGCAACAGAGATTTATTCCACTTAGATTCACCTTTATGGTATACATCTCATATATTCCAAGAGCCACAGAGTAAAAACTAAGAGATTGGTATCCAGACTGGCCCATGCAGTGAAATAAATTGCAAGTCAGGATTTGATTTCAGATATTTAAACATGCAATCCTATGTCATCCATTTACGTGCACCCATCACACACAAGAATCAGTTGGTTATTGTTTGGTCTGGGTAGGTATGAGTGAGGCCTATTTAAAAGTAATTTCTGCTAAAAAGACAATGGATCAACACAGAAGACATTCACATTTGTAACAATGATATCAACAGCAACGGTAATACAAGTAAAACAGCATTTCCATCAGAGATGAATAATAATATTGAGAATGGATGACCCACTGGCAGATGGAGTAGACATCTTACCATAAGAAGATTACCAACATTATCCTCAGAGTCAATCCAAGGCTGGATTTCAAAAGGCCTCTTCAAGCGAACGCACTCAGGTGGGAATTCTGGGAGTTTATCTAAAGAATGAAAGTTCAGCAGGCACTTAGAAAGCAATACACAAATTGATAGCCAGAGAGGAAGCACACAAAGACGACAGCAACTTAGGGTGAATAAATGGAATAGTTGACATTATTAAAGTTGAGGTTGATTTCATTATATGAAATTTTTTGAAGGAAATCATTCATGCTAATCAATATAAAAATCCATGTCATGACTAAGCAAATGAGATAAAATGATGGATAACATTTGAAGTACATCAATGACCAACCTTAATACCTTTAAACAGGTTGAGGTTCTGTAAAATCTCACTGTCGAGAGCCAAAATAGAGGGCAAACCCCTACCTGAGGCAGCTAGCTCCATGAGTTCCAACCTTTCATCATCGATCAACTCTGTTGATTCTTTGGCAATTCTGCGAGCAGCAGCCCTATCATTAGCAGCTTTAAGTCTTGCAGCTTCTTTCTCCCTGCGCATTTCCTCTTTAAGCCTCATCTTTTCTGCCTGAGAGAGAAGATATGATCAAGTCACTAACTGATATATCACTGTACACATAATGACAGAAAACATAGAATGGATCAACAAAACAAAACGAATTTGGACTAACTTTGATGTACTCCTTTTGTAGAAATTTCTCTCTTCGCTCCATTTCACGCCTTTGCTCCCTCTGGTATCTCTCCTCCTCACGCTGCTTTTCACGTAACAGTCTTTCCTCTTCCTTCCGCCGTTCACGATCCTGCCTTTCCATCTCTTTCCTTATCTGCTCTTCTCTCTACAGAATAATGAATAACTTGTCAGCAGAAGAATATTGCATATGTGATTTTAAAACAATCCAGTTGACAATGTTAAGAATTTTTTTAACAAACAATAGAAAGGAAGGCCACCAAATTAACTGGAGCATTACCTTTCTCCTTAAAACATCTTGTTTCTCTAGCTCCTTCCGTATCCTTTTCTCATGAGCCTCAACTTCTTTGGCTATTCTAGCCTCTTCAGCCTGCAATACATAGCACAAGTAAAATTTATCAAATTATAAGCCCACCCCCAAATGAATTCATTCTGAATTGATGCCAAGAAGCTAGGGATAAGGGTTCTCATGGCATAACTATAACCATTAGTTTTGTCAATAAAGCGAAAAACAGTTTTGGATCCCCAGTAAAACAGTATGACTAAGTTACACAATAGCCAATGCTGCACAAAAATCAGAAAAGTTATTCTTCATGGTGGTTGGAAAACAGAAATAAATAATAAGATAAAAGAGCACCTTGCGTTTCCTCTCCAACCTCTCTTGGTCAAGTACGCGCTGCCTATCTGGTGTTATAATCTGATTATCCAAATCAGTGATTGGGTGAACTAGAAGATGAGAATCAATGTTGGCATTCACCATGGGAGCCATTGGTAAAGCAACATCAACTTCTCCCAGAGATGGAGACAGATGGGTTTCCTGCCTGCCTTGCTGTGGCAATAGACTTAAACTTGGCATCTGACTTTGAAGATATCCAGTGGCTACTTGCTCATTGCTACGTACTATAGATCTCCCAGAGGATAATGGAACTCGAGCATTCAGGATATCAGTGGGTGAACCATAATAATGCGACCCAGCTCTTTCATAGGAATCATTCCTCACAGAAGGCTTCTCTGGAAGAAACTGGTATTCCTGGAGAGCCCTAGAAGCACCCTGATAAGCAAGATGTTTAGTTTCACAACCAGTTCACAATTTGGTCTATACCAACAAGATGCAAGTAGAGGAATAATTATCTAGGAAATATAACACTTACACTCACATAGAAGGATGATCGTAACAGTAAGAAACACTGAAATGAATAACATTTAGGTTGTTAGGGATTTGGCCCTGTGAAATGCACAGTCCAACTCAATCTATTTGACAATGCCTAAATTACAGATTTCAAATCCACTCATGGATCAAAGGGATTTCACTTGTGTGTGTGTGTGGATGCCATATCCACTCCAAATCCTACTCATTTCAAATCCACATTCACTTCCCCATTATTTATGCCCCCCCCCCCACCCTCACACACAAATTGCATCATTATTATTTGCTACAACATTATTTGTAGTATATTTAAATATTTATAAATTTATTTCTATTCTTGTTTTATATTAAAATAATTGCATATAAAAAATTCTATTAAGTATAGTTATAATCATTCTACATTTGAATTATTATAGATATAAACTTATAATTATTGAGTAAAACAAATAATAATCTTTTTTTCGATAATTTATTATTTAACAACCAAGATTATTAAAAAAAAAAACTTGAAGATTTCAGTAACTTCATGAAATTTTGTAAAACAATGATTTTGAAATCCTTCCACAAATCCACATTAAATCCAAATTAAGGAATTTTAGATTGGATGAATTGTAAGTCCATGGAAATTATAAATTCATTGATTTCGAATTCACCACAAATCCTCAAATATAGACACAACCTCACTTCCTCTCATTATTTTTCTGACCAATTTCCAGCATGCAAAATTGCAAATGGATTTTGGTCTACATTAGGAGAGAAAGATACCCTTGACCTACACTTTATTTCCCCAAAAAAAGTTAAAATACCAGCTACTTCATTAATATGAAAATATAGAGAACTGGCTACATTAAAATAGAAAACTCTTCCACCAAATAGGATTAGATGCAAGATTTTAGCTTGTTGGCATTATTGTTGACACCGAGAAAATTAAAACAAATAAGAAATCATGTTACAAAGTCACCAAAATTTTACTTCATTCTTAAAGATCAACATACTTGGGCAAGCATTTCCATCTTAATATATTATTCAGAATTGTAAATGTGGAAATGGCTTCGCATGTAACTCAATCAAAATTACTATAGGTGAATTTGCTCGAAATTTACATCATTCGCATTTGTTCACAAATCTCTTAGACTTGGCCACGCTGTGCATTGTTCACAAAGGCTTGTTTATAGTGTAGCACCTCACCCCCATTTGAAAGAAACAACTAAAATTTTAATAATTTATCCGTCTGTCAATTTTTTTTTTTTCCGCTTTCCTTATATCCACCTCAAAATAATAGGCATCTCACATCAGATGCAGGTAGGATGCACTGCTCATAATGCCTATGCCCAGAAGCCAAAGTCTTAGGCAGCAACTTATCACACTTAATGAGGAAACATAATGCAGTTTGTTGGTAGAAAACATTAAAAAAAAAATCATAAAAACCTATTCAAATTAAGGATTTAAATATCCATGCAAATTTTGATTAATAGGAGAGGTTGAAGCCACAGAAGCTTCCAAAAAGGATCCTAACCTTGATTTCTTTAGCATCCAGCCTCTCATATAAATGGGCATCATAGGACCGCCCAGCTGGTTTCTGTTGTTCTGATGTAGCTGTTACATGTCGAAAAATTATTAGGCTACTTCAGTTAGAAATTTAACAGGACATAAACTGTAGATACAGAATGGTATATGCTTAAGATAAAAAAGATAGAAATTAAAATGCTGTATGCAGGAGTAAAAATTTTTTGCAACCACCAGAGTTTGATCCAATAAATGACCTTTAGAGATGTAACAGAGTCAGGCTGATTAGCACTACACGAATGGGCTTGAAAAAACTCAAACACAACACATAGTTTACTGAAGTCAAGCTAAAGCTCAACGATATCTGACACAATGACTCGTGAGCCTCGCCAAGCATATTATATTTTACTATTTTATCTTTAATATAATTAATTGTTTACATCTATTCATATATATAAGCAATCAAGTGGGCCTTTTAAGCTGAATTACAACAGGTCTTAAACTATTCATATAAGTAATGGACTAATGGAGTACAACTGAGTCAAGCTCGAGTTTATTGACCTGCCATCAAGTGGAGTTCAATCTCAAGAAATTAGGCTGGATTGAGCTCGAGCAAGATGTTCCGGTCAAGTCAAGCTCGAGCTTGGCAATCTATCTATTTGACTCAACTCAATTACATGCCTAATCACCTTTCATGAGTGTTACGTATTTCCACACAAAACCAATAATTTGGACCACCAGTTAGGATGGATTGCCCCACTCATGATAGAGGGGAGAAGGTCAGACATTGATGTAGCACATCATTCATGCAAACCATTCAAGAAGAAATTCCTGAATGAGTCACTGACATTCCCACATTGTACTCTCAAGCAACAAGCAGCCTAACTCACTTGCAAACAACATTACAATTCACCTTAAGAAGAAGGAAAGAAGCGAACTCCTCTTTAAGGATTTTGGAAATTATGTCCATGTAAGTAGATCACCTAGTTGAAATTTGAAATGAATATGGGATTTCAGCTTGCAGTCCAAGACTAAAGAACTAGACCCTTAAGAAGACAGAGTTCTCTAAAACATCACAAACCACTCGGCAGTCGACGCATTATAAAAGTATCTAGATAATATTACCATCATGCCTATTTACAGTAACAAGAATATCAAGAAATAAGCTTTTGTCAACATCCAATTATCAGTAGTTGTTGATACAATAGTATTATAGCCAAAGTGTTTGCACATCCAGACATAGTTCCTCAGAAAAGCCTGCTTAACCATGCAACTGTTCATTAAATAATTGAAACATCCTATGCTATGACTAAAGAGATAAGAAATCCTTTCAATGAGACAATAAATTTGCTATTTTTAATATTAACTAGAATTTATAGGAAAGTTGCAGCCAACATGTTGTGGAATACCATCACAAGCACAAACTAAAAAAATAAAATTAATTATTTGCTCAGTGAAAAGAAATTAAACAGAAATTACTATCACAACCAAGATCAATAGGATGATCAGCACAATATAGACAATTAAGGTATTCGGTCTGACACTGGTGAAACAGGCCAAGTACACCTTATCAATCAAAGGGCATAGCAGTACGAAGTATCGAACTTGGATGGCATCAAATAATGTGTTCTTTCAAGTAAACTGACATCACTAAGTGGCCCATAACACAACTTCAAACAATAACTATTGCTGAACAAGAGGTTTTGGCAAGAGATATATACCAATTGGTGCACCAAATGCGCCAGGTGGCAATGGATCAAACTCCATCCCCAGAATGGGCCCATCCTCCCTCAGTGGTTCCCCTAACTGTGCCTCCACAAATTTAATTGCTCTCTGTTCAGATATAGCCAGAGGAGGTTCATAAAATCTTTTCATCGATGGCAATTCTGTTGATATCCTAGGGACAGCAGTCCCAACTTTATGAGTTACTCTCCGCTGTTGTTGCTGATGTATATCCCTATTCTCAAAGAAACTTAAACTCGGGCTAGAGTCCTTTGCTACATCGGCATTGTTAACTACCTTATCATGTACAATCCCACCAGAGGATCCTGCAATTGCAGAAGATGATGAGGCACTCTTTTTCTGCCTCTTCTCCGTGGGGGGTTTTCGGTCTTTTAACCTCCGATGGCAGAACCACATTTGCAGCTGGCGATCAGTAAGGCCTAATTTAACAGAAAGCTCTGCTCGCAATGCTTCTGAAGGATATGCCTCCACTAGACACAAAATTTACATGGGCATTTCAATCAATTTTGGACAAAAAAAAAAAGGCAGCACGAACTATGAATAATGGATAAATGAAGAATTAAGAGAAAAAATAAAAGTTCAGAATTTGAGATATATAACTATAAGCAAATCGAACTCACTAGCATAAGTTTTCTCAAGAACTTCCAACTGAGAAGGAGTCTTCATTTTACGCTTCACTTTGGTCTCACCCTCAGGCGAGTTCTTCTTCTCCATCTCCATACTTTCACCACCACCGCCGCCGCCACCTCCTTCTCCGCCACTCCCACTTCCTCCGCCGCTGCCTCCTTCATCAACCTCCATTTCACTACACAAAACGGCCAACTCCCACCCCCTCCAATACAAGAATAAAAAATTAAATAATCCAATAAAATTCAGAGCTCAAAAGGATCAGCAACTTATGAATCATCCTCCATTGAACAAAAAAACAGAAAAAATTCAAAATCCCTCTCCCAAAAATTTAGGGCTTGCATAGAAGAGTGTGGAATGCCCAAAATTGTTTCTCTCTCTAGATAACCTATAGATAATTTGGTACATAGCAAAAAAGCTCGAGTTTGACAAAGATGTGCGGTGAAGATTTGGAGAATACCGATAATAAAATACAATTAATACTGCTACAACACAAAAACAAAAACAAAAAAAAAAAAAAAAAAAACCAGAAATACTAGTAATAGAAGAATAATAATTACTGGTATTAAAGTTGTGATTTTCTTGTTTGCTTTGGTCGTAGTGTGAGGTTAAAGAAACGAAAAGAGTACAAGTATAGAATTCAAAGGGAAAAATACAGCTGAAATAATAAACCCACGAACCCGAAACCAAAACAATAATTCCCTTTCTCTTTCTAATCCCACCCATCACCTCTTTCTTTTTTCTCTCTCTCTATCTTTCTTTATTTCTGTTTGTTTTTTGTTGAAATTTTTTTGAGGGCTGTGTGATTTATCGAATGTGATGCTGTAAAAAAAAATTAAGAAAAAAAAAAGCGCAATTCTGTGCGTGTAGAGAGAGAAAGAGAGCGCAATAAAGAATGTGGAATAAATAGTGGAAGTCAGAGAGAAATGAGTTTTCTTTTAGGCTTTGAAAATAGGAAGCTTTGATTCACGAATGAATTTTTGGTTTTGTGGTTTTGGGGTTCTCTCTCTCTAGATTTTCTTTTTCTAAATTCAGTACTGGCACAGTCGTTCGGTACGAATATTCGGGTCGGGTCGAGAGTTTTGTTGTTTGGAGGAGTTAGCGGTACGCGATTATCTGAGTTTGTTTACACGCGGATCGTAGTAGTTGATTTAAACTCAATGAACGAGCAGCATCACGCGCTTCTGAAAGAGTGGAGAAAGTTTTTGATTCGAATGCACTTTTTATCTATAAAAGGTAATTATCAGATGGTGGGACCAGTTATACATTGAAGGCGACATTTCACATTTGTGCTTGGAAAATTGGGGTAAATAATAATAAAACATTACTGTTGCTTTTCATTCTTCAATTGTCCAATAAAATACCTAACCTATCCAAAATCTATTACATCTAATTTTCTAAAATTATCTTTAAATATAAAAATTTCGAATATTTTGTTTTTTTTTTCATAAAACTGATTTTAATTTAAGTCTATAATTATTAATTACATTTATTTATCTAATACTAGTGAACAATCCTATTATAGATAGATAGTTATCTTAAATACAACAACTACCCAGTAAATTAATATTTATTTTTTTAATATATAACGCTAATTTTTAGTTATAAGATAGAACAATATTTTATGTTAAGACAAAAAATTGAGTGAGGTCATATCATAAAATCGATTTCCCATCTTATATATATATATATATATATATATATATATATATATATATATATATATCACGAGAGTTTAAGATCAACACATGTCGAATTGTAGTTCAACTTTTTTTCCTTTTAAAAATAAATTATTTAGAGTAAGTCTCTTGTGCAACCGTCGCACATGCGATGGTCAAAAGTATGTGATTTTCGGGCATAAGTATGTGATTTTCAAGTATAAGTATGTGATTTCAAGGCATACTTATGGTCGAAAAAGACATACTTGTTAGAAGGCATACTTATGGTCGAAAAATGCATACTTATGGCCGAAAAAGACATACCCGTCGTATGTGTGACGGTCTCACATGAGTTTTTGTGAATTATTTATACATATTGATTACTCATTTTAAAATCATTTAGGCTCCATTTAAATCGAGTGATTTGAAATTTAGAATTTGAAATGAATGAATTTTCAAATCTACTCAAGTTAGAGTTGATTTGAAATCAACCCAAATTGCTCACAACTTAATATAAAATGAAAGTTATGGATTTCAAATATCTAAAACACTAGTGATTGATTTACAACAAAAAATTTCAAATCTCTTCTCAAATCATTCAATCCAAATAGTGTCTTATAAAATTTATTTTAGGTTTTTTTTTTTATATTAAACATGTATAGTAAGTGGGGACAATTCTAATTCTTTTAAATAGGATTCCATCACAAGAGAGAGTTTCTACTAATTGATGTATAAGTGATGTCTTCTACTTGGTCATGTCCAATAGCGGATTTAGGATTTAGTGGTGGGGAGGAGGGGAAGCGGGGAAGGCATATGAAAAGTCTAAATATATTGAAACTACACCTATATATTTTCTATGATCATACATCGAATTTTAAAAATATATTTATGACTATTCTATAAAATAGTATGCATGCATATATAAATATTTGATGTGGATAATATAAACAACAAGATAAGAAATACAAAGAAATATAAAATCTCATTTGAATTTGGGGGGCTTTGTGTATAATTATTTTAGGATATAGTACAAAAAAAATTCTCAAAATCTAAGCGGGCAACATCCCCCACTTGTCCATCTTGTATTCGCCCCTGGTCATATCTTAATATGTTCACCGTTAATTTATAAAGATTTTATTTCTTTAAATATTATAATTTGAAATTAATAATTGTATTGGATTTATAACACATTAATAATGAACACATTAATGTGTTCGTGATGGATAAGATAACAGACTATTTCAAACAAGTAATTTCTGTAGTTTTTTAGGATTTAATCAAACCAAATTACTCAGACCCAATAATCATGTTAACTTATTTGATACTGATCAACATATTTCTATCATCTGAATTTTGTCAATCATCATTATAAATTATTAGATATTTGACTCAACATTGAACCTAATTTTTCATTTTTTAAGTTTATAATTTTAACTCGATTATAAAGTGAAATGAAGAAGAAAATGCATGTCAGAATTTGAGTTGACTAAAATTTATTTAAATTTGTGCTGAGGTTCATACATAATTTAATTTAGAACTCGATAAAAGTTAAAGCAAAGTAATATATCTGACTGGATTTTTATATTTCCATTCTAAATATGATTATTATTTACTGGAGCAATGTAGGCTACATTAATAGAACTTAGAAGTCAGCTATAAAATTATACTCAATTTGTCTTAAGGATACAATCGAGTTGGAAATGCATGTGGTGATGTGGGGATAAATCCTTTAGTAACACAAATTCAAATCTTGAGTAAGACAAAATTTCACTCAAATATTATGAAGGTTTGTCATATGATTTATATCATGTTAATCCTTTTCTACAGGTGTCTGTCACTCGAATATATCTCTCGATTTACATCTCACTAGATAGATGGGTGTATGGTCGTGTAGGGGGAGTTCATCATCTCTCCTTAATAAAAAATTATGATATCTCTCGATTTACATCTCACTCAATTGAGCGGTCTATGGTCGAGTGGGGGAGTTCATCATCTCTCCCTAATAAAAAAAAAATTTACTCACTTTGTTCCATAAAGATAGACACACTTTGCATTTCACACAAATTAAAAAACACATTTAATTTATTTGGAAAAGCAATTTAGGCAACAAAGTTTTTGTTATACCTTTATTTGTCACATTGATGACTATGCTGGTTTCATTAAAAATGATAGAAAATGATTAATTCCAACAAACATTAATTAAAAATATTTTAGACAAATTATACTTATTAATAAGGATTTTTTTTTTATAATTTAGGATGGAACAAAAAAGAGAAGTGAACTACACCCTCCGTCTCAAATTAATTGACGTTTTAACATTTTTCACACAGATTAAGGAAACCTACAAAATGACCGATCTACCCATAATTTTTTTCCTTCCTTTTTATATTTCCAATACTCATTTTGAGATTATAAAGCATTTAATAAGGAAGAATAAATTAGGGTAATTTTGGAAGTATGAAAGTAAATATTTCTTGAATTTCTCTAATGACAAATATTTTAGGATAAATCTTAAATATTAAAATGATAATTAATTTGGGATGAACGGGAAAATCTTTTTATGGTATACGGGGAATAAATTATTTCGTGAATCGATGTCATGAGGTTGATAATAGTTGGGAATGTGTTCATTTGAGAGAGATTTAATGCAATATTGTAAAGTGTGAAATCAAATTTACAGTCGAAAAATGATTCTCTTCACTACCAAGTATCAACCAAATGCTAAAATGATAATTAATTTGGGATGAACAGGAAAAAAAATTATGGTATACGGGGAATAAAGTATTTCGTGAATCGATGTCATGAGGTTGATAATCGTAGGGAATGTGTTCATTTGAGAGAGATTTAATGCAATATTGTAAGTGTGAAATCAGATTCAAAGTCGAAAAATGATTCTTCACTACCAAGTATCAACCAATTACATATCCATTTCATAGTCAGTCCCTATTTCCAAAGCTCTACACCTATAATTTACAAATCATTTTCTCAATTAGATTTTAACTTTTCTATTGGTTACAAATATGAAAATTTTCTAAAAGTTATCTAAATATTCTTATACTATTTTCGTCCAAAAACACTTAATTCCAGAATTTTGACGGAATCCGATATATTAAGCTGTACGAACGTACCATGATTTTGATTTTCTTATGATGATCTGGCTTTTTTCTTTTTCTTTTTTTCTTAACTTAGATATAAAATTGATAACTTCTGATTTCATATGGCATAAATCGATAACTATATTCTAATTAATATTAAGTCATATTCTCATGAATTTATATATATGTAAAATTCTATTCGATCCTTCATTGTATGCAATATATCACGACCACATTTGTAGCGCCCCGAACCAAAAACGAAGCATAATTGATTAATTAAATATTTAAACTCATAATTTAATAATTATGTGCGTATATTTTGACTGTTTAATTTAATTACGTGTGTCTCAGATACGTGTTTAATGCATGATTTAGATGAATATTTTTCCTAGACATGGAACATAGAATATTCTTATATCATTAGATGCATAATGGAAAAATGAGAAGATAGAAACGAACTAGGGATCAATCGGAGACCCGTAGCTCAAACGGCGATGAAAAGGGCAAAACACGAAGTTTCGGAAAACCGAAAGATATTTACGGTGAATAGTAATGAAGATTTTTACGGTGAATAATGACCAAGACTTTTCACCGTGAAAAATAAATTTTAGATTTTTTTGATGAATAGTGTTTTTCGGAAAATCTATAAATATGGGCGTTTTCGATTCAAAAATCACCGTTTTTTCCAAACGAGCCTAAAACGATGAAAACTCGTAAGTCTCCCTCTCCTCCCTCCTCTCTCTCTCTCTTTACTGTTTTCTGTCTCCGGGGCGGCGCCGTCGCTGGTGGCCGAAAAAATTCAACTTTGTCGGTTTCGGTCGATTTTCGCATAGAACGTAGGTCTCATCGAGACGAATCTAGGATAGGTCTCGGATTTCAATTCCGATGTCTCGTTCATCGAAAAATGGCAAACATCGTCGGAAAACCTTTTTTCTCTCTCTTCCTCTCCACCTCGTTTCTTCTCTGTTTTGGGTAAACTCATACTCTAAGTTGAAGCTCTCATCGAGCCCGTCACGAATCCGGGCTCAGATTTATGAACGGATCTCTCCTCCTCCAGTAATCGCCGGTCAAAGATCCGGTTAAAACCTTTCTCTCTCCTCCTTCCCTTTTCTCTCTCCCCGTCTGCCCCTCTCTCTTCCCTCACCGGTAGCTGCTGCATGGAAGGTGGCTGGGTTGGGTGTGTGCTGGGTTGGTGGTGGTTGCCGGCGACGTGAGGTCGCCGGCCGTGAGGTAGCTACTGTCTGTGTGTATATATATATGCGTGTATATGTGTGTGTGTGTTTGCTGTTGTTGGGAGCTGTTGGTTGGTGTTGGTGGTCGCCGACGACGGGAGGTCGCCAGCCAGAGGTCCTGGAGGTGTCGCCGGTGACTGGAAGTCACCGGCCGGAGCTGGGAAAGGAAGGAGGTGTGCATACATGCATGGGGTGTGTGTGTGAGCCTTGGGGTGTTTTCTGATTTTTCCGGTGAGGAGGTACTGTTCACGCCGCCGGAGGGGTCGCCGGAGAAGGTGGTGTCGCCGGTGAGTCGGAGGGGGCGGCGCCGCCGCGGCAGCAGCATTCCCAGGCGAGCAGGCGCGCTGGGCGAAACATCGGGAAACGCTGGGCCGAGTGTTAGCGCTCGCTAGTTGCCGAGGCTGCCAAGACCGCCGAGGGACGCACGCGCATACCTGCTGAGATCTGCCGAGGATGTCGGGCGCTGGTGCGCACCTGCCAAGAAACGTAGATCGAATCTGCCGAGAAATTTACCCGACGCCGGGTGCGCGCACGCGCGTGCATGCCACGTCGTGTGACGGGTGCGCGCTGATGTGTCTCTATTTATATATATTTTATCATCATAATTATCCTTGGTTATAGTTCATTTGTGCTTTAATTGATTTAATTATCATTGTTATTTGTAGGAATGTACCTTGAGGGATTTTGAGGAAAATTGGGCTCAAAATGATCAAATTATGCTTAAAGGTGAAGATGGGCTTAATGGGCTTAAAGGAGAATCATGGGCTTAAAGGAGGATCATGGGCTTAATGGCTTGGAGGAAAAGAAAGGGCAAAGATGAGAATTGTCTCACTTTTTGTATGGACTTTTATGTCCTTAGTATTTAGTCTTTAATTTCTTTAGGTTTAGAAGATATTCAATATTCTATCATTCTACAATTCTCTATACACACATTCTAGGTTCTCTCTCTCTAGTTTTTCTCTTGAAGATTTACATGGAGAAGATCAATCAAAGAATGAGTGGCTAATTTCTCTCTCCGATTCAAGGGTCGTTTAATTCGATTGCTATCATTGTGAGGGTTTGTGCTTGATTTTAATTCTTGCTTTATTTCAAGTACTTGTTGATTCATGATTTAATTCTATATAGTGATATATAGTTTGGGTTGATCTGACAATTCGATTTGAATTATATATTGCTAATGCTATCCATGAGTTCTCTTTTATATGTTGTTGGGATGTATGATTGATGAATGATTGGAACTTAGTAGCAATAGGTTGATTATGCTTTTGCTGGGATTGTGTAATTGCCTAATGAATCAACGGGACTAACGGAACCATAGGCTTAGTAATTGCAGCTATCTCGATTATTGAGTTCTAGGTTTTAGTTTAGGTTTAACTGTTTTCACCGGAGCTTAATGCGGTTGTTAATTAATTTGGAAAGCGCGCCAATTAGTTAATAGCTAGTTTTGATTGGATGCTGGGTTTGATCAATTAAATTTGGAAAACATGGACTTCTCTACGGCTTCGTGTTTAGTCTAAGGTTGAATGCTTGAATGTGCAAGAAGCTATTTGTAGCCTATGATCGATGATGCAATCGAATGTCGACATCCTTGAATCGGAGCTTCGTGAGGTTAATCTCTCCCCTATTTCTTTTCTTCATTCGTTGTTTATTTCATTCGTATTTTATTTGATATTTTCTTAGTTTGGTTAGTTTAGATTCACTAGTTTAGTAGATAATCGAAACCCCCCCTTTTGTTCGTTTTCTGCTCAAAAGAATTAAGCATTGTTCCTTGTGGATCGACCCTACTTCCCATTATACTCGTGCTTTTGCTCATTTGGAGTAGGTTTTTATCTTTGATTGGTTTGACAAACCAACCAAATTTTGTGAGTAGGTTTTATTTTTGTTGTTGGTCTGACAAACCAACCACGCGCGCGACGCCGTGTTTTCATTTCGAATCCTATTTTTTCCATCGTACGTTATTATCGAGTCATCGCCGACGAGTTGTCGTCGATCGGGAGTCGTGGGTCCCGGCCAAAGTCAACCCTTTGACCAAAAAATACCCCCAAACTTAAAACGCTCCGTTTGAGCTCGTTTCAACTCCGATTAAGCTCATTCTTTTTTTTGTTGCGACCCAAATTTCATTCTCTTTCAACTCAGCCTATTAAACTGAACATCCACTCTCGTTTTTTCAATCTCAATCTTTAGATCTCTCGATCCGTCGCGTCTTTAACGATCGTTCTTTCTCCGGAAACTTTTATATCTTTAATTATACATATTAAGGATCTAATAAACACTGTAACTTATGTAGGCTACCTGTTGGACTGAGCTTTAAGATACTAGATCTTTGATACTTGCTACTCACGTGGTAACCACCGAACGAGATGGGGGTAACTTTTAAACCCTAATAACTTTACATTTCTGTATTTAACGCATAATGATGATAAATAAACGCATGCTTATGAACATGATTTTAAATGAATTGTTGAACCTTATGTGCTGTGATTATATATTGTGATTACTATGTAAATGCATACATTATGAATATAATAAATGAGGACGGATGTCCAAAGTCATGTTAAGGATGGACTGGTGGCCCGTAAAAAGCACCATACGTTAAGGATGGACTGGTGGCCTGTAAAAAGTACCATACATTAGGGATGGACTGGTGGCCCGTAAAAAGCACCGAGTTTAGTTGAGTGCTCTTAGAGCCGTGTGTTCTTAGAATAACGTGCTATGCATTTTTATATGTTGTGTCTATTTGCCAAACTTGTATATGTTTGATTTGTTATACCTGCCTAATAACTGTTAAAAATATGGAAAGCATTCCCACGACTGTATTCAACGCACTCACCCCCACATGTATTCATGTTACAGGAGATGACGTGCATGTTGAGCTTTAGAGAGAGAGATGGCGCCATATCTGGATATTTATATTATGCCTTTTGTTACATAACGATTATAAAATTCTCGTTTTATAAGTATAACTTCGTTAATCTTATAGATGATGGATCCTGATGTTTTTCCGCTGCGTAAGGTTTCAAACTATATGTTATCGGTTGTATCCGATGTTTCAAGTGTACCACTTCTTACTCTCATTTTTCCTTCTATTTTATATCATGTACGTCTTCATCCCCTTCTGTCTTCACGCCCAAAAAGAAAACTCTGATAATTTTTATGAAAGAAAACGGGGCGTGACAACATTTCTAACATAGCTAGACGTAATAGGTTTTCATATTAAAAGACCTATAAGTGAGTGTGTGATTTTTTTTTATATACTAACATAAATAACTTTTCTTGCACCCGAAACTAGATAAGAAAATATATAGCATGCTTCGTAGCATTTATCATAAAGTCAAGACACACCCACTTCTATATTTTATATACTTATATACGTTAGAGAATCAAACAGAAAAAGACCAAATACTTTCTCAAAATATTGTTTAAAGCAAAATAAGCCCATAGCGTAGCCCAACAGGTCATCATCCATGTACATCATCTCCGAACCCATATGAACTCAACAACACAGTCAGTAAGTTCATGAGCTTATACATCAGCAGGTTCACCTACAATGCATGAACTATATGAGCTAATAAGCTCAGTATGCAGAAATTATGCGCATAACATTAATGATATGAAATGATGTCAATGATGCATGTTATTGAATGAAAACATTCATTTACAAAATCATTTTCCTTCATTGGGCCCCTTGACACTTCGCTACTAGACACTGAATAGAGCTCAATATAACATAATTCATCATTATGGCCATAACCATGTCTCACAGGCCCCCGGCTGAATGAATCAAGCCATAACCATGTCTCACATGTCCCTAGCTAAACATATAGTAATGGGAGCCATATCCATGTCTCACAGGCCCCCAGCTGAACGAATCAAGCCATAACCATGTCTCACATGTCCCCGACTACCCATATAATATATCGTAAGCATGATTACATGCCTCGATGCTAGTAGTGGTCAATAAAATACTTTTCATCTTGAAATCTTGTCTTGTATGCAGAATGCAATAACTTTCATCATTTACGTATGCACGTGTTGATGCTCGTGATTGATATTCGTAATGCATCACATATATCTTCATATAACATCACTTAAACACGTCATTCTCAAGGAGATATAAAATCACATAATATCACTTAATCAATATACGTATATATCATAAAATACTATGTTCATACATTGTAGTTGCAAATGAATTTCTACTTACCTCAGAAACTTAGTGTTATCTCGAAGCCTTGAATCACCTTTTAAGCATTCCCTTATCTAGTGGAAATTAATTAAAAATTATAAACAAAACTACAAGAGAAAACTAGTACTGAACTTTAACTCGTATTATTCAAATCACAATTTTTCAATAAGCTATTAGATATGATGCTTATGATTATCATTGCTATTAATGTTTTCTTTCACTTGATTCTCTGCTATCTTTCTTTTACTCCATTTCTTTAACAAGACTAATGACAATCAATTTAAACTACTAATCGAAAATGTAAGGAAATTAAGACATTCATTATTCAGATTCCTTTTATTCATTATATCTAAACCAATACATTTCATGCATGATAATATAATTATTGAGTACAACATTCATTATAAAATGTATCAGTTTGATTAACTTCTACTATTTTTTCAACTAATATTTTTCATCCAACAATGGTAATCAATTCGAGAATTATTAAGGTAAAACTTGTAAATTTATATAAGGAGTTGATTAATTATTTATATATAAATAATCCCTTTTTAATACAAGTGTGTTTATATGTAATTGAATCTGCAAGCCAGTTAGTTGAAACCAACAACAAAGATTACTTAATCTTAGTTAATTACATAACCAAATTAACTTAGAATTATATGTAAAGTGCGTACCTTCCTTTCCTCTTTTATTCTTCAGTTTCTCTTTCTTTTTATTTTTCTTTTTGTAATCCCCTCCCCTATTTTCTTCTCTGTTCATCCCTTTTCTCTCCTTTTTATTTTAACATTCTAATTATTATTATATTATTGTTTGTCTATCAAATGGTGGCAAGTTTGTGCAATTACACGTATCACATACCTATATTAACATTATTATTATAATATACAATTAAATATATATAAACTACTGGTAACCCGTATATATATATATATAATATAAATATCCATGTATGCGTACACACCAATATATATACATGTGCTACTTATCTCTCTCTATATATATTATAATAATAATAATAAACTTTATAAAATATGCACATACACACGGCCATTACTTGCAGGTAGATATATATATATATACACTATGTTGTGCACTTATATACATATCCATAACCAATTCAATTATTCAATTTTTATTTATTTATTTTAATTAATTTCCTTTCTATAACTTATACCATCAATAATTAATTAATTCATATTGTGCACTTGAATATCACTGGACTCAATCAATTATGTTAGAGTTTTCTCAACAACAGTTATGTAAAAACATATAAATAATTCAATATTTAAAAGAAAATATAATCATGAAAGCTCACAAGTAACACATAAATAACACGAGATTTAACAAGTAAAAATAAATAAATAAATAGAGCAAACGCACTCTATGATATCAATGTAAACTCAAATGTCACATAATAAACAACACGCAATTCATATAATGCATGGATGCATGAACTATATTCGTCAATGAGTCACGAGGGGCTTGGGTCTCACATCAATAATAATTTAAATGATACAACACGACGAACATAGATTTGTATATGATTGTTTCCAAATATAATTTATGTAACATGTAAAATATACACTACAAAAATCAGGTGGATTATCGAGATATTTCATCGGAAAAATCTATCGTTATTATCCTCGTTGGTAAATCACCGACGACAACAAAAGTAAACATAGGAGACCAGTGGAAACTCCACGAAATTGTCCGCGATTTTTTCGATGGAATATCCGTTGGTATTGTAAATATTACCAACAGATACTCTTCCATCTAAAGTCTTCTTTTTCGTTTATTTACCGACAAAATATTTTCTATCAGTAATGTTTTATACATTTTTTTGGCAGATTTGTAAATATATAAAAATTTAATGAATTTTAAAATGAAATTAAAATCAAAAAATTCAGCAAATTAATTACAAATTTAAATAAAATTGTTCATGAATCCATCATCTCTCATCCTCGACCGTAGGATCAGACCAATAGTCCCCTCCCAGGTTGAGTCCGGAATGCACTCGAGTTGCTTCCCCTTTCCGAACCATTTCCCTTCTAGCCGTTGATGAGATCGCGGTAGCGGGTCGCAACTTTCTCCGGGTATAGACATTAGATTTCTTTATCCAAAGTTGGATCACAAGTGCACCGTTTCTGCAAAAAATGAACATCATTAGATCTATAAATTTGTAACAATAAAAATATTAAATTAAGAAGGTTTTTGAAGAATAAAAATTATCGAAAATTCCTCCCAGTACACCGTCTTCGTGTCGGGCGACACGAGCTTCCACCTAAAGCCCTTCGCATCAAGATAGCTCTCAAATACATCCTTTAAAAGGGATGGACATTGATGTGAAAATATTATGCTACACAATTGGATTCACTTAGATATAAACAAATTTATTAAATAATAATTTTTTTTATTTAAAACTAAAACAATTACTCACGTTCTGGACTCGATCCACAATACTATACGTCGACTTGTAGGCGTCTGTGATGCTTGATGTGATGAGCCCGACAAAGATGCAGCAACTCGGGTGCTCTCAAAGGACATGCCCCAGCCTCATTGGTGGAGCACATTCTACTAGTCGAACCACCGAAAGAGTGGGTCGGTGGTGGTATACGCTCTGGAGTACTGTGTTTCGGCTCGGCCATCATCTCGACCGCCTCGAGGAATACCTCATCCACGGGAAGCTGGGTGGCCTCTTCCAAACATCTAAATATGAAAAAGTATATTTTATATTTGAGAAAAAACCGACTTCAAATCTAAATTCTAATAAATTCTAAGAAAAATCAACAACATTTCAACTTATTTTTTAATCTACCAAGTTATCCACTCTCTGCCCTACAAGAAAATAACATGCAATTCCCAACAATTCCACAAACTAACATTCTAGCATTTCGATATATAAATGAATCCAATGTTTTGCATAAGTTATTCAAAACTAACATAAACTAAAACCTAAACCAACATTATAGCAAATTCTAACCTAAACTAACCTAAAATTATACTAAGATGTTTAAACACTAAATTTTAACAAAAAAATTGACAGCATTTCGATGCATGCATCTATATACCAAGTTATTGATTCTCCATCTCTACACAAAATCACCATGCATTTCCCAATAATTTCACAAATATAACAAAAAATTCAAAAAAATATAACAAACAATTCGAAATATCAATTAACTTATTAAACTAAAAATTATATTAATATATCAAACTAACAATTATAAAATTATAAACTAACATATCAAACTAACAATTATAAACTAACAATTTAATTAAACTAAATAAACTAACAATCAAACTAGCATATAAACTAACATATTAATTAAACATCTTTTAACTAATTGTTGGTTCCAAGTGGTGTCCGAGGTTCAGTGGGGTGAATGAACCTTGGTCGATTTTGAAAATATATTAAAACTTACTGTTCTGCAAGTTACTTGAACTTGCAGCGTCAGTCAGTTACTGCTTACAACACTAAGATGCAGTGCTGCACGCTGTAACTTGAGTTTTATACGCAGCGGAAAAATAAAGCTTTTAAGACACAAGGCTGACTGGTTTTCTCAAATATGATCTCTTTCAAAATATTTTATGCATATGATAGAGATATATGAAGGATAAAGTGCAGATAAGAAATGAACAAAACACTTATTACTTATAGTGGTTTGAAAGTGGTGTAAGCCTTCTACGTCCACTCTACTGCTACCTCGAGCAGGAACTTTGTTAAGCAAGATTGAATTACAGGATACTCTCTAACAATCTATCAACTTACAAAGCTAACCACCTACTAGAGTTCAGCGTCCACACAACAACTGCAAACTCTAAAGGTTAACCTACACAGGGTTCCACACTCCCACATAGGGAAGTTGCCTAACTCTTAGACAACTATACAAACAGCAAAGATCTCTCCTATCAACTGTTCGACACCTAAAACAACCTAAGCACACAGCAACAAGGTTAAAAAGTATATAGATTTGTTCTTCAACTGGTGCGATGAAGTGAACTTCTGAATCCTTCAAAGGATCTTTCAGCTTTAAACTTGCTCCACTTCACAGAGGTTGAGTGACTGAAACTGAACATATAGCTTGAATGCTTGAGAGCTTTTGTGCAAATGATTTTGGTTCAGATCTTGTAGTTTCAGTTGTTAGCTTCAGTTTTTTTCATCCTCTATTTATACTTGTAGAGAAGATATCCGTTGAAGGAGATATCTCCCATTTTGAATTTTTAGATTAGCTGATCAAAGGCATGACTCACATTTAATATGACTTGAGTTATCTTTTCGGAGCATTTAATGCGATGGTTGCGGTTCGCAGCTTTCTACGGTGCGTCAGTCTACGTGGCGTCTTGGCATTGGCTCCGTATCTGTAACTTTGATCTTCTCTGAAACGACTCTAATTATTCTTGTTTGAATCTTCGTTTCTCGTACTGCATTTATTCTTTCTCGGATTTCAGGATACTTATTCTGTTTGTCATTGGCGTTGTTTGATAGTTTGAGCAGGAGCTTAGCACTGTATCCTAGGTCTGCATACATCTGTTTGTGCTTTGTATTGCTGCTGTAACTTGGACCTTCTTGCAGTGTCTTCGTACAGTACTACTGTAACCTTTCTTGTAGTACTCATGTATCTTCTTCTTGCAGTGATGCTGCATGTCGTTCTTTCATACTATGCTAAAATGTTGTAGCTGCCTTCTTGCAGTGTTGCTGTATCTACTTTCTTACAACAGCGTCATTCTAAAATCTTCGATACAGCATTATATGGATGTGTACCTCCATCTTTTAGCTTCCATAACAAGACTCAATCCTAGTCTATGTTTTCACTTAAACATTGTGAAAAATGGGGTACTAAAACTTCCTATTACATCCTTGGTTTGTCTCATCAAAATCTAAACATTGAAATCCCAACACTAACATATAAAAAAAATACATTAACTTTAAAGTGAAGACAAAAAAAACACGAGAAGGAGGATAGGGGTAGAGGTGGGGTGGGGCTGGGAAGGAGGCTGCAACGGTGGTGGGGAGTGACGATAATGGCAGTGGCCGGGAGTTTGGAGAGGGTGCTGGGAAAGCGGAAGGGAGTTAAGGGGTGGGACTGGGGGAGGGGCAAGGGGTTGCGGCGGTGGTGGTGGGGCAAGGTGGCGGTGGTAGTGGCTTGGAGTGGCGGTGGTGATGGGGAGCAGTGGGCGACGGCGGCTGGGAGAAGAGAAGGGAGAGGGAAAGAGTGACAAAGGAGAAGTGAGCGGAGAAGAAGAATTCGCCCTAATTTAACTTGTTTTTAGTGATGGAAGTTCCATCACTAACTTTGATATAAACGATGATGTTTTCCTCCTGAGGGGATTAAAACGACACCATTTATACTTACCCAAAATTTTTGGAAGAAAGAAAATGATGTTCTTTTTGAAATTTACCGACGGAACTTAAATTTCGTCGGTAATAAATTATTATTTTTTAAAAAATGAAAAAATATTGCCAATGGAAGGTCCATCGGCATAATGCCGAAACGATATCGTTTTTACACGTTGTCAACAGATTTACAGATGAAATTTCGTTAGTAAATGTCTTGATCCATAATTACATTTTCTATTGGGGAATTAGTTGGGATAACACTTTGAACATAAATATTTATCCAAATAGCCTTTGACCAAAATTCTTATTTAAATTTTTCCCTACCATTATGCCGTGGACAAAACTTCCAAAAAAGTCTAATATACCCTTGAAGACTCACATATGTTTTAATGATGTTTCTTTTTTCTTATTTTCAAGAAATTCAAGATTAATTACTCTATATATTTGTTAAGATCCGGATCTAAAAGATTTAACTTTTAATGATTGATTTTCTTCTGGAATAAGTATATAGGCTGTAATACTTTTCTCGTGCCAATACTATCTAACAAACAGTGGTTTGGAATGAGTAACAAAGCCACATACAAATTCCTTCAGAAAATTGAATCTAAAAAGGTTTTAAACAGATCACCCATAATGGTATCAGAGCCTAGGTTTATTAAGAACTTTTAAGTTATATTTATTATAATGGTATCAGAGCCTAGGTTTATTAAGAACTTTTAAGTTATATTTATTATATTTATATAATTAACAATTGATGAGGAGAATTTCTCGCGAAATATGGATCTGGACGAATGTCCAAGATGTATACCTTACAGGAGATATCGTCAAATTTTGGCGATGTTTGAAAGAGAACACCAAGACAAGATAACATATTGGAATAACTAATATGTTGAACAAGAGATCGTAGGAGCTGATAGGGAAATCTTAAGGCAATGTGATAGACAAGCATCATATTATTTGAGTTACCTCACGGTTAACCAGATGTTATATGTTGATCTGATGAACCATTAGGAAGCAGCTCATCAAAATCATTGATGCCTGACGGAGAACCAGAATGGAACGAGATACTTCCAGATACATCTAAGATCTTTCTAGATCTTAGAGAAATCCAGAAGACGGTGCAGAATTATGGCAACCACCATAATCATCTACCAATACAAGTTCATCAGATCCAGAACCAGATGGAGATGATGGTTAAATATCAGAAGAAAACTCTTGAAATCCTTCATGATATTCAAAACAGAGTCAAGAATCTGGAGGACAAACCAAGTCTTTCCGGAGAAAGAAAATGTATAGATTTCGGAACAGTTCCCTATTTACACCAAAAAAGAAAATCAACCGAAGTCATACGATAAATGACTCGGGATGAAAAGCTTATTGCTATCATCAAAGGAAAATCCGTCACAAATTAAAGGTGATGGAGATGAAGAGGATGAATCTTGAAGATCTACATGAACTTGCCGAGTCCTTCGCAGGATTAGGTATTATAGATCTAAAGATGAACGAAGGAGATGGTTCAGCTTTGGTTACTCGTGACCAACATCAAAGACCACCTCCACAACAACCAGTAGATCCCAACATTGCAGAAAGTTCAGGTTCATATCATATGGATGAACCAATGCCGCACGTCGGAGATTTTACTACAAGAGGAGATCTTATTGTTTCAGGAACTCGACAACGTTCCAGAAGGCCAAATCTATTTAATACGCCTTATGGAAAGTCACAGCTTGATCCGATATATCCGTATGGATTAATGCTAAATCTGAATATTCTAGATTTTAAAAATCGAGAAGTCCTTATCGATGATTGGGCATCGGCGATGCAGATTGCAGTAGGAACCCTTGATCTTATAAAGAAAGGATTTATTTTACTCCTAAAAATGAGTCTTGAAGGATCTATAAAGATCGCGTGGGATATGACGGCACCAGAGATGAGGAACAACGTTATATCTGGTGAATCATTGAAAAGAATTATCGATAATATGGTAAAATTATTCAAAATCCATTTTATCGGCATAAGTTATTTTGAGGGGTTGGAAGAAGAAAAATAAAAGAGATACAAACAAGCCCTCTACTGCCTCGAGTTACATGATATTTGTCATATAGATGAATATATCAAGTTATTCACCGAGTACCGATGGAAGTCCAAGATAGATGATAAAGAAGCTTCGCAACTATTCTTTGCGAAGATACCAAGTCCCTGGAGAGAAATGCTCATTAGGAAATACAAGAGTGCAGAAGATTTAGATACGGTGGCTAGAAGAATGTCTTTCCTGAGAGCCAAGTTATCTGAATGGTGCCACTAGATAGCACTCTACAAAAACTACAAGAGACTAAGAGAAATCAATAAGATGGTTCCCCTATGTTGCGAAGAAAATGACATCCCAACAATGGTGGGAGGTCAACCACGAAGACATAAAAGGAGAAAACAGATAAGCCATCCTTACAGCCGTGGAAGTAGCAACAAAAGAAGTAGTTGTGGGTCTTCATAGAGACCTAGGAGAATGTGGTTAAAGCAAAAAGCCCGAAGTTACAAGATGAGGCAAAGACCAGGACCAAGCAGGAGTAGAGTCTCTTCATCAGACTCAAACCAAGGAGGTACCGGCAGAACCATAGGAAGAAGAACTTTCAGGCGAGCTCACACCTGAGCTAACGAAAGTTTTAAGGACTATAATTGTTGGATGTGTTGAGCAAGATGACATATCTCAACGGATTGCCCGAAGAACAAAAAGAGAGGTCTAAGACAGTTCGAATCAACACCAGAATTCAAAGAAGTTGTCTATTATCAAGACCTCATACAAGTGTATCAATTTGAGGATTTACACTCAGATAGAAGCATCTATGAAGAAGAGATCTATTCTAATGATGGAAGTGAATCCACTGCAGAATCAGAGTGAAGAAGAAATTCTTCAAACGACAAGAGAGGATATATCAGGATTCCTCTCTCACACTACGGTTTCTCATAAAACTCTCAGGAGGATTATGAATGAGGATTCTAAGCTCCAGATATATGATGGTTTTACCATCGGAGCTATGGAAAAGGCCTTGGATAAGTTTGGGTTGCATAACAGAAAATATCAAATTATCCATAGGATAACTACCGGAGAATTTGCCATCCAAATAGAGTTCACTGGTAACCTGATTGAGATGCAGTTGATCCCTTACCGAGAAGTTCAGGAGATCAAAAGCAAAGTTAAAAGGAAAGTTGCAAATACACTCTCATGAATTCACATCAGAGCCATAAGAGTTATTATTAAAGCAACATTCAAGGAAGAAATAGATTCGCCACTCAACCTTGCAATATTTGACAAGCAGATCTCTAATCTCAAGGATTCATGCCTTGGAGCGGTCACAGGAAATTTGTATGCAGGAAAATTAGCATTTAATGTCTATCCTAGAATTGCATACAATCTGGGAGATTGAGATTTCAACAAAGTCTTAACCCTTCATCAAGATTTCAAAAGAGATGATTTGATGAAAGAGGGAAATAGACCCTACTTGATAACCTACAAGATTTCCTATGCTCTCTCGAATACACATCATTCAGATGTATTCTTGAGAAATGAATTTATTGAAGTCCCTAGAATCTTTGAGGATTTCGCCAGAGTTGTTCTACCAGAACTCATCAAGTCTCCAACTATAAAGGAGATCGATATGAGAATTCAAGATCAACCTGTCTTCAACAAGAGTCAAAGCCTCAGAATGGAGACAAGAAAAATGTCTTTCCAACAAGACAGACTGATAAGCAATAGTCGTTGGGAAGAAAGAAGGCCTAGTACAGTTCAGCGAATCCTAAGTGTATTCAAAACACAAGGAGAACTGAAATGTCCAGAAGGCTGGAGAGAAGTTGAAGTAATATTCGATATCACCCAAAAGGATAATATTTTTCCTTGTGATGTTTTATATTATCTCTAACAATCGATAGTTGGAAGATATCAAGGAAGCCTAAAAATGGGTGAAATTGAAATGACTATCACGGGAATTGCAGGAAAGATTCCAGAACAATTAATACTGGGTATCGACTTTCTTGAGGATCATAAACCTTGGGAAATATTACAAGATGGAATGGAGTTTACAGTGGCTGATAAAAATATAGAATCGGATGACCACTAGCTCATTCTCCATATACATTTCTGTCGGGATGATATATGCTGAATACAAGGCTGAGTATTTTGCAGCCTATGTTGATTCAGAAGCAGGGATTTGTACTGCAAAACGGGAGGTTTTTCCTAAAGAAATGGGAGAAGATCTACCAGCCATTGCAGGATGAGATTTCTCTAAAAGAATTCTTATCCTTAATAGATGAATCAAACAAGTAGAAATCATGATCAGAGGCGCATGTGGTACCCCATGGTACAAAGTAAAGACGCCACCAATCTATTTCCATGATACAGGAGCAGATGTTTTGCTAGGAAATAATTTCCTACAAATATTCAAGCAATTTACATAAGAGAATGAGACAAGAAGACTTATTTTCACAATATTATATAATCATAAGATTATTGTCCAGAGACTACGGGAAGCATTTTACAAAAAAATGCTTTTTCATTTTCACAGCAAGCGTGGTGATGAAGCCAAACTTCGACATCTAAAAATGGCAGATAAAAGAAGATTTGGTGATGCATTATTATCCTTTCGACAATTTGGTTCGAAGCATAAAGGTATAAAGAGATGGGATAATAACTTGTATTCATTCAGGATACAAGAAGAAGAATGAGTACCTCCAGAGGCAATTGTAGAACTATTGCAAGGCCTATTGGAAAATACACAGAGTGATATCACCACCATTGAGAAACAAATATCAATGGAGGATTTCAAGAGAAAGATCCAGATGAATTACAATAAAAATCCTTTGGCATTGTGGGATAGGAACGAGCTCAAGGCGTCCTTAAAGGGTAAACCTGGAAAGGAACATGAGTTTGTGAGACTCAAACCAATCCTTATGAATCAGAATGATCATGAGGATATGCAGAAGATACTTAAGGAACATTTGGACCTTAAATTAATTTCACCAGGAGTTTCTCCATACAGCAGTCCGGAATTTCTTGTAAGAAATCATGGAGAAATCAAAAGAGGTAAATCTAGACTTGTTATTAATTATAAAGGGATTAATAACACTCTGGAGTTTGATGGATATTATATCCCGAGTAGAGAACACTTGGTTAACTGAATCAAAGGTGCCAAGATATTCTCAAAGTTCAATTGCAAGTTTGGATTCTACCAGATTAAGATGAAGGAAGAAAGTAAGAAGTTTATAATTTTCTCCACACCACAAGGTCACTATGTCTGGAATGTTATGCCTATGGGATTGGCAAATGCACCCTACATATATCAAAGAAAGATGGATAATCTTTTCAAAAATTATTTCAACTTCATGTTCGTATACATCGATGATATTCTCATCGCATCAAAGAATATGAAGGAACATCTCAAACATTTGAAGATATTTTCAGATGTTTGCCATAAAGAAGGATTAGTGCTTTCTGAAAAGAAGACAGTAATTGCTACGAGACAGATTGAATTCCTCGGAATTGAAATTGACGAATCTGGAATCATTCTACAAACTCATATTGTAGAAAAGATACAAGGATTTCCAGATGATCTCAAAGATAAGAAACAACTTCAAAGTTTTCTCGAAGTTGTAAATTTTGCTGGAATGTTCATCAACAATCTAGCACATCACAGGAAGGTGTTCAGCCCATTACTAAAAAAAGATGTGATATTCAAATGGGAAGATGAACATCGAGAATGAATTAAACAACTTAAGAAAGTTTGTAGCAAGCTTCCGAAACTTGCTATTCCTCAAGACGAGGACGAAGTGGTTCTATATACAAAAGCCAGTGATTATTAGTGGGCAGCAGTGCTCATGAAAGCCACACCAAATGAAGAAGTGCCATGTAGATATTGCAGCGACCTGTTTACAGAAAGAAAAACAAATCAATGGCATATCAATGAGAAAGAATTCTTCGCAATTAGAAAGACTTTCAAAAAATGGCCTCTATTCCTACTAGCTAAGAAATTTACTTTAAAAATCGATAATTCAAGTGTCAAGGTTTTTTTGAAAAATAAAATAGAATCAAAACCAGAAAAGGCTAGATTACTTAGATGACAAGCTGAATGCCAATATTATGATTATGATATTGTCATTGTGAAATCTCATGAGAATGTTCTTGTAGATTTCTTGACACGAGATGGAAGGACGCGTTGCTGACGAGGTCCTTAAACGAGCTAGATATCTCAGGAAAAACCTAGAGAGTCTAGAACGAGAATTTGTTAGTCAATGCTGAAGTCGCCGGACAACTTCAACGAGTTAATCAAAAATCCGTTTCTGGTCTAATACAAGCATGCCATTACGCTCAAGGACAATTGTTCCAAGCGTTACAAGGGTCTCTCCTCTAGGCTGCATCTCCTACGGTGTAAAAAGGAGCGATTCGAGAACGGGACTCTAACCCAGAGGTTATGGATTCAAATACCATAATCACGAGTGTTTAGCAGGTGATGCATTCCTTAAGGATGTACAAACTGTAATGAATGTTGAAGCTCCAGTGTCACAACCCGAGTCTTTAAATTAACCCAGCACCTTTAGGGTAAAAGAGGGAGAGTTGAACCTTAGGCCACAGACAGGCAATACTAAGGTTCAAACTGACGAGTTTAAAGTTTCTCCTATGCAGGTTTATCAACGACAATGGGAGAAGTTAATTACAAGAAATAGGATCAACCCATAAAAAACAGTGGTTGATATCTTAGGAAAGTACCCAAGAGTTTGGATGAAACCAGGAAGTCATCCAAATGAAGTTCAAGAATGGTATACTTTTGGAGTTTTAGCTTCAATTCATACCGTGTCACCTGGATTCTCAGAAATTTCAAAGTTACCGAAATGGATTGGGGAAGCGGTCCACGAGACTTGGGCAAATAATCCATATTTATCCAGAGGCGATATTCTGGAGCTATATTTTATAAGTACGGCACCAGAACCGGCAAAGAAAAGCTTTAATGAAACTTTTCATTTCATCAAGCTTAGAAGACCGGATGAAAATGCCTTAAAAAATATAAAAAACAGCTTCACCGGAAGAAATTTCACTACTAGTAGGAACAATCTCAAAAGATGAAGCTTCTACATAACGAGCATGGGGACTTTGAGTTTGTCTAACAGAAATGGACAAAGTCAAATATCCATTCAAATTCTTTTAGAATTCAGCAAATGGATCATTCCTCCTGAATTCTATAACAGGATCAACAACAGGCTTTGCAGAGGAACTCTTTGAAACGAAAAGAAAAATCCTCTGGGAAAATAAGATTCCGGTGAGCAGAAAAACTTATCGAAAATATTATAATATGGCACATGTGGGGCGATGGATCAATCGGATCTGTCAAGCATGTCCGGAGCAGAAAGAGCCAGAGTTTGGGAAAGGATTCCGAACCAAACCCGACCGACAGGAATAGGGGTCTGGAAAAGACAGGGGTCCAACACAAAAGAAACGTTATCTGCAGGGACCACACAGACCTAATTTTTAAAAGAAAGATATCCCGACAAACAAACATGGGGTGAGTCATGAGAAAAAATAAAGGATTCCTCGACAACCATCACATGGACTGAGCCACGGGGAATAAAGAGGAAGAACACTAACTAGCTGAAAGGGACTCCCTAACAACTTTCACATGGGAGCACTAAAAGAATAAGCCAGCTAATGTTCAACAAGATTTGGAATCCGCATTTCAAGTCTGGATTCATGCCTATAAATAACGAGAGTTGAAGGAAGCTGAGGACATTGAACATTTTCCTTAGTTTTCTTAAGAATAAAATTCTTTGTAATAGTCTGAGTGTTTTTAGAGTTTATGTGTTTCGAGTGCAAACCTCATCTATAAGAGGCTAAACAAGTATTCTCCTCCCAAAAGGAGATTACTGATGTAATAAATATTTCTTTCAAGTTCTTAATAAAAAAGAGGTTTTTGCTTCAACATGTGTTCTTAGTATTGTTAGTTCATCCCTTAGAAGGAATATCTAATACACTTGGAGTAGGAAACGAACCAAGATTATGCTGAGCAGTTGCTGAAGGAGTTGGATAACTTGCAGATCATCTTCCCTGAGGATTGAAGTTGAACAGTGAGGAACTGTTCGTAAAATGGTCTAGGGGCAGTGATTTTCCAGCTGGTGGTGTTGTGAACCATCTCACTCGTTGCTGCTTCGGTCAAAGAAATATATGAATTCTAAGGGATTTTATTAATTTTACAGAAGCATGTTGGGCCTGATTTTGATCTGTTTACATTTTATTCAGATACTATCAAATAAATGGTGTCACACCCCAAAATCTTTCGTTAAAAATATCAGAGTTTTTCTCAGCGGGCATGAAGAGAGAAAGGAGGAAAAGACGAGCATGATATAAAATAGAAAGAAAAAGGGAGAGGATAAGAAGAGATACACTTGAAACATCGGATACAACCGATAAAAGAAGTTTTAAACCTTACGCAGCGGAAAAACATCAGGATCCTTTACAAAGACGGAGAAATACAATTTTCTTTTACAAACGTGGAACATCGTTTTATAAACGAATCAACATAGATTTAAAGACAAAACCAGAATCATCGACACAGCTGATAGGACACCCCTCTCTCTACGCATCAAGATTATCTTTGTCTCCTGTAGTGTGAGTATAGAATAGGGGTGAGTGCGTTGAATACACTCGTGGGGATACTTTCCATATTTTTATCAGTTATTAAACATATAAAATAACTCAGCAATTAGACACATCACATATTATACAAAACACATAACTCGATTCATAAACGGACACACAACCCATGACTCACAAAATGACTCGCAGCCCAATGGACACTAAGCCTAAGGGACACTCCACCGACTCACTACTAGACTCGCAGCCCAAGGACACGCAGCCCACTGAACACTCTGTCGACCCACTACTAGACACGCAACCCAAGGACACGTAGCCCACCGGACACTCTGTCGACCCACTACTGGACTCGCAGCCCAAGGACACGTAGCCCACTGGACACTCTGTCAACTCACTACTAGACACGCAGCCCAAGGACACGCAACCCACTGGACACTCTATCGACCCACTACTAGACACGCAGCCTAAGGACACGCAGCCCACTGGACACTCTGTCGACCCACCACTGGACCCGCAGCCCAAGGACACGTAGCCCACTGGACACTCTGTCAACTCACTACTAGACACGCAGCCCACTGGACACTCTGGCCAACTCTATCACACCATCGTAAGATAAACACGGTATATAAACACAGCACGTAGAGTTCATACATCAAACAAGGAAAACAATAAACACATAGAGTTTAGAAGTTACCCCCACGTAACATATAGGATTCAATCATTTCGTATCATTTAAAAATTGTTTCACTAATCATAGATTCACGTAGCATCACAATTGAGGTTCATTTCATTAAGTACGGGTTCACATATCACGCGTTCGTTTATCATCATTCATGCATTTATTAACAGAAACTTAAAGCTTAAGGTTTAGAATGTACCCCCACCTTGTTCGTTGGTTACCACGTGAACAACGAGTATCGGCGGATCAGATTTCCCAAGCGAGTACCAAAGGATCCGATATCACAAGGCTCAACTCAACAAGTAGCCTACACAAGTTATGACGTTCCTTAGATCCTAAATGAATTATAAATAAAGCTATAAACGTTCCTGGCGAAAGTACGATCGTTAACTATGCGGCGGATCGAGAGATCTAAAGATTGGAATTTTGGAGACAAGGCTGAAAGTCAAGTCCAAAGGGCTGAGATGATAGAGAAGGAAAATTGGGTCACGACAAAAAAAGAATGAGCTCGATCGGAGTTAAAACAAGCTCGAACGGAGCATTTTAAGTTTAGGGGTAAAATGGTCATTTTGGTCAAAGGGTTGACTTTGACCGGCCCACGGTCCCGGGTCAACGACGTCTCGTCGGCGATAACTCGAAAAAGATGAACGGCGGAAAAAACGGAGTTCGGATCGGAAAAACAGTGTCGCATGCGCGTCGGCACGCGACGAGCGCGTACGGGCGCGCGGTGGCTAGGCAGCTGCCGAGTTCTCTCGACAGCTCGGCACTCGTCTCGGCAGCTCATCTCGGCAGCTTGGCACTCGTCTCGGCAGCTCGGCGGCCTCGGTAGCTCGGTCTCGGCGGCTCGGCAGCTCTCGACAGCTGTTGAGTTTTCTCGGTAGCAAGGCGCGCATACTCGGCAGGGGCCAAGATTTCTCGGCAGCTCAGCAGCCCTCCCGGCGGCTGCCGAGTTTTCTCGGCAGCTTCATCCCCAATTTCCTGGCGTCGGGCCTGCCCGACGCGCCACCTTTTCGACATCGCCCGGCGCGGCGGCGCCGCCTCCTGCCGCCACCACCTACCTCGCCGGATACCTCGCACTGCCGGCTACCACCTCCGGCCATCCCTCATCGGATTCCAGTGGTGAATAGCATCCGAATCTTCACCGTAAAAACCTTCGATGCTCAGTTTTTCGAAAACCCAACCTCACCCAAAAACTCTCCGACCGGCGACCCCCGTCATCGGCGACCACTACCTGACCTCCAAACACCGGCCGGTGACTTTCCAGTCGCCGGCAACCCCCTAGCTCCGGCCACCAACCCTCATACACATAGCAACACACATACATATACATAAACACACACACACCTTCACTGTCTCACTTTGGCCGGCGACTCTCCCCCGCCACCTAGGACTTCGGCCGGTGACCTCCAGTCGCCGGCCACCACCTGTTGGCCGCGCATACACACCCCTCCACCACTCAATACACACACGTACAAAAATATACATACACACACACTTACAAACTGATCTGGCCGGCGGCCACCTACCGCCGGCCACCACCACCAGAGCCTCGCCGGCGACCTCCCGTCGCCGACCCACCGATCACACACGGTGGCGCCGCCCCTACAGCGAGCCACACAACACACACACACTGATACACCACCAAAAACACACACATGCATGTTTTCATACATACATACACTGTTCCGGCTATGCGCCGCCACTCACGGCGGCGCCACCACTCACGGCGGCGCCACCACTCACGGCGGCGCCACCACTCCGGCAGCTCCCCACCACTCTTAGGTGGCCTCGCCGGCCACTGTTCCAGCAAGAAATGGTAGAGAGAGAAAGAGATACTATGAGAGAGAAAGGGTGGTGAGGGTTAGGGTTTGCGGCTATTTTTCGTCATTTTCCGGTGAATGAGAAATCAGATTTGAAATCCGAGACCTATCCTAGATTCGTCTCATCGAGACGAACGTCGTGTGCGAAAATCATCCAATTCTGACAACGTTGAATTTTCCGGCCACCAGCCGGCGGCGGCGCCGGCGGTGGCCCGCCGGAGACAGAAACCCGAAAAGAGAGAGAGAGGAGAGAGAGACTTACTCGTTTTCGTCGCTTTCGGCTCGTCCGGAAAAACGGTGAAAAATGAATCGGAGGAGCCCCTATTTTTAGATTTCCGAAAGCATTATTCACGTGAAAATATCTTGGTCACTATTCATCGGTTGACTTTTCCCATGTTACTATTCACGTAAATATCTTCGTGTCCATTCTCCATAAATATCTTCCGATTTTCCGAAACTTTCGGTTTTGCCCTTTCCGTCGTCATTCGAGCTACGGGTCTCCGATTGACCCCTAGTTCGTTTCTATCTTCTCGTCTTTCCAAGACGCAGCTTATGGTATGAAAATATTCTATATACCATGTCCATGGAAATTATCCATCTAAGTCACGTGTTAAACACGTATCTGAAACACACGTAATTAATTAAACAGCCAAAATATACACACGTAATTATTAAGTCGCACGTTAAAATATTTAATTAATAAATTATGCTCGTTTTGATCGGGGCGCTACAAATGGAGTATAATTGAGGAATTTCATTTTTGATAGACATCAAAGGGTATAACGGTTAATTTATTTTGGACTTAAGGTGGAAAGGGATTTTGATTTTAATTTCTATTTATTTTTAGCTTTTTAAATGGGAATTTAGAAAAGAGGGCTATTTTCACAAAATTTTATGTGGACTAGGCTTTTTAAATGAAAGCCCCTTTTCTATTCAACTATTTCCCCAACTTTTGTTCAAAACTATATTTTGAGTTCTATTTACAATTTTATATGAATAATTAAATTTAATAAATGAGTTCAATTCAATCAAACACAACAAACTTGCTAAATCGATCGATGATACATATATACATGTATAAAAAATATACTCATGATACGTAAAATCAATTGTTTGAAAGACATAAATCATAAAATTACATAATTGTACTATTATACTAACAACATTACATAATTATATACATTAATTTAATTAAGATAAAGTTAGCTATATAGCGATTAATTAATTATATGTATGTAATTTTAGTTCATATATATTTATCATGCATGTAAGTAATGAATATAATAAATCATCATCAATATTCATTGAATATTGAATATTATGATTATTAATACAATAAAACCTTAATTAAATTAAGATCATTGGAGATAAATCATCAAAAAAAATGTTTTGTTTTAAAAATACCCTAAAATTAGGGTTTATCGATGAATGTTTTATTGTCTTATTACCGATGGAAATTCCATAAGTAATCTTGCTAAAAAATGGTGTTGTTTTTTATGTTCACATGCTTTATCGATGGAATTTCCATCGGCACCCTGCCAAAAACGGCGGCATTTCTTGTTGTGAATAGATGGCTATCGAAACGACAACATTTTAACTAAAATCAGTGATAAAAAATGTCATTGGTAATATGCTGACGACATTTCATCGTGAAAGTCGTCAGGAAATATAATTTTCCAACGAAAGTCGTCAGTAATCCATCGATAAGTTGTCGGATTTTTAAAAACATTTTATTTGCTTCTACTGACGAACTTCCGTCAATATTCTGTTGGTAATTACCGACAGAATGTTTTCGTCGGTAAATTCCATCGGTATTTGGTTTGTTTTTTGCAGTGATAAATTTTTATATGATTGTTTTCGAAAATAATTTATGTTGCATTTACATGTTAGAATACACGAAAAATATCATATATTGCTGTCAACAAAAAAAACTCCTGTGAAACTGGTGCATGAATCATAAATCCATGCAATCCCAATCGACCTGACCTGGCACGCACTTTTTAATTTCTGCATTTTTTAGAAAAATACGTATACCTTTTAGTTTTAACCTTTATACATTTAATTTATGACTTTCATACATTTATGATATGACATTCATACTTTTACATTTTTTTTAGATAAACATTAATACATTTCATATCTTTTAGTTATGTTTTTTTTTTATCAAATAAACTCTTAACTTCATTGATAAACAAGAAGTACATGATTACAAGTTATTGCAAAAGAAAATCCTCACAAAATTTCCATATGAAACAAGAAAATAAAGCAAAAAAACATGATTCCGAGAGTAAAATTTCTCATCAAGAGTAATGACTGCTTACACTATCTATTGAAACTCATAAGAAGACATTTGAAACTTCAAAGACTAATTCTAGAGAAAGTTCGACGTTCTTCAAATCCACCCTGACAAATCAAACGAGATGAAGACACCAACTTCCACTCAAAACCTTCACTGCATCTTCAGATCAAGTCCTGAACAGTAATACGATCTTCCGATCGAAATCCAAGAAACAAACTTTTACAAAGGGAATAATAAGGTCCCATGAGAGAACAAACTCCCACTAGAGGGGAAGAAACCTAAAACCAAAAGAAAGGAAAAAGAAGATAAACAAAAACATAAGAATAATAAAGAAGAAACCTTCCCCATCCTCTAATAGTGTAAGGATGGGGGAGAAGAGAAAAAATAAAGGGGGGCGACTGCTAGGGTTGAGGGATTTAGAGAGAAAGTTTCAACACTTTTTTGAGAGATAAGTATATTATTTAGTTATGTTAGTCATCGTTTTAGTTATGTTAGTTTTCCTTTATGTATTACATAAATATATGATTATATTGATATAAAAGTGTAAATAATATCACATAAATGTATATATGTACAAATTGTGCTGAATTTTTTTTTAAGTTAAAGTATTACATAAAGGTTATGATATTTGTACATAAAAGTCATACTAATATAACATAAATGTCACATTAATATATTATAAAAGTCATACTAATATAACATAAATGTCACATTAATATATTATAAAAGTCAACACATGAATAAAAAAACAAAAAAAAACACGAATTCGGGTGATCACACTGTACACCCGTTGCACAGGAGAGTGACTCTACTGCCAAACATATATAAGACCCTTGGTGCATGGTTGTTTGAGGTTGTCTGAATTTTTATTTCTAGGGATTTGAAAAACATGATGTTCATGGTTCCCTAACATGTGGATGAACATGTTTTATATTAATACTAGTAGTTCACCTATGCGATGCATGATTTATTATTTATTATGGTAATATATGTAATTTTTAATAATATAACTAAGTTGTATATATGAAAATGTTATTCATATCATCTTTCATTATTTTAAAACATGTAAAATATATAAATGTGTTTTTCATATTTCTATTGTTTTTAAGTTATATTTTATAATTTTAGAAAATCGTTGTATAGAGTAGAGTTTTGCCTGAAAAGAGTAGAGTTCTTATTGAATTAAGTTTTACAGCACGTGTAATAGTTGAGTACATACAATTCATAGTTTATTTAAATGCAATTGAATTAATTTCTAATCTATTAATCCATTGATAAAATTATAATTTCACATGATCATAACGTAATCACCCAATAAAAGTTTATGTTGTAAGCTAATCACCCAATAAAAGTTTATGTTGTAAGCTAAACATGTTTCGATTTATATAGTCCATATATAGATATATTGATTATTATTTGTACAAATAACAATGATAATGATAATATTTTTTCAATAATAATAATAATAATAATAATAATAATAATAATAATAATATTTCTTGCATTACAGAAATACACACTTCTAATGTATAATATTTATGTATAAATTTCTAACTTTATAAAACTTTAAACATTTAAAATTTATATTAAAATAAAAAGACGATTTAAAAAAAAAAGGTTCATAAGTGGGTCAATATGTAAAATTAATTTTTCTATAATAAATTATATTATATAGATGCATATAGTTAAGAAACTTTTAGCTTCAATTTTGTACAACTTATAGCTATTTAAATAAAATTTAATAGTACTATAATCTATACATATATAAAATAAATGTTTTTTCTTTTTCTTTTTTGTAATAATGCATTCCTTATTATGATAGATATGTTTTTTTCTTTTATTTTATGTACCTTTTATTATGATATTTGATAACTTATCAAGAAATTCATGCATTTTTCATGTTCTTTATAATTTTTTGAAAAGACATTTTTAGGAGGGAAAGTGGAAAATTAATAAATTTTATTAACTTTCCTCTTTTTATATATAGTATAGAAATATATATATGTTTCATATGTGTAAAATCGTATATTAATTATAGATTTTTTTTTACTTCTTGTTAATGTATACTAGTATTTTACCTGCGATGCGCGGTTTATTATTTATTGTGGTAATATATATAATATATAATAATATAATGAAGTTGTTATAATAAAGTGTTATTCAGAACAACTTTTATTATTTCAAAATTTGTACAATATACAAATATGTTTTTCATAGTTCCATTGATTTCTAAAGTTAAAATTCATATTTTAGAAAATCGTTGAATAAAGTAAGTTTTGACTGAAAATAATAGAGTTTGATTGATCTTCCGCTTTATTCTCTCTCCTTTGCGTGTGAGTTTTACGGCTAGATTCTAAGCATTCAATCTTGGATGGTGTGTTATTTACTAAAAAAATGAAAATAAAATTAACAATAGTGACTCTGAAATTATGATTGGAAATTTAAAATTAAACAAATGAAAAATAATTATTTAAGTAAATATATAAATATAATAAATCAGAAATGTTTTTTTAATCAGTTTTTTGTTTCTATATTCAACAATTAAATCTAATAATAACATTGAATAAAAAAAAAATAGTTTTGTGTTTCTAATTTTATTTCTTAATAACCAAGAAGTGATTTATTATACTTTTTACTAATGTTTTTTTTTTCTTTCATATTTGTTCTTCTTTTTATATTTTAGAATCATTTTTAGAATTTGTAAATAATTTCTGCATTGTTTTGAGATGGATTTGTTTCAAAAAGAAAATGTATTCCAAACTTTAGTTTATATTTAAAAGAATTAGCTTTAAACTTATTTTTAAATTTTAAAATAATATTGATTAGATATCTTAATTCATTTTTCAGATTTTTTTAGAACAAATTTCAGTTTTTAAATTTATTTTAGATTAATTATATTTTTCTATTTATTTTAAATAATTTTAAATAAAGTACCAAATAATTTTATTATTTTAGTTACACATTTCTTGATTCTTGTTACACATTTCTTGATTCTATTTGTTGATTTTTATATCTTTCACAATTAATATTACCTATATATTTAAATTAATTTTCAAATTTTATTTGTTGATTTTAAATTTGTAGACTTAATCTTACAACTTTATCATCACTATTATTATTATTATTAATTTTAGACTTTATTAGATTTTAAAACTATATTTCATATTTATATTTCAAAATTATTAACTAATTTTTTTAAAAAATAATTTTTAACTTAATTTATAAATTTCATTATTTTCAAATTTTAATCATATCATTAAAGTATGTGATTACCAACATTAGTTGCATTTAAAAATTAGGCCAATGATGTAATTTTGTATTTAAATATAGTGTTGTGGTGTTTTTGCATATCTTAGTTAAGACCCACATGCCCTATTAATATCTTATTTAAGATCCAAATGCTTAATTAATATCCTCTTCTATATTTTTTAACTGACGTCATAAAGTTGTACAAACAAATTATAGATTATTTTATGTTCGTAATATCCCCTTCATTAACTAAGTTTTTTTTTTACCACTTTGTTTTCTGCAATCCCCATTAACCGAAAACAATACAATGCATTTTGTTGATATGAAAGATCAACTTTCAAATAAACTTGATGATTTGTGAGTAATTCGGTAATTATGTGTGACTAACTTTTTTAACCGACCGATTAGCAATTGAAAACAACGGATGAGTATTAGGCTACTTGGTGACCGATTGTGAGATATTATACTCGAATTTATGAATGTATGAGAAGTAAAAAGAAGTTTTTTATTGCTCGATCTGTGTTTCTTGGGCATTAATTCCCCTTTTATAGTTGAGTTTTTATCTAAAAATAGTAAAAACTATCATTATAGCTAATGTAGTAGTTTGTACAAGTGTAGACTCTATTTACAGGTGTACTGCTACATGAAGTAGTAGGTATCAACTATGTCATTGTAGCCTGACACCTGTCTTTATAGGTATAGATGTTGTTCTTCAAGCTTTATCCATTTGATCATTATCCTTCAATTGCTCTATTGGTCGGAAATATTTCTGACTGATCATGAGTGTTTAATGTCAGTAGCAAAGAAGGCCAAATCGGTACTTCAGTGGGTGACCAATTGTGAGCTTTTGCAGTATTTTTCTTTGCTAAAACGTAATTTAGTAGTAGTCCAAATACTTAATCGGTGGTCAGTAGCCTTATCAGTAGCCTAAATGACTTAATTTAATTGGTGGCCAGTAGCCTTATCAGTAGACTAAATAGCTTAATTTAGTTGATTGCCAGTAACCTTATCAGTAGAATTTTATTGATCGAGTATAACAATTTAATTCTCATTTAGTTATTATTGAGTATTGACCAAAGTCGAGTATTTTACTACAACAACGTTTCGATATATGAGAGACTCTCATATGCATGTCTCATGAATTTGGTGATGATGGAAGTGAGAGTTCCTAATTTTAACTCCAAATTCTCAAAAGCTTAAATTAATTTATAAAGGGGGATTGAGCAATAAAATACTTAACTAATGACAGAAATATCCACGGACAAATACAAATAAAAGGTAAGAAGAAATAAGTGAATGGATGAGATGTTAAATTAAATCATGAAAATTAATATTTATTTATTTTTAATTAAAATATGAAATTACTAAAATACCCCTATATTTTTTGGAAAATTTCAGGGGCGCCCAGTGCCCCCTTGGCCCCTACGTGGGTCTGTCACTGTATATATGTATGCCTTTAATTCGTGTATATATTTTTTTTGCAGAGTTCGTTTGTTATAGACTTTTGCACTGGTCCAAATTCCATTAAAGAGGAAACAGATGCAATGATTGATGCTTTATATAGGAGTAATTGGATAAAAATGCACAATTATTATAAGAAACATAAATATCTTTCGTGGGAAGCATGATTGAAAAAAATGCAAGAGAACTTTCATGGCAATGAGAAAGATTGGGAATATTTGTGCATATTGTTTGAGTCGGTGGCTTTCAAGGTGAATTTTTTGTTTTCAATTATAAGTTTTGGTAAGATGCATTCATTTTGCTTTAGTTTTCTTTATAGGCACTAAATTCATGTAATCGATCCAAAATACGATATAATCATCGTGGAGGCTTAAAATCTTTTGTGCGACGCAAATATGAAGATGTAAGTATTAACTTCTCAAAAGTTAATCAAACATTTAATAGTTCAAATGTTATCTAATTATATGTTATTTTTAGGGGATGGAACTACACGAGCCAACCGAATTGTTCTATAAAAAACACACTTTGACCCTGAAGAAGGGTGGATAGATGGTTCGAAGGCTGTCTACGTAGGTATCTCTTTGGCTTATGTTTTAATTACTTGTAAACTTAGTAGTTCAGCAAACAATTAATAAATTTTGTTGTTAATCAGTAAATTTTCTTTATTAAAGAATGAAATGGTAGAAGTTTTTTAGGAGCTCAAAAGCTTGCAATTGGAGTCGAATAAGTAACCAACCTGACTTTAAAGATTGCTGAAAACCATGTGACTTAGTTTTGAAATCATTGAAATGCTGATAAAATAGGAGGAATACTCACCAGGGTTGATGAAGATTGTAGAGTGCAAAGATAATTCCATTAGAATCAATAATCAGTTTATTTGATAAAAGGAAGTTTATTATGAGCAATAATAAAAGTACTCGTCCTACGTGACGGATGCCCTAACCGGGCGCGCCATGTATGAAGATCTGTACACAACCCCAAAGTGGTAAAATGTGCGGTAGACTTCAAAAAATAAGCTAGAGGACGTAGGTGATAGACCCCATTGCTGTAATCACCAAGAGCTAGGTGTGCCCCCGTATTCTGTTGATGATATTTCTTCCTCAACAATGTGATTAACACTAGCTCTTTTGATGGCTATGCGGACGGGACTTGGCGGTGTGTATCCCAAACCAGTTTTAGTCTTTTATTCTGTGTGGTCTCTCCCTTTCAACACTTGCCGGGTAGTATTGAACGCATGCCCTTCTTGGCTTATAACTTGAGTGCGAAGTTCTCCATTTGTAGAGTCTTCTCGCGGGTCATAACCAGCTTGAACAAGGAGTTTAAAAGCATTTGGAGTGTAACACTTAGTTATTTCAGGTCCTGAGAACATTCCATACTCTATTTTAGCTCCTTTCTTAGGGGTAACAAATCCTTTGAGGGGGTGGTGAAGTTGGCTTCTTTGCATCGAGTTTAGTCAGAGGCAATGTTAGCCCTTCGAATGGCTCATCCCTGGCTGGAGATGACTTATTCTTTGAGAGATTCTTATCAATTTTGGTTGAAGACTCATACTCACCCATCTTGACTTGATCATTTTTCGGCTCTTCTTTGACTTTGACTGTCTTCGCACTCTCAAAGTAATACTTGGCATCAACAAAATGTGACTCTGCTTCAGTGAATGGTTTATCATCAACAACAACCATTTTTACAACACCATCTTTATGATATTTCAGACATTGATGCCAAGTAGAAGGCACCACTCCATTTTCATGCAACCAAGGTCGGCCAAGGAGCATGCTGTATGAGGTCCTAGAATCTATAACATGGAACAATGTTGTTGAAGCTATATCACCCATCAATAAATCGAGTCTGATTGTTCCAAGAGCTCTCTGACGTTCTTGGTTGAATTCTTGGATCATCAACCGGTTGCTCGTGAGCTCCTCTACAGAAATCCCTAATTCTTTCATTATTCGCAAAGACATGATGTTGATTGCAAAACCTCCATCAATGAGTATCTTGTTTACTCTTCGCTTGTGAGTATATACTGTCATGAACAATGACCTGTTGTGGAAATTATCTCCAAGCTGTAAATCGTCATCAGTAAAAATTATTGCAGAGACATAATCCTCATCGGTGGCATAGTCATTTTCTTCATTTTTACGAAGATCATCATCTAATTCACTCGTCGTATTGTGTTTTTTCATGCATGTCATCATCATAAACAATATAAACAGGATTTATTGTAGCGCTGTCTTCTTCTAATATGATCTTTCCTTCTCGGGCCAACTGCATCACTTTTTCTTTGAAGACAAAACAATCCTGGATTGTATGTCCTACCAATCGATGGTATGTGCAGTATTTTGGATCATCAGTTCGTCCAGCTTCTTCTGGTCGTTTCATTTCTGGCAGTTCAATTAGATCACATTTGAGTAAGTCGTAAAAGATCCCTTGGACGTCAGAGTCAAGAAAAGGATATTGTTTTGCCTGCATTTCTTTCAAAGCTAGCTTTCTCTGCCCCCACTCTTGGGTGACATTCTTTCTTGACTCAATTTTGTCAGTCGTTTTAGTTCGGAACTTAATAGGCCTTGCATTAACTGCCATTGATTCCGGATTGACAAAATTTTTGCCCCTTTCTTGGTTTCTTGTTTTTCTTTGAATCTTCGGGACCTTGGGCTGGCGACTCTTCAACTCTCCTTGCAGTGATGCTTAGTTCCATGTCATGAGCTTTGGTAGCTAACTCTTAAAATTTTTTTGGCTGAATTGCTTGAAGGATGTATCGTAAACTCCAGTCCATTCCTTGGATGCACATCTCTATTACTGAACTATTTGATAGTTTATCTTTGCAATTTAAATTTAAGTTCCTCCAACGATTGATGTAGTCGATGACAGGTTCATCTTTCCATTGATGTGAGTTTGTAAGTTCCAACATACTCACTGTACGCCGAGTACTATAAAAACGATTGAAAAAGATTTATTGTAATTGCTCCCAACTGTCGATTGAATTTGCTTCTAAGTCGACGTACCAATCAAATGCATTTCCTTTTAAGGAACAGACAAATTGTTTTACCATGTGGTCTCCATGTCCCAGCATCATTACAAGTTTCTACAAAGTGGGCCATATGTTGTCTCGGATTGCCTTTTCCATCAAATTGTTGAAACTTGGGAGGTTGATAACCCAATGACATTCTTAAATTATCGATTCTTGTAGTGTATGGTTTAACATAAGTCATTGATGACTTAAAGCCCCCATCTAGCCTATCCTGGATATTTTCCATGATAAACTCCCTTAATTGACTCATTGGAATGAATCCATCAAATGAAACTTGTACCTCGGTGACTGGTGATTTTCCTTTGTCATTCACTTGTTGTCCTGTAGATGTCTCGGTTTCATTATGTTTTTCAAATTGGTCATCTACTGTTCGCCCTATGCTTACGTCCTCTTCCTTGTCCTTTATTGGGAGAGATATTCTTGCATCTTGTTCTTGAGCATGTTTGCTAAGACACTCAATAGCTTTCATGATATTAGCCATTTGCTCTTCCAAAGTTGTAGCATTTGTATTCATTACAGGTGCTATGTGTGATTGACTTGATATCGAGCGGGAAGTATACGACGTAGAATCACTTGAATTTTCCTTGCCTTGATTTGTATCAGTGGGCGTCAATGATTCTTCGGGAATAGTTGTTTGGTTCGTGGGAACCATCTTTTGGGCTGCTTACAATTGCTTCAACATATTTCTTGTGGTGACGCCGCCACTCGTGGCTGTGTCTTTTGAAGAAGTTGATGAAGTAGACTTTGATGAAGTTTTGCATGTAGATATTTTGAGTAACTTGGTGGAGAGAAGAGATGAAGGGAAGAGATTGTCCCACCGAGCGTGCCAAAAATTTGTAATAATAAATTTTATGTATTTTGACACTTGACTTTTTGAAGCTTGACTTCTTAACAGTTGAATTCTTGAATCTTGATTTCTTGACGTTGACTTCTTGAAGCTTGACTTCTTGGAGCTTGAACTTGGTTTGAAAAAAAACAACTTGATTCAAAGGTTTAGCACCATGCGAATCAGGTACAGTTTCTAAAGAAACTGTTTGAATTCAAAGGTTCAACACCTTATTTGAATCAAATACAGTTTTAAAAACACTTCCCAAATATGCTATGAAGATCCTCGTTGCCATCGAAGAACGCTCGAAGACCTGTTGGAGACTTGAACTTGGCTTGAAAAGAAAACTGCTTGATTCAAAGATTTAGCACCATGCGAATCAGGTACAGTTTCTAAAAAAACTTTTTGAATTCAAGGGTTCAACACCTTATTTGAATCAAAGACAGTTTTAAAAATGCTTCTCGAAAATGCTGTGAAGATCCTAGTTGCTGTCGAAGAACGCTCGAAGACCGCCGGAGACTTGAACTTGGCTTGAAAAGAAAACTACTTGATTCAAAGGTTTAGCATCATGCGAATCAGATACAGCTTCTAAAGAAACTGTTTGAATTCAAGGGTTCAATACCTTATTTGAATAAAAGACATGTTTAAAAACGCTTCTCGAAAATGCTTTGAAGATCCTTGTTGCCGTCGAAGAATGCTCGAAGATCCCTATCGCCACCGTTGTCAAATAACGCTTGAAGATCGTTGTTGGTGGAGAGCTCTTGAATCCTTCAACTCTTGTTGCCTTCTGATGTGTGGAATAATGAAAATCAGACCTCTATTTATAGATGTTGATGGAGAGTCATGATAGGATTAGAAGTTGAATCCTGATAGGTTTAGGATTCTAATGGAGTGATTTGATTGGTCCATCATAATTTGATGCCTATCCGAAAGTAGAGTTCTGATAGCTCTAGGATTCTAATAACATGTAGAAGTAGAGTTTTAATAGTTCTAGGATTCTTCACAATTTGATATACATCAACTTTTTTGAGATAATTATCAAATTAAATTTATTTATTTATTTTGATAATATCTGCGGGACTTTGACAGGTGGAAAATTATAATTGGCTAAAATTATGACTATCTACAATAGGTAATGATGATCCGTCAATGAGATGAACCTCCTTAGTGCCATCATATTCTGAGTGGAGAAAGAGATTACCAAGCTCAAACGTCAAATTGTGTGACGCCCCAGAATCCATCATCCAAGAAGTTTGAGTAGTAGGTGGGCCTAGTGATCGAGCCATGTTGGCCATGGGTTGCAACTTTGGACAATTAAAAGCAACATGCCTATGATATTGATAGATCTGACAAACAATAGGTGGTCGATTAAAGTTATTAATATTAGAGTTATTGGAATACCTTTCATTGTTCGACCGATCTCTATTATTGTAGCCTCCACAAAAACCCCCTCTATACTGATTCCGTCCCTTGTTTTATTGCTGTTGTTGGGACGAATTATTCGATGACTGATGACCATAATTAGAGGTCTGAGTTGCATTTGTAGATACCACAAGTTGAGTGTTATTGTCATCTAGGCCATCGATAAAGGCCTCCTGCACCACAAGCATATCAAGTAGTGTGGAAAAAGGAATAGAATGAGGTTGTACGCGAATCATTGACACTATATCATAGAATTTGGGACCAAGACTGTTGATTACATAAATAGTGAAATCATCATCTAACATCAGAGAATCAATAAGGGCTATACTCCTCGCAAGAAGTAATTGTTCTTGTTGAAATCAATGTTTATACTCAGGGGCTGAGCGTTCAGGGGGAATAACTTCGCCAGATACATAGCCTTGAAGGTCGAGGCCATTGAAAATAGCAAGAAGGTGTGATCTCCACTATGCAAAATTTTGACGGGTGAGTTTTTAGATATATTGCATGGAGATTGGGATGGTGATAATTGGCGTGGTAGGTGGAGTGGTTTGAGTATCAGTGATAGTGGTGTTGTTGGTGGAAGAGTTGGAGTCATTGGACATGGTTCAACAATGACGGCGAGGAGAAATTAGGATTTCAGTTGAAGAACGTGGAAAAAGGATCAGTTGAGGAATGATACCATATAGAGAATGAGATATTGTGAAAGTGATAATTCTCTATTGTGGTTGAACCCATATAAATACAAAAATACAACAGGAGAATACATGGGAAAGATCAATACAAATCTCACTAATTACTAAAAAATATATCTAAGAAGATTCTAGAGATTGTATCTCCTTAATAGCATGGACGAGCTAACTAACTCATAACAAGAAGTGTTGAAGCTAAGCTAACATCCTGTGATTCTTCTTAGCTCTAATGTGGGAATTCTATATTACACCACCACCCTTAAGCTGAACTGGAAAATATTTAAGTGGAAACTTTGCTTGAGTATTATGAAATCTGGTATTAGATAAAGGTTTGGTTAGAATATCTGCGAGTTGCTCTTCTGTGGAACATATCGAACCTCTAATTCTTTTACAAAAACTTTCTCTCTTATGAAGTGAACATAAAGCTCAACATACTTTGTTCGAGCATGAAAACTGGGATTAAAAGATAAGTGTTGCAGCACTTGTGTTATCACACCAAAGTAAGAGAGGATCTTCAACTGCAATACTAAGCTCCTTGAGTAGTGACTTGAACCAAATAATGTCTGTACTTTTGTCTAGAAGGCTTCAATACTCAGATTCTGCACTTGATCTGGAAACAACAGACTACTTTTTGAAGATCCACGTAAGTAAGTTGCCTCCTAGAAACAAGCAATGACCACCAGTGGACCTTCGATCATCTATACTACTAGCCCAATCTACATAAGAGTAAACCTCTACAACCATGGACGACTTTAGGCGGCACAGGCGGTCGTCCCCCTTCGACTTTCAAAATTGTTCTTTTTATATGTAATTTTTCCTAATATTTTTCATTTTATCATTAATTTATAAGAGTCCGTCCCCTTACATTTTATATAAATTTTAGTCTTTAATCTACCTTATGTTTTGATCTAAAAAAATTTATCCCCCGAAATAAAATCTTAGATCCGTCCCTGTCTACAACCATTCACGTGGCAGGAAAAAATGAGTTCCAAGAGCAACTATGCCCTTGAGAAACCTAAGAAGATATTTACAAGCTAGCCAATATTTGTTAGTGGGAGTATGCATGAATTGACAGAGTTTAATGATAGCAAAAACAATATCAGGTCTGGTCAAAATGACATATTGCTAGGAGCTATTGTACTTTTGTAAACTGTAGGTTGAGAGAAAGGTTCACTATCCTTTAGATGAAGCTTGGAGCAAGTAGAAATAGAAGTAGCATACCTTGAGTCACAACCACATTAGAGTTAAGAAGAATCACATGTTAGCTTAGCTTTAACACTTGTTGCTATGAGTTAGTTAGAAGGGTTGTTAATTAGCTCGTCCATGCACTCTATATATATTGATGTAATACGTCTCTTGTGAACTGATTATTGATTCTAATGGAATTATCTTTGCACTCTACAATCTTCATTATGGGTATATGTTTTCTTGAGGAAATGTTTGACATTAATTCTTGAAAAAATCACTACTATTAGCTAAAACTACATGCAATGTCTTCTTTATAATAGATGCAAATTTCATTTTCACTATAGAAAGAAATGCATCTAGTGAAACTAATTTTTTTTACCTATTGACGCTGATTAGCGTTACAAAGTAAATTACCCATCTTTGTATAAATATCATGACTTGCGTAGCTAAATTTGAAGTCACAAATTTCTAAATAACACAAAAACTATGTGTAGGTAAATTTCATTTGGTGACGTTTTTGGAAAAAGTGTTGCTAACTTAAATATGAAAATGATATTTTGCATAACTATTTTTTAAATTCTAGAACGTTTTCTTTACAATTTTGGTGACACTAGTCAATAGTGGCATCCCTAAACTAGCAACATTTTAAAGAATTAGCATTGTTAAATTGATGACATTTTTAGGGATAAATGTAGTTAAAGCGAAGATACTTTTCAGGTGTATCATTATTAAATTGATGACACAATCCAAAATTAGTGTTGTTAAATGTACAACAATTCTACAACCAACGATTTGAATTTGAGAACTCTTTGTGTACATACATTAGTAACACTCTTTCGAATTGTGTCCTTAAAGTTGGATATGATGTATAGATGGTACAATATTTACACTAAATACATAATATAAATAAATTTACTCAAAAGAATATTAAAATAAATTATCAAATAATTATATTTATTAATATTTCACCGATTACAAAAAAGAATATTAAATGCACTAATAACTAAGTTTACACTATTAATTAATCGATGTGCCACAACAATATTGTCTTCCTTCATGGTTAATATTTGTTCAATATAGGAAGAAACTTGATCTGCAACAACAATAATGTATATTGTCTTCCTTTATGGTTAATATTTGTTCAACATAGGAAGAAACTTGATCTGCAACAACAATAATGTCTTTCCTTTATTGTTAATACTTGTTCAACGTAGGAAGAAACTTTGGAAATGAAGACAAAACATTGGCTCAACCACCATTTCTCCAGTCAACTTTATATTCCTGTATCAAAAATCAAACCAATAGTAATTTGATTACTTTTTTAATTCCTTTCTAAAGTACAAAAATATATGAACCATATATTATATATATAGGAAAATGAGGCTAACATATATTTTTACAAGAATTCAAGTCTACTTATGAATAACAAAATATTGAGACATAATCAAGTTATATTATGCCTGCTAGTTTGCATTGGTAATATATCCAATATCAAAATTTGATAATTTGTATTATAACAAGTTAATATGAAAATAAACTAGCACTTCTTCGTAAATCAAGTAGAAAAAAAGAAAAAAAAGGCTTATATATATTAAGTACTTACAATTAGTCCCAACATAAAAACTCCAACAGAAGTATAAAAGCCAGTAATATTTTTTTGTTAATATCTTTAGAGCAAATTAAGTATAACAAACTTGAGAGATCAATAGTAGATTTGAAATTTGCATATCTTGACTATGAAAATGAAAGTTACTAATCTCTAGTAATTGTTCCTCTTTTACTCCTTCGATTTCCTTTGATTTTCTATACTTTTTAATTACTAAACATTTCCTTTTTCACATTAGTAAACATTACTTTTGTAAATTTTAAAGTTGTTGTATTCATTTAAAGTTCAAAAACATATTCTTGTAACTAAAAGAATTTATTAGCTTTCCTTTGTATTTCTTAAAATATTGTAACTGTCGTGACAGTGCAACCTGATGTCATTTAGGTGGCCAATCTATGACTAATTTGAGATGACTAAAAGACACAACATAATCAATGATCCAAGTAGTTGATTGCCAACCCAACATCTCAGGATCAAAAAAAAGTTTTTATCAATGAGATGACTGAAAAGACATAAAGTTGATTGTCAGATGCAACATCTCAGGATCAAAACAAAGTTTTTATCAACAAGAAAATCAACACAATACAACATAACATGCTCATGTTCTTGGATTAATGTGTCCACATGAACAGACACAACATGCTCATATTCTTGGATTAATATGTCTCTACAGCTTCTCCATATAATCTGTCCTAGGCCTTTTCTTGGTCTCAACCAGTCGCAAACTCTGTAATTGATCTGTGAAAATGTGACTTAGGGACTATATGCAATGTTTTTTTTAAAAATAGATGCGAATTTCATTTTGCTAGCTTGATATCATTTAATAATTTGATGTCATTTAGATAGCCAATCTATGAGTGAATTTGAGATGACTAAAAAACATGTGATGAAGTTTTGGAAAATCCAGACTTGACATTGGCTCAAAACCAACATTTTTTAAAGCCAAACACAATGCTAAAAGATGAACTTGCATCTACAAGGTCTGAATTGGAGAGTACACGAATCACCTTACAATGTCTTCAAGATAGAAAACTTGTTAGAAAATTAGAAGTGATTACTTGTTAGAAAATTAGAAGTGATTACAAGTGTTTTGAAGATAGAAAATTAAAAGTGTTTTGAAGATATAAAGTGATGTAGATGAAAACTTGTTAGAAAATTAGTAGTGATTACAAGTGTTTTGAAGATAGAAAATTAGTGATGTAGATGAGAACTTAGTTTTTTAGTGTGCAAAATATGAAGAACAATTTTAGAGGGAGTACTTCTCCAAAAAGGGTTTTAGATTATATTAGCTTAAATGTTTTTGGCTTAACTACAAATGATTCATAAGTGTCATATTTATAGGTGTAGGAGGTAGATCTTTATGAATCTAGAATTCTCTACACTATTTCTTAATTAGACTTTTCTAAATTTTAGATTATACATAGAATATGTCTAATCTTGATTTCTCTAGAATACTCCTAACTTCTCATACACTACCTATAGATAAATTTAGAATTCTCTACACTATTTCTTAATTAGACTTCTCTAGATTTACATAGAATATATCTAATCTTGTTTTATCTAAAATACTCCTAACTTCTCCTACACTATTTACAGACTTCTAGATAAGTGCTCCACACTTCAATAAAACTATTGTAGGAGCCCATTGTAGGCTTGAAATAAACCAACTAATGATGTAAGCTTTAGCGAAGATATGTAGCAATATGCTACGACTAGAGTTGTTAAAACGGGCTAGGCCCGTTGAGTTGACCCGTCCCACCTCACCAAAAAGGAGGGTTGAGTTGAGTATTTATAGCCCCTGAAAAGATGGGTTGTTTAGCCCGTGGTGCGTTGGCCCATAGGCTGATGAGTTGGTCTGCCTCTATTTTTTTATATTTTTTCATTGAAAATATAAATGAGAAATGAATAATAATATTTTTTCATTGATATGTGTCATTTATTAATAAGAATGAGAAAATTTTAGTGAAAAAACTATTTAAAAAAATTATTGCATATTTATCTTAGTATATATATATATATATATGATACATATATACTTTTTTTCTTTGAAAAAATTTAAAAATAATAAAAAATAAAAATAAATATTTTGGTGGTTAGGCCTGCCTTACCAGTGACCCACTTGGGGGTTGGGTTGCGTTGAGATTTTGAGGCTTGCCACAAAAAAAGTCTGCCCAACTCTCAACCAATTAATCAACCATCCTCCCGAATGACACAATTTGCTGCACTCTGAACAAATTCGTGTTTTACAAGTACATTTGTTGTAACGCCCCAAAATCTTTCAGTTAAAATATCAGAGTTTTTCGTTTTTGGGCGTTAAGAGAGAAAGGGGAAAGAGACGTACATGATATTTAAAAGAAAGAATAAGGAAAGGACAAGGAGTGTTATAGTCGTAACATCGGTTACAACCGATAAAATAAAATTTTGAAACCTTACGCAGCGGGAAAAAAAACCATCAGAATCCTTTACAAAGAAAGAGAAATACAATTTTCTTTTACAAACGGACAACATATCTTTAAAAAGATAAAACCGGAAGATGGACACAGCTGATAGGGCACCCCTCTCTCTACGCGTCAAGATTCTCTTCTTCTCCTGTAGTGTGAGTACAGAATAAGGGGTGAGTGCGTTGAATACACTCGTGAGGATACTTTCCAAGTTTTAAATTATTAAACATATACAATAGCTTAGCAATTAAACACGTCACATAATATACGCAACACATAACTCGATTCATAAACGGACACACAACCCATGACTCGCCAAAAGGACTCACAGCCCAATGGACATTAAGCCCAAAGGACACTCCACCGACTCACTACCAGACACGCAGCCCAAGGACACTCAGCCCACAGGACACTCTATCGACTCACTACTGGACCCGTAGCCCAAGGACACACAGCCCACTGGACACTCTGGCCAACTCTATCGCACCATCGTAAGATACACAGTATATCAACACAGCACGTAGAGTTCAACAGATTATCGGTCACGCAGACAATTATCGGTCACAAAGATGATTATCGGTCACGCAAACAAATATCGGTCACACAGACGATTATCGGTCACACAGACAAATATCGGTCACACAGATGATTATCGGTCACACAGACAATTATCGGTCACAAAGACGATTATCGGTCACGCAGACAAATATCGATCACGTAGACAATTCATATCGTACAATATCATAGCAAAATCATCAATTATGGAAAACAATAAACATGTTGAGTTTAGAAGTTACCCCCACGTAATACATATCACGCGTTCGTTTATAATCATTCATGCATTTATTAACAGAAACTTAAAGCTTAAGGTTTAGAATGTACCCCCACCTCATATAGTGGTTACCACGTGAGTAGCTAGAACAGTAAGTCTGATAACCCAACACCTCAAAGCTTAGTCCAACAAGTAGCCTACACATACACGGTGTTTCTTAGATCTTAAATACAGTATAAATAAAGCTGTAAAGGGTTCCGACGGAAAAACGTTCGTTAACGACACGACGGATCGAACGATCTAAAGATTGGAATTTTGGAGACAAGGTTGAAAGTCAAGTCCAAAGGACTGAGATGATAGGATATGAAATAAGGATCGCAACGCAAAAAGAATGAGCTCAATCGGAGTTGAAACGAGCTCAAACGAAGCGTTTTAAGATTTGGGATTCCGGTCGTCGCGCCCGCGCGAACAGGCTACCTAAACGGGCTTCCAGCCGCCGCCGGCCGGCGAACCACCGGTCACTGATCACACCCCCAGATTCCCCCCACTTCAGGCTACCTACTCCAACCAACGGCGGCCACAACGGAGCCGCCTAACTCAGCCAAAACACCTGCAAAGACAGCCTGTTGCCCAGTTTCCGACGGTGGCCTGCTCGACCAGGCCACTTCCCGGCGCCACCCGGTGCGGCGGCGCCACCCTCTGCCGCCACCACCTACCTCGTCGGATACCTTGAACCGTCGGCTACCATATCCGGCCGTCCATCACCGTATTCCGGTATGAATAGTGCCCTGAAATTACGCCGCAAAACCCTTCGTTACCCTGTTTTTCCAAAAATTCAACACCAATCCAAAACTTCCGGCCGGCGACCCTTTCCTGACCTCCGGGCACCCCAGCCAGCGACCCCCCGTCGCCGGCGACCTCTCCAGCCACCTCCAAACACACCAACAACAAGCTTATACACACACATGCATGCAAGATACACACACACATCAACAAGACTTGGCCGGCGGCCACCTGCCGCCGGCCACCACCACCAGCCGCCGGAACCACTGGCCGGCGACCTCCCGTCGCCGGCCACCACCAGTAGGCCGCGCAACACACAACCATACAATCTCCATATACACACACGTACATATACATAAACACACACACTCCAACCAAGCAAACCCTAACCCTTCCAGTCCATTCCTACTCCGGCCGGCGACCACCAGTCGCCGGCCACCACCTCCAACCATCACACACACCCTCAGCCGCTGTCCGGCAACTTTTCCGGCGAGAGGAGAGAGAAGAGAAGCTGTCGGGGAGAGAGAAGAGGGAGGAAGGAGAGAGAAAAGTTGGCCGGATCTTTGACCGGCGATTGCTGGAAAAGGAGAGATCCGTTAAGAAATCCGAGCCCGGTTTCGTGACGAGCTCGATGAGAGCTTCAATCTAGAGTTTGAGTTTACCCAAAACGGAGAAGAAACGAGGTAGAAAGGAGGAGAGAGAAAACGGGTTTGGAGACCGTTTTTCACCGTTTTCCGGCGAAAGAGAAATCGGATTTGAAATCCGAGACCTATCCTAGATTCGTCTCGTTGAGACGAACGTCGTGTGCGAAATTCATCTGATTCTGACAACGTTGAAATTTTCCGGCGACCGGCCGGCGGCGGCGCCGCCACCGCCGACCAGAAAACAGAAAACGAAGAGAGAGAGAGGAGAGAGAACTTACGAGTTTTCGGCGCATTCGGCTCGTTCGGAAAAACGGTGATTTTCGAGTCGAAACTACTTCTATTTATAGAAATCCAGAAGTTACTATTCACCGAAAATATCCGGATCACTATTCATCCAAAATATCCCATCACTATTCATCGGTTGATTTTTCAACATTACTATTCACGTAAATATCTTCCGGTTTTCCGGATCTTCGGGTTTTGCCCTTTCCGTTGTCGTTCGAGCTACGGGACTCCGATTGACCCCTAGTTCATTTCTATTTTCTCGTCTTTCCAATATGCATCTTATGGTATGAAAATATTCTATATACCATGTTCATGAAAATTATCCGTCCGAAATGTACATTATACACGTATCTGAAACGCACGTAATTAATTAGACAGTCAAAATATACGCACGTAATTATTAAGTCATACGTTAAAGTATTTAATTAATAAATTATGCTCGTTTTGATCCGGGGCGCTACATTTGTAATAGTTGATTTACTGTGTTACTTTACTATACATATATGATTCTGAAATAATATGTTATCTTACATTTCATTATGTTAATATGCGGTCTTTGTAACTTTAAGGTAGAGATATAATTGTTATAATTATATACATGGTCAGTATTAATTTAATATACAATGAAATATTATTTTTCTAAATGCACATCCTTCTTGTCTAGAAGCCTAACAGTTGACTTGGTAGTTTTGTTAATTGAGATGTTATTTTGCTGGTAGTGAAGAAAATCAATTACATTCTTGATCATTACGTCTTTGTTTATCTATTTTGGGAGTGCATCTTTCTGTATCTTTTTGTCTGCTTAGTCTAGTTTTTTTTTTCTTTTCTTTTTAGTGTTGCGTGATTATAAGATCTGTTATAGGACCTTTGCAAGTCTGATGTATATATTTTTGCATGCCTTATATCTTTTGCACATAATCAATATAGAACTTTTCATCCTCATCTCTCTGTGTTCATTTTCTTCATGGCACCAGAGTAGGAAAACGATCAACCAGCTTCCGCACTATAAATCATACCCCTTATATTATATATATTTTTTCTTGTCGTCTTCATATCATGTCCAAGAAAAGCGATAAAATGGTTGAAAAATCCTCCGGATCAACCGTGGTTGACGTAATGTCACCATATTTTATTTCCGGATCTGATGACCCAAATATTATTTTCACTAGCGATCTTCTTCGCGATGATAATTACGTGGATTGGACGGATGAGATGAGTAACGCCCTCTACGCAAAGAACAAATATGGTTTTGTCGACGGGTCAATTCTTATCCCAGATGAGGTCTCGCCGGAATGGTTGCTATGGAAGCGGTGTAATGCTATGATAAGGGGATGGCTCCAAACTTCCATGAACAAAGAAATATGCACAAGTGTAAAACATGCGACAATCGCTCAAGAAGTCTGGGAAGATTTTAGGGAATGTTTTGGTAGTGCAAGTGCACCGAGGGCGTTTGAGTTGAAGCATGAAATAACTCTCACGTGACAAGGAAAACTATCTGTTTCAGCTTATTACACGAAGCTAAAAGGCTTATGGGATGAATTTCAAGCCACTTCGCCAACACCCAAATACAAGTGTGGAAAATGCACTTGCGACATTGGTAAGCAATTAACCGAAATGAGGGATAAAGAACGTCTTTATGAATTCCTTATGGGATCAGACGATGTCTTTGGGACCGTAAAAACTCAAATTTTAAGCACAAGGCCAACGGTTTCCCTTGGTGCTGCTTTTCATATAGTTTTGGAAGATGAGAGATAGAAATAAATTACCTCAGTTGGGA